>CM053607.1:48391157-48517404 GCA_028646535.1 Procyon lotor | reverse complement strand
AATCTCTTCCAGTCCCGTCCATGTTGATATAAAAGTTGGATATTTGTCCTTTCTAATGGAGGCATAATATTCCATTGTATATATGGACCATATCTCCTTTATCCATTCATCTGTTGAAGGGCATCTTGGTTTTTTCCACAGTTTGGCAATTGTGGTCATTGCTGCTATGAACATTGGGGTACATGTGGCCTTTCTTTGTAATGCATCTGCTTCTTTGGGGTAAATACCCAGTAGTGCGATGGCAGGGTCATAGGGTAGCTCTATTTTTAATTTCTTGAGGAATCTCCACAGTGTTTTCCAAAGTGGCTGCACCAGCTTGCAATCCCACCAACAGTGTAAGAGGGTTTCCCTTTCTCCACACCCTCTCCAACAGAATATCTTTTCATTTATCTGTGTCATTTTCAATTTTTTCATCAATCTTACAGTTTTCAGAGTATATGTTTTTCAACTGCTTGGTTAAATTTTTTTCTTAGATATTTTGTTTTTTTCTTAAAATGACTGATGTTTATTTCTTATTCAGGCTAAATCCAGGAGACTGTCCAAGGTAGCTGTCCTTTCAGGATGCTTTTAGTATTATGGCACTTTTGTATTGATACAAACTTCCTGCCATCTCTTTCATTTACATTTTAAAATGTATTTATTTTTAATTTTTATTATTGAAGTATAGTTGACATAGAGTATTTGTTTAGGTGTACAACATAGTGATTCAACAATTGTAAACATCACTCAATGCTCATCATGATAAATGTAGTCACCATCTGTCACCATAAAAATGTTATTACAATATTATTGATTGTATTCCATATGCTATACTTTTCATCTCCATGACTTACTTTATAACTGGAAGTTTGTACCTTTTAACCCCCTTCATCTGTTTTGCCCTTACCCCCAACTCCCTCCCACCTGGCAACCACTGGTTTGTTCTCTATTTGTGAATCTGTTTCTGTTTGGTTGGTTGGTTTTCTGGTTCCACATACAAGTGAAATTATGTGGTATTCTTTCTGTGTATGCCTTATTTCACTTAGCATAATGCCCTCTAGATCCATCCATGTTGTTGCAAATGGCAAGATCTCATTCTTTTTTATGGTTCAGTAATATTCCATTACACACACACTCCATTATATATATATTCCATTATATAGATGTGATTGGTATATACATACCAATATAATACATATCATATGATATATGTATATACCAATCACATCTTTATCCATTCATCTATTGGTAGATACTTGGATTGCTTCTATACCTTGGCTATTGTAAATAACACTGCAATAAATATAGGAGCACATGTATCTTCCTGAATTCATGTTTCTGTTTTCTTGGGCTAAATATCTAGTAGTGGAATTACTGGATTATATGGTATTTTAAAAATTTTGAGGAGCCACCATACTGTCTTGTACAGTGGTTGTACCAATTTTCATTCTCACCTACGATGCATAAGAATTTCCTTTTTTCCATATCCTTGCCAACACTTACTATTTCTTAGCTTTTTGACCTGAGTTATTCTGACTGGTGATATCTCATTGTGGTTTTGATTTCCATTTCTCTATTAGTATTGTTGAGCATTCATGTGTCTGTTGGCCATCTGTATGTCTTCTTTGGAAAAATGTCATTTTAAGTCATCTGCCCATTTTTAAATTGAATTATTTGGGATTTTTTTGGAGTTGAATTGTATAAGATATTTATATATTTTGGATATTAATGCCTTATTGGACATATCATTAGCAAATATCTTCTCATATTCAGTATGTTGCCTTTTTGCTTTGTTGATGGTTTCCTTTGCTGTGCAAAAGATTTTATTTTAGTGTGGTCCCAACAGTTTATTTTTGCTTTTGTTTGTCTTGTCTAAGGAGACATCCATACATATGATGCTAAGGCTATTGTCCAAAAGATTACTGTCTATGTTTTCTTTTAGGAGTTTTTTTTTTCAGGTCTCACATATAGGTCTTTCATTCGAGTTTCTTTTTGTGTATTTGTAAGAAAGTCATCTAGTTTCCTTATTTTGTATGCAGCTGTCCAGTTTTGCCAACACCATTTATTGAAGTGTCTGTCTTTTCCTTATTGTATATTCTTGCCTCCTCTGTCATAGATTAATGGACTATATAAATGTGGGTTTATTTCTGGACTCTCTATCCTGTTCCATTGATCTATGTGTATATTTTTGTGTCAATACCATACTGTTTTGGGGCGCCTGGGTGGCTCAGTGGGTTAAAGCCTCTGCCTTCGGCTCCGGTCATGATCTCAGGGTCCTGGGATCGAGGCCCACATCAGGCTCTCTGCTCAACAGGGAGCCTCCTTCCCCCTCTCTCTGCCTGCCTCTCTGCCTACTTGTGATCTCTTTCTCTCTGTCAAATAAATAAATAAAATCTTAGCAAAAACAACAACATACTTTTGATCACTATAGGTTTGCATTATATCTTGATATCAGGGAGTGTGATACCTCTAGTTTTGTTCTTCTTCCTCAAGGTTGCTTTGGCTATTTGGGGTCTTGTGGTTCCACACTAATTTTGATTGTTCTGTTTCTTTGAAACATACTGTTGGTATTTTGATAGGGATTGCTTTGAATCTATGGATTGCTTTGAATCTATGGATTCATTAGGTAGTATGGACACTTTAGTAGTGTTTGTTCTTTCAATCCATGAGCATGGTATATCTTTATATTTGTTTGGGTCATCTCCAGTTTCTTTCATCAGTGTTTTACAATTTTCAGAGTACAGGTCTTTCACTTCCTTGGTTAAATTTATTCCTAGATATTTTATTCTTTTTGATGCAATTGTAAATGGGATTATTTTGTTAATTTCTCTCTGATACCTTATTATTAGCATATAGAAATGCAACTGATTTCTATATTTAGATGTTAATTTTGTATCCTGTGACTTTATTGAATTCATTTATTCTAAGTTTTTTGGTGCAGTTTTTAGGGTTTTTCTATGTATAGTATCATGACATCAGCAAATAGTGACTGTTTTACCTCTTCCTTTCTAATTTGGATTTTCTTTCTTTCTCTTGCCTAACAGCTCTGGCTAAGACTTTCATACTATTTTGAATAAAAGTGGAAAAAATTAGCAGCCTTGTCTCGTTCCTCCTCTTCGAAGAAAAATGCCTTTTTCCTATTGAGTGTGATGTTAGCTATGGGTTTGTCATAGATGACCTTTATTATGTGGAGGTACATTCCTTCTATACCTATTTTGTTGAGAGTTTCTGTCATAAATGGATGTTGAATTTTGTTCAAATGATTTTTCTGAATCTATTGAGATGATCATTTTTATCCTTCATGTTGTTAATGTGGTGTATGTATCACATTGCTTGATTTGGATATTTTTAACCATCCTTGCATCCCTGGATTAAATTCTACCTGATTGTGGTTTATGATCCTTTTAATGTATTGTTTAGTTTGGTATATTTTGTTGAGGTATTTTGCATCTATTTTAATCAGAAGTTTTTTTTTTTTTTTTGAGGTATCTTTTTTCTGTTTTTGGTATCAAGGTAACATTGGTGCTATAAATTGAGTTTGGAAGAACTCTTTCCTTTTCAATTTGTTTGGAATAGTTTTAGAAGGATAGGTACTAACTCTTCTTTAAATGTTTGGTGGATTCACCTTTAAAATTATCTAGTCCTGGACTTTTATTTTGTTTTAAATTAGGATTCAATTCCATCACTTGTAATCTCTCTATTCAGATTTTCTGTGTTTCTAGGAATTTATCCATTTCTTCTAAGTTGTTCAATTTGTTAGTGTGTAATTATTAACAGTAATCTCTTATTATTCTTTGCATTTCTGTGGTGTCAGTTGTAACTTCTCTTTCATTTCCTTTTTTATTTGGGCCTTCTTTTTTTCCTAATGAGGTAGGCTAAAGATTTATTGATTTTGTTTACCTTTTCAAAGAACCATATCTTAGTTTCATTGATATTGTTCTTTTTTTAAGTTTCTATTTTGCTCTGCTCTGATCTTTATTATTTTCTTCCTTCTATTACCTTTGGGTTTCTTTCATTTATTCTCTGGTTCTTTTGGTATAAAATTAGGTTATTTATTTGGAATTTTTCCTGATTCTTGAGGTAGGACTGTATTGTTATAAATTTCTCTCTTAGGACTATTTTGCTGAATCTCATGGATTTTTGGAAATTGTGTTTCCATTTTTATTTGTCTCAAGGTATTTTTAATTTCCTTTTTTCACTGACCCACTGGTTGTGTAATAACATGTTGTTTAGTCTCCATGTGTTTGTGTGTTTTCCCCAGTTTTCTCCTTATAAGTGATTTCTAGTTTCATAACATTGTGATTGGAAAATATGCTTGATATGATTTCAGTCTTTTTGAATGTATTGAGACTTGTTTTTGTGGCCCAATATGTGATCTATCTTGGATAATATTCCATGTCTACTTGAAAAATAATGTGTATTATGTATTTTTTGGGTGAAATGTTCTATATAAATCTATTAAGTCCACCTAGCCTAGTATGTCATTTAAGACCAATGTTTCCTTATTAATTTTCTGTCTGGATAATCTATCCATTGATGTAAGTGGGGTATTAAAGTCCTCTACTATCACTGTATTACTGTCAGTTTCTCCTTTTATCTTTATTAATTTTTGCTTTACATATTAAGGTGCTCCTATTTGGCTGTATGAATATTTGTGAATATTAAATCCTTTTCTTGGATTGTCTCTTGTATCATTACATCATGCCTTTTTTCCCCTCTTTTGTGTATAGTCTTTGTTTTAAAATCTATTTTGTTTGATAGGAGTATTGCTATGCCAGTTTTCTATTTGTTTCCATCCATACAGAACATCTTTTTCCAGCCCTTCACTTTTAGTCTATATTTGTCTTTAGGTCTGAAGTTAGTCTCTTGTAGGCAGCATGTAGATGGATTTTTTTTTTTAACCCATTCAGCTACCCTGTGTATTTGGAGCATTTAGTTCATTTACATTTAAAGTAACTATCAGTAAATATTTACTTATTACCATTTTGTTAATTGTTATTGTTTTTATGGTTCTTCCTCTTGGTCTCTTCCCCTATGGTTTGATAGTTTTCTTTAGTGTTATGTTTGGGTTTCTTTCTCTTTATTTTTTATCTATGTATTATTTTAGGTTTTTGGTTTGTGGTTACCACGATGTTCATATATATTTGCATATTTATATATAGCATATTTACATACATGCTAGCAATATTTACACACATGTCTATTTTAAGTTGATAGTTATTTAAGTCTGAACACATTTTAAAAGCACATTTTATGCCTTCTCCCACATTTTGTATTTTGATGTCTTATTTTATATATTTTAATTTTGTGCATCCCTTAACTACTTAATAATACTTTTGTCTTTTAACCTTCATACTGACTTTTTAAGTAGCTGATTTACTGCCTTTACTATATATTTGCCTTTACTAGTGAGATCTTTTTCTTTCATATTTTTTCTTATTTCTAGTTATGGTCTTTTTGACTTAAAGAAGGCTCTTTAGCATTTCTTTTAAGGCTTTTTAGTGGTGATGAACTTTATAAGCTTTTGCTTTGCTGGAAACACTTTATCTCTCCTTTAGGTCTGAATGATAACCTTGCCAGGTAGAGTATTTCTGCTTGCAAGTTTTTCCCCTTTAGCACTTTAAATATATCCTATCACTTTGTTCTGGCCTGCAAGGTTTCTGCTGACAATTTTTCTCTGGCTGCCTTTAAGATTTTCTCTTTATCTTTAACTTCTGCCATTTTAATTATGATATGTCTTGGTGTGGATCTCTTTGGGTTCATCTTATTTGGGACTTTATATTCTTCTTGGGGCTGGATGTCTGTCCCCCCCCCCCCCCCAAGCTTAGGGAAGTTTTTAGCCATTATTTCTTCAAATAAATTTTCTGCCCCTTTCTCCTTTTTCCTTCTGGGACCTCCATGTAAATATCAGTATGCTTGATATTGTCCTAGAGGTCCTTTAAACTAGTCTCATTTTTTAAAAATTCTTTTTTCTGTTTGCTTTTCTGTTGTCTTTCAGGTTGCTGATCTGTTCTAAATTATCTAATCTGCTGGCAATATCCTTTAGTGTATTTTTCAGTTCAGTTATTGCATTCTCCAGCTCGAGGACTTCTGTCTGGTACTACCTTACATTTTCTAACTCTTGGTTGAAATTCTCACTCTATTCCTCCATTTTTCTTTTGAGTTTAGTGAGCATCTTTATGATCATTACTTTGAACTCTTTATCAAGTAAATTATTTCTCTTTCATTAGGTTCTCTACACCCTCCTCCACCACCGAGGTTTTATCTTGTTCTTTTTTTTTTAATTTAAATTCAATTAGCCAATATCTTCTTCTTTTTTTTTTTAATCAGTTAGGTGGAAGAGCTCTCTGTCCTAATCTTGAAAGTGTGGACTTATGTAGAAATATCCCCTGCATAAACTGTATGTGCCTGGTAGGATGGCTGGAGCTGAAGTGGGTGCAGATCAGGGGGTCTTGGAGTGCTCTGTGCCAGGGCTATCCTGCCAGGACAGTTGAATTGAAGCAGACATGGGCTGGGGGGGGGGTAGAGTCTCAGTGGGCTTGGCTCTGGAGCTGCCCTAGTAGGACGACTGTGGAGTGGGAGTTGGCGTGGGCCAGGGGGTCCCACAGTGTGTTGCTACATCAGTGTATGAATCTTTCACCACCTTGATTAAATTTATTCCTAATGATTTCATTAGGAATCTTTTTTTAAAAAAAGGTTTTATTTCTTTATGAGAGAGAGAGAGATTGAGAGAACTAGTGGGAGGAAGAGCAGAGGGAGAAGCAGACTCCCTGTGGAATAGGGAGCCTGAAGCAGGACTCAATCCCAGGATCCTGGGATCATGAGCTGAGTCGAAGGCAGATGCTTAAGTGACTGGGTCTCCCAGGCATCCTGATTTTATTCTTTTTGATGTAATTATAAATGGGATGGATTGTATTCTTAATTTCTTTCTGATAGTTCATTAGCATATAGAAACACAAATTTTTGTGTATTGACTTTCGTATTCTGTAACATTTCTGAATTTTTTATTCTAACAGTTTTTTCTTTTTTAAAGATTTTATTTATTTATTTGACAGAGAGAGAGATCACAAGTAGGCAGAGAGGCAGGCAGAGAGAGAGGGAAGCAGGCTCCCTGCTGAGCAGAGAGCCTGATGCGGGGGTCGTTCCCAGGACCCTGAGATCATGACCTGAGCCAAAGGCAGAGGGTTTAACCCACTGAGCCACCCAGGCGCCCTCTAACAGTTTTTTTGATGGAGTCTTTAGGGCTTTCTTTCTTCCTTCCTCCCTCCTTTCCTCCCTAAGATTTTACTTATTTATTTGCCAGAGAGAGAGAGAGAGAGAACAAGCAGGAGGAGGGCAGGCAGAGGGACAAGCAGGCTCCCTGCTAAGCAAAGAGCTCAATGCAGGACTCAATCCCAGGACCCTGGGGTCATGACCTGAGCCAAAGACAAGATACTTAACCTACTGAGCCACCCAGGCATCCCTAGGGTTTTCTATATATAATTTTATGTCATTAGCAGCAGTTTTACTTCTCTTTCAATTTGGATATCTTGTATGTCTTTTTCTTGCCTAACTACTCTGGCTAGAGTTTCCAATACTCTGTTGATTAAGAGAGGTGAGAATGGGCATCTTTGTCTTACTCCTGATCCTGAAGGAAAAGCTTTCAGCTTTTCACCATTGAGTATGGGGTTAACTGTGGGCTTTGCATAAACTGCCTTTATTGTGTTGATCCCAGGGACCCTGAGATCATGACCTGAGAGCCAAAGTCGGAAGCTTAACCAACTGAGCCACCAACGTGCCCTCAATCATGAATTTTCTAAGACCTGTTTTGTGGCCTAATTATGGTCTATCCAAAAAAAAAAAAAAGTTCCATGTGCACTTGAGAAGAATATATTTTCTGCTCTTGTTGGATAGAAGGTTCTGTATATGTTTGTTAGTTCCATTTAGTAAATAGTGTTACTCAAATCTATTTGCTTCTGTCTCAATGATTGTTGAGATTGGGGTATTAGAGTCTCCAACTATTATTGTATTGTTGTTTATTTCTCCTTTTAGTTCTGTTAGGTTTTCTTTTATATATTTAGGTGTCCAGTGTTGGGTAAATATTTATAATTGTTATGTCCTCTTGATGGATTGGCTCTTTTATTACTATATAATGATACCCTTTTTTTTTTTTCAAAGATTCTTTCTTTATTTGACAGAGAGGGAGAAATCACAAGTAGGCAGAGAGAGAGGGGGAAGCAGACTCCCCGCTCAGCAGAGAGCCCAATGTGGGGCTTGATCCCAGGACCCTGGGATCATGACTCGAGCTGAAGGCAGAGGCTTTAACCCACTGAGCCACCCAGGCACCTTAATGATACCAGTTTTAGTTTATTCTATTTTGTCTGATAGAAGTATAGATACTCCTGCATCATTGTTGTTATTGCTATATGGTTGAAATCTTTTTTCCATCTCTTCAATCTCAATGTGTATGTATCTTTAAGCCTAAAGTGAGTTTCCTATAGGCAGGATATTACTGAATTTTGTTTTTTTATCCATTCTGCCATTCTATGACTTTCCATTGGAGAATTTGATGTGTTTATATTTAAAGTAATTATTTCTAGGTAAGGAGTTGCCATTTAAAATACTGTTTTCTAGGAGTGCCTGGGTGGTTTCAGTGGGTTAAAGCCTCTGCCTTTGGCCCAGGTCATGATCTCAGGGTCCCGGAATCGAGTCCCACATGGGGCTCTCTGCTCAGCGGGGAGCTTGCTTCTCCCTCTCTGTCTGCCTGCCTCTCTGCCTATTTGTGATCTCTCTCTCTCTCTGTCAAATAAATTAAAAAAAAAATAAAATACTATTTCTAGCTGTTTGTAGATCCATTGTTTCTCATGTGCTTTTTTGTTTGATTTTTTAATGTCTTTTGGTATCAGTATGCTTACACTTCTTTAATATGTTCATTTGTATATTTACTACAGGTTTTTCTCTTGTGGTTACCATGAAGTTTACATAAATTTTCTTCAAACAACTATACTATATTTTAAACTGATATCAATTTAACTTTAATAGAGTTTCTAAACTTTACACTTTTACCTCTCCTGTTTCTCACATTTCAGGTTATTGATATTATAGTTTACATACTTTTATATTATGTAATTAATAATAGATTATTGTAGTTATTGGTATTTTTACTACATTTGTTTTTTAACTTTTAGAGTTGTGAATTCCATACCACCATTAACATATTATAGAATCTAACACTGACTACATATTTATCATTAGTAGTTTTATGCTTTCTTTTTATTTTTTTGAAAAATTATTTTTAAGTAATCTTTACACCTAACATGGGCCTTGACCTACAAGTCTAAAATCAAGAGTTGCATGCTCTGCACACTCAGCCAGCCAGGCTCTCATCTCTTTTTAGTTTTTTTTTTTTTAATGATGTTAATTAGCATCCTTTTATTTTCTTTTTAAGAACTCCCTTTAGCATTTCTCTTAAGGCAGATGTAGTGATGATGAACTTCGTCAGCTTCTGTTTGTTCAAGAAAGTTTGTAGTCCCTTGAGTGTAACTTCTCTTCCTGCTCTCAAAATTGTCTTTGTTTTTTGTTTTTTTGGAGTAATTTCTACACCTAGCACGGGGCTTGAACTCATGACACCAAGATCTAGAGTTGCATGCTCCATTGACTGAGCCAGACAGGCACCTCTGTGTCTTTGACTTTTGACAATTTAATTATAATGTGTCTTGGTGTTGGCCTATTCAAAGTAAAGCATTTGGGAGCCTTTGGGCCTCATGGGTGTCCATTTCTCTCCCCAGGTTAGAGAAGTTTTCAGTCATTATTGCTTTAATCTTTTTCTCTTTATCTTCTCCTTCTGGAATTCCTCTAATGCAGATATTGTTTCTTCTGAATATGTCCCATAAGTTCTGTAGACTTTCTCCACTCTTTTTCATTCTTTTTTCTTTTTACTCCTCTGGGCAATTTCAAATGCCTTATCTTCCAGGTTATTGATTCTTTCTTCTGCATGGTCAAGTCTAGTTTTGAAGCAGGTCTAGGATTTTTTTTTTAATGGTTTCTATTTCTTTGTTGAACTTCTCATTTTGTTCATGAATTATTTTCCTAATTTTGTTCAGTTGTCTGGGTGCTCTTGTAGTTCTCTCAACTTCAAGAGGACTATTCTTAATTCTTTGACAGTTAATACATATCCATTTTTTTTAAGGTCAGTATTGAAACTTTATTAGTTTCCTTTGGTGGTGTCATATTTACCTGATTTATTGTGATCTTCGATTCCTTACACTTGTATCTGCACATTTGAGTAAGTAGTTTCTTCAAGACTTTAAAGATTTGCTTTGGTAGAGACATTTCTTCCCTCGTCAGCCCAGTTTGGGTTTCTGGATGTGCCTGCTGGTAATGTCCTTGGGCAGGTGTGTCTTGCTTGCTTCAGGATTAATTCCTGGGCAAGACAACTGCATGAGGTTTGAGGTTGGGGGGAGTTGCTGCTGGTTGTGAGGGAGTGTGCTGCTGGTTGAAAACAGTTGGAGCAGACTACTGGCTTCTTTCTTTGCCCACTTGAGGCTATAGGATGGGCTCTGTGGTTTCTCGGTTCTCTGGTCACTATTGGGACTGTTGGGACTGGGTACTATATTCAGCCACAGATGGGGCTATGAATTCAGCTTCTCTGCCCTGGAAGGGCAGCAGGATGGGATCTAGGTCCTTCACAGCTTGTTGTTTGGAGACTCCTATCAGCGAAGTTTTCACTGAATTCCCTGTCTAGGCAGGGCCATTCTTTTTGTTTTGCAGATAGCGAAAACCAGGGGCTGTGCCTTCTTTTCAAGTGCCTTTGTGAGAAGGACTAGGCAGCTTCCTGTGTGCTCTGGTTAGGTGCCTTGGTAAGGCAGGCTGAGGACTGTATTCAGCAATAAGCAGGGCTATGAATTAGTTTCCTTGTCTAGGTACAGCAGAACTTGTAAGGCTCTTTGTGGTCTTGACTCAAGCAGACCCTTGCTCCAGTTTCCTGGCTGAGGTATGTTACCCCTGGGCATTCCCACCAGCCCTTCTGGCCAGTTAGGGTGGGGAATTGTGCTCAGTAGTGGGTGTGACTTTGATTCAGCTCCTTTTGGAGGGGGGTGTATGAGGGAGGGCCCGCTCTGAGAACCTCCAGAATTTTCTGAATGGGCTTTCTGATTGGCAGTGGCCAGGATCTATACTAAACAGTGAGTGGGGCTGTGAATGACTCCTGCGTGGACATAGCAGGGGAACCCTCCTTATCTGGTACTGATTTTGCTCTGGGGTTGTTCAGCTCTCTCTCTGTCCTTTCAGCTTGTTATTACTGGGGTATTCAGCTTTCAGGTGTTCCCACAAACCCTTCCAGTAAGATTGGGCTGGGAGCCACCCTCAGCAGCACATGAGGTTATGATTCAGTTTCCCTGCCTGGGCAGGGGCTCCAGGGCCAGTGAAACTCCTCATTTGAGGACCTGAATCCCCAGCAGGTTTGTACTCTGCTGAGTTCCATGGTTGGACTGCACCAAAAACTTGGTTCTGCAGATGAGATGCTGGTTGGGAGTACTATTTGGGCTCTGTGGGTAGGAACTGGGTCTGCCAAGATCCGTGTGCTGGCTGTTGCAAGCTTCGCCCTCCCCTTCTTAATCACAATTAGTTTCCTAGGGGTCAAACCCTGCAGATTCTCCTGTAGTCACTGTGGAGCAAGACCGGAGTAGGGGCTTTCACAATGTAACCCACAATGCTGTGTGTGTGTGCGTGCTGGATGTCCCCTCTAGATTCTCTTTCCCCCGTGAAGGACCTGAATGCTCAAGGGAGACCCTTTGTGTGGTATGACACCGGCCTGGGACAATGTGGTCAGCGTGCAGCTGTTCCCCTTAGACTTCTATTCCAGTCTGTCCTGGTCTCTCTGGTTAGGGGAGAACTTCAGCCTCACCGCCACGTTCTAGGATTGTCTCGTGGTGTCTTGTCCATCAATAGTTGTCATTCTTGTGAGGGGGGACAAAGTCAGGGGTGACTTAGGTCGCCATCTTGGGCATGTCACTCTGAATCAGCTTTTCAAATGTATAATTCTTATAAAAATGCCCAATCCTTCTAATAATTAAATATGATAAACTTACCGGCAGCTGAAAGTTCAGGCCTGTTGTATAGCCTAATCAAGTGTCTTTAGTTATGAGGGTGGCCTTTGTGAAGAGGAAGTGCCTCGGCTGTGGGGCGTCGGGTGTTTGAGGGCTGGACAGGCATGCTCAATCCTTCGTGGGCATCTGTCCCCACTTGAGAGTGTGCAGGAGCTTTAATTTAGCCACACTGTTCTCTTACTCTGAATTAAATTACCCATCTAACAATATTTAAATTAACCTTGAGGCTTCCTGGAGAACATAAAAATTATTTTGAATTATTTTCACTGCCAGGATCAGCACAATTCCCCTTCCCAGCCAGCTTGGTAGGTATTCAGTGATAAAGAAACCAATTTTTAAATTAATACAATTTTGTGTTTGTAAGGAAGCCATTATTTTTAATTATCGGGCATTTTCCTCAGCCTGGCTTCCCCAGTTAATAAAACTCAGCTATTTAGCATGGTTTTTATTTTTGCAGAGGGCAGACTTTGGGAAGTAGTTTCCCCTGTGGAATCTCCCCCCAGAATGTTTTGATCTCACCAAGTACACGCCTGTCACAAGGAGGCTCGTAAAAAACCCTGAGAAAAGGAAACGCTGTCGTCAAAATGGCCCTGCTGGGCCCATAACCAGTGACTCTAACTTAGCTTGAGGGGCAATGACGGGAGCTGGTGATTTGAGAAACATGAAGGAGGAAATTAACATTGGGCTGGATCCCCTCCAGGAAAAGGCATTGTAGCACCGCAGGAGAGGTTTCAGCTAGACTTACAGAGGAATACTTTGCCTGTCATGTTTTGAGTGTGGGGGACACCAAAAAAGTGAGTGAGGGAAGGTGTGAGATTTTCCACGGCTGGAGATGTTTAAAAGCTGAATTCCTCCCTTAACGAGTCTAGGTATTAACCTACCCAGAGGGAAAGCCAGCCCTAGAGGACATCTTCATTTCCTTTCTGGGTCAGTCCTCTGGGACTTCTAAAGCCGCTCTCCCCAGTTGCCATACAATGAGACTCGATGCTACATTGGGATCAGGGCTTGTGCAGACAAAACAACTTGCTATAAATTTAATATTAGCTTAAATAATGCATAATTAGAAGGGTAAGCCTCTGCAAACACATTAAATAATGTATTCCCTAAGCAAACATTATTTTTTGGATGACTTGCTGTTTTTGGATGATGGTGAGGTAGAAAGGTAGAAAGACCTGAATTTGAGTTGTAGTTTTGACTCTGTAGTTTTGACACTGATTAGCTTTGTCACTGCAAAGTAGTCTTTCACCTTTAATGCCTCCGTTTCCTTATCTGTAATGGCCTGTGAGCCTCTGGTGGATAGGGACTTTATTTCTGTTAGTATTCATTGTTATTTTTGAAAGTGCTTGGTACTCAGCAAACATTTGTGAAGAAGGGGGTTGAACTGGACCCAGTATAAGAACCATGGCAACTCTCATGATCTAATGTGGAAAACTGGGAAGAGAAAATGTGACTAGGACATCTGTGATCTCCAAATAACTGAAAGACTTCATTCCAAAGAACTGTTAGAGTCATTCTGGGAGACTCCCAAACCTGGAATTAATAGAGGTTAGAGAGAGTAGATTTTCATGATGTCAACTTAAAATCCCACTCATTAGTTCACTAAGTATTTACTGAGCACCTACTTTGTGCTTGTTACTGTGATCACCACTCAAGATAGAGCAAATTTATTGTCCTTGCTCTCATGGAGCTTACAGGTCAGAGGAGGGTAAAGACACGTGAGCCAACCATGGAAACATTAATGCTATAAAGAGAGCAAACATAAGGAACTGTGGGAAGGAGGAAGGACACTTAGAAGTGGGCTCTCGAGGACCATTTCCTAGAAGAAGTGCTGCCTCAGTGGGAGCTTGAGGGATCACTAAGCTTTTACAGGTGAAGGCAAGAAAAGAGTTGGGGAGAATATTCCAGATGGGAAGTCAGCAAGTGAAAGCTTGTATAGTAAGCAAAGGCCCCTCACAGGCAGAGAACTTCATTTCAGGTGCTGTGGGAATATTCTATTAGAGCTGGGTGGGCTGTTGGTACAGATATGGTAGAGAAGAGAGGCATCTGGTATGTAGGCTCAGCCTGGAAACCTGAACAGGTTTGTACTTGTCATCTCTCAATCCAAACTTTCCAGAACCTGAGTATGTTGCATGTCTCCTCCCTCTAAGAAGGAAGATAGATAGTCGAGTCTGCAGATGAATGGTCCTTTTCATTCACCAGTGTGTCCATCTGGGGAGGATTTGTATATTTCTAAGATCCTTACCATGGTCACTAAGGGCCTCTTTGACCTTGCCCTCAGTTGGTTTGCTCCAGCCACACTAGCTCTCCTCCTGCGAAGGGTATAAGCAATAGCCTCATCTGCTTCAGGGCATTTGCACATGCTGATCCACTAGCATAGGAGGCTTGTCTCCCATCTCATGCCTGGAAAATACCTACTCTTCAGTTTTCAGCTCAAATAGCCTTTTCTTAGAGTGGTCTGACCTAAGTCAGATATTCCCTCTTACCTGTGCCCTGTATTTTTCTTTGTAGCACCCATCACAATCTCCTCCTATTATTTGTTCAGTTATTTGATTACTATCTGTTTCCCTTTGCTATGGCAGGAGGGTCTTTCCACTTTTCCACCACACCTTCCAAAACAGCAAGTCAGCCAAAAGTAATACTTGCTTGGGGAATACATTGTTTAATGTGTTTGCAGAGACTTGCCCTTCTAATTATATATTATTTAAGCTGATATTAAATTTATCACAAGTCCTGTCTGCACAAGCACTGCTCACAATATAACATTGAGCCTTGTCTGTTTTGTTCACCAATATACACTGAGTGCCTCGTACACTGCCAATACGTAGATGTTTGAAATATAAAATATCGGCGCAGAATGAAAGCACTGTGGTAGGAAAGGACGGATAAAATTCAGGCTTCCATAGTAACTAAATATTAGCAGAGCTACTTGAGTGGGCTCCATGGAGAACTGAGTGTGTTCACATGCACCGCTGTCTCCCACCTTGCTCCTGTGTCACCGTCATTTGCCACAAAGGTAAAACTAACACAAGCCAGTGGGTAATTGCAATGGAATTGCAATATGGAAACCCCAACAAAATTACTAACTCCCACCTCTTCCTGGGAAGGACACTAATACCGATATGATGGAAGATGATCTGGGAAATGATTTTCCTTTTGTTCTGCTACCTACACGTGCAGTTATTTTTTGCTTCTGCTATCTCTATGTAAATCGTAATCAGGAGGCAACGTGTTAGAGGGTGGTTGTCTGCTTCGTTTTCAGGGAGAATCATGGCACTGAATCCATTTCAGGGAAGAGCAGGAGTTTTAGATCTCAGTAGAAGAGGTTGGCTTCTGCTCTCTCTTCTCTTGCTGGTGGGGAAGGTTGGGGGTGGGCCATGATACATGGACAGAGCCTCAGGACTAGGAGTCTGCCTTAGGATTAGGCTCTGGAGGGATGAAGGGTGTAGAATATATCTGGGGTGTGTGTGTGTGAGAGAGATTTAACCTACTCCTTCCTTGGGTACAGCACCTGCTTTCTGTAAGGTTTCCCGTTTAGGTGGTTTTACTGAGATGTCCAACACAAGATACATCTGTCTACATGTGACTGGCCAATCCTAGACCTCCATCTGTACCAGGTCGGTCACCTGGGATTTTTTTTTTTTTTTTTTAATATAAGTGCTATGGGAGATCCTTTCTTCTGTGTTCACTAAGCTAAGCTGATGCCAGCCTGAAGTCACCTTTGGCCATCTCTGCCTGACTCTCTCATGTCACGAGGTCACTGGTCTACTGTGGGAGAAAATTAGGCCAACTGCCAAGGGAAATAATGCTGGGGGGTGGAAGGGGACCATGAAAACAGAAAAAGGCGTCAGCCTGATGACATCATTTGGACTTGTGGGGGCCCATCTGGCAAGACAATGAATGCCCTTTCTTATTACACTAGTCTGAGTGGGCTTCCTGTCTTGCAGTGGAAAGATTCCTGACACATACTGGGGAAATGTGATTGTGAACTCATGCCTGCTTTGGGTGAGATGGGGCGGGGGGTGGAATTCACACTCACATGAACCTTCTAAGGAGGAGCCTTAAAGAGGCAGAGTCATCCCCTCTTCCCTCCTCACCTGTTGTCTGAGTGCCTATCAGTCACATGGCACTTGTCACCAGGGACACAGTGGTGAGGTGGTTCCTGTGCTCACGGAGCTTACAGATGCCTAATGCAACTGTTGTGTGCTTTTGAAAGGCCAGAGAGAACGGAGAAAGGAGTGGAGTGTAAAAGACTTTCAAATGAGATTTCTTGAGACGTCTTTGGGGGACATAATGAAAATGAGTCTCACATTGTGAGTTTGTGCTGGGAAGAAGGGACTAATGCTTTACATTTTGCAAAAGCATCATAAAGTTTTGGTGGAGGGATGTGGTTCTTTGTTGGTCTATCCATCCGCCATCTTACATTTCACCAGACTGAATGGAAATGCCACTGACATGTTCCTCCCCCAAGAGATGTCCCTGACGAGGCTGCTGGAAGAAGGGCTACCTGGGTGGCTTAGAATTTCACTGGGCATTGGTCTATCAAGGTAGCTTCACTGAGATTTTTGGTTTCTTCTGAATTTTAGGGAAGTTCAGCCTTGGGTCCTCACATCACTTAACTGGCCAGACTCTCAGAAGCTTGATGGCTCTTGGGAGAGGTAAGTCTGCTTGCCTCGATGCTCGCTCTCCTCTGTTGCTGCACCCCAGGTTCTCTACAGGTCCCCTGCTTTTCAGGAAGGAGCAACATTTTTTTCCCCATTCCAAGAGGCAGGGTTGGGGCTGCCAGAATGTCACACATCTGTCTTGGGGTTCAGTCCCCAGGCTCTCTCTTTCACAGAGCCCAGACAGCCACTCAGTTTCCTAGTCCACAGGATCGTGCGGAGGGAGCCTCAAAAGGAGAGCCTGATACAGCAACCCTCCTACTTGTCAAATCCTATTATTCGTATATGCTAATTATCTCTCAGATCCCTCTCTCACCTTTCTTTACTGTTAGTGATTTAGTTCTTTGTTTGGATTACCGCAATTGCTTCTGGGCTGTCCCTCTCCTCCTATCTTGTCCCCTTCTAATCTATCTTCCTCCTCACCTGAGGAAGCCTGAGAGTCTTTCTAAGACTACACATCCCAACACATCACTCTGCTAATTAAACCCTGGAACAGCTCCCCACAGTCCTCTGGATAAATGTCATCCTAGCAAAATATTCCTTTCCCTGTGTTGGCTCTGGCTGATGCATTCTGTACCACATGTAACACAGTCCCCTTCCCTCTGGCCCAACTGAGTTAAGGTTTCCTGAAATGCTCTTCCCCTTTTTGACCTCTCTGTTGCTGTTGTTTATAGGTAACACTTCTGATCACCCCTTCCCCATATCTTTGCCAGACTAAATCCTACTGCGCCTCAGACCTGAAGCTCTTCCTGATGGCAGAGACCCTGCTATGTGTTCACCAACTCTTTCATTTTTTTTTTCCCCCTTAGGCACTCAGAAAGATGACATTTCCTAGGCTGTCTTGCACATTCAGCCCCCATGTCCTTCCAGAGCAACCCAAGAGGTCATTTGCCTACTGTGGCGGGAATCACAGGACAGTGACCGTGGTGAGTCCCCATGAGGCCGAGCTGCCCGCCTTATTTGCACTGTGACTGGAAAGCTCCCGAGATTGTAGGGCTTATTTGTTATCTGGCCTCAGTCCATCCTCTCCTGACACAACCGACTACCGCTTTCCTTGTGACATTGCCTCTGTTACAGCTTACACCACACGATCCACGTCGCCTTCTCCACTGGAATGCAAACTTCTTGCTGGCAAGGATTTAGTTTTCTTTCTCTCTCTCTAGTCTACTCACTCCATAGTGCTTGGCATAGAGTTGGCACTTAGCAAACATGTTTTTAAAAAAATGTATAGTATTGGTTTAATTTGCAGCCCAAATACAGAGGAGACTTAAAGAGAAAATTTAAAATAAACGGGTTAGTTCTACACAGGAAAACGATGACAGTTGTAAAACATTGCATTCTCCTAAGAGTTCATTCTAGTAATCTGAATGAATGAATGAATAATTTCAGGGCCCCAGTTGACAATGGAAATCAAGATGGAGGGAAAAGAAATGTCAGCCCTGGAAGTGAGCCGAGCCTCTTGCCCTGGGCTCACAAAGAACCTGACTAAAAGGACACTCCCTGGTTCTCTTCATCCACACCACGCTCCCCCTTTCTTTTACACATTCTTCCTCTTGCTCCCCTGCAATTTCTAGGAGTTGCTTTTATTTCATTCACTAAACAATTTATGAATTGAATTAAAATAAATGAGATGCAAATAAATTCCAGGCTTTCTTCCTCATTTTCAAATTACATTTTCAGTCCACTCAACCTGTTATAATCTCATAGTGATTTTCATTTAAGAGAGCTAAATGGATATGTGATTATTGTTACAGGAACTAACACCAGACAATTAAATGTTGAGGTGTTGATAGATAAAGCTGTGTTTTGATTTGCATAAACATGATGCCAGCAAATCTAACCCTGGCAGAAATTCAGTTCTAAGACTTGCGTGCCTAACTTCTGCTAATTACCACAAGTATCGTTATTAAGATTTTTAATATTCAGAGTTGGGATTATAGCCATTTTATTTTAGGGCCACATTTATCTTTATTTTGAAAACTTAGTCAAAATGCATAACTGATTTATTGGAGAAAAAGCATGATTACTACTCATAATCAACTTCTATAGTGCAGCATATCAAAAATCAATTATACAGCCCTGAAATCCAGTCATTAAGGATTTAGCTACTAATCTCATTTCATTTTTGTCTTTAGGAAGATATGGCCGTTTGCAACTTTGCAGATACCAGTACAGGAAGAAAAAACATGGGAGACTGTTGATAACCTAACGTGAGGAACAAAGCTCCAACTAGACAAAGGCAGAATCTTAATATGGAGTGGCCTGGCCGGGCCGGGAGGATTTCAACCCAGTAACAGCCAAAGTTAGTACCCAAGTGTGATTCCAAAGTAGTGGTTAAACCCTGTGGGGCTCCATTGTTGACTCTTCTCCCAGAAGTTACTTTAGTTATTCATTAGTGTACTATCTGTCCCTCTGGTCCCTTTCCCCACCCTTGACAGTAAGCTGCAGGAGGGTAGGAATTTTGCTTGGGGTGCCATAGAGATCGCCAGTGCTGGCTTGTAGTGGGTGCTTAGTAAATGCGTGCTGAATTTGATGAGGACTGGGATCCCTGGGTTTCCCTGCTATGGGGGAAGGGGTTAGCATGATGTTAAGAATCAGACCCTCCTAGTGCCTGATAAGTGACTAGGGCAGGACCAGGTTATCTGGATGACTGTGCATTTAATCCTTGGTGATTAAGGATCTGGGCAAGTGAGCCAGATACAAAGACGGGACTGGGACTGTGTCCTGGCCGTGCCATTTTCTAGTCCTGGTGCCTTTGGGCAGGGTATGTAGCTTCCCAGAACCTGTGTTTCCTCATCTGAAAAACAGAGGTAAGTACCCCTGTGGGGCTGTCGAAAATAAGTAAAGCATTTAACATAGCGCTTGCATCATGAAAGACCCCAATGAGTGTTGTATGTTAGTTTTTTGTGGATAAGCTGCCTAGTCTGGGGAAGCCACGATTGGATAAAACTTTCTACCGTGGTTTGCTTGTGGTTTCCTCTTGGCAAGCCTTCCCTGATCACCTTAGGCTGGATGATATCTCCTCCCCTGTGATTCTGTTAGGCCCTGGATGCTCCTCTCACTTAATCCACTGGATTACCCTGCATCTGTATTTTCCTCGGGACTGTTAACTCCTTGTGTGTAAAGAGTACATTATAAAATCTTTGTTCTTCCAGTATTCATCAAATTACTCAGCACCCAGCAGGCACCAAATTGTTTGTGGAACTGGCCAAAGAGCGAAAGTCAAGGGAGAAGATAGCAAGTGTGACAAGGAGACTGAAAATATCCCAAGCTAGAGTGGACGGTAAATCTCCACCTTTTTCTCTCCTAGTAAACAGACACTGTTTTTCCCGAAGGGAGAGGGCATCTCTCTTATGAGAGAAAGACTTGCCTTTCCCATGGAAGAAAGGAGTAATGGAGGCTTGGGACCTGGGAAATCGCCCCCGCTCCTAAGGAAGGGGTGTATCCCCTACTATGTAGAGGTGACAGATTGGGTGGAATCACTTACCCGGAGCTTCCTGCCAAAGATGGTGACTTTGCCTTTAATCTGTTCCTTTCTTAGGCGCCACTCAATGGAGTTGAGGCCATTCTCCATGGGCAGGGAGATATTACAGCGCCCAATGGTGGGGGTGATGGTGCCCGCTAGGACGTGGGGCTCACTGTGGAAGCTGACACCCATCCCGTTGGCATACATCACCCGCAAGGTACCATTGTTGCAGAGCTGGTAGCTGTTCCGCACTTGATCTGGAGAAACGTTAAGTGGGGGTGGGGATAGGGAAAGAAATTATCCACTCTGTTAGTCGTAAGAGAACAGAACCCCTATTTTTAAAGGTTTCCATGGTACTTTGCAGCTGTCAGTCTAAGGCTGCCTTCAATTAGCACACATACAATGTTAAGGTGAGTAGCAGAGATGCTACTGATCCGTGGCAAGAAAAACATTATTAATATGTGGTACTCCAGAAATAATTATACTGTGATATTTTTCTTTTACTCACTGAAGACTATTAATAGTACCTTTAAAGATGTCTATTGCCTACACAATTTGTGTCAATCAAATTCCTGGTCTTTAATATATATATATATATGTTATCTTAAAAAAAAGAGTCCTTTTTTTTCCCCTGTTGTGTACCACCTAAGCTGAAGTTGATGGTCTAGCTACAGATCAAATCAAGAGAAAAAGCAACCTTCCTGCCCTTCATGCTTCTGCTGCTGACTCTACCATGATGCCACCTCTCATCAACAGAACTCGGGAGATTCAAACGGCATAAGGTAGACGGAGCCAGTGGGTGCTGATAACATGCGTTTATCTTCCCAAAGGGAATCTACACTAGTCAATCAGACTTGTGACCTTTTTCCTTATCGAAAAGTTCCAGGAAGGAAATGTGAGTCTGAAACTCCTTTACAGATATGTTGCTTCCTGATTATTTGGGCAAAGGAGTCCAGCTTGGCTGGCTTCTGAGACAGTGGGTTTTGGGATAGTGAGCAAATGTGTATCTGTCACTCCTGCAACTGCAGCCATCACGCAGAAAGACAGAATCTACATCATTAATCATTTGGCAGAGCAGAAATAGAGTCATTGAAACAGGCTCTGTCGAGGGATAATAGTCCAGAAATGTCACCATTTATCTACTGAGAGGACACTTTTATCCTCTGACAACGGGCTAGCCCACTGACATTATATCTTAATTAAAAGAAAAATTAATCTGCACAATTCCTTTTCTTGCCAGCTCCCGTGCTTGTCCTGGGCTGTGTGTCATGTCAAACAGCGCTAGTAACTATGTGGTGGTCAGAAACCTTTGAGATCCCGGTCTTGGCAAGAGATTGCTAAAGGGCTCTGATTCCAGGACAATCAACTCAACAAACAAGTGCTTGGAAGAAGAATCAGAATGGGGCCAAAGAAGGAAGCGGTGAAGCCAAAAGGATAGAGAGCCTTGGAGAAGGTAACTGTACATGTTGGGTAGGTGGGGAGTGCTGATGATGGAGAGGTAAGAGCAAGTGGGGATGGCAACTGACATTTTCAGCGAAGTAGGTAGACCGTCCCAAAGCCCGAGACATTTCATTTAGTATAGATGACATTCTCCTGAATCTGGTTAAGTCATTTTCTACGAGACTGACCTCTTGTAGAATTCGTTTGCTGTGGACACTTGACTAAAATAACAAGCTAATGGGTGTTCCTGGTCTCTGGAAGTCCTCCCAGGTTTGGCTGGGGTCCATGAGTGAGTTTAGTGGGCAGGGGGCCTACCTTGTACCACTGTGTAGGAGGCCTCCACTGAAGACAGGTTAGTAATGACAGTGACGTCATCATCACGGTTGGAGTTCTCAATGTCAATGGTGATAGACTTTTCCATTTCCCGGTGCAGACTGGTCACCACCCCCGTGGGCCGTGTCACATTGGTCAGGCGGCCTTCGTGGTCATAGCTGGAGGACAGACACACTTGTTTGGAAGCGCAGTTACTGGAACTGAAGCCTTTCCCATCACTCAAAACCACACAAGGGCCAGAGAGACTAGAAGGTAGAGTGGCTGGGTAGTCTAGCGCACTGAGGCTCCTTGTCACAATCAGCAAGACCTGGCATTGGAGACCATCTATGTCCTTCCTCTTCCATGCTCCTATAACCTCATCCCACTTGTCACCTCATAGGCCTCGACAGTCAGCCTGGGCCAAATGCAACCTCCATGCCTTGGCTCAAGCATAGCAGGTCTGGCTGCCTATACCCCTTTCTCTGGTTTTATAGCCCCAAACCAACCACAGCTCCCCGAGCAGCCCCTTTAGACTCTTTTCCCAATGACTCACTTCAGGCCCCAAGACTAGGTATACCTGTGAGCAAGTTCTGCTGCTAGAAAGTTGCCCGAGATTGGCCCTTCTCCTCTATGTATGTCATCTTTACTCTTAAACTGTGGAGTTATTTTTTCCATCTCCTTTAGCAAAAAGCCTTGGTGTTCCACTTGGTAGAACATCTTCCTACTCTGGGAGGTCCACAGTAATCAGAAAGCTTGGGCCCTCCGTAGGGCCTAGAAAAGAGGTTCTTTTTAAGGTCTGGATGTAGAGGCTTTTGAGCTTTCCCATATGAGATGTTACTAGACAGGGGAGAAGGGGGAACAAAGAAAGTAGTTGACTTGACTTCTAGGTGTGACTCCCTCTGGACTGGGGACAAGGTCAATGTTGGTGGGTTCTGAGTGATGGAGACTGGAGCTTGTACCACATGTAGGACAGCCAGTGAACAGAACGATTGTGGCTTATTTGACCTTGTCACATAGGACTAGAAAAGCAAATATGGATGGTGCTTGGCAAACAGTTTCAGAATAAAGGAATGCAGACTTGGTAAGTTATTTGAGAAAATGTGATAAGAAATTCTGCTTCTGGGGATGTCTGAAGGCCAGTTGGACAAAGAGGGTGGGGAGCCCGGATTTTGGCTCTACCTTCATCATTTGCCCAGAGCAGTAGGCAATGGGTGGTACACATAATACATTATAGTGGTAACACCACCAGGCCCTCCAAGTTAAAAGGACTCCTTTTTGTTGTCTTATCTGCTAAAGACACTGCCTTTCAGACAGGTGTACAAAGATGTTATTTACTAATAGTGAAAAAGTAGAATAACCTAAATGGTCATTCATCAGAGATTTGTTAAATAAGGATATATCCATAAAGTAGAAACCTCTAAAGCCTTCAAAATTAACAAGAGTGATTTCTATCTATTAGAGTGAAAAAATTATGGAAAGAATAGAACAGAAATATATTCCTCTGGTAGTATACAGGGTTGAAATGAGCATTTGCAGGAGAAATTCTCTCAAAATACATCTTAAGAATAGTTTTTCTGCATGTGTTCATATGTTTCCACATTTTAGGAGTTATCTTTTCTGATTAGAAACAAAAGGTATTTAAATAAAAGAGTAAAAAGACAAAAGATCAATGACACTAAGATGGTTTTTTAAAAGATAATATTGACAACCCTTAGCTAGACTCACCAAGAAAAAAAGATGAGAGGACTCAAATAAAATCAGAAATGAAAGAAGAGACGTTACCACTACCACTGATACCACAGAAATACAAAGGATCATAAGAGATTTCTACTAAGGAGTTTCAATCAGTAATCAAAAGTGTTCCAACAAACAAAACTACAGGGCCAGATGGCTTCACTAGTGAATGCTACCAAACATTCAAAGACTTATTAATAGCCATCCTTCTCAAACTCTTCCAAAAAACAGAGGAGGGACCTATTCCAAACTAATTTTATGAGGCCAGCATTATTCTGCTATCAAGACAAGGATACCACACGAACAGAAAATTACAGACCAATATCTCTGATGAATATAGATACAAAAATACTCAAATCGTATTCGTATTTAAATCAAATGTAGAAAATCATATTCAACAGTACCTTGAAAGCGGGATTTATTCCAGGGATGCAAGGATGGTTCAACAATTGCAGAAAAAGCATCTAACAAAATTCAACATCCATTAGTAATAAAAACTCAACAGAATAGAGGCTCCATATATTACAGATCCACAGCTAACATCATACCCACTAGTGAAAAACTGAAAGCTTTTCCTCTAAGATCAGGAACAAGACAGAACAATTAAGCAAGAAAAAGAAATGCATCCAAATCAGAAGTAAAACTGTAACTGTTTGCAGATGATGTGATATTATATATAGAAACTGTTAGAACCAATAAAGTTGTAGGATACAAAAATCAATACATAAAAACCTGTTGTGTTTCTATACATTAATAAGCTAGCAGAAGGGCAGACAATCCCATTTATGATTGGTTGCAACAAAAAGAATAAAAAAACCTAGTAAAAAACTTAACCAAGGAGATAAAAGATCTCTTATTCTGAAAGATACTGAAAGCTCTAAGACACTGATGAAAGATATTCCATGTTCATGGACTAGAGGAATTATAATGTCCACATAATTCAGCGCAATCCCTAATAACATTCCAATGACATTATTCCTAGAAAATTTGTATGGGGCCAAAGCAATATTGAGAAAGATGAACAAAGCTAGAGGCATCATGCTCCCTGATTTCAAACTATATCACAAAGCTATAGTCATCAAAACAGTATGGGATGGATATAAAAACAGACTTACAGAACAATAGGGCAGAACATGGAGCCCAGATATAAACCTACATATGTATGGTCATTTAATTTACCACAAAGGCGCCAAAAACATACAACAGAGAAGGTCAGTCTCATCAATAAATGGTATTGGAAAACATGGATAGCCACATGCAAAATCATGAAACTGGACTGTTACACAAAAATTAACTGAAAATGATAAAAACCTTGAGGTCCTGAAACCATAAAACTGGAAGAAAACCTAGGTGGTTAGCTCCTTGACATTAGTCTGGGCAACTTTTTGATTTGACTCCTAAAGCAAAGGCAACACAAGCAAAAATAAACGAGTGGGACTACATCAAGCTAAAAAATCTTTTGTACAGCAAACCGTCAACAGAATGAAAAGGCAACGTACTGAATGGGAGAGAATTTGTGAAAATCATATATCTGATAAAGGGTTGATATACAAAAAACTCTGCATACAATTCACTAGCAAATAAAGCAAACAACCTGATTAAAAACATACAGAGGATCTGAAGAGACCCTTTTCTAAAGAAGACACACACACAGTCAACAGGTACATGGAAAGGTGCTCAACACCACTAATCAATGGGAAATGCAAATCCAAACCATACCGAAGTATCACCTCACACTTAGCAGCATGTCTATTATCAAAAACATAAGAAATAAGTGTGCGCAACGATGTGGAGAAAAGGAAACCCTTGCACACGGTTGGCGGGGACGTAAATTGATGCAAACACTAGGGAACACAGTATGGACATTCCCCCAACGATTAAAAATGAAATTACCACATCATCTGGCCGTTCCACTTTAGGTATCCGTCCAGAGAAAATGAAAACACAAACTCGAAAAGATCTCTGCACCCCACGTCCACTGCAGCATTATTTACAACAGACCACCTACGGAAGCAACCTAAGTGTCCAATGGAATATTACTCAACCATAAAAAGAATGAAATCTTGCAACCTGTGACAATATGGATGGGCCTTAAGGGCATTATGCTAAGTGAAATAAGTTAGAAACAAATACTGTATGATCTTATACGTGGAATCTTTAAAAAAAAAAAATAACCTGAGCTCATAGACACAGAGAACATCTTGGTGGTTACCTGAAATGGGAGACAGGTAAAATGGGTGAAGAGAGTCAAAAGGTACAAATTTCCAGATGTAAATAAGTCATGGGGATGCAATGTACAGTGTGGGGATAGGTAATAATACCGTAGTGCATATTTCAAAGTTGCTAAGAGAAAAATCTTCAAAGTTCTCATCACAAGAAGAACATTTTCGGTAACTCTGTATAATGATGGACGTTAACTAGACTTACAGTGCTGATCATTTCACGATATATACAAATATCAAATTATGTTGTTCACTGGACTATGTCCATTTTACTTCAATAAAAATAAGAAAATAAAACCCCTCTGAGTGTTTGCATACAGTGTGCCTAGTGCACTACTCGGTACTGGACAATACCTTCAACTCCTGCAGGCGAGAGGGACTCTCTATGGGGAGTTCCGTGATTTGGGATCCAGGCAAAGATTTAATTCCAATGCACCTGGACCCCGACGATGGTGCCGGTTGCCATGCTTCCCAATGAGAGCTATAGTAGAAACTGGAGATTCTAGTTTTGGGGAACAGAGGATTGGGGTTGAGGCCAGGATCTCAGGGGCCACAGGAAGAAAAACGTGTTATATTCTCTTTACCTTTTAAAGAAGAATGGGTTTCCTCATTATATGTTAATAAAAAAATAAATAAAAAATTTTTTAAAAAGAAAAAAAAAGGATGGGTTTCTTACAGCTGTGTTAACTTGCTCATGGGGTATTTTCAGGTTCAGGTCTCTTTGCAAGTACGTCTACACAGAGCTGCAAGGAGCTGTGTGTTCTAGTAATGGGATCTCAAGGCCACTCAGTGGAACCACTGCAGCCTTGGCCTGTGTGGGGCCACAGGAGTCCTTTTGACTCATTTATCCAGCAAGTATTTACTGAGTGCCTCCTATATGCCAGTCATTGTTCAAGGTGCTGGGGACATGACTAAGAACAAAATGGATGAAAATCCCTGCTTCTATGAGGTACACATGATGGATGGGGCAAAAATAAACCAAGATGTAAAATACAGAGTATGTCAGATGGTAACAAGTGGTAAGGATTAAAATAAAGGAGGGAGAGAGACAGAGTATGTGTGTGTAGGTTGTAATTTTAAGTGGAGTCCTGGGCCTTTCAGGGATACAGGCTGCTCTTCCCCAGCTGACCATGTGTAAGATTCCTTCAACAAAAGGAATTCACCATCTTTTTAGGAGGAACAATAAAACCTAATGCATTTGAACTCCTACAATGGAGATTTGGTGGTAATTGGATTTATCCACATGATCAAAAAGCAGCCTTTAAGAGAGAGAACAATCATGCAGTTTCCATGTAACTTGTGAACTTTTTTTTAAAAAAGCATCCTGCCCATATCCTGCCCATCTTGGTCCCACCCCCCCCCCCAGGAGGGGCCCAACTAGGGGCCCCTCCTGGAAAAATACTCCCCCAGTTAGAGCTAGCGTCTAAAGGTGCACATAAGCCCGAACTTCTTTATTATGGTCTCTAAGTCAGGCCTAATTCTGACTGGCCCTCTGAGAGTGACATTGTTTTGTCCTCAGTCATGTCAGCCAACAAATTATCTCTGAAATGCACTGAGTCCTTAGGTGGAACTGCTAGACGGTGAAAATCTATATCATATAGTTTTAGCCCAAGTTGGTGTGAGAGCCAAAGATAGCACTACAGATGGTGCCTACAGGGGCAGAGTCACTGGCTGGTAAAGTCTGATCAAGTCCCAGTGCCTGAAGGATACGAGGATGCTTCTGAAACTCGAGAATGACAGCTTGGTCCAGAGGAAACAGAGAGGAAGGGAAAGCAATTATGCAATGCAGGAAATTTCCAGCAGGTGGCAACAGTTTCCTTTCCATGCTCCCCAACCCATCTGCCTACCAACTGCCAAGTGAAAATTCCTGGACTTAGGAGTGATCAACAATGGGGTTTTCTGTTTTCTCTCTTGTCCCCCATTCCCTCTGCAACAACCCCTCCCCAACTCGTTAAGTTCTCAGCCAGCAGCAACACCTCGACAGAAAGCAAGCAAGGGCTCCAAATACGAGCTTAACCAGATCCTTCACGATCACAGAGAGCCAGCCACTTGCAAATTCCATCCCAGTCTCAGCAGGGACGGGGGGGAATCACGCCTTAGCAATTTTCCTAGCCAGCATCCCACTGGTTAATACCTCTGGCAGCAGGCAGTGTGACCAAGCGCTGACGGCAGGAGTGATGGGAAAACAGCTTTTTTGGCAAAACAAACGGCGGGACTATTAAGTATGAGATAATTGTTAGGGGAAATATGACCAGCTCTCACATCTTTTAATATACCTAGCACTTTATCTGTATTGATCTGCTTCTGCTAAGGAGGAAATTCAGGGTTTATCTACCTGTCTGTGCAATCAAGTGTGTTGCTGGACCTACTGGCAAATTACAGGAGTCCCACCAGGATCTTGCCTTTTCGATTCTAATTTCCGCACCCATGGCAAACATGAATAATCAGCAAAGTTAATGAGCACTTGCTCTCCCAGGTGCTGTGCCTGTCCAATATCCTGAAATTGGAAGGGCACGCAGGCAAAAGAAATCGCCAGCCCTTGTAGGGAGGATGTTCAATATCAGAGACCCAACAGTGCAAATCACTTAGGAGTCAGGGAGAGGGGACATGAATCTCTTGAGGCCACAAGTTGACACTAACGTCAGGAAAACAAAAGGGCTGAGCAATTCTAAAAGCTACGTGGCCAGCCAGTCCTGCTGCCAGCGTGGGTAGGGTGCTGCCGAGAAATACGTGACAAATGTACTTACTCGTAGAAGGTTGTCCATCCTGTTTCATCACTCTTGGTGGCTAGGAGGCCAGTGTTTCCATCATAGGTCATGAGGCCAAGCTCTAGATTCTGCGTGGACACGACTTTGAGACCTCCATTGGTGCCCACTGTGAGGGTGATGATCTGGTTGTCAGGCAGGAGCAGGTGGCGGGGCAGGCCATTACTGTCCCGACGGATCTTCAGGGAATTCCCGTTATTATCAATCAGTTCAGTGACATCATTGTCAGCGCTATAAGTGAAGTTGTATAAGTATTCCCCGGTCACCAGGCTCACAGTGTATTGGTGGATGCCATCGGCGTTGAAAACATACAACTCCTGTTCTCCGGGGGATGCAGCCTCATACTGGTTGAAAGCATTAAGAACGGGCTTGTTTTTGCTGACCGCCCTGATCCGGATGTTTCCAAGGTCTGCGATGTAGATGGTACCGTCTGGAGCTACAGCTAAGGATGATGGGGAATTCAAGATGGCATCGGTCGCGTAGGCATCATCTCCCGAGTAGCAGTTGCAATTGACGTCATTTTTGCAGTCACAGTCCGAGGCTGCCCCAGCTAAAAGGCAGATCTCCCCATTGGTGGTGACCTGGCGTAGACGATTAATCTTCTTCTCGTCTGTCTCAGTGATATAGAGGACCCCAGTGTGAGAAATGGCGATGGCACTGGCTGATTCCAGGGCAGAATGAATGGCTAGTTTGCTGAGGGAGTAGTCAATTCCAGGAACCTGGCAGTGCATAGGGCGTCCCGCGATGATGCTGACTTGGTGATTCTCAGTGATTCGAAGGATGACGTTGTTCTCGAGGACATACAGGGAGTTGTCCATGGGGTTGACAGCAAGGTCTGTTGGCCACTCCAGGCGAACCTGTGGATGAAATGGCATCAAATTAAGAAGCAGCCTCTAACATGCCCAGTGTTTAACAGTAGGGCATGTATATTGGTTTTATGCAGCTGGGGAAAAAGACTTTTTTTACCCACACTGTATGAGAAATGCCCATCACCAAACCACTTGTCCATGGCCCATGTCGAGTATATATGATGAAGAAGAGGCCATGTAACAAACACTTCCTGTGATATCATCTGCTGTGGTTAGAGTAGGTCACCAGCTCTACCCATGATGCTCTTCTCAGTCCCAGATGATTGGACCAAGGTCAGAGTCATCATGTACAGTTGTACAGGTAATTTGACGCACGAGGGGCTAATGTAATCCATCCCATCCTCTGCTCATCAAGCTATGGGCCTAAGGAGGCTATGTTCAGTTAGAGGCAGCACTTTTATGTAATACACAAAAGAAGCCATGTTGATTTAAGGTGGCCTGACCCCAGGGCCGCCCATGTATAGGCTGGCTAGTGAACTACCGCTTGAGAATTTGCTTGAAGAAATAAACTGGGCCTTTTCTGCAAAATTGAAGTGACCATCGTGGTGGCAAGTTGTTTGTTGTGCAATTTGAGCTGAAATTAATGAGGTTGACTGAAGGTCGAAAAGGCCCTTATAGGAAGGGCAAACATGTATTTCAGGATGTTTGAGGATCCATCTAATAAAGTCCAGTTTCTCCTGCTGTACCTCTGTGTGAGCCTCTGTTCTCTGCCCCCATAAGAGCCCATAGTAAGGGACTATCACTTGGGGGAATATTGTAGACAGCTCTGCTCTAGTTTACTACTGCACAAAGTAAAGGTTTATATAGTGAGGATGCAATCATTTCAGATTAACAGGGAAGTTCTGATTGACATATAACACTGTATAGTACATTCTCAAACCTGCAATAATGATGGAGAAGAGAGGTAATTACACAGTAACTCCTACCCTGTAATCTGCCACGGCTGGAGTGTGTCACCAGCTCCACTTTCTGAGGAGAACTCACCCCCCCTCCCCCGCCCTGCAACCCACCGCTTTCCTTTCTCTCTCGTGCACTCTCTCATTCCTATCTGACATTTCTCATTCCATCTTGCCATCTAGTTCATCTCAAGCCTTCTACAAACAAACCTGTAATCTGTATCTCTATCTCTTCCTCCCACTCCACTTTCAACCCAAATAGGCTGCAGGCGAGAACTTCAGGTCAAGAGCCAGGTGTGGCATAGTGATGAGAAATAATAGAGTCCTACCTGGGCCACGTCCATGCTGGAGTCACAGCTCAGTGGCCGGACGGCAGTGAGGTCATTGGAGCCCAGCAAGGTAGAGATGATTCCATTCTGGTCAACCTTCCGGATCATGGTGGCATCGACAAAGTACATGAGCCCGTTCTTGTCTACTGCAATACCTGATCGCGACAAACCATGAGAGTGTGTCTCTTGGCAAGGAGTAGGGCTTCTTGGGGTAGAGGTGGGGATGTCCTATTGGGCATTACCTTCTAGGACCAGGGACCTTACTGGATGGATTCGCAGGCTTCGAGCAGTGGCTCTCAACCTTTAAAGGTAACACCCTTTCTCATGAGCACTGTGCTGAGACCTGCATAATTCCTGGGGTGCTGGCTGTCTCACCACCCAACTGAAGAATGAACTTAGGGCTGCAAATGAGCCAAGGCTGCAAATGAATGAATGGGGACATAAGCTGGCATCTGCTCTCTTCAGAAAAGAAGTTATTTCCCAAGTTCATTGCTTGAAAAATTATTGATAGTAAATTACTCGAATACCCTTCACAACTAATTACAACAATGAGGTTGAGAAACAGTGATTCTTGCTGTCACAGACTCCCAATTCAAAATACATCCTTCAGGAAACATTCCCAATTAAGCCTCGACTCTACTCAGTATGCCCTGGGCAACACCTGTCCTAGCACTCTCCTGGTAAATGCACACATTGGCTTCTATTTCTTTGGCACCTTCACCCTAGGGCCCAAACCCAAGGCTCCTCATCCTTAATCCACGATCCTTGAGTGGTAGCTAAGAATGCTAATAGGAATTGGGCCTTCGAAGGACCAATCAGTTCTTAACCCTAAGTATCCTTGGTCCTTTTCAAACAGAGATCCTTCGATTCTAAGAACACCTTCCCCTCCCACCCCTCCGGCCCCTGGTCAATCCCAGGTCCTTGGAAATTAATCCCACTCTTAACTGCTACCATTCACTGGGCTCTTAAAAAACATCAGGCCCTGTGATTAAGACTATGCACACTCTGGGCCCTCACCGGGCTCTGTCTCCAGCCCAAACAGCTAGCACTCTGGCTCATGGAGCTAATGTTTCCCCCCCGACTCTGTGTGACTGGCAGCCATCCGAAATCTCCAGGAGCCATCCACCCCACTTTCCATTTGTGGCCTATGTGGGCGATGACGTTTATTTCAGATAAACACATTTTTTTTTTTTAAACACCCACACATCAAAGCAAACTATTAGAGTGAGATTACTATAGGGAAAGCTGTATTTAGGACTGCCTGGGCTTAGTTCACTTCCAGTTAAGAAGCAAGCCAAGCCTGTGACAAGCTGATTCTGGGGGGAGGGGCTTTCTTCCTTGGTAGCCTTTACCTCGAGGGCTCATCAGGGTGGCATCCACGGCCTTCCCTCCGTCTCCACAGCGGGCCTCATCGAAGGGCAAGCATTGCTCTCCGGTTCCCGCCACCACTTCTGAATTCCCAGCCAGGTCTTTAGCTCCGCTCAGAGACTTGACTCGGTAGATTCGCCGACTGTTGGTGTCAGACACGTAGAGAGAGCCAGACACAGGGTCTACCGCCAAATAGTACTTGTGTGCTGGGTTGTTGCTTTGGAAGAAGCACAGAGAGAAATGAGAAGGGGGCTAAGCAGCTGGTCTACTGGATCAAAGAGATGACAAAAATCCTACCAATCCGAGCAACCCTAACAACCCAACTCTAGCCATTCCTAGTGTCTTTCCACTTTATTGAACTGGAAAGAATCTAACCCAACAGCTTCGTGTTCTAACATGTCATGGCTCTTGGCTACTGACTTCTAATTGGACCTAAGCTCCTCATGCTATGCAGAGAGTTGGTGGTTTCCCATCATACTAAAATACCACTGTTTCATTTAGCTGGTATGAAAGATCCCACTCTGGTCCTGCTTTTGTGTTCCTGTTTCGTGTGTATCAGTCTTCTTTACTTCCTCCTATGGGCTTGATAGGTTTCTCAAGTGGGGCTGAGGCACACTTCCATGAGACAGGCTTTCTTTTTAGTTTGTGCTTCCTCAGTGCCTCCAGGGTACCAGATCATGAAGACAGGGGCAACCTAGAGTTTTCCTAACTTTGTTATGAGGGGCTCCCACAGGGAGCCCCGGTCCTCAGCCTCAGATCTTCTCTACTATTCTTCAGCGTGGATATGAATAATGTGGGCTTTTTTTGGAGAAGAAGAAATTAGATGTCTTGTTGATATCACACCTGGAATCTGGATTACAAAAGGAGGAGACATAGTTTTCGAATTTGGGTAACAGTGAGGCCACAGGTGTGGACCAAGGTCAGCCAAGGCTCTAATCTGCACTAGGACAGAAATGCCCTTGTGTGTGAGAGATGTAATAGGAAGGCACCAAGCCTCAGAGACGTGGACCTCTTTCTCCGCCATGCATCTGGCTGTTCTATATGTTGCTAATAAGGACGGGACCAAGACACAGGAAACTCTAAACTCAACACTGACACACCTGGTAACCTGAGGTAAGTCTCTTGGCCCTTTTGGGTGCTAGATTGCTTATTTGGATAATGAAGAAATCATATCATTGCTTATGTCCCTTTCGGCTCAAAACCCTCCAGTTTCTTCCCTTTGCAGTGTCTGTCACTTTTTGGAGGTTCAGACCGGAATAGGTGCTCATGCTCTTCCCATACTGGTTATTAAATCACTGCCTCTAGGGTACCTCTAGTGAATGCCTCTCTGTCCTAGTGTGGAAGATAAGGTTTTGATGCCACATGCTGAACATGAGCACAGGCCTCTCGTTTTTCAGTTATTTTTCCATTGTAGTTTGGAATTATGGGAAGGAAAGGGATGGGAAAGGGGAAGGCAAAGGTGAGGGTGATGATAGTGTTCGATGCATCTGTCTTGTAGACACTGGCTGGTAAATTACTAATTAAAACACCCCCATTTGGGTTCTTCCCCGATTTAAGGAAGAAAAGAACCACGAAGCTATTTTTAGGAACAGTTTGTGACTTGAGACCATCTTTAATTCCAGCTTCTCCTCAGGTTGCTATTAAGACACATAATTGAACTAGAAGTCAAGGTCTTTCTAAAATTCCAGCCTAGATAACTAGTTTAAAAGAGTAGGCTACCAGGGTTCCTTTTCTTTCCTTCCTTCCTTTTTTTTTTTTTTTTTGGCTATTAAGTCCTTAGAGAATATCCACATATGCAAAACAAATTAGGGCAGAAAGGGAAAACTTCATGCCATTTTTTAATTAGATGCTGTACTCTGTTACTGAATGAGTAGTAGTCGGCGTGATCAACAGAAGGATCAGGGCGCTGCACATCTGTGCCTATCTATGAGCAAGATAATTAATTCGGGACTTTCTAGGGAGCCCGATTCAAAGAGGCTTTTCAAAAACTCTGGCAGAAGAGCAGATGTGTGAGGGTGTGGGGTCAGTTATTGCTGGGGTCTTATTCGTCCCCATGGTGTCATGTCCATCCCAACCAAGATTCTTACACAGACTCATGGGGAGATGGGCAGCCATGTTTCCACATCTGTGGCTATGGTGAAGGTCAAATGGGGTATGTGAATTTGAATGGGGAGTGTCCTTCCAGGGCATTGTTGATTTTTTTTTTTTTTAACTTGGCTCAGGTGGGGTGCCTATATGCAGCTCAGTTTGGGAGTATGGAGAAGGCGGCCAAGGGCTTATATGCATAATTTTTCCACTGACTTTGACAATCTTGTACAACCTGACTCCTCTCTATATCTAATTTTCATGTAACATCAGGTAGATGTTTCATTTCAAGAAGTAAGAAGCATTCCTTTGAGTATTAAAATACAATGTTTTGCTTTTCTCTCTTCTTCCAAATAAAAAGGTCACTTTTCCTCCATTTCAGTGCAAGCTGGGGCATTCCTGGTGTTTTCCTAACTTTGTAATGGGAAGCTCCCCATATCCAAATGCACACATATGTGTGTTGTACACTATATATGTGAATTTTACCAATACTGTTTTAAAAGATAACCTGGAGCAGTTGAATGACAAAGGCTATTTAGACAAAAACTACTTGGTCTACATCCTTCCTACTACTTACAAGTGATTTAACTCCATGAAAATTCCCAATGCATCTGTTGGATTCATTCTGACCAGAAGATTGGCAATTAACTTGTTTTTTTTTTTTAAATGACCATATATCCAGGGGAAAAAATCATTAATGAGTTGAAAATGAGTTTTTGACCCGTTTCCAGTTCATTAAAGCTTTTGTGAACCCATTCCAGCATTTACAAAAGCCAGAAGTTTGCCTCAACTGTTTAGCCCAATTATGGACCGCACTGAGCAGTCGGGATAAAAGTTCGCTGAGGGTTCATTATCTTGCACTTGCATCTCCCGGAAATTCTAATTACTGTCAGCTTATTTGGTTGCTTTTTGACTGCATTTCATAATTGCTAAAGCTTATCATATCCACAACACACAATTAGCACATAAAAAAGTTACTATATTTGGTACATAAAAATACACAACATTACACAAGCAGCACAAAACAAAAAGCAAACACAAGGAAGCAAACGAACCATATCAAATTATATGGGAAAGAGTTCTTCATCTTACCTATGTTTAAACTCTTTATTTCTTTATAGAAAGAAAACAGAAGGAAAAAGAACAAACAGTTAGCTGAAGAATTGATGATAAAGCAAACACAACATTTTCATTTCTTGTATAAAGGGGCCCAAGAAAAGCAGTCTTTTTTCTTTTTTCCCCCTCTTCTAGCTGACAGCTCCTGGCTCAATCACTTGGGAAGTACCCCTGATTTTGGACTCCTCCTGGCCATTGAAAAGTCTAGACAACTATGCTTGAATTCACTGACCAGTGATGTGGCTGTCACAGGTGCACAGGTGTGACAGGCTGTCACAAGACACAGGTGGCAACCAGTGAAATAGGTCTTGTGGCTAACGAAAGGATGGCAAATAGGTTACCTCTTGAGCGCCAATACCTACTGATTAGTAATGGCTGCCAGGAGGGCGGGAGTGGGATTCTGAAGCCACGTGCAAGATCAGCTGTAAAGTGCTGTGACTCATTTGTACTATCTTTCCTGGGTGTGCGAGGGAGCCTGGTGCCACCTGTGCCATCTATTTGCCATCGGTGCATTACAGGGTAGAGTCTGTACGACCCCAGAAAGCCTCTTCCCAAATCCATCTGCAACTTTGGCAATCATTCTGTCGGACCCTGAGAGTCGTAACCACTTCCTATCCCGGCCCCAGGACACCTTCTCTCTCCCTATCTCCTTTTGCATGTGTGGGACCCCAAGTATGCATTCTTTCTTACAGATAACACCCAGATATGAAATTCGTGGGCATTAATATTCTCTCATAATTGGAGCCAAAGACTCCAGTTACTGTTTCTGTTTTGGAAAAGTGGTACAAGTTTTGCTGTTTTGTTTTTTGGTTTTTTTTTTTAGAACAAAAATACACGTCAATTTCAACAGGAAAGTGGCTAAGTTAATAACATTAGGGCAAAGAGGAGAGAGGCTAAGGCCACAATACAGAGAATGGCTTCTCATTCCGGAGGCTTCTAAGACCACAGTGGAAGGAGTCCCTAACCCCTCTTCCCTTCTGGTTGAGGAAGCAGGCTTCAGGGAAGGGACAAGGAGGGCTTAATGCCCTGATTCCTGCTTAGGTGCAGCCCAGGGCCTCTTCCAGGGGCCATGATTAGTAGTGGGTTTGCACAGGGATTACATTTTTATATTTTATTCCGACGTGTTAGTTTTCGTTAAAAAAAAAAGTTAATTAAATGATGCTGATAACTCCTGAGCTCTGACTGACATAGTGCAATTTAAGATTCATTCTGCAAAGCCTGGTGTGTCAGGGTGGCAGCCGGGAATTCTCGCGTCTATTTTACATTGCTTAATGAAAGTGAAATGTTATCTGCCACCAGTGGTAGTCATATTTGGCTCTTAATTATTGCAATATCAATTCCAGTTTTTTAGTCAAGATTTTGTGAAAAGACTGGATGGAATTTGGGTCTGTAGACCTGACCTACTTCTTTCCTAAGAACATCTGCTTTAAGTTGATTAATATAATATCTATGCTGGGGAAAGGAGAAGGGCAAGAGTGGGGGGACCAAGTCACTGAGGGTATAACCCAAATGATAATATGGATATGAGCCCTGGAGAAAGGCTGAGGTCATTGCTATTCCAGGTTAGGGCTGTTGGCAGGGCGGGTGCTTAGCAGCCAACAACACAAAATAGCAGTACTGAGTCAGTCTACATAGATCAGTACTGGGGCCTTCCTTACAAGGACAGGTCTAGGCTTTATGTCCATGCCTCAATAATGCAAACCCTTTAAGGACAGCCTTCAAGGGCAAAGTGGTGTCTTGGACCCAAGAACCAAGAAGGCTTAACTCTGCATACTGTGAGTCTTAATGAGTCCTCTGGGAGGCCCTCGGGGCTCTCTGAGCACACTCAGTTTATTGGGCAAAGCTCTCATCAGGCTGTCTTGTGATTTGTGTGTGTGTGTGTGTGTGTGTGTGTGTGTGTGTGTGTGTGTGTGTCTGTCTGTCTTCCTCACTTTGCTGTGAATGGGAGCAAGTAAATATAGATACGGCATACTCATCTCGTTGGTGCTGATTCTTAGTAGGGATCCCTGGAGAGAGTAAGGACTAGGAAAATGGGTTCTTGAGTGACAGAAGGAAGGAATGAGGCTGCTTCCCTTAGTGCTGGGTGGACCATGCCTTGGACTTGTTCCAGTCTCTCATGTTCTGCTCAGAATCACAAAGCTGCAGTCGGTTGAGACTATTGCCTCTTTCCTTTCCAACTCTCTCTGTGCCATAGAATAGGGTGAAATTGGAGTGGCCACAGTTTTATGTTTGTTTGAGTTCTAATGAAAGGGAAATTGGTTGGGATAAATTTAGTTTAGATTTGGAGAGGCATGGTTATGTGGCTCCTATGAAGTTCTTTCTCTGTCTAGTTAGATTATTGCTAGTGATTCTGGTATAGGAGTGGCTTTCAGGTACCATCTTGCCTTATTATGCAGATTCACCTAGCATTATTGCTGGAAGTGTAATGCCCAAGGTCACCAGTTGAGTGTGGCTTGGCTTACTCTGAGTGGGCCCCTAGCTCATTCCCTTGATGTTAATGGCCTCCACAACTTGAGAGACATGAAACCAAGAACAAATTCCAACACAAGGCAGGACACAGGTCTGTGTCTCCTTTAACTCAAGCAATAGGTCTAGAACCTCCAGTGTGGACCAAACACTACTCTAGGCATCAAGGGGCAAAGATGCCAGAGGTGCCTGCTCCACAGAAGCCTACACACTAGCACCCTGAAGACTTACACAGAATATTTCACTCTTACCAGGACATCAATGACAAGTTGGCTCATGAGTATCAACTCAAAGACTATTTAGATTATTCACTGTACAAGGAAGCCTGAAATGCCCAGAAATACTATGAAAGAAGCTTGATAGAGGTTTTCCCAAATTTTATACCTCTAACAATTTTCACAACATCACCAATCATCAATTGTGAACATGAAACATTTACTAATTTATCAATCATCTGAAACACATTTGACTATCATTATCCTAGAGGAAAGACAGAATATTGCTCTATTCTTTCTAGAGATAATGACAGTATAAAATCATTGTCATATTAAAAGATGATCAAAGAGTATGCAGCCAAAAAGTATAGGGAAACAAGTATCATGGAAGTGTAATAGTAGTGAATAAAAAAATTTAGGTAATTTATCTGGATTTTGTGATGTTTGTACTAATTGTTGGCTTTTCAAAATGTGTAATTCATTTTGGTTTCTTTTCTGATCCTGAATAATACTCAGTTTCATTCTGAAATTATGTAAGATTCAGGCTCCATGAAACCTGGACCTGTCTTAGTAAAAGAGCTTTGGAAACAGTGCCAAGAACTGCCCAAAGTTTTATGGGGATATTGTGGTTATTGTTATTCTGGGGAGGGATGCTGTGTTATATTTTGTTTCATGACCTTGGGGTTTATACTCTGACCACACAGGGAAAGCATTTCCTTGGTAACCAGAGCCACATATTCCTGACATTCTATACTGGTATCAAGCAGGGTCTCTTGTTGAAATTTCAGGCAAAGCTTATCTTTGGTGAGGGATTCCTCCAACTTCTGCCGTCCTTGCCCTCATCCCTAGGCTCCCACTCTTTTGTGACTCTTCCCTCTCCAGCACTAACACGTCTGCACTGGACAATTCCCTTCCCTATAGATCTTCCCTGATGCAGTGTTGCTGTTGCCCACTTCGACAGCACCATCAGAATCTCAGCATGGGGAAGTGTTTTAGTTAGGGGGGAAAGCATATTTAATATCATAATGTAATTTTGTATCTGGAAAATAATTTTTTTTTTTAGCATTTCAAATATCATAGAGAGTGTGAGATTCTTATATTTTAGCCTAAGAGGCCAAGTTAAGAAAAGGCAGACAGGCACTGTCCCATACCTTATAATTTATTGCCTTACATTGGGATCCAATCCCTAAGATAATCTCAAGTTGTGGAGAAAAGAAAAGATTTTCCTGCAACAGAAATTCACTCCAGGATGTTAGTGACCGACAAATTTACTCTATAAGCCTTGGATTTTCCAAAGATCACCTGTAGTTCTAAGAAAGGAAATGGCCTGCTAAGGGTGGGATAACAGGTTTTTTGGGGAAGTGGATGTTGAAAATGTCTTGAACGCCAATGGAACCAAAGCATACAAATGAGAACCACTTTACTTAAGATGACAGCTCTTTTTAACATTAGAAGTTTTCCAAGTGTGTAGAACTCTGCCCCTGTATGTCTTGGAATGGCAAAGGAAGGAGGACTAGAGAAGGATAGTGAAGGAACCATGGGAACATTTATATACAATTCTGATTCAGAGAGTCAGCCCTGGGGTGGGTAAGTGAGATTAGGATGGGCACCAACTTCTGAAATGAAATCACTCAGCTGCCAACTCACAATGGAGAAAAGACATAAGTAAGACAGGTCTCTTTCCCCTCTTCCCTCCCTCTGCTGGTTACTGTTTTGAAGAGAGGGGATTGACAGCCCTTTGTTTTCAGGTATGTAGTGGGAAGAAAAAAAAAAATCAAACTAGTGTTCTTGTAAAAGCTTAGCTTCTAATTTTCTCTGGATACCTGGCTGGTGAAAGCAAGAACAAGTCCAAAGTTAAGAAGTTTAAAAACCAAACCAAACCACACAGCTGTTGAGAGAAATTGGTAGTTACACTCCCTCTAGCTGTCCTTAATGTCACCATGTGGGTGACGTGTGGCTTGCTGAGTGGGCCTTTAGCTCCTATCATTAATGTTGTGGCCTCTACAACTTGAGACACCTGGAATCAAGGAGAAATTCCAACAAAAGGCAGGACACTGGTCTGTGTCTCCTTTAACTCACGCAATGTGTCTTGAGCCCCCCGGTGTGGACCAGGCCCTGCCCTAGGTATCAGGGAGCAAAGATGCCAAAGGCATCTGTGCTACAGAAGTTCAAACACTAGGGCCCTAAAGACCGATATGGAAATAACTGAAAAACAAGGCCGGAAATAGAGACAGCACTGGTGGAAAACTAGAGTGGAAGTGACCCAGAGGAAGGTGAGAATTATTTCTGCTAGGAAGGTCAGGCTTCATGGAAGAGAGGACCTTCACAGTGAGCTTTAAAGATGGACACAATGAGGCAGATTATATAGATAAAGTATTGAAGTAGAGCGAGTAGCATGAGTAGTTTGGAGCCAGGGATGTAGCGAGCAAGTGCTGATTTGGCTCTGATCGCCTAGAGCCATGACAAAGAAGTGGCCAGATGTGGAGAGTTGATTACAAATGCCAGATTAAAAAAAAAAATGCAACCCTCATGGAAAAGCAGAAGGCTACCTTCACCTCCTTCTCTGGCTCTCCACTGCCTACAGGTATCCTGAGAAAAGGACTCTCCTAGGATAAAAAGGGAAATAAACGTCTTGGGAGGGGGACCTAGCTGGGGAGCTCTAGGAAATGTGGTTTGTCTGATGGTCAGTTTGACGGCTTGAGGATTATCTAGCCTTTTCTTTTTTATTTCCTTCCTCCTCTCATTGTTCATCTTTTGGTTATTATACCCTCCTAGGCCACCCCATGGCCTCCCCTCCTTTGTTTCCATGATGGGTCATTGGTTCTTCTAGAACACTCAGCCTGAATTGTCTCTCTGTGCCTGGTGCCCATCTGTGACCCTCACTTGGGTGCCCTTTGAGCCTGTTTCATCCCCTCCTAGACCTGTAGAGCCCAGCACATGCTTGGCTCACATCATGCTCAGTAAATGCCCACTGGATCCCTGAGGATGTAACCTTCTTTTCTTGAGGTGTAGCTGGGGTTTTCTCCTTCTCTCTCTCTCTCTCTCTCTCTCTAATCCCTCCCAGTGCTTGGCACAGTCGCAGCTCCCAGGAATACTCAACACTTGAGTTTCTGCACTTGCTGATACTCCAATCACTGATCTCTCTCCTAGAAGGGGCCACTGAAAGGCAGATGCAACCATGACTTCCTCTAAGTCCTTCACGTGGTAGCTGAGGCTACTTCAGAAGGCACCACCACCTACTCAGTTGCTCAGGTCAAAATCCCAGTCATCACCCTTGATTCTTCTTTTTCTTTTCTCCATTTCTTGCACCTGATCGATCCATCAACAATCCCCATCACATTTACTTTGAAAATAGCTCCCCTGCTATCCACCACCATCACCCGAATCCTGGTCAACAGTTACAGCTCCCTATGGCCTTCTCTAACTCCACACGTGCACCCTACAGTCCATTCATTAACACAGTGACCAAAATAACCTTTAGAAAAGGCAAATTAGGTCATGTCAACTCTACTCCACTTCCTACTTCAACCTTTAATAGCCATGCGTTGTAACAAGAATATAATTACACTCGTCAACAAGGTCAGTAAGATGCTGAAGCATTGGTCCTCTTCTGACCTTTCTGACCTACTCACAGACACTTTCTCCTGAGCTCACTACCCTCCAAGGCATATGGGACTTACATCAATCCCTTAAATAAACCAGATTATTTGTTAATATTAGGGCTTTTGCACAACTTACTCTCTGCCTGGAATACTTTTCCCCAGGTCGTCACATGGCTGACTTCATCATTCAGGTCCCATCTCAAATGTCACATAGTATGAAATGTTTCTCTGACTACTCCGTCTTATGTAGCTTCCTTATCTCTCCCAACCCCCCACCACAGCCCCTAATTTTTACCCTGTTAAGTTTCCCTTAAAGCATTATTATTATTACTTTTAATTTGTCCACATGATTTGAAGTTCCCTATCAGACCAAAAATAAAACAACTAGGGCTTTGCTTGTTTCCACCTCTCCCCTCTTCCCTTGGCAGATAGTCCCTGACACATAATACACATTCATCAAGAACTTTGTCCCTTATTTATAGACTTCATTTCTCCCTCCAGGTACAGATCTAGGTTTGAGGGCCTGGAGTCAACTTTCTCAGGAAGAGAGTTTACAAGAACTTTTGTCCAGCACAGAGGAATCTGGACCTCACAGTTAGTAGCAAGCAATGACCAGGAGGAATCTACCAGGTGTGGCCAAAAGTTACCTAGCAAGGCCTATGCAGTAATTCTAAGTCATAGCCTAGTGAATGTGCAAAGAACCAGAGAATTTACAGAAAGGTAGTGCAGAGAGACACTCAATATGAACATGTGAATTAGTAAATGAACATTCGTGGTTCTCAAACTCTGATGTATATCACCAGCTTCTACAGAGCTTGTCAAAGGTAAACGATGCCTTGGCTCTTCTCTAAACTCACTGAATTAGTGCTTCTGGGGTGGGCTCCAGCAGTCTATGGTTTTAAGAAGCATCACTTTGAAACCACTGAAACAGACCCACATCTTGGAGTCCTGGTTCTTGCACCGGTCTGTGTCGGATTCTTGTGTGGAGGTTTGATAAAGCACAGCTAGTCAGGTTCCATCTTGAGCACCATGACCTAGAGCTTTCACCCTTGTTTTTAAGTCAAGTGTTAACAATTGTTATCAAATACGTGTGTGGTGCTGTATAGATTCAGGAAGCATTTCCCCAACCCTTATTTGACTCTGGGGCTAGGTTTCAAAGCTCAGCCCATTATGTGGAATATATATTCTCTGGAGAACCCCCGATATAGTCGTTCATTTACCCAGTGAAGCTTTGTAGCAATGGGAGCAAATGAGCAAAGGAAGTTTTTCTGTGTGGCCACCTACCGTAACTCCAAAATGCTGGTCACGTTCCGAGAGGGAAAGATGCGCCGGATGTAATTGAAATCTCCCACGAAGAGGCTCCCATCGATTCCAACAGCCAGAGCTACAGGGGCCAGCAGCTTGTTGCCTTCAGCAAGGCCGTTGCAACTGGGACAGGAAATGCTTCGGCGGCGGCCATTGCCCATGATGCTGGTGATAATGGCAGGCTGCTGCGTCAGGAACTGGTTCTCTCCAGTGCCCTTGTGTAGGATTCCTGGGGGAAAGGAACTGGGGCTGGTTACTGCAGCCTTCCCAGGAGGGTACTTCCATCGGCCTACGGGGGCTGAGGGGCAGTGTTAGAGAGGAGAGAAACAGTAGGAAACCTTGACCTGTGAGGAACTCCCTTATTACCTCATCATGCTGAGAGAGCTGTATGGGGCGCTCACCCCCAAGGCTAAGATATCATCTGTAGGAGTAACTGAAGAAGAATTGTGAGGTGCACTAAGGCAGATGGTTGGGAGAAAATAGCTCACATTCTTTGACAGTTAAAAGGAGAAGATGGGGGGGGGTGTAGGGTGGCTCAGTTGGTTAAGCATCTTGTGCTTGGTTTTGGCTCAGGGCGTGATCTCAGAGTTGTGAGACTGAGCCCCATGTCGGGCTCCCTGCTCAGTGCAGAGTCTGCTTGAGATTCTCTTTCTTTCCCTCTCCCCCTGCTTGCACGTGCTCAATCTCTCTCTCTCTCTCAAATAAGTCAATAAATCTTAAAAAAAATAAAAGGAGAAGGTGGAAAAACCTATGTGTATTTTGGACATTTGATGAAAAATGCTGAGAAAAGAGGAGAGTCTACCACTTAAATGTCAAGGCTGCAGAGAAGGTTCTGGAGGAACTGTATTTGGGAACGAAAATGAGTCCACATACCACTTTTAACATTGAGAATGTGATGTTTGTCCAGAGACCAGCCACCGAGGTTGGAAGGGTCCAGCTCGAATCCTTGAAGGAGGGCTGTCCTCTTCTCCCACAGAATTAGACTGGGGCAGGTTTCATATTCAAACCCAACAGACACTGAAAGATAAAAGTGGGTAGGGTAGAGTGGAGAAAAGAGTTTCCTTGATTACTCCCGAGCTTTCCAGCTGGAACGAGAAACACATGTTCATGGTAATACAGATTCCTTTCTAGAAACTCACTCAAGGAGGTGGGTTGATTGCTTTTCTCCTTGTGATTCCACACAATATTAAATTCAGATTTCAAGCTGAACTCAGCCTTGAAACTTTATACAGTAGTACTCTGTGGGGATAGAAAGACTTTTCCAATGAACAGCTGGCTTTCAAAAATGACCCTCGTGACGTAGAAGGAGGAGAAGAATAATTTAAAAATGAAATACAAGTCTCCTTTAGAGATGGACAGGAGACTGTCTCAGGCTGCTGCTCATGGCATGCATTTATTACACTCAGTGTTATTTATTTTCATTCACGAGGAGGAAGGCCTGTGGAAGCAGAGTGGCTCATTTATAAGGAGAATCTGAAGGCAACAGCTTGTGTAAGTTAAGGCTCTTTGTATGATCATTCAGGATTCCAGAGAGTGCCAGGCGAGGCAGGCATGGGGACAAAACCTGTCATTTGCGTGACAATTCAGTGGGGAACGGAATCCAAAGACTATAACAATCCTGCATTTGCCACATGGACAAATGGGAGAGGGATGTGGGAGATGAAGGACTTCAGTTCTAACTGGGCTCCCGCTCACACTTCTCATGGCTCCGTTTTCCCCACGTGTAAGACGAAGTGAGTGAAGCCTCAGTTTCTCGGAGAGATGTGGTGAGGATAAATGACACAAAAACGCCAAGATGCCATACATTTTTAAATGCAGCATTGTTTTAGAAATATGAGGCGTGGTAATTATTTGTATTCGTACTACATTACATTCTTAACTACGTGTGCCACCTTTGGGGATTCTCCACAGCTTCTTTTAAATCCTGAGGTATAGGAGCACCGAATGGAAGATACATTTTATTAAACAACAACACCACCACCACCACACATATATTTCCTAACTTGTCCTCTGAAAATTCCAAGAAACAACAATCAACCCAGAAGCAAAGAGAATTGCTAGTGCCTAGCTTGTGACCTTGAAATATTATTTCTCATTAAAAGGAAATCAGGCAGGGCTCCTTGAAGAGATGGCTGGAGAAAGAAATGTGTAAGATGAGACTAGGCCATTTTATCATACCAAGTAGCAAGGAAGAAATAAAAATCTACTAGCGTTATGTCAAAAGCATCTGGAAGTCAGTCTGAAGCGTGTCCCATTGACCAAAAATGGGACAATTTGACGATTAGTAGAGATAATAACATCAATGGATTGAAATATTTAGATGCATTTTATTCTATTAGTTCATAATGATATTAGAAAATTAATTTGCTACCATTAGAGGATGGTAAAGGACCAATTCATTATACTGAAAATAGCAAATAAAGGAAAACAATTGAGCATTTGTCTCTTCTTTCTTATTTGATCTATACCTCACATAACCAAATAGTTAATGAGAAAATATCTATATATAAAAGTATTCCCGGGGCGCCTGGGTGGCTCAGCGGGTTAAAGCCTCTGCCTTCAGCTCAGGTCATGATCCCAGGGTCCTGGGATCGAGCCCCGCATCGGGCTCTCTGCTCGGCGGGGAGCCTGCTTCCCCTTCTCTCTCTCTGCCTGTCTCTGCCTACTTGTGATCTCTGTCAAATAAATAAATAAAATCTTTAAAAAAAAAAGTATTCCCACTAATAAATGGAAAAACAATGACAAAATTAAAATATGACTTTGCAATTCCTAACGGATCTAGGCAATGAGCATCAATGGCCACCAAAATCATGAAAGGATAAACGAGATGACATTAGGTGCCTCCTGGTGGAAGATGACAGTACCACCTATCCAGCTGTCCTGCTTAATGAAAAAAAAAAAATCAGAAAATAAGATACCTAGGAATATATTTAACCAAAGAGGTGAAGGACCTATATGCTGAAAACTATAAGACATTGATGGAAGAAATTGAAGACGACACAAATAAATGGAAAGATATTCTGGGTTCATGGATTAGAATTATTACCATCATTAAAATGTCCACACTACCCAAAACAACTTATGACTCACTGCAATCTTTAACAGAATTTCAATGGCACACAAAAATTTACAATCTTAAAATGTGTATGAAACTGCAAAAGGCCCTAAGTAGCCAAGGCAATCTTGAGAAAGAACAAAGCTAGAGGCATTACACTCCCTGATTTCAAACTATATTGCAAAGCTATAGTAATCAAAACAGTATGGGATGGGCATAAAAACAGACACATAGATCAGTAGGATAAAACAGCCCAGAAATAAGCCCATATATATATGTTGTCAATTAATTTATAACAAAGGAGCCAAGAATATATCATGGGGGAAAAGACAGTCCCCTTAATAAATGGTGTTGAAAACTGGACAGCCACATGAAAAAGAATGAAATTGGACCACTATCTTACATTATACACAAAAATTAATGAAAAATGGATTAAAGACTTGAATGTAAGACCTGAAATCATAAAACTCTTAGAAGAAAACATAGTTGGGGACGCCTGGGTGGCTCAGTTGGTTAAGCAGCTGCCTTCGGCTCAGGTCATGATCCCAGGGTCCTGGGATCGAGTCCCACATTGGGCTCCTTGCTCAGCAGGGAGCCTGCTTCTCCCTCTGCTTCTGCCTGCCTCCCTGCCTGCTTGTGCGCGCACTCTCTCTCTCTCTCTGACAAATAAATAAATAAAATCTTTAAAAAAAAAAAGAAGAAAACATAGTTGGTCTTAACATCTTGCCATCAGTCTTAACAATGATTTTTTGATTTGATACCAAAAGCAAAAATAAATAAGTGTGTCAAACTAAACATCTTCTGTGCAACAAAGGGAACCATCAACAAAATGTAAAGGCAACCTACTGAATGGGGAAAAATAGTAGCAAATCCTGTATCTGATAAGGGGTTAATATCTAAAACACATAAAGAACTCATATAACTTGGTAGCGAAAAGGCAAACAATGCAATTAAAAAATGGGCAGAGCATCTGAATAGACATTTTTCCAAGGAAGACATACAGAAGACCAACAGCTTCATGAAAGATGCTCAACGTCACTCATCCTCAGGAAAATGCAAATCAAAACCACAATGAGATGTCACTTCACACCTGCTAGAGTAGCTACTATCAAAAGACAATAAATTACAAGCATTGGAAGAGATGTGGACTAAAGGGAAGCCTCATGCACTGTTGGCGAGAATGTAAATTGATGCAGCCACTAAGGAACACAGTATAGAGGTTCCTAAAAAAAAATTACAAATGGAATTACCATAGGACCCAGAAATTCCACTTTAGGTATCCATCCAAAGAAAATGAAAATGCAAACTCGAAAAGGCACCCTCACCCCATGTTCACTGCAGCATCATTTACAATAGCCAAGATATGGAAACAAACTTATTGTCCATTGATGACTGAATGGATAAAGAAGGTGTGTGTGTGTGTGTGTGTGTGTGTGTGTGTGTGTGTGTGTGTGTGTGTAATATTATTCAGCCACAAACCCCCCGAAATTTTGCCATTTGCAAAAACATAGATGGACCTTGAAGGCATTATATTAAGTAAATAAGTTAGAGAAAGAAAAATACTGTATGATTTCATTTCTAGGCAGAATCTTTAAAAAATAAAACAAAGCTCATGGATACAGAGACAGATTGATTTGTTGCCAAAGGCAGGGTGTGGGAGGTGAAAGAAGTGGGTGAAGGGAGTTAAAGGTAAAAACTTCCAGTTATAAAATAAACAAGTCTTGGGGACACAATGTATGGCATAGCAACTGTAGTTAATGATACCGTATTGCATATCATAAGTTGCCACGAGAACAGATCTTAAGAGTTCTCATCATAAGAAAAAAAGTATTTGTAACTATGTTGGATGTTAGGAGACTTGTGATCACTGAACAATATACATTCAGTGTATATTGTATATATACTGTATATATATTGTATATATATCAGTAATATACGTTCCAAAATATGAAATTATGTTTTAGACCTGAAACTAATGTAATGTTGCATATCCATTATACTGCAATAAAAAAAGTTGATATAGACTAAAAAAAAAAAAAAAAAAATCAAACCTGAACCTTAGAAAGCCTCAAGATTCCACTCTCAGTTTATAAGAGATCTAGAACAAAGCAATATATTAAGCAGCCACAGGGATGCAATCAGAAAACAAATTAGACTATAGGAAATTCTACAGGCAAACAATGCAGTTGGTGCAAAATCAAATATAGAACTTAAAAAAAAAGGAGCTGGAGAAGGAAGGGAAAACCATAGATTAAAAAACTTAAGAGAAATCAAAATTGCAAAAGGTGGGTCTTATTTGGATTCTGATTCAAACAAAGCACTAATATTTTAGGATATTCATAAGAAAATAAAATATTAAATAATGGGCTATTTGAAGATATTAAGAAATAATCATTTTAGAAATTGTGATAACCGTTAGCCCGTTTTGGGAGTGTTTTTGAGAGGTACATTGTGCAATATTATGGATAAAATGAAGTGATATCTGAGACTTGCTTCAGAAAAATATTGGGAGGAGGGAGGTGGAGGAAAGAGTGGAAAAACCCGTATTCATCATGACTTGATAATGCCAGAGGCTAGATGCATGGGGATGGATTAGAATATTCTAACTACTTTTTGACGTTGGATATTATTTTGATATTGGTAAAGACTGGTATAGTATTTGGCCACTTTGTATTAAGTGCACCAGTTACTTCAGTAACACAATATGATCTTTATTAAGTAATAACTCCACTTGCGGATGAAGCAGACTACCAGGGCCCTATCCTGAGCATGTGTAACCTGCTGGGTACGTGGATTTAGGCAACTCATTGACCCTCTCCGTCCTGTCGTATTGCAACAATGGGGGTTACGAGAGGGCCGCCTTGATGAGGTTATTGAGAAGTTACCCAAGATAAAGGATTTAGCCCAGTGCTCTGCACACAGGGAGTGTCTGATAAATACTGGCTGCCAGTTACAGTGAGAATTTCCAGGTTTGCTGGTTTCTTATTTTGGTAATTTATAATAGTTCTTAGAAATTGCAAGCGTAGTAGTGAAGAAAATATAGGATTCTGGATTTTAATTAACCCCACACAGCTTTCTACAAGTAGGAAAAGACACTGGGTAGTTTGGTATTCCCCATAACTCACAATTCTTCAGAGACTGATAACCAACAGACCCTTTCCTGTGGTGGTCTTTCCCCAGGGGGCCATCGTGCAATTCCCTCAAAGGCACGGCCCGAAACACAGCATGTGGCTTTCACATTCCCTCCAGTTCCCTTTTCTGGTTCCTGTGGTGCATCTTGAGCCATATGCAAGTGCTCTCTGGGAACGTGATCTAGCCCCTGTTCCGCCTCTTTCCCCTATCTCGAACCTTCTCCTGTCCACACATTCCAGCCACACTGGCCTTCTCTCTGTCCTTCAAACACACCTTGCTCTTCTTGCTTTTTCTGCCAGAAAGAGACTGCTCTGTCCCGGATTTTCCCGTGGCTCCTTCTTGTCATTCAAGCCCTGCCAAGGTGTCACCTGCTGAAGAGCCTTCCCTGAATGCCCACCCACAGTTGCTCTTCCCTTCCAGGAAAGATCACTTATTTTTACTTTCCTCTTAGCACTTATCACTGCTTGGTATTTTCTAGTCCAGTCTGTGGCTATTCTGTTGATCCCCTGCTAGTACAGAAGGTCCGTGAAACAGGACTCTTGCCTTCCTCGCTGACTGCTGCATTCCTCTCCACTAGGATAGTCCCAGTGGAACTCATGGTGGGAACTCGATATAGACCAAATGAATGCATGACTAAATCCAAGAGTCAATAAGGAGCTGAAACCAAAACATACCAACAGCATCAGAGAGTCCATATACCCTTTGGCCATATGCATCTGTCTTATCCCAGATGAAGGTGTAGGCCAGGTTGGGAGAGGCCTGGAATGACTTCTGGAAGAGGTGGCCCTCGACGGCTACCATCAGGTGAACCTTGATAAGGTTCAGGGGCACCGTGGACTGGGTCATGGTGATCTTCAACAGAGACTTATAGCCTGCCGTCCTGGAGCTCAGGTAGCGAAGCTTCACATTGGAACCAGGGAGCTCAATTTCTTCGTGAAGAACCTAGAGAGGAGATACTGCAACCCGTGAATTCTGGGCAAGTGGGCTGCTTGCAAATCTGAGGTTGCTTGTCTCTCACTGTTGCCCCCTCACCAGAGCGTCATGCCTTAGGTGGGGGGCAGGAGCCGCTTCCCATGACTGAGAGAAAACAACAACGACAACAACAACAAAAACAACCCAACTTTATCCTGCACCATGGAGTGAAGGGGCCGAGGTTATGATTTTTGGATTAATAATTATTCCTGGTCACCGTTGTGTTTCTTCTTAAAAACCACACTGTTGGCAAAAGATGTAAATAAGAACAGCAGGCTTTATTGCTAGCTGCATGTAAGGAGGCCACGAGAGGCTGTAATTATATGAACCTGCAACTTCCAGTGACAATTGGTATAAAGCAACAGGGAGGCAATAATGTAATATGCCCTCTGTCCTAACACTGATGTAGATCATTAAAGTGCCTCTCATCATGTATCTCTGTGACTAACAGGAATAAAAAGCAATTTGCAGGTGGGTTGCACATATGTATATTGTTTTTATTTTATTAAAAGCTCTGGTGACTGCCAAAGCCTTGAACGACTCTCTGAAAACATCTGGAATATCCAGGAGAGATTCAGTTTTCTCTCTAGGGACCAGGAATCCTATTGTGTTCCTACTTTTTGTCCCTCCCCCTTAATATTAGTTTCTGGCCCACCTAGAGAGGTGAGGCGAGCTGAGGGAAAGCTGGCCGTTCCTACCTGGGTCTCAGGCACGATGGGATTCTGCCCAGGGGAAGCACTGAAGAAGGTAGACAGAGGGGAGGAGATGATGATAGGATCCGGTCGGACAAAGCCACTGAGGTCACAGCTGGGGATGGAGTTCTCCTCCGTCTTCATGACCAGTGTGTCCATGGCGTAAAAGCTATTCCACGGCAGCCACACGGTGCGCTCCTGGCTCATGAACGGGGCTCGCTCGAAGTGCAGGGTCAAGGAGGCACCTCCGTTGGCGATCAGGTCAAACCTGGACAGAGGGGAAGTGGGTTCAACTGAGCGGACCCATTTACCCTCAAATAAGGCAGGGGCTTGAAACTCCGCCCCTGAGGGCAGTGGGAAGGACAAGAGCAAGAGAAGAATGTGGGCTTTGGAGGCAGATGGGCTGAGTTAGAACCCAATCTCTGCACTTACTAGTGCAGCTGTGGGCATGTTACTAACCTTCTCTGAGGCTATTTCGGCATCTGTGAATCGGGAATAATTATACCAACTTCCCAGTGCAACTGAGAGGATGACACGTGAGGAGTGCGGGGCACGGGTCAGCACACAAGGCCCCCCGAGCTAAATCCAACCCACCACCTGTTTTGGCAAACAAAACTTTTACTGGAGTACAGCCACGCCAATTTGTTTACGTGTCCTCTCCAGCTGATTTCATGCTACAAAGGCAGAGCTGAGTAGTTGTAACAGAAACCATATGGCATGCAAACCCTAAAATATTTACTAGCTGGCCCTTTACAGAAAACGTTCCCCCGCCCCTGATGTAAAGCGCTTAGCATTGTGCTGGGGTAACAGAAGTGTTCAACAAACAGTGGAGTTTTAATGATCACTGCTAAGTCACGGGAGGGCCTCATTAAAGCTTTCTTATCCACCCAGACTGTTATGAAATATACATTTGGTTTCGCAGAGCCTTACGGTTTGAGATACAACTGACATATGTTAGTTTCAGGTGTAGTATAACATAATGATTTGATATTTGCATATGTTACAAAATGATGGCCACAAAAAGTTTAGTTAACATCTATCTATGCATAGTGACAAAATTTTTTTGTGATGCAAACCTCTAAGATTTATTCTCTTAGCAACTTTCAATATGCAATACAGCGCTATTAACTATAGTCCCCATGCTGAATATTACATCCCCAGGGCTTATTTATTTTGTAACTGGGCGTTTATACCTTTCAAACCCTTCATCCATCTTGCCCCATTTCTGATATTTTTGATAATTGTTCTTAAACCTTCTTCCGGTTTGTTCCTCAAGAGCTAGACAAAGGTGTATTCCTAGTAAAGTAAAATGAAGGTAGTTCTTTCCCAATTAACAGAAAAGGAGGAGGTTAATGGAGAGAAGTCTCTCAGTTTTAAGTTTCATTCCTTCACCAGGATCTCAACTCTTCAAGGACAGTGGGGCTTTCTTGTTCACTTCAGAATTCCCAGCAATTAACAGACTTCCTGGATCACAGTAAAAACAGTGAAAATATACAGATCCACTGGCTTCACCCAATTTGGGTAATATTTTTGGTGGGGTTTTTTTGTGCGTGTGTTTACTTTTGGTTGTTTACTTCTGTTTTTGTTTGCTTCCTTTTGGTGTTTTTTAACAGACATAAAACGCATGAGGAGCACATGAATACTAAGGTAAACATCCGAGCATGCATAGTACAGCAGTTTATTACATTAACTTGTTTGTCTATTTATTTTTGGGCATGCATACTGCTGGGGATGGTTTTGTACAGGACACAGGAGAGAGTCAAATGTCTTGATATGATGGAACCAAATCATCAATGTCTGTGGCACACATTACTACACGACAGATTGTGTGATTCCTCAGAGCATTCACAAATACATCCTGTTACTTCCAGGCCTTTGCAAACTGAACAAGCTGAAGAATCACCAATCCTGGAGGTTGGATAGATTATATGGGAAGTGGATTTGGGCTGTAATTAGTCAGGAAGCAGCTGAGCGGGATGGGGCAGCATAAGGTAGGGGCAGGCAGCAGGCCAAGGACTGAGAAATGTCCTCTGGTTGCCATCAGAGTTTGCAGGGGAGAACACTGGCTTCTAAGAATGAACAAGGGCTGGGACAGTTCTGCACACGACACGTTCACAGTCCTAGAGCTTTAAAATAATTAAATTTGGCTACAGAAGTGTATGGATGAGGGGGTACCTGGGTGGTGTAGTTGGTTAAGCATCCAACTCTTGGTTTCGGCTCAGGTCATGATCTCAGGGTCCTAGGGTCAAGCCCCACGTCGGGCTCCATGCTCAGTAGGGAGTCTGCGGGGGATTCTTTCTCCCTTCTTCCCATGCTCCTCCCCCATCCAACTCTCTCCCTCTAAAATAAATAAATCTTTTAAAAAATGTATGAGGGAGATTATCAGAAGCTTTGTGAATACTGAGATTTTGATGGAAATCATCAGATGTCTTCTTGGTGTTTCAGAAGTGGGAATATGAGGATAGGGTTAATGGGCTGGTCAGTTTTGAAACTACCTGCGAGGCTACCTTAGGACATTAGAGAGTAAGCCAAGACTCTTCACCAGAGAAAGGCAAGGCTGTCATTCTTACCCACATGCTATGTCCATGATTTTCCAGACTCCAGTTTCATAGAAAAAAGTCTTGCATCAGATTTACAGTAACTGTCTTCATTTTCATTTGGAATAGAAGGCAATAGTTTGTGGGTTTTTTAAACCAAGGGTGGGTGGGTGATTTCCCCATCCCATAGATTTCTTTTCTTCTTCTTCTTCTTCTTTAAATTTCAACTCCATGCCCAGTGGATTAAGGTAATAACATAGCTTTCATCTTGGTGGGGGCTGCACGAGTGCATGTTTCCAATCAGAAGATAATAGGAAAAGGTTGCCTTCTTCACACAGCAGGGTGACGGCTAAATGTATTTAATTAGACTTCTCTGATTACATCCCACCCCCTTAAAACAGGCACGAAAACAACACAGCTCCTAAAGCCACAGATGAGAGCAGAAGGGGTTCACCACAGGACACTATGTCATGTGGATCCTTGTCACCCTGCACTGCCTTTGATTTAAAATAGGAGTGAGTTTCCAAGCGCCGCTTTGCCTTTTTCTTTCTAGAATCTGCCCTCCCCCAGCTCCCACCCCAACACATGCGCACACACACAAAAAAACACTTATCTGACATGGAAAAATGGAGAATGATGGTTATTGGCAGCTCTAGATAGCCTGTCCCTTCTATTTGCTTTTCATTTTGGATACCATACCATAAAGCAACAAATATATTTTGGGGGGATCCTCACTGGGGCTCTGGGCTGGTGGGCATCGCAGTCCATAAGGGGAAGCCATGTGGTTCCAAGCCAATAGCCCCATCTGTCTCTTTGCCTGCACCCTCAGTCCTGAGGAGGTAGAGCTCACAAAGATACTCACGTGCCATCTTGGCGGGTAATGGTGTAGCCGTATTTTGGGTACTTGACAAAAGACACGTTCACTCCAACCAGAGGAGTCCCATCTGTAGTTACTACTTGGCCTCGTATGAGAGAAACCAAGCTAAGAGAAAAAGAAACACAAGTCTTGAGCCACACAGAGGAGAATAAGGAGACCAGGGGGCATGTCAAGTTCTCCTTCCATGTTGCCGCTGTCCCCACCCATCCTCCTCTGGTCACTAAGGTAAGAAGGCTTTCAACATCTATCTCTAGATTCACATGATCACAGCTCACAGGGAGGTCTTAACGATTGGTTTCCTTGAGGAGAACAGGTGACATGTCGGAGTGAAATCCCTTGACAGCCTGCCCACTCACTTGGATGGGCAAAGGGGTCTCCTGTGCACATTCCCTCTACCCTTGGCCTTGCTCCATTTCTTGATATCATTCAGCTTTTGTTTGGTCTGAGCTTCAGGCTGCCCCTCATCACTCATGCTTGTGCCTTAGTCTGGCACAGAGAGTATTATACTCGGGTGAGAGCTTCCCCATCTGGCTACCCATTTCCTTTTTCGGCTTTGAAGAAAGGCAATGTTACTCTTCTCCTCCAGGCTGGGATGTCAGAGGGAAGGGAGGGAAGCACATAGAGGTTTTTGTTTTTTTTTAAATGAGGCTGGGACATCTACATACATTGTTTTTTGTTGCCCTCTAAGAGCAAAATTTCTCACAATCCATGAGAGCCCGAGGAAAAGAGAATATGGGAGATATATTTTTCCAGATTCTATCTTGGATTCTGGATTCCACATAACTCTATTTCTCTTGTATCAAATTCTTGCTATTTGATGGGGCAGGGGCGGGGGTGGTTGAAATCCCACCCAACTTTTTTTCCACTGTCAGCGAAAACTCTCCTCTCTTCGGATTACAGTAACTAGAACTTTCTCGAGGATGCCAGTCTCCAATGAACAACTTCTGCAAAATCCCATAAAGCAACAGAGATGCCACAACGGTCCTCTCAAAAACCACAGAGGGAGAAGGCACATGCCTCCTCTTACCTAAATTTTCTGATTTCACAGAGAAATGGGCTAATGAGAACTTCCATTTTTGCATTTAGCCTCCAGCCCACCAAGCAGGTCTACAGCTGTTAATTGTGAGCCTTCAAGCCCCTGGGCATTTGGCAGAGGCAGAGAGGGTCTCAGGTTTCCAGGCTCCTGGACATAGTCCCAATTTCTGGACTAGGTAATCAAGCTGACCTGTTCTTTGCCAGAATCTTGTCCAAGTCTGCTCGATTTTTGGAATGCACTTACTTCTGCCATCTCAGGTGACCCCAAGACTGGAGGGATGCTTTCTCCAGGCACCTCTCTTTTTATTAGCAATACCCCCAACTGTTCAACTCCAACCCTTTGATGATCTCAGGAGGGCGTACACTGTTCCACTGACAGCTCTAATTGTCTGGTACTGGCTGTCTAACAAATGCATCCCATTTTTAGCTGGTTCTAACTATAATGCTGGAGTCTTTTGAAAGTGGAAAACTAAATTATGAAAATAATTCTTTTGTTCAATTCCATTTCCTTATCTTAGCGCAGACTGAGATTTCTTTCATGCCTTCCGAGACACTGTTTTAAAATCAATGCGTGTTGATGACCACAAGGTACAAAGCGTTTGTGATGAGAAAACAAAATTGGGAGTATGTCCGCAGAGGGTTTTTTCCCCCTCCTTTTTTATACCACTGTTATTTCTTTTAAATCGTTCCTATAGCATGAGATTTTGCAGAGTGTCTCAGGAATAAAAGGGGCCTGGTTGCCTAGGCTTCCTCCCCTCTATTTTCCTAATTCTTCATTGTTGCTGGCTTCATATCGTTTCTAGGCAGACAATTCACAGAAAAGACTCAGCTAAGACATGCTATCAGTTCATTTCTATTTATGATTATTGATGTGTAACAATTATCACATTATCTAGATAGTGAGATCTGCTCTATAAATTATAGTGGTGGAGTCAAGGCATTTTAGTGATTTTTGTATGCCATTATCTCGGGGAAATGCCTTCTTAGAAGTCTTGAATTAGCTTCTTTTTTGCTCCTAGCTTTCTCCTTCATTTTTCTGTCAGAGGATAATGCACTAAAATTCACATGCTTGGTGAACTTCAACCTATGTCTTGGAGTAACACTTTGTATTTCTGAATTATGTATCTACCCCGACATGCTGGAATGTGGGCTTGTGTGGATGGTGTTATCTGTTGCGACTTTCGAAGCTCCAGAGCTGCTTTCTCTAAAGTAAGTCTCTTTCTCCCAGATCTCTGGGGCTGGCCAAGTCCACCAAATATTCTGGAGTCCCTGCCTCCTCTTCTGCATCTTGGCTGTAGCTCGAGATGCCTTCTGGAAGTGGTAAATTGGATGAGGAGGAAAAGACTGAATTTTAAGGGACAGAAAGGAGAGCATCAGGAAATTACTGGACTTAGGGTGGGAAAAATGAAATTTTAACAGGAAGCCGAACAGAGCAGGGGCCTTCAAAGTTGCATTTACTGTACAAGCAAATTGCATGCAAACCCTACTGAAATGCTTCCAGCCTGGTGCAAGGGGCATTCGTGACTCATTGGCAATAGGAATTATGTTCACAATTAAAGGGAAACATACCTATAGAATCTCTGTCCCAGAACTAGAGATTCTAGCAAACAAATGCTTCTGTGATCAAAGATTTGTGGTTTCCTTTGTTTTTGAGGGGTTCTTGTATTAAAGTAATAATATAACTATGCAAGTATATTCCATAACATTATTCTAAAGATATCAATCAAGAAAATGAAGTTTATGAGGTTAAATAACTTGCCTAACGTGGCACAGGCTAGGGGGTGTCAGGGCTGAAATAGAAGAGGGGTGAGATTATTTTTCTTTTCTGTTTTATTTTTAGGAAGGCAAGAACAGGTGAGAGGCTAGAGTTGGTGGTGCAAAGTGACCATGTTAAGAGCCCTCATATTCAAACTGCTGCCAGGAATTGGGACTGCACAACTTCCCAGAGAGTTCCCAGGGGCTGTGCCATTACCTCCCACCTCCCCATCCCACCTTCGCCAGACTCTCCCAAGGGGAAGGAGCAGAGTCTAAGTCGTGGCCTGATGCCATTTCCTCCCCAAGGTCTACCGTGGGGGCCACCAAGGGAATCATTTATAAAGCTAGGGGCTCCCGTGAGAGGTGAGGTCTGATATTTCCTTTGCTGGCTGGAAGCCTGCTTGAGCAGCATACTTCCTAAGTTGCTTCTGGGCCTCCCCAGAACTGAGTGAGGATAAAGAGAAATAAGAGGACAGCATGAGGAGGACGGTGAGGGGGTGAGGAGGCCAGGAGCACCACCCATTCAAGTTCAAGTTTCCTAGAGGTTTCACGAAAGAGGACCCAGCCAGCAGCTCTTATTTCTTCATGGGAAGGAGCCCCAGACGAGACAGACATCCCCAAGAAGGGGATGTCATCCTCACATCTGCAGACACCGTTGACATCTGGACCCAGACCCACCAAGAGAGAGATCTGTGATTTGCAGGTAGGCCATAAGAAGACCCAGAATCACAAACAGTGCCTAGGAGGGGGAAGGGGATGGGACACCTCAAAGCCAACTCTTCCCTTGCTCTCCTCTTCAGGGGTACAGTTCTAATTTGCTCTGGGAGGAAGGGAGGGGTCAAGCTGGCTATAAAATAAACTCAGAATTTGCCCCAGAACTGCTTCAAATTAGCTACTGAGAGCAAAAGTAAACTCAAGAGAAACCCCGTCATTATGGAAAGAGGTAAAATGCCCCAGGATGACATCTTGCCCCAAGCAGGTCAGTAGCAGGTACAAGTGATGGGGTTGCTGGGAGGATCAGAGATGGTCGTCATAAAGTCTCTGGCTTGTCAGAGGTGCTCAGTAAATTCTAATTAATGCTATTCAGCTAATAACTGCTTTCAAAAACACTCTATTGAATGAAGTATTTCAGTTATGATCAGACAAAAGGTACTATCAGAGGTATTTTATAAAGAGAGATAACATAATAACAACAATATCATAAAAGGACAGATCAGAAAAATGATCTAAAAACCACACCATCCACAGATGTCTCCAGTAGCTTCTGGGTTGAAGGCGGCCAAATCCCACAGACAGGAAAGGGCCCTCTGTGAACCAGAGAGAGGAGCTGCCCTCATGGGGTAGCTTCTAGGCCAACTGGGCCACAGAAAAACTAGGAGCACTTCCTTCCTCCTGCCCTGCCAGGAAGAAACCCAACTGCCTCGGCAGCCTGTATGGACGGAAGGGTGCCCACCTGCTATTGAAGGGGTTTTCTCCAGGGATGATGTGGGTGCTGTCTTTGCCCGCCAGGAGCTTGATGCGGTCGTAGAAGGACTTCACTGCAGGAGAGTCTGTCTGGCCCTGCTGAATGATGTCCAGCGGGTCCCGGGACCCTCGGCAGAGCAGGCTGTTCTGACAGGCCGACTGCAGGCAGCAGTCGGGGTCCAGGCAATCCACCAGGCCATCTGGAAGGACAGAGGCAGGGCCACGGTCAGTGCGTTTCATGCAACAACGCTGCGGAGAGATGCTAGCGCCCTTGTCAGGAAGAGCGTCAGCCCTTCGCAAGGGCTGGAAATGGCAGAAGTCACACAACAGGTCTTGTTTAATCCCAGCACATATGCAGAGAAAAGCAAAGACCGAGAGGAAATAATAAAAAATGTGGATGAATGACTATCCCAGACCGTAGATGAGTGTGTGTCTCTCCTCTGTATTAGACTCTTGTAGGGTTTCTACTTTTTCGGTCATGAGCAAGTATTATTTGAGTGGTTGGAAACAAAACCAAACATTTTGCTTTTGAACAGCACAGCACAGCACAAAAAATTATCCATAGCTGGTTCTTGGGGGCCTTTGCTAATGCGTGCACCAATAATCAAAATGGGCGGATCCCTTAAGTCTTGCTTGAATGGTGAAAATGTTCCATGCTCGCTCCCTCTCAGACAGGGAGGGTACTGCTGACCAGTCTGACAGCTGGGTGGGGCGAGTTCTACATTTTCTGGGAAATGCGGAGCAATGGCTTTAGTTGGAGTGCCTGGAAATTAAGCTATCAGTTCACCCAATCACTTCTGGTGCTACCTTGCTGCACACCTGTAGCACTTTGAACATCCTGATTTACTTGCCCAGATCCCTGCCCCTCCATGCCTTTCCGGTCATTCATCTACAGTTCCTATCATTCATCTACAATACAACGAATATGTGAATGCCATCCATGTTCTAGAAATGAAACACGGGACAAAGAATGAAGAATGACGGTGTTCTGAAGGAGCTGATCAAAGAGTGGGGGGAAATGGATATGACTCATCCTCTAAGGTCCAGACTAGGTATGGCCGCCTCTTCTAGGAAGCCTTCCGGGTGATGCCTCTGGCTAGGTCAGGGTATCCCAGCTCTGTGTATCCCTGAATCAATCAGAGTTTCTCAGAGAATGGTTCCACATTAAAACCCCATGCGGAGAATGGAGGGTCTACCCCAGAGCTTCCCAGGGAGAGCCTCCAGACGCAGTTCCTGGCACCTGCCTTTTATACATGCTTCTCAGCTGATTTTAATGCACAATAAGTTTTAGAAACCCTTGTGAATGCCAACTTCCTTGGGCTAGAATTATCTCTGTGTGCCTGCCTTTCTTTCTGGAAAATGAGCTCTTTGAAGAGAATAACAGTGTCTTATTCATTTCTATATTCACATCTTACTCAATGCCAACCACAGAATTGGGTACTCAACAAATGTTTGTTGAATGAATGAATGAATGTTTCCCCTTCTTCATCTGTGTGTTAGGGCAGAGCATGGGAATGTTTCGGGCAGTCTTTGCTCCTTGGAATTCCCTATTAGAGTGGATTCGTTGGCCAACACTTATTCACTCTGCTGGGAATTGACTGAACAAGCAATAGAGAGAAAGGCTTGGGGAATAACTTGCTTGCATCTCCCAGATTTGATAGCAAGGTACTTTGGGGCCATAATTAACATCATAGAAACATGTACTCAAACCCTGGGCTGTGACTTGACAAACATGTGTACTGGAGCACTGAATCAGAGCCCTGCCTGCGTGCTTTAAATTCACTACAACGTAATTTTTTTGGCATTACTCTTTTCGTTTGGTTCTGCTAATGAAATTGAAATATGTAATTTCACCAAAGTTCCACTGTAATTTAGCAATTAATGTACAATTATTTTAATGCATTACTTTCTTTTTAGCAAACAAACAAATTAGGAGGTTGTGTGTTTTGCTTGGCTTTAAATTACTAAAACTAGCCTCTCATTTTCCACACGGGCAAATGTTGCTTCTGTGCCTCGTAACGCATTTAGATTTACAGAATTTCCTAGAAATGCAGACACAGGAGGGTGAGCAGGCACACACACTTTAAATTTAGAGACTTTCCAAGCCAGAGCTCTGAACACCTCTGCCTGATGGGTTGGCTGAATCGGGTTCTCCCCAGAGGCTCACAAATCTCAGACCCAAGAAGCAAGGCCAGAGAATTTTATCTCAGCAGCAGGATGATGCTGGGGCACGGTCTCAGATCTATGTTCAGATTGTAGAATGGATCCCAGAGCCCTTAGCGGAATAAGAAAAAGACAAGGAAAAAGCCCCACATAGCATGCTGCCTTTAACATCACCCTCCGTGGACTGCCTTCACCAGACAGAAGGACTCTACCGTGGAAGGCCTGCTTTGGATTTAAAATTATCCCGCTGAGATCTGTTGGCGGTGCTCCCTTCGGCAGATGCAGAAACTTCTCAGGTGTTAGCACTATAGATTTCTTTAAGGCCGCTGACCTCTTCCTGCTAGAAGTTCCATCTGTCTCTGGTGGCCTTTCCTTCTTGAAGCTGGGAACATCTCCTATCCTCCATCTGAGTTACCACCCACTCCACATAACCATCTTGAGAACCTCATTGGGCTCAAATAGGAACTCAGGACAGTTTTCCTATTAAGCACTCAACACTTTCCTCCCCACCCCCTGTTTGTCTGCTACTCGTCGTGGACTTGTGACTTCTTCGAAAGCGTGGACCTCAAATTTCCCCACTATTTTGTCGATTCTAGGGCTTTTTACTTAGGGCCTGTCTGGCAGGAGATGTCCTATAAACACATCAGCAATAGCAGATGGCAAATGCTAAAAAAAGGCAAAAAAAAAAAAAAAGGATAGAAATGATTTCCTCCCACATATTTACATTTACCTGCTCCGGAGATGGCGCATTTGGGGTTCTATCGGTTATTAAGCGTGAGCATACGTTACGCCTGTAATGACCTCATCATGTTGCGTGATTATGGGCTGCTGCTGCTGAACGCTTTCCGACGACACCGTGAACTTTAAATTGGCACTCCAATCTCCCAGTGGCCTGTCAGTCATGAGAGCCGCATCTTTATGCCAGCAAGCCCCTCGCATGGAGTCTGACATGGCAATCTTCAGTAAATTACCCTGTCACTGACAATCTTGCAGTTATCTCGCAAACAATCAAGCAGGCAATCAAACTGTTCTGAATTGCCAGTTCGGGACCTGAGAGGCTGTCGGCGTCTCTATTCAACAGGGGCAGGAGAGCGGCACAGCCCTCCCGTGACGCTGGACGGTTTCTCCCTTTATTTATCCACCTCCTTGTTTGTCTGGTGGGCTTCTTCCCAGGGAGGGTGGGAGAGGTGTGTGGAGTCCTCAAAAGGGACCCGATTCTGTTCTGACTCAGCATTTGGGAAAAGTGACCCAGGCCTTCCTGGCCAGGCCCCATAGCGGTGAGATGCGTTTGCTTCACAGGCCCTCATGTACTTCACTCCCTGAGATGCGGCCGTGGAGAATTATCTAGATGCTGTCAGAAGGCAGGCTAAACCACAGCCCTGGCTGCATGCCACACGCATGTGTCATACGCTAATTGCGTGTGGTCATTTCTGAGAAAATAGGGACGTGGCGAAACTTTCTGGGAACGATATGTGAGATATTCTTTTTATTGCTTTTGAGAAAATCAGAGAGAATCTTCTGTAACAGGTCTAGCAACACGAAGCAGAAATCAGGGTGATGCTGAATTGAATCCCTTAAATTAGAATTCCTAAGGTAAAATTTTAGACAAAAAGCCTACACGATGTCCAAGGGAAGAGCCCGGCTTCTGGAATCAGATAGATTTGGGTTTGAGGCTCGTGTCCTCTAGTCCCTGGCTATGTAAACTTAGAAAGATAACCAACCTTGTTGAACCTCAACTTCTTTGCTTTTAAAACTGAGTTAAAATAGTGCATATGTCATAAAGTTCTGTGATGGGGAACAAATGAATTGAGATATCTATCTATCTAGTCTATCTAATGTCAGTCTCGCACATGTTCAATGAACCATAGATATTACTACAATCAAAAACGCAGCAAAGTTTTCAGCTTTTTCAGTTTATAAAAACTGGATATGGATATTAGTGAAATTAATATCCCCTATTGGAGTCATTCCCTGCTGTGTGCTACGGGTAGGTTGAATCTTGGCAAGAATGTAATGTTTCCACATAGTGATAAGTTAATTGGCAGTAATAATAAAAGCTATAGAGTGAATAAGACTTAGACATATTCCTGATTTCAGTCCTCACGGCAACCCCGCAGAGCAGACTATAACCCTTCAGCCGCACAGTCCAGATCAGGCGGTCTGGGTTTGAATCTCAGATCAGGTGCTATCCATCTGCTGACCCTGGGCAATTTACTGCTCTACAGAATGAAGATGATGATGATGATGCTAGAAAGTGCTGTTTGGAGGACTAAAGCCAATACTATATATACAGTATTAGGAACAGTGCTTGGTCCAGTGAATGCTCAAAACGTGTGTTTTGCCCATTATCATGCCATCACCTATCCTATAGAGCTAGAAACTGAGGCTCAGAGAAGCTAAGTAAGTTATCCAAGGGGCTAAGCAGCAGCTCTGGATAAAAAGGAGGAAAAGGCAACCAGTGAGATCATTAGCCTCTGTCTTCTTCATTATCAGGAGGAGGAGACATTTCTTTCCCAGAGGAAGTCTGAAGACAGGGCAGTAGACACCCATCAGCTGGGGAAGTAGGGGTGACCATGAGATTTAATTACTTCGGTGGGCCTGCCTACATCTAGAGCTGGGAAAGAATCAGGCTGGTTAAAACAAGCTTCTAGAAAGGAATCAACAGGAGAAACAAGATGCCTGGGAATTCATTCCCTGAAATGCAGGCTGCAGAGGACCATACTGTTTACCTGTGAGATTCAAACCCCCATTCAGCTGTTTACCATTGGCACAAGGTGGTGCTTGCCTTCTGGGCTGGCTACAAGTTTGTGCCAGCTGTTTCCAGCCCCTGCCTAGTACACGCTGCTGGATTTTTAAAGGAGCTCCTAAATAGGCAGCAGATAGAACCTCAAAGCCTTCACTGAACACATACCAGTGAAGCTCTGCTCAGTGAGGAGGAGGCCACGGGTCAGTGGAGAGGCTGCAGAGAGCCACAGAGGACGCTGGGTGTTTCAGAGTTGGCTGAGACACGCAGATCTTTTCTGTTCGGGAAAGGCTGCCTGAGTCCGCACATCACCCTTACAGAGAAGGGAGGTCTCTAGGAATGAGAAGGTGTTTATTTCATTCATTTCATTTATTTTCCTCTTTGATCTTTGTCAACTGGGCAGCTTATGGAGAATCCGGATGGAAGCATTTTGTTCAATTTTGGTGCCTTTTATTCCCTGTAGCTTGGTATGCAAGTGATTCCCTTTATAACCTGCCTGAACTCTTCAGCTTTCTTGGGTATTAAAGGCTTCAGGAAAACATCTCAATGTACTTTTCTTAGTTTCATTTTGTGACGGGGTGCACAAATCGACTCCAACAATTCACTTCAGGTGCCATGATGGCTCTGCTGGTGTCTGCATATAGGACCTGACTGGGAACTGGTCAGCATCTCAGATTCTAAAAATGAGCTCCACTCTTTCCAGATCATGGTCTGATGAGAAGTATCACCAACCACTGAATCTACCTACCCTATTCATCTGGCTAAGAGGGAGGTTAAATCCAGGAAGAGTACACACGGTTCCATTTATAGGATGTTTAAGAACGGTAAAGTTAATTATGGTAAAATGTTAGAAACTGTAGTTACTGTAATGGGGAGGTACTAGCGGGGAACTTCCTGGGTGCTGGGTATGTTTTTCATCTTATTCACCTGGCTACACACACATCAAGGTGTGTATTTAAGATTATGCAATTCATGTACTTGCTAACAGACTGACTTTAGGCAAGATAGCAACCTCTTTGTGTCCCGTCTTCCTTATTTGTGGAGCGGGCATGATGAAGATGCCTCACAGCAGCAATGAGAGGACTAAGATAATCCACGGTAGGTAGATGAACAGCTGTGAGCACCTAGTAACCTAGTACAGGCTTCCGAATCTTTTCTACTTCTTTTCTTCTTGGCATCGTATAGGTTCGTTTAGCACACAGAGCGAGGTACTTGCCAAGTTCTCATTTCCCCAAGGAAAATAGAGGGAATCCGGGTGGTGGACCCCCAAAATCCTAGTCACCTTCTAGAGATCAGTTAATGATGGGGAAGTAGAGAATTAACAGAGTAGAGGAAGGGGAGGAGGCAAAAAGTTGGGGCAAGAAGAAGCCTTCAATATTTACTCTTTGTGATGGAAATAAAGAAGTGGTGGGGGTAGCTGGCAAAGGCCCAAGTCACCTGAATGGCCAGTCACATAAAGAGGTTCTCGAATAAAAAGAAATATGGCAACCCTAGGATTCTTTTGCCTTGGGAGTTATTTATTTATTTTTTAAGGTGAGCTCCTTCAGGACCATTTTGAAAGTGTGTGGGGTCCCTAGCAAAGAATTTTTTCCAGGCCCCTATCTATATAAACAATTTGACTTACCCGAATTGACATATCAGCACCATTTTCATGCTGATTTCACAAGATCTTGCAAAATACTCCTCCAGCCAACAGGAGCAATCTACTTGCCAACATGTCCACTGGAATTAAGGTTGGGCATTGCGCCCTGAGACATCTCATAAATGCAACTCCCCAAACATCTCTGAAAATCTGATCAACCTCCCATGCATGGGTGTGGGGTAAAGGATGTAGAGGGTCACAGAACACCCTGCAAGGGGTAAGCAGGGACCAGGGCTTGGGGTGGGTCCTAGTCTGGGCTGGTATGCTTCTCTCAGGCAGCATTGCTGACCCTGGCCAGTCCCTGCCACTGGGGGAGCACTTAGAACATTTCAGAGAGGGGGCACTCCAAAGTTCAAGGACTCACCCAGAGTACTAGATTCTTGGCCCAGTTAGATGTATAGTAAAAGAATAGGTGCTTCAGAGACAGAATGGTTAAAATCTGTTCCATCATTCATTAGCTATGTAACCTTGGCAAGTGACCAGCCTCCTGTGACTCAGTTTTTCCAGCAATAAAATGGATTCAATAACATCTACTTCACCAAAGAGCATAGAGATGCTATAAGAGGGCACATATGAAATGAGATGGTGAAGGTATTGCACTGAATACACAGCAAGAGCTCAACCAATGGAGCCTAGTCTTCATATTTTCTGCTCTCCACCAGGGAAGGCACTGTTCCATTTGCATTTTACCCAATGCCTGCTGACAAGTTGGAAGGGAGGGATAATTGAAAGTATTCTGGCTTGATGTAACTAAAAAGTGAAAGGAGCAGGCAAGGCTGACTTGATTTAACCTGGCAATATGAGATTAGTTCTTCATTGCCTCTGTTAGGCTCCTGCATTGCCAACCTTTTAAAGCAATAGATTGGCTGACAGGGTGCTCATTTGGAAGGTTTCACCTGCCATTAATACCCTGGCTGCCTGATGGACCATCAGTACGCAGGCATCCCCTCCCTTCTGACCAGAGCAACCGCCATTCTTAAATATTGCAAGAAGTGAAATTGTATTTGTGCTCCTTCTAGAAGACCTGTTGGAAGCTTTCCCCTTGCTTTGTGCCAACTCTTTTTTGACTGTCTCTGAATTCCAAGACCAGATAAACTTGCTCCAAAGCACCTTTGGCTTTTCTTATGACTTAACAATGGAAGACCAATCATGTCTGACCAGAGATCGGACACAGTGGAGGCCCCAACGAGAGCTGCTTTTTCTGCATTTCCTACTCTTCAGGATGGATGTGGGAAAGAAAGGAAGGCTACTTAAGAAAACCCAGGCACTGTTACTGAAGATGGGGGTATAATCTAGGTGAAACCACTTCTTAATAGGACTTTGGCTTACCTTAAAGCTGCCTACTAAAGCTCCTGGAACATCTGGTCAACCCTTCACTGTGGGGGTGGGGGTGAGGACTGGTAGGAATTTTATGACAACGAGCTTGCAGTGTGTATCCTTTTTGGTTTTTTTTTGAGTTTATTAAAACCAAACAAATGGAAAAAAAACCCAGAACAAATACTATCAATAAAAACCTTTAAAATCAATGCTTCTTAAAATCTAACCAGCATTGGCATCACCTGGGACCTTATTAAAATATAGATTCTAATTCTCTGGTCCTACTGTGATCTGCCATTCTTACAAGTTTCTAGGTGATGCTGATGCTGCTGTTTTGAGCACTGTATTTCCAGAAGTCAGACACCAGGTCACTGTTGGCCAAGGTGTGCTCCCTGATCTCCTGCCCTGGAACCATCTTAGGGATTTTAAAATGCTGATTCTCACTGCCACCCAGGCCTACTGAATTTCTGAGTGTGAAAATTGAGAATGCATTTTTTAAAGGATTTATTTACAGAGAGAGACATAGCACGCGCACATACGTGTAATTGCGGGGGAGGGGCAGAGGGAGAAGGAGAGAGAACATCTCAAACAGATTCCCTGCTGAGCATTGAGCCTGCCAACATGGGATTTGATCCCAGGACCCTGATATCATGACCTGAGCCAAACCAAGAGTCAGATGCTTAACGAATGAGCCACTCCAGTGCCCTGAGAATGTATTTTGAAGAAGATTCCCAGGTGATTTTTTTTTTTTTTTTGCCTATTAAACCTCAAGGACCCTTGTTCTGAATTATTGAAAACATCCCTCAAATATCCATTGCAGTACATCTGACTCGGAAAGACTAAAGGAGATTTCCCGAACTACGTCTCCAGAGGAATGTTAATAGCGGTTCCTTGAAACATAGAAGTGGAGGAGGCACTGGAGGATCTGTGGTCAAAAACAACTTAAGAGATGTTGGTTAAACAGTTAATTAAACTAGTTTCTTTACGGCAGGACTTCTCAGAGCCTTTGATGGGTGAATATGCATTATGAATCTTTAATGTTGCAATGGAGCACACAGCATTTCCTGACCACAGACCCCTTTTGCTCCAGAGCATTTCCCCACAATAGCCTAGTGCAATACAAGTTGGGAAGCACTTCGTGAGAACAGAGCTGTAGGCCTGGGAGCTCTATCCTTGGAAGCACCAGCCACACCTTCATCTATGTAATAGCCCGTGCTTGATTGATCTCATAAAATACATGCTCTGGGGTGATTAAATGCAACACAAACCACATCATCACTACTAGCACATAAGCTCAGAACCCCTGTCCTTGGGCTCCCAGTGCCTCCCAAAGCCAGTGCATTTCAGCATAGAGACCCTATGTTAGGGGACACATCCTGGGAGTCAGTAGGATGATGAAGCATTAATGGCAATCATGTCTAATCAGAGCTAATGGTTGCCACTTATGAAAAGCTTACTAGGTGTCAGGCACTGTCCTAAGTCCTTTTACTTGCATCCCTTTGTTAAATCACCACCAGAATTCCAGGGATCCTTAGCACCATTGTTCATAAGTGAGGAACTGGAGCTTTAGAAGGAGAGTAAATAACCTGCCTAAGACCACACAGCTTCTACACATTGGGGCTGTCTTTTGACCCAGTTTGCTGCACTCTGAAGCCAAATCCGACATGAAGCTGCCCTCTGAGGGCAGGTAGAGTAGAACATTCCAGAAGGCACACAGGAGCCACTGTGCCCACCACCCTGACATGGTAGGGCCTGCACTGAGCTCTTTTACCTAAGGTGGGACCATGTCAAACAGAAGAGGAGCAATTTAAATAATATTGGAGGGAGATTTGTTTTTTGAAAAGCTGGGCTGCAGAGTGTTTTAGCCGGCCCTCTGCCCCAGCTCCCACTTGGGACGGGTAGATGCCATAGGGCTGTTCCTCTGCCAGCCCTGAAGCTCATCTGTGCTTCTGCCCCCTGCACCTTGCCCCCATATCCAGTCTTCATCCCGTATGCTCACATGGATGCTTAGAGGGGGCATCTATAATCTCCATTTTGCAGAGGAAGAAACTGAGGCTCAGAGAGGTTAAGAGATTTACCCACAATCACACAGCTGGTAAAGAATGGAGGAGGATGGCGCCCTTTGGTTGTCCAGCTCCAAAGCCTACGTTTGGCTTCTACCCTCCATTCTTCACGAGAGGCTGTGAGTAGTCACGAGAGGCTGTGAGTAGTCACTGCCATATACCGGTATCCTGTGAATGGTGTAGGACGTGGGGAAGGAAAGGCTGAGGCTTCAAGAAACATCTTCATTCTCTAGTTGTTCTTTCTCTCAGCCTCTCTTTCCTCTTTCCTCCCTTCCTCCCCCTCCCTCTGCTGCCTCTCCTCAACCCGGACAGAGTCTCCAAAATAATGATCTCACTCGATGAGAGTTTGCCCACCTTGGACACTCCCTGACAGGCCTCTCTGGCACAGCCTCACCCCTGTTAGCCTAGGGCCATGTTTTTTATACCTGGGGGACTTCTATCCCGGCTGCTGCCATCTCCCCGCTGTTCTGTTACAAAAACTACTGGCAAGAGAGAGCAAGGGTCTCTGATCTCAGCCACCGACATCCCCAAATGCTCACCCTCTGCCTGCTGTCCTGGCCCCTCCCCTCTGCCCCGGCATCAACCTCCCTTTCAGAGAGCCCACTGACAGGTCAGACAGAAGCCAGCCCAGCAGGGGATGGCAGGCTGGTGGGGTGCCAGACAGGGACCCGCTGGGCCCCTCAGAAAGAAAAGGGGCTGTCACCACCGACACCTCGACATCTCGGGGCAACAGACTGGAATAGTTCCTTTCTGTCTGAAGAGAGACCCTGTCCCGTGGGGGCAGGTGGGAGGACTGGCCCAGGGCTGAGAGAATTAGCAGAGGGCACGATGCCCGTCCTCCCGGCACATAAAGAAGTATCCCCAGACTGCCCAGTGGGAGAAGAGACCAGACTCAGCTATCAGGCTCGCTTCCGGTTGGATCAGAAGTACTAATTCCTAAACATGCCCTTGCCAGGCCTCGGGTACTGTGCTTAGCATGCCCTGGAGAGCTCATTTCATCTTCGCATTCATTCTGTGGTGTGGGGGCGAGGAGCCAGGATGAGACTGCCGATTAACGTCACAGGATCTGTGTTTGCAACATACTGGCTGTGTGGCCTTGGGCTAATTAGCTTACCTCTCTGAGCCTCAGTTTTCTCATCAGTAAAGTGGAAATAATGATCTTACTAGTTTAACAGTGCCTTCGTGAGAGATTAAATCAGCCTTGTGCAAAAGCATTTAATGTACAGCAACCATATCTTTACTCGGACTGCACGGATGGAGAACCCAGGCCTGGAGAGGTTATTTGACAAGGTCGGGCAGCTGCCTTGTCAGTGGAGGAGTTGGGATTCACACTCAGCTGGCCCAGCCTCAGATTTGCTGATGTCTCTCGCTACTCTGGGCCTCACGAGGCCGGCCATGGTTTGGGCGGTCCGGCTTCACTCAGAGTGATTCTCGGCAGCCCCTGCCTTTCCTCTCGTCTCAGAGGAGGACGGAGGAGCTTGCATACCTACTGCCACCAACCCATGGGAAGTCCATACACAAGGTGAGCTACATTGAAAATAGAGATGAAAAGCTGCATAACCATGTGTTCATGTCTTACTGAAAAGAAACAATATATCTTACCTTTAGATTTTCTTTGCATTAATAAAAGGGTGTGAATGGTTCTGTAGTGACTTGGGTGTCATTGTATGGATGTGTTTTTTTTAATCCTAAAATGAAATGTATTCATACGAAAATAATGCACTGAATAAAAGACAACTGCTTTCTGTCCTAGAGACTTCTCATTAAAACTTCCATTTATTCAGTTCATTTAATAATGAGCTGACCAAGACAGAGAGGGACCCTGCAGTTAGGAACCTAGATTCTAGAGGGGAAACAGACAATTAACAAAGAAATGTATAATAGACTTTGAGAAGGTGATAGTGTTCTAAAGAAAAGTAAGGCAGGGCAAAGGGTTGGGAGAGTGATGGAGGAGGGGTGTTGCTGCTTTAGATGGGGGTAGGGCAGGGAAGGCTTCCCAGAAGTGATGTTTGGGAGAAACCTGAATGAGGAAGAACATTCTGGGAAGAGGGAACAGCAGGCGCGGAAGTCCAGGGTGGGAAAGTATCCTGAGAGTAGGAACAAGATGGTGGATGTTGGGCTAGATGGTGGATGTTGGGCTAGATGGTGGATGTTGGGCTAGATGGTGGATGTTGGGCTAGATGGTGGATGATGTTGGGCTAGATGATGGAGACGGGTAGAGCATGATGTAAGTGCCCAGTGGAAGCAAGAGCCCACTAAATGCAGAGTGACGGCTGTGACCCAGATGACATTCTGTGGGAGATGTGATGCCCAGGGAAGGTTTGCACAGGGGCATCATATGAACTGACTTTTGAAAGGATTCTTCCTTTTTCACGCAGCCAGGGAGATGATGGACATACAGACTGAGCATGCCTACCAAAAGCAGGGGACCAGCTTTCAGAATAAGAAGAGGGGCTCACTTGGAGAAACTGGTGAGCAGAAGTTCCTGCGATACTACAAACACATGGTCTGGGCTTCAGGACACACAAGGAAGCCACTGAGAGCACCTATATCGACAAGAAATGCCCCTTTACTGGTCATGTGTCCATGGGAGGGTGGATTCTGTCTGAGGATGCAGAGGACCACTGTCACCCACTGAGACCGCGTCCCCTCCATCTGAAAGTACAGCTGATTCGAGAAATGCCGCCAGAACATGCATGTACCCCCATCCCCCTGCTTCTAGGATGTCCAGATCAGTGACACTGTCACAGTGGGTGAGTGCCAGCCCTCACGCAACTCTGTGCGCTTCAACACGCACAAGATCGCCAAGGCCACCGACACCAAGACGCAATTCTAGATGACTGGAGACTAGATATCCACCTGCACTCCAAGAAAATAGTTATTTTCCCAGTCATGGAGGGTTAGAGCTAAAAAAAAAAGAAACCTAAAAACAAAAATAAAAATGAAAGGATTCTTCCCACCGCTTTGTGTGGAATAGACGGGAAGCTGGGGAACCAACAGCCCAGCTTCATCCATGTGGAGGTGGAAAGATACTGAAAAACCATGGCTTACATGGTTGGGAAGAAACAGAGGAGCCAGACGAGGGTGCCTCGCCAATCTGAGCAGCAATACTCACAAAGGGGGCACGTGAGAGATGCGGGAACGCCCACTGCAGCGGACCCTGTGGTAGGTAGGAAGTGACAACATTGATGGTTTGCATCAAAGGGTGCTTTGGGTGCTGGGTGCCGGCGGGCTGGAGACTTCTCCCTGGATCTGCTCCCTCTGAGCCACGTGCTCTCTGAGTAGGCACAGCAGAAGTAAGGGTAGGAGAGGCTTGTTCCGGTGACCAGAGCGCCCTTTCTCTATGGCTTCCCCTTTCCCTTCCCTATCCCGGCAGCTTTGGACTCCCTGGTGAACCTGATAAAGAACTCGTTTCAGAAAACGGGTCTGGGAGGAGAACGAGAGAGACATTTGGAATTAGGAGAGCCAGGCTCCAACCCCAGGACTTCACTGTTGACTTTGGACAAACTACTCTCCAACTTCTCCGTTTTTCAGGTGGTTAAATGGAATCCTCTATTGTTACGGGTCAGCGGCTAATTCAGGGACTTTTTTTTTTTTTTAACCCTTTGCAGACCAGACTATATGCCCAGGAACCATCCAGATCCCTGGGTTGTGGTCTCTGAGGGAAAATACACTCATTCCATCATGAGTGGGTGTGGGATTGAGGGGGATTATACATTAGAACAGGGACCAAAAGATGGATTTCTGATTTTAAAATGTGCATTACTTGATACAGTGAGATTTCTGATTGGGAACAGTGTGCGTGTTCAGAGTCTCTGAAGTCACATCACACGGGGAGATACTAATAATTAGACCTGTCATTTAAATAAGGTGGTATTCAGCTGCTTTCTGTAAACTTGCTAGTCAAACCTCTCAAAGGGCCTGTGAGATTGGTGTTGCTGTTCCCAGTTTACGGATGAAGAAACGGAAGCTTGGGCAGGTCAGGTGCTTTGCTCAAGGAAGTAGAGCCAGTGAGAACTGCAGTCAGAACTAACACAAGTCAGCCTGACCCAAGAGACTGCAGACCCCGGCTGGGAAGGTCATGGCACCAACTCTGGGCCTGAGGGGCATAGGAGAAGCCCCAGGAAGTGACAAGGGGGAGAGACCAGGGACAGCTACCACATAACCCTTTCCAGCATGCTCTTCCCACAGCTGCGCTTTACTCTGGTGCTCTTGAAGGGGGGAGGGGGAGCAGATCCTGGGAAGTGCTCTTGAAGGGGGAGGGGGAGCAGATCCTGGGAAGTTGGGGCCCTGAGCCCCGCTCCCTAACCACCGCTCTGGGGCAGGGGCTTCAGTGAGTACAGTGACCACCTGGGGTCTGTATGCCAAACAAGCTGGCACGGCCTGGGATGCAGAACGTTTTGGCCTGTCCTCCCCCTCAGGCAGCCCAGGGATGCCACACTTGGAGGAATCACTCTCTGTCAGGGAAACTTGAGTTTCCCCTAAAATGGTACCTATTGCGTCCAGTCAGTGGCTCCCTGAGCGTCAGTATCACCTGAGTACTTGTTAGAAATGCATATCCCTTGGCCCTGCACCAGCCCTACTGTACCGGGAGCTCTGTGAGTCGGGCGGACTGTGCATTATGCCTTCCCAGTGATTCTGACACCCGGTGACCTAAGAGAACCTTTGTACTAAGTATTTCCCACGTGTTAATTCATCTGAGCTCATAGTATCCCGTGAGGTGGCAACTAGCATTTGTCCCACTTTACAGAGGACAAAACTGAGGCTTACAGAGATAAATCAACTGGCTCCCATCAGCAGTGGAGCCAGGATGTGAACCCAGAGCCCCCTGGGCCCGAAGCCTCTTTATCACCCTGCCAGGCTGTCTCCTCCCCTCTCGGTGAAAGGACGCGCATGTGCGATGGAAGAAACATAGAGAAAGGCCTCTCCTTCTGTGCTGTGAGCATATGTATTTAGGAATCACCCAAGCAGATATATCAGCCTTCTGTTGGAGGGAAGAGGGGTGGTTGTGACTGTGGAGACCAAGATGCTAAATGCAGGAAGGCATCACGTCTCGGCCTTTTGGCTAAGATCAAGTGTAAATGCAGGAAGGCAAGGCAAATACTTGGGGTAAACCTCACTCTGCCTGGCTTGTCATGCAAGGCCTGGCTTTCGCTGTCCGGACCCGCTTCCCCAGCCTCACCCTCCTCCACTCTCCATCAGTGGAGGTCCCCAGATTCGTACTCCTGTCCCTTGCCTCTGTACCTTTGCCGTTTCTTTGCCCACAATGCTTTCCCTAGATTCCTGACCTAAGTCTTCTGCAGCTTTCAAAATTCAAGTTTTGCCTGCTCTCGAAACCTTTGCTGCCCCTTCTCTGTCCTAACCTCCTGGCCTCATTCTATCCTGGACCCTTAGTGGATGGCTTTGTCGTGGCTGGTTTCACGTATGTTTCACACCCCAGCAGACCTTGGATTCTTTGTGGCGAGTCTGAGTCTCATTTACTCATGTGGCCTGGCTGGGTGTGTGTGTGCAGCTGGCATGGGGGGAGGTGTTTGCTCTCATCACCATCTGGGATGAGAGGTGTGAACGGGGCTGGGACTAGGGAAAGGTGAGAGAGACTGGCCTAGGCGCACAGTTAGAGAAGGGGCTCACTCTCGGGCGCACAGGTGCCTCAAGTCATCCTGGTCTTGCTCCGAGGTCTCAGACTGATCTTACCAGTAAGGCCAACCATATGATCTCTTGAGGGTGACTGGGTCCCTTTGGGGGCTGCATGGCATAGAGAAAAGCGTATTGGATTTAAGCCAGGAGGCCCAGCCTCTGGTCCAGACCTGCCCAACCCTGCTATTTGGTCTTGAAGAAGTTACTTCCCCTCTCTGGGTTTTATACCTACCCGGGACTCCATATTTTAGTCTTTGTGTGTCTGATATTCGCAGACTCCACGATTCCTATGAATCAAAGCGGTAGCGTCCCTCAGCGTGTGTGGCCATGGAGTTCCAGGAAATGGGGGGCAGATCAATGATGAAGTACTGCGAGCTCAGGAAAAGGGAGGGAATTCCCCTGGAAAGGTTTGGTCTTTGCGGTGCCGGGGGAGGGAGGCAAGCATTGCACACACAGCTTTGGGGCACACCTTGCAGCTTTCTTCGGATCCACATTTGGCCACAGAGTTCTTGGCCCCTCGCCAATCCCCCAGAGCTCTTGGCTGAGAAGATGGAAAGTCAAAGAAAAGAGCACAGACCTTGGGCAGCTGCTCTTGCTGTGCTACAGAGAGCGTCTAGCTATTTAAAGTCCAACTGCTCCACTTTCCCCCGCTTGTACCCTGGCATTCCAGTGCATAAGCACTTTATGGCAAAAATGCATTCCAAATCTAAAACGGGGGGAAAAAAGCTAACGCCAATGCTATTTTTTTCAGAATGCTGCAGAATTCGTGCTTCTGAGGGGCTGAGAGCATTAAGCAGTCACAGATAGCCCGGCTTAGAGAGCCCGGGCGCAATGGTCAGCGGCTGCGAGGGGTCCACGAGGAAGGCTCCTGACTTGGGTTCTGAGTCCTGGTGTGGCAGCATTTTAGCTGCGGGGCCTGGGTCAGCCAGTCCGCTGGTCTGGCCCTCAGTATCTGCCTCTGTGTAGAGGATGCTAAGAGGCTCATAGGGCTCTTGGGAGCTATTATCATGATTTATTTGGGCAATGTGGGTAAAGTCTTAGTGAGTGCTCAATGCATCAGGGCCTGACATCAAGTCAACGATGCTCCCTGCTCTGGAACTGTCTGGACCCCTCAGATATGTCCCTACAAGATGTTCATACCTGCACCAGATTTCTCGATTTTGGCGTTACTGACAGTTTGGGCCCAATCATTCTTTGTTGTGGGGACTGTCCCGTGTATATAGGATTTTTAGCAGCATCCTGGGCCTCTATCCACTAGATGCCAGTAGCCTCTCCTTTCCGTCTCCCTGCTGTAACTCATAAAATGTCTCCTGATGTTGCTAAATGTCCCTCTTAGAGAGTCTAGTTGTGCCCGGTAGAGAACCACTGGTCTGGACTGAGGGGAGGGCTGTGGGAGCAAAAGAGCTAATCCTGGCTCCAGGGCCCTTGAACCCTTATTCAAATGTTGCTCACAGGAACCAAGAGGGGACTTGCTACAATCTAGGCAGTTTCTCTGGCCAAAGCAAACATACAGGAGGCCAACATAAGGAAATAAAGATTACCTCTTTGCCACCAGAAAAATCTGTGTTTTGATCTTGAATTCCCTAAAATAAGCCCACAGTGATTTAAATTATTAATATTTTTTTGCAAATTACACATTTTAATCTAAATTTTATGATGAATATTTGATCTATCATCTAAACAGGAAAAAATATAATCCCTTAAGAGACACTTAATAATCATTGAAACTACTAAAAACTTGATTAGGAAAGACTGAAGGTGTGATGTTAGGTAAACTCATGAACTTTAAACACCTTCCGACCCCCCAACAAATTCCATGGTCAAATACATTTACTGTGAGAAAGTTGTCAGTGGGCAAGTTCTATGTTTGAGGTGACTTTTCCTGAGGCCTCTTTACAACAATGACAATTCTGTACTTGTTGGAACTTTCTTCAGAAACAGTCTCCAAATTTTGTTTCTGTTTGAGAAGAAATGAACTTCTGCCTTTAAAATAGCCAGGAGGACGATCATAGTGGTTAGCTGGAAGCCTATTTTGAATATTACCTTCTCCACCCTCTGTATCCTTATCTGTGACATGGAAAAACTATGAAGAGAAAGATTCGTAGAACTTCTATGTCTCCTGTGACGACACGGACAACAGACCGGGAAGATATAGAAGGGATAATTTAGGAGCGCGACATCTGCTGTGAAGGAAACACCACAGGGTGATGGGGAAGAGGTAGGTCAAGACGGGCAGCTGAGAACAGAAAATGGCTGCAAGGAGCCTGTCATGTCCAATGCCCAGGTCAGAACATTTCCAGCCCTGGACCAGCAAAGGCCCTGAGGTATGACTAAGCTCAGAGTGTGAGGACGAGGGGCTGGCGGGAGCGGTGGGGGACGAGCAAGGGAGGAGGAAGGTACACGTCACAGAAGGCGCTCTAGGCTAAGGAGAAACATTTGATTTCGATTTTGACCACACGAGAAGGGTGGAGGAACAGAGAGCATGGTACAGGGGCAGCAGCAGAGACGCCCACCCGTTGGTTGCCTATCCATTACCCAGATGCATGCAACGCTCAGAACAGGGCTTGCTGAGTGTAAGCTCTCAAAAATCTCACTGATTACGGTTTTTACATATGATAAAATATGAGTTCTTTTTTCTTTTTTTTTTAAATCTCAAAAGAAAACTGACCCCTAACCCTCGGTTTCCTATACAGAAGATTCTCGAGTCAAATACACTGGAAGATCCAGAATAATTTCAGCCCCCCGTTGCCATGTGGTCCTCAGTTGGGGTTAGTTCTGCTTCCGTCCCAAGGAAGAGAGACCCAGCGCCTGGCCAGCTGGCAGTGGCCTCAAGGCCACATTTCCCTCGTAAGCATTAGATATATTGCTTTCCTCTCTGGGAGCTAATTGGGGACTCTGTTTATGGCTCCAGCTACATTTGCCACAAGGTCTTTGGACTGCAAGGGGAATCCTCATCCAACCCAATTAATAGAGCAATGTTGCACTTCTAAGTTGTCCCCCACCCAACCAATCCATCAACATGATTTGCACACATTAACCAAGGCATTTACAATGGGTTCACCAAGCTTTATCTCTCACTGGATGAAGAAATGGGACTATTTGGACTTGAGAACTATAACTCTTCCAGAGTCCCCGAAGTCCTGAGCTTGGCTCTGCTAAATGCACAGACAAGGTGTTATTAATTAACAATTGAGATAAATGCCGGAATAGCATCCCTGAATCATGTCAAACCAATTTGGATGGTTATGGGATGGGGAAAGGGGGAGGAGGCTGTGGGCAAGGGGTGGGCTTCGTCCGTTCCAAGTGCTCTGGACAGACTCCAGTGTTATTTCTCCTCATTTAGACCTGGCTGGAGTGCCTGGAACTCAGGCCAGCATCCACATCTCTTAAACCAAGGCATCCTCCTTTGGAGCAAAACAAGGAACCAATCTTCACAGATGGAGGTGGGCTGGGAAATACTGTCACGGAGGCCTTAACTTAGGGAGAGAAGTGTAGAAACTGCTGGTGGGTGGAAGAGCCCCCATCATGGGTTACTGACCACACAGCTCAGTGGCTTTGAGTATTCTCCCAGGAGAGATGCTGAAGACGTGGGGCTCCATGTGGTGATGGGCTTTCTTTCCCGCCCCGTGGCAGACATCCCCGCTCCATGACAGTCGCCCCCTGTGCCTCCATGGAAGGTTGGTCTCCCACCCTGTCAGCCCTGACTGTAATAATTATAATAATGCGTTCTACATCTTGTCTCTTCGGATGGATGTGAGCTCTTTGCAGACGAGCATCGTATCTGTCCTAGTATTTCCAAAGGCCTATTTCCAATGTCTAACATTAAGCAAACCCTCAACGGACGTCTGTTAAACCAGCTGAGGAGGTTATGGAGTGCTGACGTTGGATAAGCACTGCTTAGAACCTCCGTGGTTACGGACTGTGGGAAAACTACCGGTTGGACTCTATCTCTGCGGACTCCGCGTCCGTTCTAGAAATAACAGCAACAAGACCGCCAGTAACATTAAAGTGGGCAGCAAGCAGCATGCGAGGGCACCTCGCGAACCAGGCACCTAGTACAACGTCCCTGCATACGTTTTGTCAGTGAAACCGCACACCCGGTCACGGAGCCGACGTTATCATGCCTACTTCCCAGACAAGAAAACGGAGACGTTGAGGAGTCTGGTTACTCGCCCAAGTGGGACACAAAGACTGCTTCCTGAGCCCAGGCTCTTAACCAGCATGATGTGACAGTGTCTCCTGAGCAACCAGAGAAGTGACAGGAGAAGGGGCAAGAGTCTAGCTTCCGGTGCCGTGTGAACTCCACAGAGCTTTGACGCACTGTTGGCTGAGGACACGCTCAGCGTCGAAGGGCTTTTTCCCACCCCCTCCACTCCAGGCCTCCCCACACACAGGAGAATGGAGTGCCTGACAGGGTTCCGTCTCCCAGGCTGCCTGGAAACGGTGAGAGCTGGGCTTCGTACAGAGGGCTGGGCCCCCGACTCTAAGCTCTGGGTGAGAAGGGCGTGTGGGGAAGGAGTAAGGCCTGTCTTTCCAGGCCAGACGGTCTGACCGTGCTTCCCCACCTCGAGGTTCCCACTTTTAGAGGAAATCTACACCCTTTCTCCTACCCCTGGCTGTGATGAACTGAATCTCACACCTCTGTCTCAGTGGTGATAATTAAATATTATCTGTCTGTCACCTGATGCACATGTTGTGTGTATTCTCAGGCTTTAATGAGCTGGTATTTGTCTTCTGGAAGCAAAAATATTTCTTTGAGTCTCCTCTTCTTCAAATTGGGGTGAGCAGTTCAAGGGATGATCTTTCACTACTCAAAAGACAGTCTGCTTGCCGGCAGGTCTGTCGGAACGGATTCTACTTCTCAGGGGCAATGGCAGGGAGAACTTGGTCCTTCAGCATCCGCCAGGGCTTCCTGAGGTGAAGTTGGTGGTCCTGTGGCTGCGGGGTGTTGGGGGACTTTCAAAGGGGTGGGATTAAGAAGGTAGGGAACTGGCATAAACTGTTTTGGGGGGTATTTCTAGGCAGCTTTTTCTAATAGGACTTCTCAGCTCGGCACCCCAGAATACAGAAAATGTTTGAGAGAGAAGTTTCTCAGGTCTTCTAAGGAAGGCACTTAGCTAGTATCATTTTAGATGCACGGGAAACAAGCCAATTCATTCCAGAGAGTGAATGTCTCGGGACAATGGCGCTCAAGGAGAACCTGCCTCAACATTACCTGGAAATTTCCTCGAAATTAAAATTCTTGCACCCCGCCCCACACGCACGAAATCTGAAATTCTGGGGGAAAAGGTCCGGCAATCTGTGTTTAATCAAGCGCTCCAGGTGGTTGTGCTGCTGTAAGCTACAGTCTCTGAACTACTAGTGGCCACAAAGCACCAAGGCTTAACTCCCTCCCAGAGGAACCCAGGTTGAAAAAGGCTGATAAGGGCTTCAAATATCTGTTTCCATATCTGTATCTATCTCTATCTCAATTTAAAATAAAAAATATCTATCACTTTCAACCGAGATTTTTTTTTTTTAAACATAGAGTGTTCCCAGATGAAAAAATGATTTGCCTCTTCCAGCTCACTTTGGAAGAGCACTCTATTATTTCCTCATTCATGAGGCTCATAACAAATGTGTTCATTGCAGCTGCTCCCTGGGCCCGCATCCATGTGCTGCCTGGGTGCCTCCTCTGACCTACTGTCAGGTTCAGAAAGCACACGGCCCTGCATGAGAACTCCCAGAGCAGGAAAGAGCCTGGGGCAGAACTCCTACCCCCACCAAAACAAACACAAAAGTGATATAATTAGTGTGCTGCAGGATTGGATCTGGAGTTGATGAGGAGCAACTTTAATATTTATCAATAAACAGCAAAGTGCTTAGCACACCTCCTAGGGAAGTAATTAACCATAAAAAGGATACTCTGCACCGAGGAATCTCTTCCAAAAAAAGAACTCAGTTAATTGTGAATTGCTTACACCAGGTGAGAGACAATCCGTGTCTACCTCTCTCATCTGACATAAGCAACTCTGAATTAACTGGGAGTTTCTTTTTATAAACACTATGCAGAGCCTTTTTTTTTTTTTTTTTCCTAGTGGCTAATTACTTCCTTGGGAGGTTCGCTTTAATAGTTCCCATAACAAGGCCATTATTGTCTTTAGCATAATCACTGCCTCATTTGCTTCTGTGCCTTGCCTTCCTGACACTCTGCCTCTGCCCACCAGGAGAGACCCTGAGCTGCATGTGCCTGCAGAGCAGTCCTCAGGCCTGGACCACCCAGCCCCGAGCCCCTCTCACCCCTCCTTCAGTTCTCCTATGTCAGGAATTTGGTTTTCTCCCGAAAGGGAGCCTCCAGCAGCGGCTGGGCTGGTGGAGAGGGACGCAGAAGGTGCAGAGTGTCCCGGGGAGACTGAGTCAGTCCCCCTCCCCTATGTGCAGCATTCCAGCCATTTCCTATGCTTCCATCTGCTGACACCTGGAAGGGGGAAGGGAGCCAGGGCAGGAGCTCCTTTCTGGAAGAGGAAGGGAGCTGATCTGTAAGCAACTGCTTTGCTAGGTGAAATCACCCGGGGCCAGAGGCAAAGACGGAGCCTTATCAGGAGAAGTAATGCGATTTTGACGGTCTCTCTTAGAAAAAAAAAAATGTATGGATATATGCAGTTATGGCTCATTTCATTCCAAAATGAATTAAAGTAACTTCTATTTTGGCTCTGTTTCAGGAAGCTAAATGAATGAATGGGAGCTCTGTAAATTACATCACGTCTATAAACTTTTTTTGATTGGTGTACTTCTATCATTGTATATACATCTGCTTATTTACACATTATGTACAAGTATAATAGCAATAATAGATTATGGAAACTGCAAGCGTCTATTAAGAGGATAAGGAAAAATAAAAGTAGAGTATTTAGTACTTTCATCCACCACCCTGATGGACTGCTCCCCTTTCTGGACACTACCTAAGCCAACCCCCCGGGGTCGTGAGGGCAGGAGTTGATATTCTCAAAGCACAGGGATTAACAGAGTGAGATTAGACGTATTTTTATTAAATCAAATAGTTGGATGCGTGGATCCTCCTACACCCTGAAACAATTTCTGCTCTGAGGGAATTCTGACCAGTTAGTAATTTTGGCGGGTGTAGGTCGCACACCTGTACTAAATGTTAAGGGAGCATTGCTCCATATTCTTAGGAAATCACACAGCCCGTGTGCTACCACAACCCCATTTAGCCCCAGGATCTTAGCACTCCATCAGGGAATAACACAAGAAAATCCAGTTCAGAGGTTCAGAACAGGGATTGGCGAATTTCCTATAAAGGGTCCGAGAGTAAATATTTTAGGCTTTACCAGCCATGTGGTCTCCGTCCAACTCCTCAATGCTGTCTTTGAGGGTGAAACATAAATCGACAGGCATTGTTATGATCCAATAAAACTTTATACGTACACACTAAAATTTGAATTCCGCAGTTTGCACATATCTTGAAATACTGTTCTTCTTTAGATCGCCCCCCGCAAACTTCAGAAATGTAAAAACCAAGTTGCAGCTCCTATAAAACCAGGCCGCGGACTGGATGTGACCAGCAGGCTGTAGTTTGCCAGCCACTGACGGGGACGTGGGATTTGGAGTCAGATCCGGGTTTGGGGCCCAATTTTCCTATTGATGGTTGACTCATCTTAAAACAGTTACTTAACTGTGGTCTGAGCCTCAGTCTCCTCATTTGCAAAGGGACACCTCAAAGGGTCGTAAGGGTGAAGGGACTGCCTGAGATGTCTGAGTTTAGCGTGAAGCACATACTGTGACCGTCACCATCGATTCATCTGTAACTCCCAGTCTCGAAGGCTCAGGGAGGAACAGGCACCCAAGGGTCGAGCCAGGGTCCAGTCACCTTTCTGTGGCGCGGTGTGTACTGGAGAACCCAAAGCCAGCTTCAAATCCCAGTACCCCCAGCCCTCGTCCCCAGGAACCCCCCACTGGCCCAAAGACGCCCGACCTCTGCGTCATTTGCTTCAAAAGAAATGTTACAACAGCATCTGACAATAGTATGGGGGAGGTCTTTCAGGAAAAATGACTCATGACAGAAGTACACACAATGCGCTGCTCTTGAGGGGCTGGGAATGAGAAGACGCTTGCTCACCTCCCTCATTATCCTTGTTATCAGCACAGGAGGTTTCCATGGCAACGTTGCATCCGGGCCCTCTCCAGCCGGTCTGGCAGACACACTGCCAGCTGTTCTGACCCAGTGTGCATCTCCCGTTGCCGTTGCACAAATCGGGGCAGCCATCTGGTTGGAGAAATGGAGAGGATGAGAAGGAGGGGCGCGAGGCCGTGCTGGGGCAGCAGGGGAGCCATGCAAAGGGGGAGCAAGGCCGCAGGGCAGCCACTGGGCCAGCCTCAGAGTGGGGCCCGTGCCTGCCTTCGAAAGAGTCGGGGAAGCAGGCAATGCATGCAGTCGCAAGACACAGTGGGGTCCCGGATGCAGGGGATCCCCAATGACACTGACCTGTGTGAAGGGGTCTGAGGCAACTTTCCCAAAGTGGGGAATATTCCAGAAAACTAAACCAGCTCTGAGCTTACAAGCCTAGGGGGGCTGTAATTTTCAGCCAGTAACTCAAGATTGAGGCTACCTCAAAAAAACCCTTTTCTTTCTTTCTCTTCTTTCTTAGAAGTATTTTCTGCAGAAGACAGAAAATTCCCTATCAACCCGGGTTGGAGGCAAAGTGCCTTCCATCTCTCAGAATTTTAAGGATATAGTTATATGTGATTATTATAAGCTTTTTATGACGAAGAACAGAATGGTTCTCCTGGGCTATTCTCATATTTTTGTAATATTTAGTTTTAAGGGGCACTTGAAAATGTTGACTGTTTATCATTCAACCTATGTATGGCATAATTTAAAAATACTGCTGAGTCTGAGGGCCGTGGGAGGAGTAGGTACTCAGTGCCATGAATGGGGAAAAGAGAAAAATGTGTATTTGTATGAGGAATGAGGTGGCGTTCGAGTAATTATTTTGTGGTAAACTTTTCTTTCCCTCCTCTTTTTTGGGGGTGGGGAGAAATATGAAATCAGCAGGCTGCCTAATTCCCTAATCGCTCAAGCACCTAAAACAACTGTGGCTACCATGTGGCTACCACCCTTCTGACCTGAGCGGGAGGGGGAGGGGCACCCTGGGAACATGGGTGTGGGAAGATGAGAAAGGGCACTAAAGCAGGGTGGGACAGTCTCCCCAGCAGAGTCTCTGTCACCCTCTAGAAGGTGCAGAGAGCGGCACAGAATTGGTACGATGTCATCACCCTCACAAAACCTACTTGCCGGCAAGAATTCCTGGATATGTTTTCATTTTTCCTTTAACGGCTTTATTGAGCCATAATTTACATACCATAAAATTCACCTGTGTTAAGTGCACAATGCAGGGACTCTTAGCAAATTTAGAGTTGTGCAATCTAGGTGTGTTTTCTTACTTCATTTAAATAGACCCCAAATAGCCATTAATGTCATTGTCTCTAGAAAGTAACTTCCCTGAATATCTATCTTTAATTCTGTCTCTCCCTCTGTCACCATATCTATCTCCAGCTCTTTCTGTGTATTTTTTTTTTTTTTAAACCACACGAAGTGAAGGGGGGACTGGGCTGTGGTGGTGGGATGAAGAGCTTTGCAGTGATAGAGGTAATTGATTTGAAACTATTCTGGCCCAAATCTTCTGAATCAAAAGTGTGCATCTCCCCTTACTTCTCCCTCCAGTGTCCCAGAGGCCTTCACCTGCCATCTTTGCTCTCTTCTCTCGAGTACCCCTTAGAAGAAAGCCAATAAACCTCGTGCATGGGGCAGTGGTGGGAATTTTAAGGACTCCTCCTCGGAAGGAAGGTCTGAAGGGTCTGAAAGTAAGCTAAAATGTACCTATTTACAGTATCTTACTTTTGAACCCTTGTTCCCTCCCATCCTTTCCAGAATGAGGTATGGGTTAGGCCCTGAGAGAAGAGGGTGAGTGAAAGAGGAGAAGTTCTCTGGGGGGATGTCTCTGTAAGAAAGCTGAGCTGTCTTGTGAGGAGAAAGCAGGAGATTGTCGCCAGAGAGCCTGTTTTCATTGGCCCAGCACTAAATCCAGGATGCAAATGAAGCCCAAGTGTTTGCATACCTCAAGAAAGACCTGCTCGTATTCACACACCTTCTGATAGAGCCCAGATAGAGCCCTGACTCACATTTCCATTCCTTTCCTTACCAAGGAGGTGACCTTCGCCCCTCCCCTCACGGCCTTGCCTGGAGAACCAGCGACATCCCTCTTGTTCACACTGTGAGAACGTTCAGGGAGTAGAAGCCATCCCCAGTTTCAGGGAAATACCACAAATATTTCTACAGGAGCAAAATGACACTCAGTAGGAAAAGCCTAAGGGACATCACAGAGGTTCTCAAGGAAAAGAGTCTATCTCCAACCTCCAGCCACCTCCAGCGTTACAATTTTTACCAGAAGAGTTTTGGTTGAATGGATCACACGGAACGCACTAAATGACAGACCCTGCGACATTTGCTCAGCATGCCATCTATTATATGTGCTTTGTTATTTAGCCCCTTTGAGGTCTCATGTTTGACTAAAATCACGCCCAAAGTCTCAACAGAAGCCTCATTGTGTAGGAAACCCACGTCTACTACATAAAATTTAAATTTGCAAAGAACACTAGCATGTCAGTCAGAGATATGCACTCAAAATGTCTGTGCTCTTAGACTGAAATGAAGCTTTTCTTCCCCCCTACTCTTTCTCTCTTGATTTTTTTTCTCCCCCCAACCAACTGAAGTGAGATAAACAGACCACAGTAGCAGGTTTTCTCCACATCGTATGAGGAGGATGAAAACATGAACAGTGGGAAGCTGGCAAATCTCTGAGAAGTTTCGTGGTAGCTGGGAATTAATGGACAGGACTTTGCTTTTAGCTTGAAGAGGAAGAAAGTAGCCTTGGCAGGTACATGGTGTTGCTAGGCAACCCCAAGCTGCCCCCAGCACAAGTTTGTTGTGCTGGTGGCCTTCTGAGGAGGTGATCTGTTGTTTTTTTTTTTTTTTTTTTAAAGTGTAAAGCCAGCTTCTGCTTAAGGAAAAACAGAATGTAGGAAATGGTTAGTCTGGAGGGCAAAGGGGTGTCAGGTGGCAACTTTCTCTGGAGAAGATCCTATAACTTAAGTTGGATTGGGCTGATGGGCTCATACTTGGGGATCCAAGTAGTCTCTTTTACGGAGTCTTCTGGATTGCAGGCCAGCACTGCTGATTTCCTCGAGTGTCCATCTGTGAGATCACGGGCACAGAAAGTGATAAGACACAGTTCTGATTCTTTGCACAGCTAAACAGCTGGGTATCTGGAGACTTCAGGTTCTATCATGACCCTAGACTAACCATTCTCAATTGAGGCTAGTTATTTCCCTTTTCTTCTACTAGAGGACATTTGTCAAGTCTAGAGACCTTTTTGATGATCACAACTTGGGGACGATGCTAGTGACATCTAGTGCATAGAGGTCAGGGGTACTGCTCGACATCCCATAGTGCACCAGACAGTCCCCACACCGATGATACAGCCCCAAATGTCAATAGTGCCAAGACTGAGAGATCTGGCCCTAGACCCCAAACTCCATGAAACCTGAGAGCTCCTTGTTTGTTGTTGGATCACAGAGCCTGGCCTTGTGTCAGGCACATTGTAGAAGCTTGAATGGATGCTCAGTCAGGTTGTGCTAGATCATTTCAGCCTGCCTTATCTATAAACTCCCGAGATGCATGAGATATCTACGCATACTCCCGAGATGCATGAGAAGATAGTGGGGCCTCCTCCTCAGAGTCAAAAGAGAACTTTCAAGGGCATCAGCGATGTCTTGGGCTGGCTCTATCAGACTTCCAATGCCTTTGGCAGGATGGAAATGGTATAATTTCTAAGACTTCTACACTCAGAATATCAACCACAATAAATAAATAAATAAATAAATAAATAAATAAATGGGAAAAAAAAAAATCTATCAACACAGTTACTAGGTTGGCAGGCTTTTTGCCTTGACAAAGATTAGGCCTGAAGGAGAAACTTGGGATTGAAAAAAAACCCAACTCAAACACACCCTTATATTCCAATGACTCCTGAATCTTCATCTCCAGATCTCTGATTCCTAGACCTGGGCTCCAACTTGCATATCAATGTCTCCATCTGTTTGCTAACAAGCATCTCAAACTCAAGAGAATTGAGCCTCTTTACCCCCCTCCCTCCCAAACTCTGATCCTTTGATCAAGGAATGGCACCTTGATGTACTTTAATGCCCGAGACTAAAACCCTGGAGTCATTTTTAATACCCTCCCTGCCCTCCACCATCTCTCTCATCTCTTATATTCAGTCAACAAAATATTCCTGCCTGATTTTTTTCTTAATGATAAGAAGTCCTACCTGTCCTTCCTCCTAAATATCTCTGGAATCTACCCTCTACTCCCACCCCCAGTGCCACTGCATTACCTCAGGCCTCCTCATCTTTGCCCGGAACTCTTGTGAAACCTCCTAACTGGCCCCCCTGCCTCCAGTCTTGCAGCATCATCCATTTCTCTCTGTTCAAGACCCCGCTCAGAACACGTCCACAGCTTTCCATTGGCCCCAGGGGAGAGCTGATAGTCTTTAATTTGGCTTACAGACCTTACATGAACTGGTTCTCATGTTAGCCCATCTCAGTACCACTTCAGGCTTTGAACAGATCAAAGCTGTTCAGTCTTTCCTGCTCTCTTTCCTCATCTGCCTAACTTCAACACGTCCTTTAGATCCCCACTCAGTGCTCATCTCCAGGAAGCCTTTCCAAAGCTCCCTGATCCAGGCTAGCTACACCTGTCATGGTGCCTTTATTCTATCCCATTCTACCCTACCCTGCCCTATCCTGCCCTATCCTATCCTACCTTACCCTACCATGCCCTATTCTATCTTAGCCTCACCTATCCTATCCTACCCTACCCTACCCCCACCCCACCCTATCCTAGCCTACCCTGTCCACTACAGTGTATCACAACTGTCTAGCACCTTGCTAGTCCATGTAGCAGCCATTCCTTAAGACATTTAACTGTCATCTGCTGGAAAATTATTATAACAAATGTGCACGTAATCAACTATAATTTGAATGGTGTCCCTAGAATTGTGCAGTGTACAACGGAACAGCTGCCCTGGGCACTCCTGTTATGAAGTAAATCCATCTGGGCAGGTGCCAAGTCAATCTTGTTTACTCTCAGATTGCTAATACTCAATAAATAGGGAGATGAACGAACGACTTCTGACTGAACTCAGAATATCCAACGTCTTTGGCAGAACAGAAATGCGATCACCTCCAAGACTTTCTATACATAAAATTCCAGTAAAAAAAGCCAAAAACCAAACAAAAACAACAACAAACCCTCCAATGACACAGTTACCGGGTAGGCAGGCTTTTTGCCTTAACAAAAATTAGGCATGAGGAAAATAATGTCTAAAGCACAGTAAAAAGGGGAGCATAAACGCACTTGAAGAAAGCTATAATTACCATAAAAGGCTTTTCTAAAAAAGCATCAAGGAATGTTCTGCCATGTGCAGCAATTTAGAGGTAGAAGTAAGTGGCTAATCGTGTATAAGGGGTGGAAGGGGTATGCAGTGTATAAGGATATGGAAAGAGAAGTAGGATCTTAATATTCAACATCGAGCACACTTTGGAAAAGCACAGAGGACAATACCCCACCCAGATAGAAATGCAAGTCAAAACACAAAACAGGCTGCATATAAATGCAGACAGATGACAAAGAAAGCTGGAGAAGGGAGACATCCCTGCTTGGCTCCATAGACCACTAGGAGAGCTACTGCATCCTGGAACAAACCCTTGTGGAAAGTCCTCTGTCGAGGGAAAACCTTACCCTGGTTTGGGGTCAGATAATTCTGGGATTAAAACCTAGTTTTGCCCCTTGTTGTCTGTGTGACCTTGAGCTGGTAGTGTCACCTTGTCCTCCTGTCTGTACAAGTATATATCTCACAAATTAATCTTATTTACTGTCTTTCCCAATAGAACATAACTTGCAGGAAGGCTGAGATTTTTGTCTCTACGTTCACTGAAATATCTTCAGTGTCTAGAAAAACAGTTGGCATATAAGAGACACTCAGTAAATGTTGAATGAACAACTTAACAGAGATAATGATATTTTATACAGGTGCCATAGGGGTTAAATGAAATGATAAAGGTAAAGATTTGAGCATAGAACTTGGTATGTTGTAAATGTTCAATAGGTAGTAACTCTTGTAGTTTGTGTTGATATAGTTGCTATTACAAACATTGTAATTGGTGGTAGGATTTGCCCTGGGGCAGTCTTAAGTGCAGGCTATTTCTCTTTGTCTCACCTCCAGATCAGGAAAAACTCTACCAGCCTATCCTCTTTCAAGTTAAAACAAAAACAAAAACAAAACTCTGATATCCTCAGTGTAGACTGCACCACATCTTAGGAAATCCTTACTCTTCCTACCACCATCCAAGATCCTAGCAATGCCAAGTTGGTCTGCGTAAGTGAGGAGAAACCCACTGGAGCTAAGCGCAATTCTGAGGGCCAGGAGAGTTGAAGGCAGACTAAATGGCAGCTTCTTCTCTTGGGCAGAATTGTACTTTTGCATGTTAACTTAATTAGCGAAACTCTTTCCCCCAACTGTTTGAAATATCATTGTTTTCTGAGTGAGAGCTGTGCACTGTTGGAACTGAGAAGCAGATAGACACTGGAAATATGGAATAGAATTCTTCTACTGCATTCCAGAACTCTTTAGAATTGAAGACAGATGAGGTACTGGGGATGGGGGATCACTAGGGGTTCAGTGGCCATTTATACTAAACAGTAGTGGCAGACACTCAGAAAATTAATCTGGTGCTTCACGACACTCTGGGGAAACCTCCAACTAATTTTAGAAGACCGTCTGCCAAAGCAGCATTTTGGTCCCCAGAAAATGTAAGGGCTTGTCCCTCTTGCTTACCTGGGCGAGGAGAAGGGAGCTGTGTAGGGACCCTGTTTCTAGGTACAAATTGGCATGGAAACTCAGCCATGAACCTGTGCTTGAATGGCTGCCCCTGCTTTGTTAGAGAAGACACGGAAAATCCAGAGGCAGATGTTTTTCTCAGTTTCAACAGCCTCTGTATGTCTTAAAGGGTTTGCATAGGGAAGTGGATGGGGGATGCTGGGTAGGGATGCCTGGGAAGGCCAGTGGTCCTTTCCATGGTCCGCCGATTGTCTTTTGCTCCTAAGGCAGAAATCACAGCAACAGAAGCAGCAGAGCCTCCATGAGGTGATATAAATTTGGATCCAGCTGTCTATGCTACACATTTCCTGGATGCACCTGGTTTCTCACTGATCAGCATCATCTCTGTCTGCCCGGGGAAAAGGAAGGCAGTAGGCTTAGCCTTGGCCTCAGAGAAAATGGTGAACTTAAAAAAACGAAAACAAAAACAACCCAGAGACATAGCTTGCTTTTTACTGTTTTGATGCTCTAAGTTCTTATTAAGACATTTGGTTTTATTCGAAACAGTAGAAGATCATGGTGGGGGAGAAAACAGAGTTTAGGCGACAGTAACTAGAGATAGCTCTTGGGAGGGGGGAGGCTCATGTCAATTACTTAGCGAATTCCAGACTGAATCATTATTACCCAGTAGAATCAGGGTCTCACACAAGCCTGTGCTTCCTTTGGGGGAGGTTGCTTCCGTCCTCTGGAAAATCCCCTTTCTTTATTACACTTCACCTACCACGGGAGGATGTAGGGCACCAGTGGTGGGAACATCGCAGCATGTTACCAAGGCAAACACCAACAGATACCACGCTGAAACCTGCTGAACACCCCCCGGGGCTGGGGGGAGGTTCTCTCTTGATTCAGGTAGGTACAGTGCTTCTTTTTTTTTTTTTAAAGTTTTTTTTTTTTTATTTTTTATTTGACAGAGAGAAACACAGCGAGAGAGGGAACACAAGCAGAGGGAATGGTAGTGGGAGAAGCAGGCTTCCTGCAGAGCAAGGAGCCCGATGCGGGGCTCGATCCCAGGCCCCTGGGATCTGACCTGGGCTGAAGGTAGACGCTTAACGACTGAGCCACCCAGGCACCTGGTACAGTGCTTCTTAAAGGGTGGTCCTGGGGCCAGCAGCAACAATGTCATCTAGGAACTTGTTAGAGATGCACATGCTGGGGCTCCATCTCAGACCTATGGATCAGAACCTCTGGGGGTGGGTCCTGGAAATCTGCATTTTGACCAGCTCTTTGGGGGATTCAGATGTCCGCTCTGTGTGAGACCCACCACTTTAGGATTAAGTCTTGAACCCCTAAAAGGGCCTTGAATGCATTATCTGCATTATCTGGCCCTGCCCATCTCTCCCTCTCAACTCCTGTCACTAAGGTTCTGCTCCTCACCTTCAGCCAACCTGCCCTGCTGGGTTCTAGAATGGAGTCTGGATCTTCCTTTTGGAATTTTGCCCCTCCCTGTCCCTAAACAACACTCCCTGCCCTCTGGCTAAAGCCATTCTTGCCGGGATGAACCAGCACTTGCTCAGAAGCACTTGCAGCCCCCCCGCTGCTCCCTAGTTATGGTGTCACGGTATCTCCCACTCTTCCTCCTATGGCGCTCCTGCCTCCATCCCAACTCATCCTCTGTTTCCAAGCAGTGGGTCTCAACCTGGCTGCACCGTAGAATAGATTGACTGAGAGTTCCGATGCTAGGCTGCACCCCAATTAAATCAAAATCTCCGAGGAAGAGACTCAGGCATCAGTATTTTTATTTTTTGAGCTCCCCCAGGTGATTCCTGTGTGCAGCTGAGACTGAGAACCTGCGGTTTAACACCTATCATCCTGGGAGCCTCGGAGCCTTCTGAGGGCAAAGACTGCGACTCTGCGGTGGGTGGCTGTTTTCTCAGTGCCCACCCCAGAGCCTAGCATTAATGATATTCATTGAATGAATGCATACATAAACCTCCTGTGAGATGTTTCTGCTGCTTCACTGTGCCCTTGACTCAGCAGCCAGGTAAAACTAAAGCTTCCCGCCGTGAAGACCCCAAGCCCCTGGATAGACAGCACGTCCCAAGCAAAAGAAACAGCCGGTTGCAGTACAGGGTCCAGAACCAAGCTGCCACAGCGACTGTCGAGGAGCGCTGGAGTAGGTCTGTGCCTTTCAACTTGGAAGAAGCTGATATACCTCCCGACTGAAAGAGACAGAAGAGAGTACCCGGAGAGGTAGAAGAGAGCGCGTTGGTAGATTAAGAGGGTGACAAGAGTCACACAAAGGCAGGGATGACAATAATAAGAAAGTCCAATGGTTTAATTTGGTTCTTGGAGGATAATCAAGTTGTTGTACCTCGTGTTGCTTATTCCCACAGCTGTCCGGCGAATAATGAATGTGGTACCTAGCCGGTATGGAAATAGGGACAAAGCGCGACTTTGATTTCTTATTTGTTATTTTTAACCATCCAATTTCTACACCCACTGAGCATCCTTATAGCCACAGGAGGGTCATAAAAATACAAATAACATCTAGGAGGCCTGTGGGCACGGACTCGTTACTTACTGCAGGGCTGACGGCTTTCTTTTAACTAGTGTAAAATCAGGCCAGTGATAAATTGCCATATATTTTGTTGTTGTTGCTGTTTGCAGCACAACTTTAGGAAATGTAAGGAAATCACTAAATGTTTGTTTCTAATAGATGTTAAAAGAGCTGGGCCAAGAAACTATGCTAGGACTATGAGTTTTAAATTCTGGATTTTAGGATGCTTTTAATACAATACACCCCTTGACTATATGGTCTTGGGCAAAAATTAGAAACTCCTTACTCCTTACTTTCTTCATCTGTAAAACTAGGGCAATAAAAGTACCTATTCCAGAGGGTTGTTGGGGTTTAAAAGAGAAAATACCTATCACATGCTTAGCGTGATGTATAAATATATGTAAGTGCATCTAGTAATATGCAAGATGTATAAATTGTAAGTAAATGCACATAGTAAATGTTTCAGAAGTGATAGCTATTATTGTTGTTTAAGATAACGTCAAATGGTAGCAGAAGGGTCTACGCAGCTTAGGGGAGTCTTTGCTTTGCACTTGGTGATGAGGAGGGACTGTACGCTATGGCTAAAAACACGATCGGTATTGTCAGTACAGCAAAGACCCCAGGAAGATGCTCTCCAAAGACTGAAATGGAAATAAGAAAAATGAGATAATTTCCTGAGTGTTTCCTGAGTGAGATCAGCACATAATGGATGTGACATGTTACCTAAAGAAGTCCCCCTAAATCATGTGAGGTATAGGTATAAACCAGGCTCAGAAAAGTATGTGAACAGAGAGGGCTGGTCTGCCTGGGGTGTGGAAAGGGGTCCAGCAAGGAGGTGCTGGGCAGAGGAGTGGCTTGATCAAACTTGAATTTCTAAAGCATTCCTCTGTGCTGGGAGAACAGACTGAGGATAGGGCAAGGACAGAGCCTGGGAGGCTGTCACCTCCTCCTGGGAGGAGGTCACGTGGATGACCTTGGTAAGCCATGGTGGCGGCTTGGGTGGCATAGGCAGGTGCCCTGCTACTGTGACTCCCCGTGGCAGGGCTAGTTCTGTACGTGCTTAGGCTTCCCTACACGTCCCTCCAAAAGGAAAGCCTTGTGGGACAGACGCAGAGCAAAGGATAAAAATGCGCTGTCCATAAAGAGCGCTCCGGTTGACACAAACTTCATTTGGGAATTGGCGAGTAACCGAGGTTGAAGAGGCTGGATTCTGTGATGACTCTGCCCTTCTCTCTATGTTGCTTTTTTATATGAAAGGCAACATGGTAGAGTGAAGAGAAAGGGTAACTGGGTGGAGGAGCGCAAAGAACCACGGGGTCACCTGGGCTCTCTCCCCAGGTTGAGGGCTGACATTGGAACATGGAACAGCTCCAGCAAAGGACCACACTGACCTTCTTGACGTCCTAATTTTGCACCAAGAGTCTGCATCAAGTCTGCCAGCTTCATCTAGTTCTTCTCTGCAGGAGAGCTTCCTTAGGCCAGGCCCAAACGCCCTCCCAGGTTATTATTCCTGGACTTTAAACCCCTTCACATTCTGTTTATCCTTATAGGTCAGCTTGACCCGTCTGAATTGTGGCACTCAAACACACTTAAAAAACTCTTTGCTTCTATGAATTTATCCACCCATCCTCCACCTATCCATCCATCAATTATCTACCTCTGTGTATACATATACACATATATTTATATTTATTAATCTGTCAAGACTTCCTTACCAACAAATCCCTCCAAATCCTCTGAAGACTTGTTCTCAAAACACTATGTATCAGATGACCTCACACACTAGGCTGTAATTTAACTTGTTTTATGGTACTTTCTGCCTGTACAGAGACAATAAAAACATTTCAATCTCTCCTCTGCTGCTTCACCCTCTTTTCTTGCCTCTAGCTGAAATGGCGGCTCCCAGCAGCCCCGTCCTTGTTCTTTAATCCAGTACCTTCTATCATTCACTCCTTCCCATCCTTGTGACCCACGTAACCCCGAGTCATGAACTTATCCTGTTCTCTGAAATGCTATCTGCATGTATTGTTCTAGTCCTTTTCTTCACACAGTTTTTAGCTGATCAAGGACTTGAGGGGAAGTCACTGGTGGTTATGGGGTCTTTATAAATTGTGTGATAAGTCTCCATCGGGAGGAGTATGAGGAATAAGGAGATGTTTGTTTTCTTTCTTTTTTTTTTTTTTTAAGATTTATTTATTTATTTGACAGAGAGAGAGAGATCACAAGTAGGCAGAGAGGCAGGCAGAGAGAGAGGGGGAAGCAGGCTCCCCGCTGAGCAGAGAGCCCGATGCGGGGCTTGATCCCAGGACCCCGAGATCATGACCTGAGCCGAAGGCAGAGGCTTTAACCCACTGAGCCACCCAGGTGCCCCGAGATGCTTGTTTTCTGAAAGCATATAGAATAGGAGTCAATCCTAACAATCTGGCCTATGCTATATTGTTAGGAGCTATTCTTCAATTTTGCATAATGAATGTGCCCTTAGGAAGGCAAGAACTTTCTCTTCGAAATCCTCTCATTTACAGAGAAACAAAAATCCCTCCTTTCAAATATATTTAAAACATCCAAAACAGCAGTGTGTTTCTGTTAAGTCACATTTTAGCTAAATGGATAATTGAATGGTGAATGGGAGCCGCTACTCAGCTAACCTGCAGAGTTTACACACACACACACACACACACACACACACACACACACACACACGCACGCACGCACGCACTTCCAAATTGCAGCAGAGCAATCCCCAGGAGGCAGAAAGCATGACTGATTTTTCCAATAAAGCTGAAAAATCGATAATCCTTGTAGATGGAACTCTTGCATCTCTAACCACCTCAGAGTTTCGTCTCCCTCTGCTATCCCTCCCAAACAAGCTTCCGTCTTCACCCCGGTACCTGTCACCAATTCCGTACTGTGGGATTTACCCTGAGTTCTATTTCAGTTCTACTGAATGTGCCTCTTAGAGAGGCCCTGCACTGCGTCTTGATTTAGAGATGCTTGGGTTTCATGTGGCTCTGGGAAATGTTGTTTAGCTTTTCTGGAGCTCCAATACGTTCTGACGTATGGCCGTGCATGCTTGCATGATTAATGGCACAGGCAAGGACTTGGAGACTTCAGAGGTCACCCTGTGTGTACTGAATAATACAACGTGATCCAAAAATACCCTTGGATGAGCTTCCTGGCTCCTCACAAATTCAATGGCATCGCTTGCTTTCGTTGACATTGCCTGAGCCGTGGTGCCTCTCACTGACCGCGCTTCTGAGGAAAGTCACCTCCCCAAGACAGACATTTCAGAGATACAAAAGCAGAACCATTTGGGTTTGTTGGCTATTTCTCTCTCTAGGGTCAGAGATATCAGGATGAGGAGGAAGGCTGGGAGCACTAGCAGGCTCATCCGCCAGACCCTGACAGGGGACTTCTGGGTTCAGGGTAGCTAGGCCGGGGGATGAAGCGAAAGAAGCCTCCGTGCAAAATATGCCACGGTGTGCATGGCTGTGGCTGAGAATTTAAATGCCCCAAAGTCAGAGATTCGAAATGATGGTTCCCACAGCAACTATAACTCAGTTCTCTGGTGAATATAAAATTAACTTTATTGCAAAACATGCTGTTCAATTTACGCCTTAATATAGTCGTGGCAGAGTTACAGTTGCTGTGAGAATGCTAACTCTGAATTGTTTTGAATAATTAATTTAATGAAAAGTTGGTGGAAATGTGAACTCTAATAGAAAGTCAACTTAAATTTAGGGAAGTGGGCCAATTATGCCTGTGTTGAAGAGTAATGATTCATTTTGGGAATCTGAAATAACTTGGTTCACTCTTTGGCCTGGGGGGTGCGCACCCCAAAATATACCGATGGGGGACAGTCCTCCATCACTGAAGAAACATTCCTGCAGGTGGTGGTGACTTTACCAGTAAAGGAGAGTGCCCCCCGGGTGCCCATATACTCTGATTTCATTGCTGGCCTCCAGAGGAAGCCCCTTGTCACAACTAGCTGGGGTCAAAGCATGTGATCAAAATAGTCTATGGTAACACCTGGTCTCTGTCAAATGACCGGAGGTCTAGAGCTCACCTCCCCCGGTGACTGACAGTTCCAGCTTACACCGAGTGCTTTACCGCTCTGAGCCGAGGTTCTCACCTGTACAGAGAGGAGGACAATTTCTACCTCACAAAACTGATATGAGGATCAGGATGTGAGAAGATGTGTTAAGAATTTAGCACTGGGCTGGCAAGTTTTATGGCCAGTATTCAATAACTACTAGCTGCTACTGTCTGAAGAGGGAATTCAGTAGCCGAGTAAGTCCAAAACATACACAAAACCAACTCGTTGGTCGGTTACTGCGGTCTAAACGGATTTGGCGCAGACCTAGAGCAGCAGGCACGACAGGGGGGTGGGGGGGGGTGAGAAAGACAGAAACATGACTTGGCAGGAAGTTTCCTAAGCAGGAGTTTGTCTTCAGAACAGATACTCGAGGACACTTCTACTGAAGTTCTGGAAACAAACCAATCTATCATTTCTTCTACCAGATGAATATTTCTTCCCCCGCCCAATTCCTCTCCTCATCATGAAATTTGAATACATTCAAATTCATGTAGATACATGATACATTCTAGATCTGTTTGTTTATTGCATATATATTTGTGCTTTATGCATAAAAAGGGTAAGAATTTTTTGAGTTGCTCAAATAATCTCTTGTCATTCTGCTTGTGGCGATACTGCCCTCATTTTGAAGGTGTGCACTGGACTATAGGCCAACACATCCCTTGTACTTCAAGTCCTCATGCTCCAAAACTCAGGAAAAACCCTTCATTTATTTGGCTATTCCCTTTGCTATTCTTCAAATCTAGCACTTGACTTTTCACAAATGGGCTATTTTGGCCGCTAAGAAACATAGTACTTTTGAAATTAACTCACGGTGGCTTCTCACTATATCCCTCCCTCAGATATAATGTGGCTTCTTTTTCTCTTAACTTGTGTTTGGGAGGGTCATGCCCAGGGAATCTCAAGCCAGCCAGCACTTACTGAGCACCTGATGTATTCCCGATCCAAAGCAGAGGGTAATTTAGGCTCCTTCTGGATACTATGTTTTGCTGCCGAATGCCAGGCTTGGCCAAGCCAAAGGGGTTGTCCCTGCCAGAGACATCTTTCTCGGGAGGCACTGTCAAGATTTTAACAGAAAGGGGCAAAGCCACAGCCTGGGAGGAAAAACAAATTAAAAGGAAACCCCTCCCCCAAGCAATGTACATTTCCAGTTTCAGAATCCACTCCCAGCTCAGCTCTAACTACTTTCTTTATGTATTAGCCTCGTGCTGTTTTCAGGGCCTCTACCTCCTTCCCCTCAAAGTCTTGGCTTGCAGTTTTTTACCTCACTGTGATCAGTGTTAGTCAGATTTTAATGTCTCCTGAAAGACATGATTTTACCACACTGCAATCTTTTGCTTTTACTGCTCGGAAAATACTGTCAAGTTGCATTAGTGTAACCCCATCTCACCGGTGGTGGAAGCAGACATGTACATGTCAAGGTGGAGCTGTCCTAGCACGTGGAGATCGGTCAGATGCAACTTTAAAGGGACCTGATGGTTTGGCCGGGTTCTTGGCTAAACTTGGAACTTCACCTCGGCTTCTGTACCCCGTGCACGGCTGAGCGTGACAACTCCAGTGGCTGACGTCCCTCCTGACCAGTGAGTCTGTTTGCTTGAGCAACCCTGAGTTGCACTGTTGGCCTATGGGAGTCAGTTAAACCTAAAGGCTGGTTCAGCCAGGTGGGCTTGGACGTGCTGGCAGACCCACCACGAGGCTCAGCTGCAGGGGCATTCCGTACACCGTGCAACAGGCTTTACTCAATTTGGCAGCACTGAGAATGCTGGTGGCTTCCCTGTACTGAACTTCTAGAATGTCGCCCTATTCTAGGCTATTATGATAGAGATGTCCCCCACGTGGTACCCCTTCAACTCCCAAGAATGGATGTTTGTGTATGTATGTGAAAAACACAAAGTATGATTTGTCTGTGTGATACTTTGAGAGGCATGATGAATGAAGATAAAGAGAAGCCTTGGTTGACCTTTGGAAGCTTCCATTCTAAACAAATGAATAGCCTGCGTTGATTTCTCCCAAGGCAGCACAAAAGCTACTTTTTTTTTTATATACTCAGGTATAAAGAAACCTATACCTGAGGTTATAAAGAGATGGCTTTTTTAAGCTACGTACTTAAAAAAATTTTCAGTGCTGACTTTGATCTACTGAGACGAGCTAAGACAGAATGGCTGATTCTAAATGCTTAATCAATTGCACTTCTGACTAGATCAAGAAGGGATTTCCAGTGCTCTTCCGTGGAGTCCTTAAAGTTCTCATTCCCAGAAAAGGCAGTTTCACTGGGCTCTGCTCTAAAGAAGAGTATCCTGATTTGTGGGATCAGAGGGGAAGCTGGTGGGTATGGCAGCCTTTGCAGTCCCAAGTGTCACCGAGTCTGGTCCTCTCTTCCACACATGCATTTAGAATGGCCAGGTGTCGCTCTGGTTTTGCATCTGCCTCTGAAGGATGTCCATGGCATGCTCACATGCAGAGAACGTGAATGGCTGCAGTAGAATATCATGCCGGGAACCGTTCCCAGGAATCAGCAGCCTGATCTGAGACAATTTGGAAGGAAGAGCAAGGCCATCTAGAAAACGGGGGATACTTGTGCTCTGCTGTCCTGGGAAAAAGACCAACGGGTTTACACTGCCGTGCTGGAGTCTTCTCTCTGGGTCATGCCTGCAAAGCCCAAGGAACTCCCCTGAGTAGAGCAGGACAGAGAGCATATATGCCCATAAAGCAGAGGAGAAGGGGGGAGGACAGAGGGATGGTGTCGCAAACCCTTGAACCCAGTGTAGAGGGGAAATGACTGTGGTGGAGCTCTAGCCACTGCTGGCTAATGGGAATTTCTTGGGTGTTCTACCCAAGGCAACTCAGAGAAGATCTTCGTTCCTGGCCTTCCACTGCACTTCCATTGCTCTGGCCCTTATCCTGGCTTCCCGTGGCCACTCCTGTTAACCGACTGTGGTCAAGGAGAGGGCGCCTATGCCAGCTCTGTTAAGGGAAAAGCTTCTCCTTCACAGTTGTAATTCTATCTGTTTAAAGAAGAGAAGGGAGATAGGGGCCCCAAGGGGCATGAATTAATTGGGCACTGTTAGTAAATACAGATATCTAGAATCCTGCAGATACCTAGCTGGCATTTCTAGGTCTTGAGCATTTGCCAAAGTAGAATTTCAGAGCATGGCATCACACCAATGATCGATGCAGAGATGTGCTGTGAGGGGTGCAGATGAACCATGCGAGGCCTGCCGAGAAGTCAGATGGGCACACATACACGCATGCACACACAGACGTGTACACACTCGCACGCACGACAGGAATTAGTCACTGGCTCAGTTTGCTTGTACATATTGTTGAGATCTGGGGCTTAGCTGTCAACTGGAGCAGATGGAGGTAAGATAAGCCAAAAAGGGCAGCAGAGGAGGCAGGAATGGGAAACCCTGCCTTGTGCTTCTGGAATGCTATGAGTTGCCAATTGTGTAGACCATGGATTTAGACCAATGAGTCAACCTAGCTGCCAGTTTAAAATCCTTAATGCTGCTCCCTGTGTGTCTCGGGGCAATAGCTACCTGCTTGCCTCACGAGCCTGTTGTGAGGTTGACTGAGGCAACACAAAGTCTTTTGAGCTCCTTGGAGAAAATTCACTTTGTAAGTGCAAAGTATCACCATTATTCCCTAGCAATGAGACTCCACCAGCAAAAACCAGTCACCAGGGGAGTTAGGGCATCAGAAAAAAAAAAAAAAAAGAAGAAGAAGAAGAAGAAGCCAAAGCTGACCCAGTCTCAATCCAGGCAAATGATGTCCTCTAACTCAATACTAATCTTGCATTGGAGCTTAGTGCCAGTGGCCCCAGATGGGTGATCCATTTGGCCCCCAGTCCTATTTGAACGGCTTGTAGAGCATTTCCACAAATGTTGAATCGCATGCCAACATTTGAAAACTGGGAGAGTCTGCATACTAATCCTGGTATCCGGCTTTCCATTGAAAAATCGGAAATTTTGGTGAAGCTAGGTTTGCATTTCTACATGGCAGCACTCAGTGGGAGGCAGGCCATGTCTGCCCTCCATAGAAGGGGCGATCATGCTCCAGTGTATTACCACTCCCTACTGCCTTCCACCCTTTCCAGGGCACTCATCATGTACATCGTTCCTGCCTCATCCACATAGGGGTGTTTGAGTTTACAACTCTTTCTACAGGTTCTTCCCTCCCTTCCCTTCCCATGGTCAACAAAGATATTGAATTCATAGCACTCTCATCATCCAAATCTAGGCCAACTCCCCTAACAGAGGAAAGACCTGCCCAACCACCTCCTGCCAGGCGGAGACAAAAAGAGAACGTGGTTTATCCCACTCCCTCCCTTGCCAGTGATTCCAACTTAAACCTCAAGGTTTTCTTACTTAGAGATGTCCAAGCAATAATCCAACTAAATTAGATTATAAGCATCAGAAGGTTTCACAATAAATAAAAATATAGATATAGCTAAGAGAAGATGAGATTTAATTAATGAGTGTTATTTAACAGAACAAGTTGTGCCATATACGGAGGATTAAAAGATAAAAAAGGATAGGAGGGAAAATCAAATTTTAATGAGTTGCCATCTTCATTTGATTTAACTAAATTTCTTCCACTGTTGAAAATATTAACACTTATGAGGGAGTCATTTGTGTGTATCCACACAGTTTGATACCTGACTTTCTTTTTTAAATGTAATTGTGTTACAAATGAATTTAAACACCATTGGAAGTTTAAAGCTTCCATTCTCCACTTGATCTTCTCAAGAAGCTATTAGCAAGAAACAATGTTGAACAAGAAACCAAAAATGATTGGCAGAAATACCAGGAAGGGTGTCTTGGTTAGAAAACAGCAAAGTCTCATGTGGGCAAGAAGACAGCCCAGGTCTGCAGTTCCTCAGACTGTCACCAGCCCTTGTGCCAACCACTTCTCTTTTACTCAGGGAGTAAAAGAGTAAAAAGTACTCTTTTACTCTCTTTTACTTCCCCAGGGACTCATCCAGGGGAAGTTTATGCTGTACCTAGCACACATTAGGTTCTCAATAAATGTTTCATGAATGAATGAACGAATGGATGAAAGATGAATGAATGAATGAATGAATATAGTTGTCAGTGCTCAGCTGGAACCACACGGAGGAGGTGTGGACCTCACACATTACATGGGATGACACCCATGTAACTTTCTTCTTTATGTCTGTAACACCCATGTTCCTCCAACTGGCAGACAGTTCCTCACTGGGTCATTTCTAGATCTCTCCCTGCTATGCTCTTGCTCCCTGTGATCTCTCTTCTTGCAGACATGGCATCTAGGTGCCCCAGTGCGCTTCTCCTGCAGGAGTGAAGCAGGCAGGGGTCCCTGACCCATGGGTCGCCATAGGAGGATTAGCATCCTGGCCTCTCTTTGAGGAGGGCCGGGGCCCAGGCGTGGTTGTGTGCCACCCCTACTGCTGACTGCCCACTCCACAAAGATGCACTTGGGCAACTCCGGCAAGGGCCTGAAGGTGTGGTGTTGATGATTTATAAGCTATCATTTATGGAGTATCAAGCAGTGTGTTAAATGCTTCATTGATAAGTGAAGTGCTCCCAAAAGTAGGACACGGGTATTATTATTCCCAATTTACAGCTGGGAAAAATGGAGTTACTGAAGATACCTAACTTGCCAAATATCACCCGACTTGCAGTTGACAGAGTCTGGATTTGAAGCCAGGCCTGTTTGATTTCAGATCTCATGCCATGAATCCCTCTGCTGCCTACTTACCCTCACCAGCCCCACCCTGCGAATGCCCAGTAACTACACCAGTAAAGCACCGATGGTGAGTGTTAATAGTTAGCAAGGAAGGAAGAGGTTACATTCTATAAGCATAACGCGGGAGATATTGGGAGTCTGGAGTGGGTGTTGATGTGTATTATGTGTTTCAAACTGCTTAATTCTGGGCAGAGTAGTTTCTGTGCTAGGCTTCTGTATGATAGGGTAACATTTCCTCTATCGGACCCCCAGAGAACAGGTCTGTAAGTGAATGCACACGGATCTTTCTTGGTCCCATTAAATGGAAATAAAAAGTTAAATTAGTTCATATTCAAAGTGTGGTGAGAAGCAGATAGTAGCATGCTTAAGGGACCCACCTCAACTTGCCTGCATTCCCTGGATTAATAGGAAAAAGCTCGTTTCTCTCACCACCTCTAATATCTTCTTCAATCTCTCTCTCTATTCATGGGAATTGCTATCATCAGTGACATTCGGGCTTCCTGGGCTCCCATACACCTAATGTGGAGAAACAGCCCCACTGCCTGTTGCCAGGATGTTCTCTGCAAAGCAGAAGCCACTGATTTGAGTTTTGTGTCATTAGAGAGAACATGTTTCAGTGCAGGAGCGTGACCGGTGACTGACAACTTGCTAACTTGTTGGAATAAACTCAGGTACAAACATTTCCTCTGTGCCTGTGAGGTGCTTATTTTATAATCTACGGGAGCCCCCACCCCCTGGCATTGTTTCTAGACAACTAGACAGGGATGTCTGGCAATTCCTCTTGAAGTTAAAGCATGATTTTAAAAATAAAGAAATGCAATTCACACTTATCAGAGCCTATTACTCTGCTTAGAGCTTTGGACCAATGACCCTTCTGAGCCAAGATCTAACCAACTTCACCGCTAATTTGACCAGGTGCTGCTGCAGCTAAATTTGGAAACTGTGGGCCAGGAGTCTCAGCAATTTAAATCCCTCTGGACAGCAATTCTGTGGGACTTTTTGTCTCTGGAACATCAGTTAACCCTTCCTTTCCCTGAAGTCTAGCAGGATATAGTTTTTTTAACAGATAGTTTGTGCTGTGTGGTGCTGGATGTCATGCATGATTAGAGTGAGCTACCTCAAAGAGCCATGCCAGAAGCTGCTGGAAACCTGGAGTCTAAGGGACATGGAAACATTTGCCTCTCCACTCCTTTTGTGACACAGTTAGCAAAAGGATGGATGGGAGATCACAGAGGCTCCCTTACTTGCGGTTGAACTGGCTGAAAATGGAAGCAACCCTTAACCTAAATGACGAGGAAGAAGGAGATTTTCTCAAAGGGCTGGTTGGGTAGATGATAGGGGTCCTAAGTCATCTGAGTTGGAATTTAGAGCCTGGGTGTGTCTGAAGAACATGGGAACATCCTCCACCATCCCTGGGTCTATGGAAGGTGTCTAAGGGTGAGGGAAGGTGAGGAAACCAAAAGGATCTGGTGTTGCCTGTTCTATAGCCCAATCCTGGAACAAAACCTTGATGGATGAGAGAGGTGGTACAGGCAAAAAAATGAACAGCTTCTTTCTCAAAGGCATGTAGAACAAGCTAATCAAGACCCTCAGTGTGGGCGAATGTGGTGGTCTCTCCTTCGCTGAGGAAACACAGCAGAACTTGGGTTGAGTGGACACTGAGGGTGATAGTTGGCACACCTCCGGCAGTAGGAGGAATACTGGAGGGCTCCCCTGAAGTGAATTTTGTAAACAGCAGGCCTCTGTGAGGGGACCAAGCTTTAAGAATCTGGATGGGCTGACTGTGAGCATGTGAGACAGCCCTGGAAACTTCTAGGAATGTTTGGGATGCGAGTGGGGAGTGAACTTTGTGGTTGAAATGAGCCATGAAATTAGAGAGGTGATGTCAATGATTCCTTATTTGTGAGACAGATTTTTAGGGCTTGGGGTGATGTGGGTTCTGTCAGTCTTGGAATAGAACCTATGAAGGGTTAGAGTGTGTCCCCATTTTATTTTATGAATGTCTCGTGTCACCTACCCATCTTGTTCTGACAATCATTCCAGCTCACTTGGAAAAGTATAAAAACCTCTGCTACATTAATCTCCTCACTTGACACTTGTTGGCCAGGAGGAGTCAACCACATCTTGACTGATCTGGGAAGAGAAAGAGAGGCAGACCACCAAGGACCACAGAATGAGGTCGTTTGTGGGGAATCCCATGGCGAAAGCTAATGAAAAAGATTGAGTAGGCTTCTTAACGATCTTAATAATAAAAAAAACACTGGCTAGTAGCTTTTAATTACTTTGTAGCTGTTGCCTTCTATCACTGAGGACCAAAGAGGCCTCCCCCTTACTGATTACAATAAAAATATGTTTTTAAAAACAAACGCTTTATTTAAAACTAGGGATATTTTTTTAATTAGAGGAAAGATTAACCAAATGCATTTTATCTTGTAATTTAATCCATTCTAATTATCCTGAGAATGGTTATGATGAAATACTTAACTTTCTCCTAGTTGTTATTTCATGTGGTTTCTTTCTTTATTACCCGAGAAGGGAAAAGCTCAGAGATGGTCAATGACATGGTGGCTCTCTGCAAGTCTGCTTATAATGATGCATTCAATGCATGATGAAAAGGATGAGAAGAAAATCAATAAACCCTGACTATGGTGTGTTTTCAAAATGATGGTACCCTGTTTTCCAAAGGCAATAAAGACAAGACTTTAAAGAAGAGCTTATGAAATAGAGTGTTATGAAGGAAGTGGTTGGTGTAAGATTGAACCCCATTAGGCAGGCAACTTGGGAGGAAATGCAAAATCTGTTGCTTACATGAACATCTGGGATACTCTGTGTGGCTCCTGAAAACCCAGGAGATGAGCAAAGGAATTGTAAAGAATCCCCAGATGTTACCCATGAGCGTTGCTCCAAGGAGTCACGCAATTGCAGCACGGGAGGAATGAGGGTAATTGTGCAGTGCATTGGGCTGAGTAGGGACAATCAGTGCAATTCTTGAGTCTCCAAAAGGCATGTGTGACTCAACTGAGTTCAGTTGAGCCTCCTGGGTTATTTCTTGTTGTATAGAGCAAGTACAAATATAATCTTGACACCCAAAGTCAGAAAAGGACAGACCAGGACAAGGTATTCTAAGAGACATTGACCTGGCAGCATCCTCAATGGGAGAAGTGCCAGGTTCCTTTTTAAAGGAAGCAGTGTCCTTCCAGATTGCTCTAGAGTATGACTGTGGTCCTTAGTTTGAGAAATGCTGGCTTAAAAGAATTGAAGTTTTATTCTATTCAATAATAACACAATTCCAAACCAATACTTCAAAGGAAAAGACTTTTCTTTTGAACTATACTTATTATAAAAATGAAACCCAGAATTAAAAAAAAATTCTCATAGACCTCTTGCTTCTCTGGAATATGTCCAAGAAGTCTAGTTGGATAAATTTTGGTTGAAAGTAGCAAACCCCAATTTCACAATAAGTTTCCATTAACATGAGGATATTCAGATGGTTGATTCCATGTATAATGGGACTGTTTGGTAAAATAAGCAGGTTCCATTGCAGGTAAGAGAGCCAGTTTACGTCTCTCTGTAAGAAGCAGGTGCCAGTGAGTTGCAGAACAAAACTTTGCTTGGGAAATTGATAGTGGGTAGCGGTTATTTTTGAAACACTGCTAACTGCTTGATAGGTTGGAGGCGGATATATGAAAGGGAGGTTGAAAGTAGCAAAAATGAAATGAACTATTGGGACTTCATCAAGATCAAAAGCTTTTGCACAGCAAAGGAAACAGCCAACAAAACCAAAAGACAACTGACAGAATGGGAGAAGATATTTGCAAATGACATATTAGATCCAAAATCTATAAAGAACTTCTCAAACTCAACACCCAAAGAACGAATAATCCAATCAAGAAATGGGCAGAAGACATGAACAGACATTTCTGCAAAGAGGACATCCAAATGGCCAACAGACACATGAAAAAGTGCTCAATGTTACTCGGCATCAGGGAAAAACAAATCAAAACCACAGTGTGATATCACCTCACACCAGTCTGAATGGCTAAAAATAAGTCAGGAAACGACACATGTTGGCAAGGATGAGGAGAAAGGGGAACCTTCCTACATTGTTGGTGAGAATGCAACCTGGCTCAGCCACTCTGGAAAACAGTATGGAGGTTCCTCAAAAATTTGAAAATAGAGCTACCCTAAGATCCAGCAATCGCACTACTGGGTATTTACCCTCAAGATACAAATGTAGTGATCTGAGGGGGCATATGTAACTGAATGTTTATAGCAGCAACGTCTGTAATAGCCAAACTATGGAAAGAACCTAGATGTCCATCAACAGATGATTGGATAATGATGTGGTATATATATACAATGGAATACTATGCAGCCATCAAAACTCCGAAATCTTGCCATTTGCAACGATGTGGACGGAGCTAGAGGGTATTATGCTAAGTGAAATAAATCAATCAGAAAAAGACAATTATCATATGATCTCTCTAATATGAGGACTTTCAGGGGCCAAGCAGTGGGCTGTGCGGGGAGGGAAAAAAATGAAACAAGGTGGGATCAGGAGGGAGACAAACCATAAGAGACTCTTAATCTTATGAAACAAACTGAGGGTTGCTGGGGGATGAAGGGTCGGGATACGGTGGCTGAGTGATGGACATTGGGGACGGTATGTGCTATGATGAGTGCTGTGAAACGTGTAAGCCTGATGATTCAAAGACCTGTGCCCCTGAAGCAAATAATACATTATATGTTAATAAAAAAAAAAGAAAGTAGTGGAAATGTCTCAATGAGAAATTTATTTTGATGATCTTCCCTTGCTTTTATCTTACATTGGCAAGAGATGGTGGTGATGGTGATGGGGCTGGGGGATGATGATGGTGACGCTGATGATGACATCAACTCACATTTGTTTGGCTCTTACTTTATGGTAGGCACTGTGCCCATACTTCACATATAACCCAATGAAGTAGGTCATCTCTTGTTTTTCCATTTGCAGACAAAGAAACTGAGGCGCACATTGGTGAGGAAACCTGCTAGGATTTGATCTCAGGCAGAATGACATATAAGCCTTATCTTAAAGTGCTTCATTATGCTCGCATTCCCTGAATCCAAGTAAAGTGGATATAGATAGATGAGCCTCTACTTTACATCATTTTTAAATCAACAAACAAATATAAAGGAATAAAGTGGACTCTGATTATTCAGACTATGGAAGGAAGTTTTTCAATGTAGAGAAAAAATTTCCTAGGTAAACGAGATATAAATTGGACCAGAGATGAGCAGATGAAACTAACAAAAAACTACCATTGACTATCCTCAACCAATCAAAAAAGTATCATCACCTGAGCCAACACTACATTGTATCTAGTCCTTTACTGTAAAGTGTGTATTATGGGATCTTACTTGGAAGTTCTCTCTGTGCCTTATAGAAAAGAGAAAGGTTTGATTGTGCTAGAGTGGCACACTCATATAATTTTGCATCAAAGTAATAAAATTCAGGAGTTGGACCAGTCATTAGAGATCATCTCGTCCAAGTGTGTTTTAAATTCAGTCGATTACATGTTGCATTCATGGTATTTGCAATACCTGCACTGTTATTTACCTCAATAAGTTTCTTTAAATTTATTCAGGCCTAATATTGCTACTTACTTTTGCCACATCCCTAAGCAATACCAGTATAATCACGAGTTTGATGAGCTACTCATAGTTTTCCCAAACACGTATTTTTAAAAACCCTATGTAACCATTCAATAAAATATACTTCCACATCAACAAAAAGCATTTCATGTTTGGGACTACACTGTGGAAAGCAGTTATGTAGTCCAATCTCCTCATTTGCCACAGGAAGAAACCGGGCTGGGAAGTTGAGTGACTACTCCAAGAGCACCCTGAATGTTTATGGCAGAGTCAAGCCTAGAACGCACATATCCCTCATCCTCCACCAATCTATTCTTCATGACATCACAACAAATTAGACAGTGAGTGATGGGAAAATATCTACCATGAATACCTACGGGAGCTCAGATCTCTAGGGCCCTCTTTGTGTTCCTTTCCTTTTAATGTTAAGCCTTAAGGGCATTTTGTGGGACCTGAGAATCCCAAACTTGGAAGGAACTGGTTCTTAATAAATTGAATAGTTGATTCTTTGTCAAAGCTCAAGTGACAGAGCACTCACTACCTACGCTAGGGTAGAGCATCTCCCCCTCCTTTTTCTTTTTTAAACAGGTCTTATTCCCCAATGTTTTCCTTTGAGTGCAGAATCTTCATGCTAACCTTCATCCATGGGTTTCTATCCTAAGAGTTCTAAACTGTTTTAGTTCTCTGCTCTTGTGAAGTCAGTAACACTTCATATTAAGCTATTTACTTGTTGGGTCTGGCTGCAGTACTGTGGGCCATGGGCTAGTATATCAGTAGGATTCTCCAAAACAGTAAGGGTGTGGTACATGAATGCTCCAAGTCACTGTCTCCCTGCAGAGCTAAAACATCGAGGTCCCATTCCCTGTTTTCTTCTTCCTCCTTTTATTTTTTTTTTAAAGTAGGCTCCATGCCCAGCATGGAACCCAACATAGAGCTTGAACTCACGACCCTGAGATCAAGACCTGAGCTGAGTTCGAGACTCGGATGCTTAACTGATTGAGCCACCCAGGCACACGATCCCCTCTTTTCTTTTTTGATGGGAACTCCTTACACGGGCACATATTACTAAATCACATAGGAAACAATAAAAAAAAATTCCATTTAAACTACAGAATGGTCAAGCCAGTAAGTGAGGGTGAGCCTTATGTCTGTTTCTGTGGTCTATTTCCCAACAGATGCTTAAAGCCCTTCTTCAACATCCAGGTCAAGACTTAGTCAACACTTTGAGTGATGAGAATCTGATTACTTGTAAGACATTTTTCTCTTTTCATTCTATTTTACTTTTTGGAGTGAGTTGCAAAGGTGTCCCTGTAACTTCTATCTTCTGGTCCTCATTCTGAGTCTGGGTAGGAAAGTTGGATAGACTGCCTGACCCAGATTCAAAGAGAACTTCTGGGCATATGGTGGCTCACATTGTGGCCAAATTATGGGGGAAAAAAATCAGAAGTGTAACTCCACTAAAAGTCTGTCCATAATCTTTAACAGTGAAGGACCATCCCTTCCAGTTTTCACTTCAAAAAAGAATGGAGCTCCCAGTGTAGGTTCTAATAAGAGCCCCCAGAGGACTAGGTTAATTAACCAATCAGAGAATTAGCTGCTTCCACAGACCTGGTGGTAAGGATGGCTCCACAGTGGCTAATTTCATCTCAACTTGATCTCATTGTAGAGTCATGAAAGCCCGAACGTTCAAGGATAATAGCTACAAGAAAAATGTTTCCATAACTTAGAATGAAGCTGGAATGAGATGCAGAAGCAGCTGTACTCAGTCTGAAGTTGGCTAATTTTGATAGTCACTTTCTTCCCATCTTGTTCCCTGTAGCTCTCGAGCGCTCTCCCTCTTGGACTGTGACCCTGTCTACTTCTGATGACAATCACTTAATCGGCATATCAGATTGTCACACGGCTGGTTTTACCTTGGGTAAAGATTCATTTTCCTTATTAACATTACAAGAACCTATTTCTTTCCCTAACCAATTAAAGAGGAAAAATAGAAGGGCCCCAGGGCACTAGAGGAAGAAGAAAACTGTTCTGACTTGTGGCACATGGCCGGTCACTCAGCCCTACAGGGTCCTAGAAATTGAGTCCTCATGATTCTGAAATGCAACTGGAGGTCAAGACCACACAGATGAAATACACAAGTTGTAATCACTATTACCGGCCCTGCTCGCTACCCAGATAGCAGAGTTCACCAAGGGTGGGTACCTGGTGTTGGTGGATTTATTCTGCCAGTGTGTTTGTTTATGTTAATCAGAGTGGATGTCTGGACAGCCCACATTCAGGAGACAATAGCAACAACCCTCAATGAGCATTTACTTTCCCTCTTTGCATTCTCTGGCAAAATGTTATTTCTCCCTACACTTGGCTCAACTATTCTGCTCACAGAGCATATGAACAATTACTCTACAATAGACACTAAGCTGAGTTTACTATAGTCCACAGTGATTTTTTACCTATTCTGTAGCCCCTTTATGCCTTGGGGGTATGGTCTCTGGATGGCCTTCTGAAGTTCAATCCCCAGTGCAGTAAGGGGTGGTAGATGACAGAAACAACAACCCATTTTAGGATTATGTTTAAAGAATAAAACTAATCTAACCACACAATGCGCTTTCTGATTTATTCATAAGAGTAAACTGCAGCCCATCCAACTAATACTAATATATTCCAAAGATAAACATGAATTGTGGTTCATTTGGGTTCAAAGCATACTTCTTATCTATGAAATTCTGTAGGTTTTAGCCATACCTTACATTCAACTTGTGAGAATAATGTAACATGAGAATTACTGCTTGGCAGAATCCAGTCTACCAAGATGTTAACTCCAGCAGTTAATATCGAAATGTTCTACCTTATATTTAAATCTTTAGCAATACGTACTAAATTTTCAAACATAAAAAAATAATAATTTGGTTGAAAATTCCAGAAACGCATTTGACCAAACGTGGATAGATCCTACTCAAATGAGTTTTAGAAGTCTGTGTTTTTATCCTCATTCCCACCCCCACGCGCCCTGCCCTGCCCCCGGCACCTGTCTTCTTGCTTCTTCAGTACAATAAATGTGATCCACTAGTGCTGACGTTAATTGTTCAGTTGATGATTTGCAATGATCCTACGAAAACCATCTCTCACCACGACCTTTTGAAAATAGGCTGCAGACAACCCTAGTCCCCCAACACGAACCACCCAGGCTCGGCCTCACCCGAAATCTCCTAATGCACTGTTTGCCGACTAGGTGCCATTTCATTCTTATTTATTTTCTATTTTCAAAATACAGCATTTGAGGCTCTGCTTAGAAAGGACCAAAAAGCCCCTCTTTCTTTTCTGTTGGTATCCCTGAGGAGGAGGACCAATTCTAGGCTTGTAAATTGTGGCATTTACTTAAAGTGAATGACAGGAATGTCTGCTCAAAATAAAAGTCTAAAACTCCACACAGCAGCTCTGGGGCCAGAGGTTGAAAAGCAGAAGAAGCAATTATGCACGTCCAAACATCTCGAGTTTCTGAATAGCAAATCTCACCAGCCGAGATATTGTTTGGCTTTTTGAGAGCAAGTCCCAGTGAACGAAACTATGAGGATAGAGCACCAATCCTACAAATAAAACCAGGGAGCCTCAATTTCTTAAAAGAAAAGACTTTGGTGATAAATATTTTTATAACTTACGTGGCGCGAACTCAGAGAGTCGCGAGAGATTATAGTTCTGAACAAGAGACTTTCCTGAACCTGAAACTCCCTTCATTTTGGTAGCTTTACCTGATACATGAATTTGCACACTATGTCTCCCAAGAGCTCATGCGTGTTAGTGCACGCGCTGTGAAACTCAAACCAGGCACTTCAAGTAGCAGAAATACCTTTCCCTAGTTCATCTCACCCCCAGGGCTGCTAGAAGGAAGCATCTCCTGGGTTCTCTTGCTGGCCATATCCTCACCATCTCCTACCCAGACTAGAGGACCGTCATCCCATTTCATCTTCAAATGCTCCAGACACAGGTCTACTCAATTATTATTTTCTCCCCACTCCCACACTGGACCTTGTCCTTTCATCTGACACCTTTCAAGCCACAGCCAGGGGCCTGTCCCTAAAGTGAGTGTGGACCAGCTGCCTTCTTCTCTTTTTTTTCCATCAAGATCTGTGCAACTCTCTAAATCAGGCATAGGCTGATTGCTCCCGTAAAGGGCCAGGTAACACAGGGCTCTGAGGACCATGCGGTCTCTGTGGCAGGGACTCAGCATTAAGATGGACTGTGCAGGCTGACAACGTATCAGTGAATGGGAGGGGCTGTCCTCGAAGAACACTTTATCTAATGGACGCTGTGATTTGAATTCAATTGTCACGTGTCAGAAAATGCCTCTTAAAACTTTTTTCGACACTTTGTCAGTATAAAGATCATTCTTAGCTTGTCAGTCATAGAAAAATAGCCAGCAGATCAGCTATGGCCCCCTCCACTAGAGTTTTCCGAACTGTCCCCATCTGTCTGGACTGTGCTCTTGTGAGCTATTCCCAGAGTGAAGATGAGTGGTAGGTGGGGGAGGGCCAGCGGGCATGACTGTCGGGGCAGCAACTTCACTGAGTGTGAAGGGAGCGCAAGGAGAAAAGGCTGGATGGTGTGAATTGAAAGGAAGTAGGATTTTCTACCTAAAGGTTATTGGTTGGCAAGAGCTCTTTTTTTAAGGGTTTGGGAGGACTGGGGCAATGGAGGTATGGGGTTGGGGAAAAGTCTTTAAATCACACAGGGCATGCAAAAGCCCATCAAGAGGGACGCCCCTGAAGAGTGGAAACTATTGGTATGAACTGTAAACTGGCTTGGTAGTGGGCCATGCACATCCCTCCCTTGAGAGTTTTCTGAATTATCCCCCAGACTCTGCAGGGAACAGAAGATGAAAGCAGCTACAGGGGAGCGGGATCTGGAGCATCATTGAGAGATTGCAAAAACAATTCACTGCCAACAGACTGTCCCGGCAGGGTCTCAGTGCTATGATCGTGGCCTGGATTGGCACGCTGCCCCTCAGATGCCCAATTAGATGGAACGGGATAAATCAAATGCAGAGTACCCTCGATCTCTGCTTCACCACTCAAATGAACAGCATGGGAAATTGAGTCTGACCTTGTGAGTCAGCCCTGGACAAGCTCCTAACCCCACCTCTCCCTTTGGGTAGCCAATCTGTCGACTGGGCTGTTACGGCTAGGACAGAGGGGAGGGATGCAAACGTGATGGTTAGCTTCAAAGGTAACTGCAAGTCAGTAGTTTGCTTGGAAATGTCTCTGAGGATTTCCTTGTGAGCAAGTGGATTAGCCAGCTCCACAATGAACTCAAACCAGCAAAAGCAAGAATCACAGGTAAAAAAATGATACTCAGGTGGACAACTTTGTCACTCTGTCTGCGGGATATGGAAAATGAAAGAGCAGTAGGCTCCCATCCTCAAAGAGATAACTGGATACATTCAATCCAGCGTCACCCTACCCTGAATCACAACATTGACAAAGGGCAATCAAAAGCAAAACTGAAGAAACCTGGAAACTATTACTTCTCAAGAGAGAAAACGAACTTAAAAAAAAAATCTCAGTTGAGGAACTTATGCAGAAAGGTGGCTGGGTGAGAATGACATGGGACCAGGGGAGACATTGAATGATGATGACTGTGACGAGGAGGATCAGGGCCCAAGCGTGACACCTTGTCTTGGGATAGCAAGAGGGCGCACTCTTCCAGTGGCCCCTGGCTACCCAGGAAACTTGGGAGTACTGCCTACATCTAACCTGGTCTAGAATAAGTGAGTTCAACTGCTGCCAGCAAGCAGGGATCCAGTGATCCAGCCAGTAGGGGGAGTATTCAAAAAGGGGAGACTTGCAGACCACAGTTATGGTGGGTATGGGAGAGGTGTTGCTTGAAACCTCCAAGTCCTCACAATTTCCCATGCGTGTACATTTTCCCCTCCCCCAAATCAGTCATTTGAATGGATTTTATCCAGTTTTGTTCCCTGCCTCCCAATCTGGGATTCTGGAAAGAAGGGAAAGCGTCTTCTAGTCAGGGACCTTGCTTTTCCCTTCCCTAGCCCCCTGAAGATTTGGAGAGGCAGCAGGAATGTTATAGAGCACTCGTGTCCCTGAAGGAGCAGCCAGTTGCAATGCACGATCATCACTATAGATCTACGATTTATGAAAATAAAGCAATATGTGCCTGTTTCGGTGCCTGCCGTTTGCCTACCAATGGTGCAGTGTTCACCATTCCAGCCCTCTCGGCATTCACATTTGCCATCTTTACAGGTCCCGTGCTCAATGCAGCGGGGGTGGCACACGCGCTGGTCACAAGCTGCGCCTGTCCAGCCCTCTTCACAGCGGCAGGCTCCCCCGATGCAGACGCCGTGAGTGCCACAGTCTACTGAGCACACTTCTGGAAGAAAAACAATGATTACAGTTCAACACCACAGCTGGCAAAACCTTCCACTGGAGGCCAGACCACACACGTGGCCTGGGTGCCTGAAGCAGGCCCCAGGGCCCAGCAGGTGTGTCCCCTGGGGAGGCCTGTACCTCCACCGGGCTGGGTATGAACTGTTACGTGGTTTCTAGAGCAGCGGTTCTCACAGCAGGGTCCCTCGCCCGGCAGCATCGCTGTCACCTGGGGACTTGGTAGAAATGCAAATTCTCGTGCCTTGCTTGGATCTCCTGAATCAGACACTCCGGGAGCGGGGCTCAGAAATAGGTTTTCTCAAGTCCTCCAGGGGGTTTTGATGTGCACTCGAGGGTGAGAACCACTGTGCTAGAGCTCGAGGCCACCCTGGGCGGAGGTCAAACCCGGCCATCCAGGTTGGCAAAGCTACGTGGGAGGTGCCACCTGAAAACATGTACGTGGATCCTGACTCCCTGGCCAGCTGGGATTTTTACCCTGTTGAGAGCCTGAACTGACCAAAGGCCACTCGGGAAACCCGCAGCTCCATCCCCGTGATGACTGCAAATGCACCTGTCAGCCCCATCGGCACCTTGTGGCCATAATGACCGCTCGAACTGTGCTGCATTTACACAGCCTCTTTCTCAAAGGAGCTCAAAGTCTTTTGTGCTTGGGGAGAAGACAGACAGACAGATAGACACTCTCTGGTGTTCCAGACCTCTCACTCGAGGACAAGCACGTGCCAGACATTCATCCTTACGACAGACTGCTGAGGGAGGCATGGCTCATCGTGCCAGGGGAGGGAAAATCAGATCAGGAGGGGCAGTGACTCACTCCAAGTCACACCGCATATTGGCAGCACGAGTGGGCCGTGGATCTAGGGCTCCTCCTCCCCCATCCTCTGCAGAGCTTGGCCTGGACCATTGGCATCAGCGTTGAAGCCAGAGGCGAGTGGGCTGAGAAGACGTCTCAAAATAGCCCATTTTAACTGACTCTTTTTTTTTCTTTTGGAATGAAATATTCATTTCTTTCCCATTGTAGGCAAAGCTTCACATATATTCCCTTCCTGATTGCCATGGCAATCTGACAGCTGTCTCACTACCCAGAGGAAGGGGGCGGAATGATGATCGCTTGCTTGGATAGGCACTTGTCACTGTGAACGGAACCATTCTTGGGTAGGTTGGGACTGGCTTGAACTGTTGAACCGTTCCATTTTAGGGTCACTCGGGAGGTAAGACACATACTCTTAATTTTAGGAAAATAAAGCGCAACTTCATTATTTTCCTGTCGCTGGAGTATCGCAGAGCTTTATAACATGTTCACACGGCACCCCGAGGGAGCCTTTTTTCTGTTTTATAGGACGTTCCATTCAGGTTGTCGGGGACTGAATCGTTCTGTTTTGTTTTCTGGTACCTTGAGGGAGTGTACATAAGAAAACCTATAATGCAAATGGAAGCATCCCTCCCGGGCCCCTCATCCATTTGTAGTGATGGAACAAACGAGGCACAAGAACCTGCGGTGTTTTTTGTTTGTTTGTTTCCCAGGATCACAGACTCCATGACTGAGGAAGAGAGAGTAAGAAAGGCACTATGCAATTAGCCTACATTCCTTCATCCCAAGCTAATGTGAAGAGTAGATTCCCATCCATTTACGCTCATAGAAGGAGCACAGGGCATGAGTGTTGGGAAAATCGAGAAGGAAACCTCTTGGCTTACCAACAGAGCAATCGGGACCCATCCAGTTGGGATCACAGCTGCAGAGGCCTGTGTCAGGGACGTAAGTGCCATGCCCACTGCACTGGTCTGGGCATTGGACCCTTGCCAGCTCACAGTTTAGACCACCCCAGCCGGGGCTGCAGAGGCATTCTCCATTTACGCAGACCCCATGGCTGGAGCAGGTGGGATCCAAGCAATCAACTGAAAAAACAAACACAGAGGAAGAGGATCGATGAGTCATGGGGAATGGGCCACGAGATGCCAGCTTGCTGCCGAAGAAATAGGTAACCCATTAACTCCTATCCCCTGGCCAGCAAACGGAGCAGCCCAGGTAATACTTACCTGGTCGTTTGAAGAACAACCTATAAAAAATTCAAGACTTTTTTTTTATTTGCCAAAACACTGAATCTCAAACTCGTAGAGAAGGTAAGAAAAAGAGGGCCTTTCTCAAGCAGAGTTAGGAGAAATCAGAATTAGAGTTGTGCCATTCAACGCCAAGAACCTTGTACTTACAAAAGTTAGTACCTTCATTAAATCATATCAGAGCTTCTGAGCCTGGGACATGAATACTGGTGATATCTCTACATGTATCCCCAAGTCCAATTATCCCTCACTATCAGAGAGGAAAAGACGGCTCATTCTAACTCCACTAATGCTTGCCTTCAGAAGGTAACAAAGGATTACAAAGAAAACCAGTGAAACTCATAAATGAGTCACTTTCCTAATTAAATGTCACTTAGGCTAAGTCTAAAATTAGGTTTCATTTTCCGAACACACATCTGCTGCAGGAGTTAGCAAAAGAGCAGGATGGAAGAGGTGAAGCTAGGTGTGGAAATGATCCCAAAGAGGTAAGGTCCTATACCAAATCAAGAGTGGCTTGAATGGGTGAGTCTCTGGCCGTGGTGCTGACACCCTCTCAGACTGTGTCAGTCAGATGAGTTAATTCTGGTCACTGTCATTCTTGGCAGTTTCATGGTCGGATTGTTCGGCCATCTTAATACTCAGAGTGGATATGCATCCAGTAGGTAACATGAAGATTTTCACTGTAGAATCCACTCAGAATGAGGAGAGTTGTGAACTGCCAAGGTCAATTCTCAAAGACAGGACTTTTTGCATGGGAATGTGACCCCAAACTTTGGACATCCATCCAGGCTCAGAGTTGGGTGAAGAGGGCTTTATGGAGGAGGACCAATACCATCCTCAGGTATTCCCAGAAAATGATGCAGTGACATTTGGAGAAGAGGGCACTGCACACTGTGGGGTCTGAGTGACCAATGGTGGTCCGGCAAATGGCTCAGATATTGTCTTGTGGATCAGAGAAGTAGGCAGGTCTCACCGCCTTATTTAACTAAAACACACATTTTCCTTATTTTAACAGCTTGGAAATCGGGCCTTTTGGCCTAGAGTAAAGCATTTGCTTCTGCCATCATCTGGGGGGCACAGCCCGCTTGAGACCACTTTAAATTTCTTTCTTGAGATTTCTTGGACCACACTGCTGGTGTAATTGAGTCCCTCATGTGCATGCGTGCCATCTTGTAGTTCCAGTCCTCAGAGATTTTGATTTCTCTCCCTGCCCAATGCCAAGATTGAAACATGCAAGATTTTTGGCATCTATATAGTTCACCATAACACCGAGATGGCAACCCTTTGGGGTCTCAGACTTTTGTAGTCTCAATTTTTTTTCTTCTTCTTATGGCATACAAAATAATGGTAGGTTTTAAAATTGATGATACCTTGGCTCTAAATAGGACATTATTCATAATTACCCATGACACAAACTATTTCATTCTGGGTGACATCAGATCTCAGGAATTTGGATTTATTAGAAATCACAGTATTCCATGAAGTTTCCAAAGAGCACTGCTCTCTTGAGACAACAATAAGAATTTTCAGTGTAAAGAGATGTTTCTGAGCTGATCCATTTGAATCTTCTCAGGAAGATATTATTTATGAAAACCAGCTCAAAACTACTTGAACCATGGGAAACAGAAGCTGCCACTGACTTAACAGAAATAAAAAAAAATGCACTCTCAGAAAGGGGAATTTCAGTGATTTATTATTAGTTGGAGATGTTTATGATGATGCCAGTTGCTCTGGTTGCAATCACTTTAAGATTGTATTCTTTGTCTTGGGGACTCTAGCTTCTGATGATATGAACTCTTTTTGATACCTCCAGATTTGCTCAGGATGGTGGAGCACATCTGGAGATAAATGAATTGAAAGTTTCAGACACACAGAAGGCATTTACAAAGAGGCTGTGTGATGCTTTTGTGTCTGTCTCCTGCTCAGCATGGCTAAAAAATATAGTAGGTGTTCAATACACAGTTGAGACAGAAATGAATGGCAGACTTCGCTAGAAGCCTTTGTCGTTGGTGAGACAAACATCCACGAAGAACTGACAAGAAAGAAACGGTGCTAACAACTTCTTGCTTTGGGGAGGAATGCTATGTAATTTGGGATCTGCGCAATATGAACTAATTCATTCAGAATGGATCTTGTCCATATTCTTCTAATAGGAGAAAATCCCAAGATTGTAGTTTTTTCTCTGTTCCTTCTTCTAATATGGCAAAATCAAAATAGGCACAAAGATATCTCAGGTGCTCTGAGTCCCAAAAATTACCCTCCATCCATAATTAGCTATTTAAAATGTTTGGTGAGTTGCCAACAGCTAGGAGCCTTCAAAAAAATTCCAAAAATGTATCATAATCTTTTTCTTAAAAGGATGAAATAAAAAGTAATGTACCCCATCTCCCCCAAAAAAGAAAAAAGAAAATGTCATTTTTCTTCCAGATAAATTAGCTTTCTCTTCTCTATCTTAAATTATAATATGAAGAAAGGAGGAAAATTCACTGGGATTTATTAGCCCAGGAGTGGAATGTCATCCAAAGAATCATTTATTGTATCTAGAAATATGAGCTAACCCTTTCAGTTATACCAGTAAATATGCCCTTTGTGCTATATAATTACAGCAGCTGATGGAATAACTAAATCCAGACTCTAAGAAGAGCAGTTTCACTATGAATTTTAAATTTGCTTCCAATTTCATAAGATGGTCTTGTGGCCACGTCCTTAGAGTCTTTAACAGGCAGAAGGGACTATGGCATTTTACGAAGCTTTATAAATAGAAACAGTGTTATACTTAAAAGGGGGACAGTGGCCTTTACCAGCTTAGTACCATGTACCTTACAACACCAGCCCCCTGGCAGCTGAAATCATTAGAACTCATTTAGTCTTGAGCCCTCTGTAGGTTTGACAAAAAAGGGTTGTGAATGCAATTTTTATCCCTAAGGATAAAAAAAGAGGTCAAGGAGTTTTACAAACAATATGTACTATAAACCCCTGAAGAACCATGAATTACATTTATGAAGTTAAATGTCATTGAAAAATGACTCAACCATGAAACTGACATGAAAACATGGCTGACTTAAACTAATAAGTCAATTCCTTGCTCATCACCTTCCCACTCCCCCAGACATCACTGAATGAAACCTCCAGAATCTGTCCTTTCATTTTCTTGTGCAAATTTGTTAATAGTACAACAATGTTTATGTAGCAAAAATGGAGGATGGCAACTATTGATTTCGTTGCCATGGCCATTTCAGGTAAATTGTTTGAACGTTATGACTATGATGAATATCAGAAATAAAAAAGCTAAATGGAAGAAAAAGTGCTGATCCAGACTTTCTGATTCCATTTCCTATTTTGAAAACAGCATATGAATCACCTCGGTTCATTCTTTTTGGGTAGCAGAAATCAATAGAGGAGATTTCATCCTTTCATAACGATCCACGTGGCTTCCTTGTTTTGTTGGATGGTTAATTCACTTGGAACATTTAAATAAGATGGGTTGGGAGAGTAAGAAAGTTGAGAAATCACTTGAAATTCTACTCATACAGATATGCGCAATCTTTACCGGAGGGAAAAAATTCTAAGACTGACAATGTCATTGCTCTATCATTTTGTTCTCACCAAATGATGTATGCAAAAGGTCGTTTTAACCTTTCTTGTCATATTATTGGCCTCTCCCATGTTTTCAGCAAATGCGGCTTTGCCTTCTGCAATCCATTTATCTTTAAGAACTTTAACCTTTCAAGCAGGGTTATTAAATCAGTCCTTCTTCCATCCAAACTCCCAATTTGGTTTTATGATGCAGATGGAGGGAGGCTACCTTTTATAATAGAAGAAAAAATATATAGACTGTCGAGCCAATGAAGATCTGGAGGTCAGACTTCTGAGTCCTGTTAAGGGCATTACCCCTGATGTATTGGAAAACCTTAGAAGAATAATGTCATGGAAGTGGACTCTCTTTTAGCCAGAGTTCTAAAAACAATGAAATGGGAGGTTTCGGTAGGGGAGCTTTAGTATGTTACTAAGGATAAGTTACTGTCATTACTTTGTGGTAAAGGCTGTAATGATTGCTTATGTTTTATAGAACACCGGAGATCCATAACTTAATGGGATGGGAGATCAGATCCGCTCACACCTGAGAACCTCAACGTACCTGAGGTTCCCTTCTTATCAGCTTGGCACTGAGAAGCTGAGAGAGAACCCAGGATGTGGCACCTAACAGAGTCTTTTCTCGGGGGGCATCCTGGATGGTCTTCTCACACTATTTCTCATGGGGTAGGCTGAGGGCTTCGCTTTTCCCTCGGTTTGTTGGGAGGGAAAGAAGTTGACACTTCTTTTTCCATCGGGAGGGGAAAAAGGCTGTTTGAGTTGTATGGGGATGTTTGCCAGGATGACAGAGCAGGTAAAGACCAACTGAGCCAACGCAAAGGTTGGGGAGTGGACCAGGGATGTATAGCACCTAGGCTCACGCCTTCCTACCAACTCTGCTTGATACTTCATATAAAGAGAAACAACAGATGGAGAGACAGCCAGAGACCATACTCTGGAAGTGCAAATATAGAGGGGGGAAGGCCGGCAGGCAGTTTGGCGGGGTCCCCTTGCCTTTTAGATCTCAACACCTTGGTACCAAATAACTTTTCTGAAAGCACTAACCAGAGCGACTCAGACTAGGTGAGGCTGGCTACTGATCACATCCGGAGAGGGGCTTTCTCCATCCCTGTACTCCCTCCTCCATGCTCCCTTCTGGATCACCAAGTCTCATCTCTGATCATGGTTTTTCAGACCAGATTCAGCTGATTAAACCCCTAACTTTTCCCCCTGGGTGCCAGAGGCCACCTCAATGCATGCTACACTGAGCTCTCTAGAATTCACCAAATGCCAGGCCTGTGCTACACCCCCAGCCTCCTCTAAGTCTGTGTGATCTGGGGACCAGGATAAGGTGACCTACACCCCGTCTAAATGACGTGAGTGCCTATTGTCTCTCAAGCCTGACTGCTTTCTAATGATATTAATTTTTCCTTAAATGTACACCGACACATGTGGGTATTAGATTACCAGGGACACTCTCAGAAAACAAAAACAAAAACAGCTATAGGGAAGACAGGGAGATTAAGGATTCTTGGGGTGGTTTTTTTTTTTTCTTCTTTCTGTATAGCTTTAGTAATTCCCAAATCAGAGGATTTTAAATAAAGCGAAGAAAAGAGGAAGAAATATAAGAGAAGGGGAAGAAAGAAAAAAAGGAAAAGAAGGAGCAGGAAGGGGAGCAGGAAGGGGAGGAGGAGGAGTTACAGGCATAGAGCAGAAAGACAGAGGCAGAGAAAGCAATTTAAAGAGGAAAAGTAGCTAATTAACATAAAAAAGGGTAAAACAAAGCATTCCTTCCAGAACCACTCCGCAGACCTCTTTTTTCTTCAAACTTAGACGTCTACAAAAACCAAGGCATTTGAAAGTTCTCTGTGCAAAATGCTGAAGTTTTCCCCTGCAAAACGAGGAGCCTTGGATTGGGCTCATTAGCAAAAGTCTGGGCCTGCAGACACCTCCTGCCACTGCTGCTGCCCAGGCTGGCCCTGTGGCGCTTACCTTCCTCACAGTGCTCGCCTTTGTAGCCAGCGGAGCACACACAGTTTCCATCAATGCAGGAGCCATGGCCCCCGCAGGAAGGATCGATGCACTGATTCATGGGCACATCACACTCCGCACCTTTCCAGCCACTGTAGCACTGGCACGTCCCTTTAGAATATTGTCCATTCCCACTGCACAGGACGGGGCAGGCAGCTGCAAAAACCAGAGACAGAGGACAGGTCACAGGGGGAGTGCCTGAAGGGCTAGGTCCATCTAAGGGGGCGGAGCCCACCTGGCATTTCCGCTTTGCTTGCGGTGTCCTGTGTCCTAGGCGGGGGACTCCGGTGGTGGAGGCCCAGAGCCCACATCAAGGAAACAGTAACCATCACAATGACAACCACAAAAACGCAACTAATAACAGCAGCCTCCACCAATGCCATGCTTGTTATGTGCCAGGCACAGCTCTGAATGTTCTAAGTGCAATTTTTTACTTAACCATTGTAATTATTTGATAATTCTGATGGGATCCTGATGCCCATTTTACACATGAGGTACAGACCAGTCAGGGTAGGTGGCCAAAGTCACAAAGCTCAGAAGAGGGGGAGCCCCCTTGGAAAGCAGATTGGTCCAACTCTCTGCTGTGCCCTTGATAAAGCTACATGGACACACGTGTTTTTTTAGTGGCACAAGAGATCAAAACCCATTTTGCTGAGTATTTTACCCTCTGGTGGGTTGGCTCCTATTCTTGCCAAGTCGATGTCCATTAAAAAGAAAGGGGGATGGGCCACGGTTGACACAATTAATCTCTTTATGCGTTAGTTTTCTCATCTAGGCCCAAAAGGGATGACTCTGCCTACTTCAAAGCACATGTGTAATAAAGTACAGGCTAAATATGCCTGGACTAATAAAAAAGCAAGAAGGGGAGGGCAGGCGGAAACCAGGAAACCTCTAGTAGTTCCTGTCTCAGCTGGGATTCTCCCTTCCTCTCATTGAGAGGAAGAAGGCTGAGGATCAGTGAGGACCATCTGGGAGGAAATGACCCATGGTTCTCACAGGTTTTACCTTAATTGTGCCAATTCACTCCTTTTAGAGATCGAGAGTGGGATTTTAGTGGTCACCTTCAGGCTTTGGACTTTAGGTTTCAGAATCAGTTTGTAAAGAACCTGAATTTCCCACTGGGTCTCTCACTTGGGCCTAAAAGGAGGATATGATTCCCTGCTGTGGCACCGGCCGTCAGGGACCTTCAGGGATGACCAACAGGGTGTTCTAGTGACTTCTGGTTCTCACATGTGTGTGGATGTGTGCAGCCCACACTGTGTCCCTGACCTGTGAAGTGGTGGCACATCTAATCAGATCACTCTGTGGTCCGTCGTGCCACTCTGGCTTATCCGTCATCCCCTGTGGTCAGGTTTCTGTCTTGTTTTTATAATAATTACCTTTCCTTCTGTGAGTGTCTAATTTCCCAGAGCTCTAGGAAACTCCTTGAGGACAGGACCATGTTCATCACTGGTGATTTCCTTTCAGCTCTGCATTCATCAATGTTGATATAAGTAAATATTTCTCCTATGTTCCTGATATTTAGAGATCCTCAAAAAGGGAGGTTATGGGCAAGCACTAAATGGACATTTATGGACAATGTGGGGGGAAAAAAATTTCTGGAGTAGACCTCATGCTGCAGACACGGTACCTTTTTCTGGGGGAAGTGCATGTTTTAACTTAATTATAAACTGACCTGAAACAAAAACATCTCCATAGTTGACATATGATTGAGGGATATCCTCTCTGAAAACGCTTTAGAATACAACAGTTGTGAAAATTATCTAGGGTATAATTCTCAGTAGAATTATTACCCTTCTGAATCTACCAGAGGACAATAATAAGTTCAAAAGGAAGAACATCAAAGCCACATACTGAATTTTGGATGGACCTTTCTTGAATGTACGGAGCATACTTTCTATCCCCAGGATACTTAATCAGAGATTTGGACAGAGTCGCTACCCATACTGATGGTCTAAGAGAGGGTAGAAGAAAGCTTTGAACCCAAGGTGCCCAAGATTCAGGTTAGGGACTGTGCAAATATGAACAAGAATGAGAAAAAGTATGGGCTTTTGCGAAGTTTTGAGAGGACTTTGTAGACAAAGTAAATCTGTTCCACGTCAGTTCCTCATGAAACATGCTAAGCTCTATGCTGGGAATGGCAAATGTGTGCACACAAACTACTCTTCTCCCTTCCTGCGCCTCTGTAGACATCGTCAAGTGATCATGATCATGGCCTCTTGTCACCCAAAGTCTAGACAGAGCCTCAAAGGCTGAGACCTGCAAGAAGGCAGAGCTGGCATTTGAGAGAAAACTCATCTTCCATTTCTAATCTAGGCAACGTTTCAGGCATCTCTTCTACTGGGAAGAAGACTAGAATTGGCATCATTTCTTACCCCACTTTTACTCTCACCCACTGGAATAGGAAACTAGTGAGAAGGGCAGCCGCACATGTAGTGGAATGAGCTTTCAAGGGCTGTTTCTGACTTGAGGATTCTATATTGGATAAGCTGCCATGAACAGCAGAGAAAGTTACATCAAATCACCACTACTGGACTTCCACTGCACCTCCTTTCCTCTCAAAGAGTAGAAGAGAGTAGAAAGTAAGGAGCAAATAAGTACTGTCTTTATTAATTGATAAAGTACAGTTATGATATTTTATTTATCTATATTGAAGTTGTTTTTCTTCTGCATAAACTCCATGGGATGAAAAAAAAATAGGATTGTCTGGAAGGTAAGAATGGATGTTATTTAAAACCAGGTGCCTGGGAAATCAAATTTAAAATGTGACCTACTTAAATTACTCAGGGGAAAAATGGAGAATAGTGAGGTCAGAGAATTCTCCACATTCTAAATGCAGCCTTCTTTCAATATGTTTGCTGCGTGCTCACCAGGAATGTGGTAAAAAATGCAAAACTCTGTGCTGTTCTCTGGAAAGCAGGGCACTGGATGGGCTTGGCTGATGTCACACAAAAAAGCAGAAGCAGCTTAAAGAGGAATGAACTTCTCCAGTAATCCATTTGCCACTGGGACAGAGTGCAAAACCCAGAGGAGAGCCTTCTAGTGGTTGCTAGGCTGACCTGCACGGAGACCACCATCCTTCAGGAGTACCTGATTCATTCTCAGACATAACTGAACCCAGAGCCTCACAGTATGTAAAGCTCAGCCTGATCCTCATTTGAGAGACTGACTGTGAAATGGGGACCTCTGATATTCATAGGTCTTCTTGTATTTTTACTATCACTAAATCTACGTGATTTTTTCTGACAGGTTATAGGACAAATAACTCCTGACTCCACATACCTACCCAGAGGTAATACAGAACAGAATTGGAAAGAGCAAGGATTTTGGTGTCAGAAACATCTGGATTTAAAACCTGACCTGTCACCAGCTCTGGGATTTTGGCCAGATTATTACATTTCTCTGAGACTCAGAGTTTACCTTGGGTCTCTTTCAGAGTTGATGGGAGCATTAAGTGCAATTACGTGTGCAAGGACTCAAAGCAGTAGCTGATACATGGTTTACAATGAACAGATGTTCCCTCCAGAAATTCTAAATTGAGTCTCCAAATTGCCTGTGAGGGTTAATAAAATTAAAAATGCAGTGTGTCTCAAATGTACACATGCATGTGCACACACACACATATGCACACTCATAGCATCACCACCACCACCACCTCCACCACAAGATTATAAACTATAATCGGAAGAGCTCATCTTCTTCCCCTAAGAAGAAGGTTGTGGGTGGGAGGGGGTTCTCGAGTCACATGTGGAGTGTTTTATGTCCCTGTCTCTCTCTTTCCTCTTCCTAAGGCTTATAGGAGAACACTGTGCATCCAAGCTACTATTTAAAATTAATTAAAATGTTTGTACCAAGTGACTATTCTTGTTTTATTAAATCTAGTAGATGGAAACTCTAAGACTTGTGCAGAAGAAAAATTAATTACCACTGCCACTAATAACTGACAAGTTAATAGGCTGATGACAAAAAGAGGTGGGGGGGAGGAGAGAGAGATACAATTTAGATTCACCTAAATGGTATAAAACTCATTTATGATCAAGCTAGAGCTTTTTTTTCACTCCCAAAGTTCTCTGTAAGGGATGAAATGAATTATCAGTGTTATTTACTCAGTGGGAAGTGACAGGACAAGCCACCCGTGTCTGCTGTTTTAAGTAAAACAAGTCTTATCTACTTGGAGCTTGTAGTAGAGGAAATACCTGGAGAAGATGTAGAGATGTTGAAAAGGCTGAATCATAAGGCAAGGGAAAATATTTATATCTTGCCAAGTCATTTATAGGCCGGGCTAGATGTACAGAGGGAATTTCAAATATTGTGCCTTTTAAAAATTATTTGAAATTTGATTGAAAGCCTCTGTTGAAAAGTGACTTGAGAATACTTGAACCTAGTAATCTGGGTAAATTGTCAAAATAGCACTAACAATTGGTGGCCTTACTTCCCAGTTATTCAATAAATATTTATGAATAACCTAGTATGTGCTAATAGCTGTGTTAGGTGGTAGGAAAAAAATGATGTAGAAATAAAGATGCCTTGATTCTCCTGAAGCAATTGAGGATGTAATATTTGGGTCACAAAGGCAAAGCAAGCAAAGTTCAGTGTCTTTAACACCAAAATTGGTGTCCCATTGTCTTTCCTGATTGTGGAACGAGCTTGGTGCCAAGCATAATATATTAGGAAAGCTAGGTTTCACGTCTTGCTGGGTTCCTGCAAATGGCAATCATTTGGTAGACAATAAAGCTTAACATCTACTGAACATTGTATTCAAAAACAAATTCGAGAGCGATGTCACCAAGATGGTGACACTTCCTTGACGTTGTTCTCTTTCACAGAAAGAGCAACTAACAACTATTCATGAACAAGATACCACTGAGAGAATCCTAGAACTTGAGGGTGAGGCTGAAGACATTTCTGTAGCTCAGAGACAGACTGCAGTAGAACGTAAAATAAGTGGCTACATTTACTGCATTGCCTCCACCCCATGCCACGGCAGCACCGCGTGGAGACATCTCCCTGAGCCTTCAGGGAAAAAAGAACCCTGGGGGAACAACCAGCTTCATCGCCCACCAATGTGGGTTGCTATGTATGTGAAGACCCAACTCTGATCTCAGGGAAATTGCAGGGGATTGCAGGGGAATCCCAACCACTGGGGATTGCAGGTGTATTCCAACCACTGGGAATGTGACTTCCAGGGAGCATGGGGAGGGGCTTGTCACAACTAGTGCATGGGTCCTGGCAGACCAAGTTCATAC
>CM053607.1:48243844-48390657 GCA_028646535.1 Procyon lotor | reverse complement strand
GCTTCATCGCCCACCAATGTGGGTTGCTATGTATGTGAAGACCCAACTCTGATCTCAGGGAAATTGCAGGGGATTGCAGGGGAATCCCAACCACTGGGGATTGCAGGTGTATTCCAACCACTGGGAATGTGACTTCCAGGGAGCATGGGGAGGGGCTTGTCACAACTAGTGCATGGGTCCTGGCAGACCAAGTTCATACTTACACGGCCCAATGTGTATCCCAACCAGCAGTTTTGCTCATCTGCAGAACAAAGGTGGGATATACCCTGACCAGGGGACTTGGTGGGATGCAGACTTGGCTGATTTGGCTCTTTAAATGAGGATTTTGTGGGCTCAGAACCTAGTCTGTCCATACGCAGGCAAGGAGTTGAATCATAGCTCTACCTACAGTGGAGAGGGTCTTCCAGTCCCATCTGACTAGAAGGGTTGGTGATATTCCTGGAAGCAGTGTTGCCCAATGGTGCTTGAGTTAAGAGGCAGACAGGAAGAGCTGATTGCCCCTGAAGCAAAGCTAGTACCATGCCTAGAGGGTTTCTGTGCTATGTACAGGTAGAGGACTTAATTCATAGCCAAGGCTGAAGGCAGCTCTCAGGCCCTCCCACCCAGAGAGGCTGTTTGGAAATCAAGAGTAGCCTGGAGCAGTCCTTCCCCCTCCCACCCAGGCAAGGGGGCTATATGCCCCACACACTGTGGAATGTGACCTTTGGCCATACATATCAGGGCTGGCAAAAAAACCGTGAAAACTTCATGGCCCAGTGGTGCTAGAGCTGAGAATAAGGGCAGGCAGAGCCAACAGTTTGCAGAGCAAAGCCAGTAGACCTGTTTGCCCTGGAACTTGGAGTACAAGTCGGCGTGTGTTAAGACAACAAAAGTGTTTTACTGGTTTTAGAGCGGCTTCCCCCACAGTGCCCTAGCAGGGAATCTAATTTGTAGCCCTGCTCATTGCTGAGTACAGCCTTCAGCCTCTCTGACCAAGGAAACTACCAGGGCACATGGGAAGCTACATAGCCCATTCAACAACCCTATATACAGTGGCATTTAAATAGAGAGCACAGCCTGTGGTTTCCTTTGTCTGTAGAGCAAAATGAGTGGCCTCATATGACCAGAGAATTCAGTGAATACCCTGGTCTGATTTGAACTCTCACACAATGAACTGTACAAACCTTGGGTCTTGGCCTGCTCCCCTTACTAATTCATAGTCCATCTAGTACTGACTATAATACTGAGTCCTGACCACGTATTAAGTCTGACCAGAGAATCCAGAAAACCATGGAGCCCATCCTATAGCTTCCCCTGGGTAGGGAACCAAGCCAGTAGTCATAGTCAACTATTCTCAGCCTTATCCTTAGGGCTCGAACAGTTGTCTTGCCCCCAAACAGACCTAAATAGCAAGCCCCACCTGCCCAAGGATATTACCACTAGACACATCCAGAAAGCCAAAATGAGCTGACTGGGGAGGAGCTGTACTTTCCAAAGCAAACCTATAAAATCTGGAAGAAGAGTCCCATTACTCAAGTGTGCAGTATCAACATAAAAAATCAAGGACCACAAAAGAATCAGGTAAATAAGACAGTATTGAAGGAAACTCTAAAATTTCAACAACTGACCCTAAAGAAATGGAGACGTATTAACTGTCAAAGAATTCAAAATAATCCTCTTAAGGAAGTTCAGTGAACTACAAGAAAACACAACCAAGTGAAAGTAGGAAAATGATGCATGAAGAAAATGAGAAGTTTGGCAAAGAAATAGAAACCATCCAAAAAAATTCTTCGAGTTGAAAAATATACTAACTGAACTAAGAATTTAACTGAGAATTTCAAAAGTGGTAGACTTGACCATGCTCATGGATTTGAGCTGGAGGATAGAACAATGGAATCATCCAGTCGGTGGGGCAAAAAGAAAAGAATGAAAGAGTGAAGAAAGCCTATAGGAATTATAGGACACATGAAAAGAAACAATATTCACATTATGGGAATTCAAGAAGGTGAGAAAAAGATAGAAAATATCTTATAGCAATAATGGCTGAAAACTTCCCAAACTTAGGGAGAAAAATGGACATCCAGATCCATGAGACTGAAAGAACCACAAATAGGCTGAACTCAAATAGGGCTACACTGCACAACATTAATTAAATTGTCAAAAGTCAAAGACAAAGAATTTTAAGAGCAGCAAGAGAAAAGATCGAAATTATATACAAGGGAACACCCATAGGACAATAGACTGATGTTTCAACAGAAACTTTTCAGGCTAGGAGAAAATGGCAAGGCATATTCCGAACATTGAATAAAACTAAATGTCAACCAAGATTTCTATACCTGGTGAAGTTATTCTTCAGAAGCAATGGAGGAATAAAGACTTACCCAAATAAACAAAAGCTGAGAGAGTTCATGATCACCAGACCTTCATTACATGAAATGCTAAAGGAGTTTTGTGAGTGAAAGTGAAAGAATGCTAATTAATATCATAAAAACATAAAAAGGTAATGTAAATCTCACTGGTAATGGTAAATATATAGTTACATTCTGCAATATGGCAATAGTGGTGCACAACTAACTTACAACTCTAGCTCTCTAGTTCTAAGTAAAATAATATAAAAAAAACATGCAAACTCTAATAGCAATAATCTAAAACGTGAATGGGAAAAGTGTAAAACATATGAATTCCATTGAAATTAAGTTGTTATCAGTTTAAGAGAGGGTGTCATAAGTTTGAAATATTTTATGTAAATTGCACAGTAACCACAAAAGAAAATCTTGTAGTAATTACACAAAAGAATACAATAAAGAAATCTAAGTATACTGGTGTCAAAAGACAATAAAACACACAACAAAAGATAGCAGGATAAGAAATAAGGAACAATGGCCCTCCAAAACAGCTGGAAAACAATTAACAAAATAGCAATAGTGTTTACTTGCAGTTAATTATTTTAAATGTAAATGATTAATATCTCCAATCAAAATGCAAAGAGTGGTTGAATGGATAAAAAGACAAGAGCCAACAACACGCTACCTAAGAAACTCAAAGAAACAGCGAGTGAAGAGATGGAAAAAAAGACATTTCAAGTAAATGGTAACAACAACTATAACATAAGACAGAGTAGCTGTACTTATATAGACAAAAGAGACTTTAAAAATGATAAAAAGAAACAAGGAAAGTCATTATGTAATGGGGGTCAATATATCTATAAGAGAAAAGCAATTGTAAATATTTATGTTTCTGACATTGGAGCACCTAAATAATATAAAGCAAAAACTAACAGAGCTAAAAGGAGAAATAAACAGTAAAACAGTAATAGTTGGGGATTTTAATACCCCATTCTCAACAATGGATAGATCATCCAGACAGAGAATCAATAAGGAAATAGCTGATTTGAACAACACTATGATCAAATGGACCTCATAGACATATACAGAACCTTCTGCTCAACAACAGCAGCATATAGGTTCTTCTAAAGCACACATAAAACATTTTCTAGGTTAGACCATATGTGAGGCCACAAAACAAGTCTTAGAAAAATCAAGAAGATTAAAATTATACCAAGTATCTTCTTGGACCACAGTGGCATGAAATTAGAAATCAATAGCAAGGGGAAAATTGGAAAATTCACAAACACATTGAAATTAAACAACAACCTCCTGAACAAACAATTGTTCAAAAAAGAAATTAAAGGGGAAAAAGATTTCTAGAGACAAATGAATATAGAAATACAACATACCGGAACTTATGGGATGCAGCAAAAGCAGTTTTAAGTGGGAAGTTTACAGCAATAAATGGCTACATTAAGAAGCAAAAAGAGCCCAAATAATCAACATAACTCTATGCTTTACAGAACTAGAAAATAAAAAACTAACTCCAAAGTTAGCAGAAGAAAAGAAATCATAAGAATTAGAGCAGAAATAAATGAAATAGAGAACAGCAAAACAATAAGAAAGATTAACCAAATTAAGAGTTGGTTCTTTGAAAAGATAAACAAAACTGACAAACCCTTAGCTAGACTAACCAAGAAAAAAAAGGATCCAAATCAACAAATTTAAAAGTGAAAAAGGAAACATTACAACTGATAACACAGAAATACAAAGGATCAGAGAAGGCTTCTGTGAACAACTATTTACCAACAAACTGTACAACCTAGAAGAGATGGGAAAATTATTTGAAAATCTGAATAAACAAATTATCAGTAGGGAGACCGAATTAGCAACAAAAATCTCTTAATGTCTAAGAAAAGCTTAGAACCAGATGGCTTCATTGGTGAATTTTACTAAACATTTAAAGAAGAATTAACACCAATCTTTCTCAAACTCTTCCAAAAAATCCCAACTGGAGATTTCCTGTTTGGGAAACTGAGAGTAGCCTAAAGTGGCCCTTGATCTTCCGACCCAGGCAAGTGGGCTGAGAATCCATTTTATGAGGCTAGCATTGTCCAATACCTGAACCAGAAAATAACCCTCCTAGAAAAGAACACTAACAGGCCAGTATCCCTAATAAATATAGATGCAAAACTCTCACCCAAATACCAGCAAACTGAATTTAGCAGTACATTAAAAGGATCATTCACCAGGATCAAGTGGGATTTATCCCTGGGAAGCAAGGATGGTTCACACACATCAACCAAGAAATGTGACACGTTATGTTAATAAAAGGAAACAAAATAATACCATCTCAATAGACACAGAAAAAAATATTTGACAAAATTCATCACCCACTCATGATTAAAAACTCTTAACAAATTAGGAAAAGAAGGAAATATCTCAACATAATAAAGGCCACGTATGATGAGTCCACAGCTAACATTATAGTCAATAGTGAAAGGTTGAAAGCTTTTCCTCTAGGATAAGGAATAAAACAAGGCTGTCCACACTCATTAATCCTATTCAACAATTTATTAGAAGGACTAGCAAGAACAATCAGACAAGTAAAAGAAGGAAAAGAAGAAGTAAAATTGTTTCTATTTGTAGATGATATGATTTTATACAGAGAAAATCTTAAATGATTCAACCAGAAAACTTAAATCTAATTGATGAATTCCATAAGGTTGCAGGATACAAAATCAACATACAAAAATCAGTAGTATTTCTATACACTAACAACAAATTTTTTGAAAAAGAAAGAAACTAATGCCATTTACAATAGCATCAAAAACAATAAAATACTTAGGAATAAATTTAACTAAGGAGGAGAAAGAGCTCTACTCTGAAAGCTACAAGACACTGACGAAAGAAATCAAAGAAGACACAAAAAAATAGAAAGATATCCTCTACTTATGGATTGGAAAAATTAGTATGGTGAAAACATCGGTATTACCACAAGTCATCTATAGATTCAGTGCAGTTTTATCAAAATTCCAATGGCATTTTGGTTCATAAAAATGAAATAAGAAATGAAAATAAGAAATAAAAAAAGAAATCCTGAGAAAGAACAAAGCAGGAGATATCATACTTCTTGAGTTCAAGCTATACTAGAAAGTTATAGTCATCAAAACAGTATTGTCCTGGCATAAAAGCAGACACATAGATCAATAGAAAGAATTGAGAGTCCTAAAATAAACCCAAGCATATATGTTCAACTAATATTTGGCAAGGGAGCCAAATTTACTGGCATTTACTGGAGAAAAGATGGTTTTTTCAATAAACGGAGCTGGGAAAATTGGATATTCACATGTAAGAGAATGAAACTGGACCCCTCTCTTACATCACCTACAAAAATTAACTCAAAATAGGTTAAAGACTTAAATATAAGACCTGAAACTATGAAACCCCTAAGAGAAAACATAGGAACAAATCTCCTTAACATGGATCTTGCTAATGATTTTTTTGAAGATGATACCTTAAGTACAAGCAACAAAATAAAAAGAAGCAAATGGGACTTCATCAAACTAAACAGCTTCTGCACAGCAAAAGAAACCATCAACACAGTGAAAGACAACCCTCAGAATAGGAAAAAATATTTGCAAACCCCATGTATCTGGTAAGGAGTTAATATCCAAAACATGTAAGGAAGTCATACAACTCAAGAGCAAAAACAAACAAAAACAAAAGCAAATAACCCAATTAAAAAATGGGCAAAGGACCTGAATAGGCATTCCTTCAAAAAAGATATACAAAAGGCCAATGGGTACCTGAAAAGACATTCAACATCACTAGCCCTTAAGGGAAATGAAAATTAAAACTACAATGAGGTCTCACTTCATGCCTGTTAGAATGGCCATCATTAGAAGACAAGAGATAACACATGCTGGCAAGGATGTGGAGAAAAGGGAAGATGTGTGCACCATTGGTGGGACTGTAAATTGGTCTAGCTACTAAGGAGAAGAGTATAAGGACCCTCAAAAAATAGAACTACCATGAATCAGGAGTTCCACTTCTGGGAATATGCTCAAAGCGAACAAAACCACCAACTAACTCAAAAAGATCTCTGCACCCCCATATTCATTGGAGCATTGTTTATAACTGTGAAGACATGGAAACAATCCAAACGTTCACTCATGGGTGAACGGATAAAGAAGTTATAGTATATACACACAATGGAATATTAACCAGCCATAAAAAAAAAGAGGACATCCTACTATTTGCAATAATATGGATGGAACTTGAAGACACTATGCTAAGTGAAATGTCAGAGGGAGAAAGACAAAACTGGTCTCACCTACATGTGGAATCTGAAAAATAGCACAACAAACCAAATTCATGGGAAAAAAAGATCAGACTTGTGGCTACTAGATGTGGAGGAAGGTGGTCAAAAGAAGACAAACTTTCAGTTATAAGATAAATAAGTACTGGGGTTATAAGGTACAGCATGAGGACTATAGCCAACACTGTTGGCTCAAATGTTGGCTCAACACTCGAATCCTAAGAGTTCTCATCACAAGGAGAGAAATTTTTTTCCTGTTTTCTTTTATGCTTCTTTACTTTTTATGAGAAAGACATCTATACGAGAAGATATGGTAGCTGAACCGGCGGTAATCATTTCACAATCTATATAAATCAAACCATCGTGCTGTATGCCTTAAACTTATACAGTGATGTATGTTAATTATTTCTCAGTAAAACTGGAAAAAAATTCCACACAGACTAAAGATCTAGATAGGAGAAAAAGCTACAAAAGCATTAGAAAAACTACTGAAGACTAATTTTATTTTCTTGGGAGGAGGATATGTAAGGAAGACAAATTCTAGAGATTGAGGAGGATAAGAAGATCGGGTTGATTACATAAGATTTACATCTTCTATACTACAGAGAATGCCCTAAACAAAATTAAAGGATGAGCAACCCCAGAAAGACATATTTTTAACGCATTTTACAGAATAAAGTTTGATATCTGAAATACACAAAGAGCTCCTACAAATCGATAAAAAGTAACGAATGAATGAAAACCCAGGCAAAGAACATATAAATAGAAATGTAAACTACCAATAGAAGTATGAGAAGACACATAGTTTCCCTAGCAATTAATTAAGTATAGATAACATAGCGAGGAGAAATAATCCTTGGCTTATTAGATTGGGGGAAAAAAAACAGTCAAAAGACATAACCACCATCAATACTGCCGTGGCTGATAGGAAATGGACTCTGTCAAACACAGCTGGTGGGGGGGGAGGTGGCAGAAATGCAAACTATTTCTTCTGGGGCTGGGGATAATTTGTCACTCTCTGGATAGCTCCATGGCTCACTGTGCCCAACCGAGAAGCCTGCTGACCTCCGTGGCTCGGTTTTCCCTCCCTAGTAAATGGGCAGGGAGATACAGGGCCATTTGTGTAGGAAGAGCGAGTGAGGATGTTGGAAAATAGAAGTAAGGAACAATTATAAAAGTACAAATGCCAAGATCACCAGCTATTCCAATCACGATGGTCACCTCTGACCCAAACAGCACCCCCCACTTCCTGCCTAGAACATTCCAATGCTAGTTGGTCTCAGTGGGGGCAAGATCTGGCAGGACCCTCAGGAAGAGAAGGAGAATGCAGAGGGCGCTTCTGACAGACGTGGGCAGAATCTCTGGCTCAGAGGGCCAAAGTTCAGGTGCACCAACTTCCTCATCCCTGTTCTGTCAAATGGCACATTAATAAGCAAGAAAGAGATTCAGGGAAGAATTTCCAGAAGGACAAAAAACTCATCAGGTGTGTCAGATCTCTGACATTCAGGAGCCATGTGGGGAAAGACGCACACGCTGACTTAAGCACGAAAGTATGGATGCTTTAATTAATCCGGGGTGAATTTAATTGCTTTAGTTAAGTGGAAATCGGGTTAAAAATGATGCAGAGCATGCTGGGGTGTGTTAAAAACATGACATATGAGTTAGATGAATCGATAAATTAAAAGTGCACAGATGTTTTAATTAAACCCAGGGAAGTTAACGAAGATCGCAAGAGACTTTTAAGCCTATGATTAATTCAATTCATTTAAAATACCTGTAGAGATATGGGGATGCCTCCATTTTGAGAGTTATAAAAGTTCTCAATCGGTAAGTGCTTAAGCTGTTCTTAAGAGATGTCTAAGTTTTTTTTTGTGTGTGTGTGTGTGTGTGTGTGTGTGTGAACAACATTAATTACATAATGAATATTTAAATTCTTCACAATACACAGTAAACCTTTCTGCAGCTCAAGTCCAGAACTGAAGTGGCTTTTTCCTTACTGCGGTTCAAGCAATGAGAAGTGTTTGCAAATTATTGGTGTCTTGTTATCTACAAGCATGGAAGTGTTCGGGAGACATAGAAGGTCTATTTGTTTATTGCTGTCTCCCTCCCCAGCCAGGAGGGCAGTGCTAGGTAGAGTGTAGGCTTAGGAGTCAGCCTGATTTTCCCTTCATTTTTACTTGCCGTGTGACAATAGATGCTATTTTCAGCCTTGATTTCCTGATCTTTAAAATGGGACAAGAATTCAGGAGTACCTACCTCATTGTGTTTTTACGCAGGTGAAATGAGAGAATATCTATAAAGTGCTATGTACAGTGCCTGGCAAATAATTAGAAATCTATAGATGGATTTTATTATCATTATTTTGACTCATCCCATTATAAAGGTAAAGCACCCCCTTTCATGTCACTCATCCCAGCCAACTTTGGCTCTCAACACTGGTTTATTTACTAATACAGAAGGATTTCCTAAAACTCAACTACTTCTACTCTGTGCGTCACATCGACGGCAAGCTCCCCCAGGGTTAGGCACTCTGCTTCCTAAGGCTGCTTTGCAACTTACCTAGTCACTTAAAACGGGGAAACAAAAACAAAAACAAAAACAAACCTTTCTAGTCTCCAAAGCAATTTAACCTGGGGGAGGGCTGACTGATTTAAGCCCCGAGAAGTGATTACAGCAAGCATAGGAAACACCAACAGCCAGTTTTGGCCGCTACAGGCATGGGCTCACAGGAGGCCACTAAATAATGGGCAGCGCAACTTCCACACGCTGGAGGTGGGGTTCCTCCTCCGCGAGCCGGGGGACCAGGGTGGGGGTCAAAGTGACGTTGCTGCTTCTGGTCACAACTCTCTTTGGAGGAGTCTCAGCAGAGTTCAAGGGCAATGTTATCTAGACTCAGACCTGAATGGCCCAAGAGTCTTCTGGGGATCCCCTAAGAATGTGGATTCTGATTCAGAAGGGCTGTGATCAGAAGATGATTCTGACTCGTTGGGCCTGAGGGTTTGGATACTTAGCAAGCTCCCCAGGTTGCGGCTAGTACCCCAGACCTACTGACTAACTCGGAAACTCTGAAGGGAGCCCAGCAAGCTGTGTATTAAAAGGCGATTCTGATGGTAGGCTTCAATGCCATACCTGCCATACCTGATGGTAGGCTTCAATGCCATGCCTTACCTTCTCTGAGCCTCAGTTTCCTTAGCTGTGAAATAGGGACAATAACGATGTGTGTTGTGGAGATGAAATGAGATAATCATACAAAACCATTGGCATAGGGCCTCAGTCCCCTTCTGCAAAGTGTTTTCCAAGTACATCTGCTTTAAGCCCTTGTCCTGGGCCCTTGCTGCCCAGGAATTCCTGCACATTTTCTCAGGTCAGAGGTGGGAGGAAGGAGAGGTGGGATTCAGCCATCAAACCGCAATGTGCTGTGGCAGCCACCATGGCCCCTGGCCCTTCTGCATTATTGGGGACTGTCAGGGGGGCTGGGGGAGTGGAGGGAGACAGGTGTGCCAGGCAGAGGGTCTGAAGGAACAATGCACAGGGTGCATCTGTGCTTGCTCCGAGAAAGGACCAGTGTGGCCCAAGTGTCTTTCACTGACAGCTGATGCCAGCTGAAAAAAGGGGAGGGAGCTTCTGTGCCAAGAAAGTTTGGCAGGAGGTGTTTCTGGGGCAGTGGGGAGGACCCCTCCACCAGGGGCTTGCCATTCCTCCCATGAGTGCATAAGTCCACTAAGGGAAGCGACTAATGGGGAAAGCAGGTTACGAGGCAGTGCCCCGCTAGGACAGTCAGCCTGAGCTGCCCACGTGGGCTCTGGGAGTTGTAGCTGCCCTCCATTCAGGGGATCTTCCTGCCAAGCCTCCCTCCTGTGTGGCCATTAGGGCTATAAACCTCAGAGTCAGCCAGACACGGCCTCAAAATCTGGCCCTGCTACGTGACCTTGGGCAAGTGGCTTCCTTCCCTTAAGTTTCTGTTTCTCCTGTAAAATAAGCATAGTAACAGTAATTTCAAAGACTCATGAAGACAAATGCAACCTAATATTTATGGAGCATTTGGTACATGCCAAGCACAGTTCCAGACACTTGACATAAATTTACTTTTTAGTCCTCACAGCAATGAGACAGGTAGTATTACTGTGAGAAAACCAAGGCTCATGGAGGTTAAGTAATTTTTAAAAATGGGTCCAGCTAACTGGAGGAGCGTGGCTTCAATTCTAGTAAATTCAAATTCCTGCTTTTGTTCTTAATCATTGCGCTCTTCTGAGATAATGCATATAAAATGCAGGATCGATGTCAACTTTTTTTTTCTTTCTTTTTTCATTCTTCCTCTTTTCCTTCCCTCCCTCCTTCCCTCCATTTAAATTTGAGCCTCAAAGTTGGCTTATTCATCACCACATGATTAACCTGATACATTAGAACCCTGTTCTCCAGCACTCATTTGATTCTTGCACATTTTCTGGCAGTGTTTTCATCTTTACAAGTCTTATCCCCTAACTGCAAGTCTCTCAACAATTTAGAGACCACACACTGCCTCCTGGGTACCAATCTGAGTGCAAAGAGGTGTAATAAAGAGTACGGCTAGAAACTTGGGATCCAGCAGGGGAAACTGATGGAGTTGCACAGCTAGGACCTGGCCCAGCATGAAGGACGAAGGGTCTCACCACCAAGATGTTACCAAGCCCCATGTGACTGCAGGGTCCTGTTTAGGGGTATTTCAGGGAGGTGGGGACCTGTGAACAGCAGTTTGATAGGAAAGGTTGGGATTGATGAGAACATTCCAGCTGAAGAGGCGGCATGAGCAAAGAGAAAGAAGCAGGGCCAAGATGCTTTATGGATGACAAGTAGCCAGAACCTATGGTGTATGGGCTTTAGTAGGAGAAAATAGTGCAAAAGCCACTTAAATCATGAAAGACCTTGAATGTCACTCTAAGAACGTTCTTTATTCTCAGAATATGGTCCCTGGCAACCTGCATCAGAGCCTCTTGGGAGGCTTGTTAAAAATGCACATGCCTGGGGCACCTGGGTGGCTCAGTGGGTTAAAGCCTCTGCCTTCGGCTCAGGTCATGATCTCAGGGTCCTGGGATCGAGCCCCACGTCGGGTTCTCTGCTCGGAGGGGAGCCTGCTTCCCCCTCTCTCTCTGCCTGCCTCTCTGCCTGCTTGTGATCTCTCTCTCTCTGTCAAATAAATAAGTAAAATCTTTAAAAAAAAAAATGCACATGCCTGAGTCCCAGCCCAGTCCTCTGGGTTCAGAATTGGCTGTTGGCGGAGGGTTGCGGGGGGGGGGAGAGCCTGGGAATACACATTTGTAACAATTTCCCCACATAAACATTTGCAAACCAAAGTCTGGTAGCCATTGTGGGAGGCACCTGGCTCCTGAAGGTGTTTGAAGAGAGAAGTAGCTGTTTGCAAGCTCTGCAGAATGCTGGAGGCTGTGCATAGGGGGAAAGCCATGGGAGAGAGGCTGGTGGTCGCATGCACAGCACAGCAGCTGTGAAAGTAGAGAGGAGAAACGGAGCAGGGCGTGGTGGAGGTTCATGAGACAGGACTTGGCAAACGATGTGATGAGGGAGGTGATGGAATCTCTCCGGGAGCTGGGAGGAGAGTGGTGTAGAGCAGCAAGGCTCCAAAGTCAGATGGACTTGTTTTGAATGCAGGCTCAGCCACAAACCCTAGTTTCCTCTCCTATAGAGTTTTCTTGGGTTCAAACCCAAATCCTAGTGTGCAACCACCACACAAACTGCTTGCAAAGCCTTTCTTCCTTACGCCACACATCTCCCAAGGCCAGTCTCATGGTCTGGGATGAAGAACCTGGGCCAGACTGCCCGGTTCGAATCTCAGCCATACCACTTGCTGGCTGAGTGATCTTTAGGAAGTCACCTAACCTCTCTGAGCTTCATTCCCCTCATCTGTAGAAGGGGATAGTAGCCGTACGTAAAATAGGGCTATCGATGGTTAGACGAGAGAAAGACAGTGGTTGGTGCGGAGTAAGAACTCAGTAAATGTCAGCAATGATGGATGAGGATGAGTTTGACTCAAGTGCCGGAAGCCCAGGAGGGCCTGGGGAGTGGGGACATTTGCCAGTTAACAGGAGAAAAATGGCATGATCTCCGTTCTCTTTTCTCAAGCCTCCACAGAAGCTGGGTAGGAGTTGAGACCAAGCCCCAGAGAGAAGGCTTTACGTTCCCATGGCTCTGGCATTTCTGGACCTCCCCTGCCAGCTGCTGAGTAGTGGGGGTTGTCATTTCTCGTCGCTGTTAAATACGCATTACTTAACAAGTAAGGCTCCGGTGTTTTAAGTTTCTGCTGCAGGTCTGGGGCCTCGAGCTCGGAACCAAATAAGCTGTCTGAGGATCCAGTGTCAAAATAGAAGAATTGGAAGGCTCGGATGTTTCCTGAAACGCAAGGTGGCTTTACAAACAGCCCAAGGAAGCATCTTGAGTCAATGAAAGACCTCCAAATAAAAGTAAATTAAAAAAAAAAGGAAGCATGGGGCGCCTGGGTGGCTGAGTGGGTTAAAGCCTCTGCCTTTGGCTCAGGTCATGATTTCAGGGTCCTGGGATCGAGCCCCACATCGGGCTTTCTCCTCAGCAGGGAGCCTGCTTCCCCCTCTCTCTCTGCCTGCCTCTCTGCCTACTTGCGATCCCTCTCTCTCTGTCAAGTAAATGAATAAAATCTTAAAAAAAAAAGAAAAGAAAAAGAAAAAAAGAAGCATAATTAAAAAGCATCCAGCCCCCAACAAATAGCACTCAAGTCATGAGAAAGTCAGGCAAGGGGCCAGTAATAATAAAAACTGGAGACTAAACGATAATTTGAATAATGAGCATAATTACAGCTGGACAGGAGAGGCACTTGATGGAGAATGGGACAAAGTACTGGGAAAGAAATGCCATTTGTGCACGAGCTCTGAATGTGAACACACTGCTTGTGACACTGCACCAGTCATGGAATTCTACACCGAAAGACACAGGCAGGGTAGTTCCTTTACCGAACTCCTTCTCCATGGAATTTTCTCCACATTTCCTGAGATGAATCGGCTATTTTTATAGATTCATACTTCATTTCTTCATAAACTTATTTTCTTAATAATGCCTATGTTATTTGGGGCACCTGGGGGGCTCAGTCAGTTAAGTGTCTGCCTTCGGCTCAGGTGATGATCCCAGGATCCTGGGATCGAGCCCCACGTCGGGCTCCCTGCTCAGCAGGGAGTCTGCTTCTCCCTCTCCCTCTCTCTCTCCAGTCTCTCCCCCCGACTCTCAAATAAATAAATAAAATCTTAAAAAAAAATAATGTCTATACCATTCAAAGTGCACATCACAGAATTTAAGACTTAACGCGTACACTTCCCACTCGCCGATCACGTGCATGCAGCAGACGGGAAGCTCTCAGAAGGCAGGGCCCTGGCACGCACGCTCGCTCCTTGTTGTATTTCTGGCACTTAGCGCAGTCCCTGACTCAGAGCAGGCACATAATCAGCATTTGTTGGAGGCACGAATAAGTTCTGTCCCCTCAACTGACTTGGAACAATGTGTTAGAACCCTTACACATTCTTTTGATGTGCGGGTCAGTCCCGTTTTGACTTCTGAGCCCCCGAGGACCCCAGCTCGGTGGGGGCCATGGAATGAGTGCTCTGCAAATTCATGCTGACTGATTCCTCCATTCACTGCCAGGCTGTCTTCAGATGCCTGATGCAGACTGGCAGGTTTATAGGAAGACAAGGAGCTGCTGCCTGCACTGCACGTCCAAGGGCACGGGAGGCGCAGTGTGAGGTCAAGGGAGTAAATCCGTATTTCTGTCACTTGGACACATACCCGGTCGCTCGGATGTGATAGGAATCTCGCCTGCTAACGTGGCAAATTTCTCACCTGGTGGGAGGGCCTGGTTCTACCTGCTGCCTGCGGTAGTGGAAACTGGAGGGACGGGAGGCATCCTGGGCCCCGCTGTCAGGGCGGGAACAAAGGTGAGCGCCAGCTTGTGTTGAGGGAGGACTTGGGACTCGGGCCCTCCTGAGGCTTTTATCCAGAAAGAAGAGAGGTGATCGTGGGCCACAGCTGGGAGATGGCATGTGCCACTCTGCATGGCAGGAGGCTCAGGGCCAGCTGTCTCTCCTCTGCGCTGTGAGCACGATTACCTCACCCTGTCTGCTCTGCTTCCTTCCTGCGAACGCTTCGGAGCTTCCTGGGCTCAGGAAGTGAGAGTGGCAGTCTGTCCCAACCACCGACCAACTGGTGGGCAGGACTGATGGGGTAGAGCCTTGCAGCTCTGGTGGGAAGGTACACGTACACACACACACACACACACACACACACACACTCACACATAACCACATTCTAAGTTTTTTCCTTTTTTTTTTTTTTAAAGATTTTATTTATTTCTTTGACAGAGAGAGAGAGAGAGAGATCACAAGCAGGCAGAGAGATAGGCAGAGACAAGGAAGCAGGCTCCCTGCTGAGCAGAGAGCCCGATGTGGGGCTTGATCCCAGGACCCCGAGATCATGACCTGAGCTGAAGGCAGAGGACTTAACCCACTGAGCCACCCAGGCGCCCCTCTAATTTTTTTTCTGATTAAAAATCAGAAGTGCATCTTTCATATGACTCATGGACGACGGCACGGCTAAAAGCATATAACTTCAGCCTGATCTCTGGAAAACATCAGACAAACCCACATTGAGGGACACACTGAAAAACACCTGAGCAGTACTCTTCGAAATGATCAAGGTCATGAGACACAAGGGAAGGACTGAGGACCCTTCACAGACTGGAAGGGACAAAGGAGACAGGATGACTAAATACCATGTGGCATCTGGACCAGAAAAAAAAAAAAAAGGGCAACATTAGGAAAAAGAAAAAAAATGTCTGTGAATTAGTCAGTAACATTGCTTTAGTGTTAATTTCCTCGTTTCAGTGACTGACTCACGATCATTTAAAATGCTGACATTAGGTAAATTCTGTACGGGAGCCGCATGTACTATTTTTGCAACCTGTCTGCAAGTCTGAAAGGATTTCAATATTAAAAAAAAAAAAAGCCTTAAAACATGGGGAGGTAGTTAAAATAGGATTTAGTTCATATTGTTGATACGAGGAAGGATAAGATGGTATGTTTTAAGGACTTCAGGCAATGCATGGTAGATATTGAATATTAAATAACTATTAGTTCTTATTTAAAAACAATCTAAAGTGAAGGCTTAACTCACAAATAACTCAGGTGGTAATCATTACACTTACTCACTTGAAGCTCGTACCGTTAAATCTGTGTGCCTATTTTTTCTGGTTTCTCACTTCATATCACAGGTGTAGTTAGTGATTTTTGTTACTCCAAGAAGCCAATATTTAGAAGATAAGATGTTTAAGGCTTGCGTCTCTAGCAGCCAGGCTGCTGCACATGGGCTCAGGTCCACTTTTGGGATTCTTGATGCGAAAAAGTGTGTGAGAAGCTGACTCAGCCTGAATGCTCAGGACTGAAAATTTTCCTCTCTTGGTAGGTCAAAGGTGGCACTAACATCTACTTATTGCAATTGATAAGTTTTCTCTCTCTCTTTTTTAAGATTTTATTTATTTATTTGACAGAGAGAGAGACCACAAGTAGGCAGAGAGGCAGGCAGAGAGAGGGGGAAAAGCAGGCTCCCCGCTGAGCAGAGAGTCTGATGAGGGGCTCGATCCCAGGACCCTGAGATCATGACCCGAGCTGAAGGCAGAAGGTTTAACTCACTGAGCCACCCAGGCGCCCGATAAGTTTTCTCTTCTAAAATTTTGGATTTTGACACTGTTCCTTTTAGAAGAAAGTTACCTATGTAAACATGGTGAGTTGACTTAAGGAAATATGTAGTAAAAAATAATACAGGTGGCTCATGAATTCAGCAGAAGTCATAAAAGCAGCACACGAAAGAGTTCAGGAAGTGAAGGCTGGGAGTATTTTCCAATATTGTTGTTAATGAAGGAGCTTAAACTGTGTCCATTTCAAAAACACCAAGAAAGAAATATTTTAGGGCAAACACGTAATTTACTTCTAACACTCTAAAGGCAACTTTGCCAAGAGCAAATAGGAAGACAGGAGAAAACAATTTTATTCTTTAAATACTTCAATTTTGTCCACTGTAGGCATCAAGAACGAAATTAAAATATACAACAAGTTCAAAGGCTGATTTCAGGAACAGCTCCTGAAAATGCAGGAGTAACTACTCTTAACAGCTGCTCAATATTTGTTTCACAAGGATCAATTATATACCATGGCTAATGCACACTTGGAGCGTGCACCCAGCCACAGTGCAGGTGGTGAATGCAAAACACACACCGAGAGTCCTTTTAAGCAGCTAAATGCACACGCCATTACAGATCCATAATGCAGAATGGACGCCCATCTGCAAATGGATTTAGAGCGAGGAGTTCTTAAATGGCTGAGGTACTTAGGGCTGAAAGGCCAGTAACTGGATGGGCTGTCAGAGCCCACATGGTTTTTAGGATTAATAATACATCGACGTGTGTCAGTGTTAATACACATTTACAGCTCACAGGCCATGCGGCAGAGGGTTCAGCCCATTTGCAGCCACATGCGAAAGGACCATTCTGTCCTTCCTTTCATTAATGCCTTCACTCCCAGGAAGATCAGATAGCACAAGAAAGGCCATTCAAACCATACTGAGGTTTCCTTCCTTTGCAGCATTCGCCAGGAAGGGCACCCAGCACGGTGACACACTGTGTCAACCATCTTCCCCCCCACATCGTGGTGCCTCAGGGCCTGACTGAACAAAGCCCTCAAGGGTAGGAGCTACAGCTCCATGCTCTACTTGGGAAAGTGTCCACATGCCATTAGAGTGTGCGGAGGCGACAGTCTGGTGGCTTTGAGCTCTTTTTTCCTTTTGTATCTGACGAGTTTACCAAAGCATTTGCACTATTCTGTGATAGAAGATATGTCTGTACGTGGTGTCATTTAGGAATTAGTCTCATGCACGTGCAACCAAATCCAGAACTTCACGCCCAAGGAAGTCCCATTTGCTCATCAGTCAGCACTCAGAAAGTTGGGGGTCATCCATCTTTGAAATACTGTGAACAGCTGAAATACAGTTTTCCCCAGCGACTGCAGTGAGCATGGGAAAGAGGAGTGGCACTGTTTAGCATTTACAGAGTAGCTTCATTAGTAACTGCCTCTCTCTCAGAGCATCAAGGCAGGATGGTCTTTTAAAGGCGAGCACATAAAACTAATATATAAATATGTAAATAAATATAATGTGATATACATAAATAAAGATGGTAAATATGAACCCTTTGAGGGTTGACAACATACTCTGCTAAGAGCTTTGGGTGTTTTCCCCTCATCTCATCCTTACAATTAATGTATGAAGGAACCCCCCCACTTTTCCAGAGGAGGAAACGGAGACTCAGACACATTAGATCCTTCGCTCAAGATCACACAGACTCTCACGTGGCAGAGGTGGGATTCAGTATGGGAATGCCTGGCCCCTTAGTAAGGGCCCTGAACCTCTCCCTCACTGCTTCTCAGACTGGGGTGTGACCTACCAGCGGGTGAGGAATCAGTGTAGTTGGTTTCCACTGGGTTTTTTTTTTTTTTTTTTTAATGAAATAGAGTAGAATAGAAAAGAATTATGGAGTAAAGAAAAGTGTAATTTTGTGAAAGTTTAATTTTAATTTTATAGTTGTATTTACCGAGGACATACACATGCTTGTGTATGCATGTGCATACTGTATTTAAAAAGTGTCAGAAACTCTGCTCTCTACTATGTTTGCCCCTGATAGAGCCTCTTGAAGGTTATGCTCAAGGTCTCCTGCAAGCCAGGTATCCAGCTCCTAAGTCCCTGTTCTTGTGAGAGTCATTTTCTCTTATATTACCTTTCCCCCAAGAATCCCAGGGCCCCAGCAATTCTGTGCAAAGGAGTGTAGATAAATTAATAACACAATTTAAAACCGATTCCACCAAGATAAATAGCGCTTCCTAGATTAAGAGTGTAGCTGGCCAGAATGAATGAAATTTACTAACCCTGAGATGCTTAATCTTCCATTACATAGAATTTAATGATTATAAGAAAGGAGTGATGGTAATTCACTTTTGCTTTTACAGGAAATCCAACCATCTCATTTTTAGCAACTCTTTCTTCTCAGCACACCTCGGTGCCAAGGATAACCTCCCCGCTCTTATAGGTATATTGGCCAATTGTCATATATTAAAGCCTGCCCTTTGCTCAAGGGTTAGGTCTTCTAGCAAGCGCAGGCTTGCAAGCTGTCCCAGTAGAATTTTGCAGGGAACTTTCTTAGGTGCCCCCTTGCTCCCCCCCTCCTCAGAGAAGCCTATGCATTGTTTTCCAACCACAGCAGGGAAACAGTAGTAAGTACCTTTAGCACAGTCTGCTCCTAGAAATCCTGGGAAGCAGTGACACAGCCCGGACACACATTCGCCATTCCCGTGGCAGTTACGTGGACAGTCCTGCACTGAATCTGAAAAAGAGAGAAACTCAACAACTACCTTTTCCTCTGCCTGTTGATGAAGCAATGTCATCAACCGCCTACCATTTCTGAAGACCAATGGGAGTAAACCCGCCAATACCCACAGGAGACTGGCAGGAGTGTGAGGGAGCAAAGGGAATGGGAAGTTAAGGGGACCAAGGCAACTTGGAGAATGCGTGGAGGTAACCACCGCTCTCTATTTGACCAACATACGGGCAGGGATGCAGGATGAGTACCGCTGCAACTTCTGCTTTTTCAAAAGAAACGACTTGTTTGGCTTTAAAATCTGAAATTTCCCATGTCTGAATGTTGACAAACGTCATGAGTGCTGGCCCCTCCCCACCAATCCCCTCCAATATCCGACTCTCAGTCTGAGATTTGGTCTGACAGGTGTGATACTGAGCCTTTAGCCTTGGGCACAGGAGATGAGTCTCCAAATGACAGTGGATGCTCCTGATCTCAGGTTTGTGGAGTAGAAAATATTCTTGCTTTAAGGAAAGAAAAATCCGAATGTGTAAGACTGGCCAATGGAGGCATGATTTTGGATACATTAAGTAGTAGGTCTTAGGTTGTACAAAAGTCCTTTTATGCTGACCTTTTGTATATCTTATTTTTCATGAAAATCAATTAGTTCCCATTTGTTCTAACCAGCATAAACACCTTATTTCGTGATTTACCTTTCTCTGTGTACTCTCAAGTCATCACTTCAAAGAGAACATTTAGAGACTTTTTCATGTTGATTTGGGTCTACACAGACACAGGCATATTCTTTTAAGATTATTACTTTCTTCATTTTTTGCTTTAAATTAAAATAAACACGTTCAGAATTTCAGGCTCCAAATTACTAAGATGATAAAAAGAAAAATCCAAGCCACTCTGCCCAGGCTGTGACTTTTACACAGCCCTGAGGAGTGGGGGTCATTGACTTGGTGGATGTTGCCTGAAAGTCTATCAAGTCAGATGGCCCCTAACAGAGCAACCTGAGAGCGGCGAAGGTCTTTCCTTTAAACCGAATTTCCCATTTACTCCCACTCTGGACTGAAAAACTAAACCTTGCATATTACTTTCTTTTTATAGTGTTTCCTTTCTTGGCTCTCTTCTTCTAGAACCAAGTGGTAGTTGGTTTCTGGTATTCTGAGGAGAACTCCATGAATGTATTTGCTTCTTCAAAATCAGGTAGAAGATCATACACTCCAGCAGGCCAATTTCTTTAATGTTTATCAATTAACACCTGGGGTTGAAATTCCTTCAGGTTGGTTCCATAGGTGGACTGAGAAACTTCCAAGTGGCTACTGGTTTCCATTTATTCATCGTGAATCTATTCATTCAAGAATGAAGCTTTAGGTTGAATCAAAAAACAGTTGCTTGGGCAATTTCACATGGTTTTGGGAGACAATTCTCCATACCTCCAATCCCCCATTCATGTTTCTCATTGTCTTGTGAGCTGAGGCACCGACTGCCTTAGTTCTGGACTATCTTTTCAAGGTTGTCTGCATAGTGAACCACGTTGGAGGACAGATATGGTATCTGTCTCCAGACAGGTTTACTTACTCTCCAGTGTAATAAGGATAGTATCTTACTCTAGAGCAAAGAACAGGCAGGCTCACCGTCAATTCTGAGAGACTCAGGTGCAATAAACTCAGGATTTACCTTTTGTAATGCAATCCATTGTATGTGTTGGTACTAACTGATCCTGTTGATGTTGCCCTGTGGGAATTGGGGCTTGAGAAACAGGCATATTTACCAAAATCTGGATATTGCATTGTTCTGAGTAATAGAGGAGTCTCAGGTCCTCTGATAATATCTATGAAATTGTGGTAGGCTGACTTGTCAGCTCACAATTAGGGGGAGCTCTCAGAACTGTCACAGTTCCTGATGTATGGCTCACTTTATTAACTGGAAATCTATTATATGCAAGACACTGTAGTAGACATTGGTGAATACAAGGGGTCAGGTAGGGTCTCTGACCTCATAGAATTTTCACTGTCATAGACAACACGGGCTGATATATATATTTATTATGTGACCAATGGAAACAAATAGTTTTAAACATAGAAACGGCACTATCCAGCTTGCATTTTAAGATGACCTCCCTACATGAATTAGAGATTGCTTCTCCCTAGACCAGCATCTATAGTGATGGTTTGGTGGAAGCTGACATCTCGGAGCTCAGAGCTTCCTGCTCCTGAACCCAACATCTTCAGAGACAAAGCAGCAGAGGCCGAGGGAGCTCTTCACCCACCAGAGTCTCACAGAGAGGGACTGAGCTCTTTGCATGGGCTCCTTGTGGGACTGGAAGGCCTCTCTTGCCCCTTAGCTGAGATATTTATCCTTTATTGTCAGTTTAGAAAATATTTCCTTCCCCACCTTCCCTCAATCAGGAGTGTTTTCTACCCTTTTCTCTACGTTCCTGTAATTCCTACGGTTGTCTTTTCATGTGTCTGTGTTCTCCCATCAGGCTTTATGAGGATGAGGAAGAGACCGGATCTGCACCATTCATGAGGTAATCTCAATGCTTGGCACACAGTAGGCCGTTGGTAAACAGCTGTCAGTGTGTGTGTGTGTGTGTGTGTGTGTGTGTGTGTGTATGCAGGAGGAGAAGAATCCCAAATAAGCAAAAACTGTAATGAAGAGTATTTTTCATTTCATTTTTCATTCATTATTTTTCATTGAAAAATAAGAACACATGGGAGAAATGTGTTCTCCCAGCATTTCTACAGTCTTTGAAAGAACGAACAATCACATGGTCTGGCTGAACTTTCAAGGGGCCCATCCTTCTGGTGGCAATATTATCAGTTTTCCTTTCTGTCACCCTGGTTTAGGTTTTCTTGAGGAAACAATGGCAGGTGCCGAGAGGCAGCCCAGGAAATGGGGTTTTTACACAGGTGGAGGGCGGTCTCCACTAAACCCGCACCGTGTTCGGGTATGCCACTCTGTTGTCCCTGAGATGAAACTCATTTCTGAAAGCAGGCTGCTTCTCTCCAAAACACATCAAAAGACTTCCCTGAGTCAAAGGTATATTTAGTGTGATCGCTGGTTGACACCCGTCTAACATTTTCCCTTCTGTTTCACATCACAGGGGTTTTCGGCGCTCCTGGCTGCTCTTGATGGAGAACGTTCTGATAATATGTGTGGGAGAACCTCTGAACCAAATAAAACACTGTTCTTTTCCCTGCATTTCAGGCCAATTACTATCATTGCTCTATCAAGATGTCTGCCCAATTATTAGGCCGATTACCTTTGACTTTCTCTTTGAGTTACAGTCCAGACGGGAGAAATCCTCTGGGGAGAATTGCTATTCCCATCTCTGACAGGCGAACGAGGGTAATGGCCTGGGGGAGGGCATCTCACTACCACAACGTCCGTGTCTATGCGGATAAAGGAGATGGAGGGCAGAAGCCATTATTAGATAATCTGGCCCCCAGAAAACTTACTGAGCAGGGGAAAAGGCATTTATTTGCCTGGAATCCAAAGCAATCCAGTGGTGAAGAGCACAGTTTCCTGGAGGGTCTGGATGCTGACTCCACCCCCGATTACCGTGTGCGACCTTGGGCAAGTTGTTTAACTTCTCTCAGTCTTGGCTTCTCAGCTAGAAAATAGAGTCCTGGGAGTAGCTCCCTCCCATAACTGCTCTATAGCTTCGCCAGCCTCGTCTCCACAGAGGGCCTAACCCAGAGGCTGGCCCACTGTCCGTGCACCACAAATGTGTGGTGGCTATTGCTGCTGTTCTTCTCCATTTCACAGAGTCCTTGTAGACTCCAGCTAAGTCAGCTGCTGTTTACGGCGTGGGCTCTCAAGGATGGGCTAAGCCTTTTCGGTTAAATACAAGGTGACAAAAAGGATGTCATTTCTCATCATGTTCTTAAACTAAAGACTGCTTTTAATCTCAACATCTCAAACTACCTCTTTTATTCCTTTTGTAAGCTGATTTTTAATCCCTTTTGCTTTCTTCCCCCCACGGGTACCTAATCTGATCCCAGAAACTTTCTCTAACTGTGGAAGATGTTTTCCAGTGGCTTCCGTGATACGTGATACAAAGTTTATGACATTAGTTTAGGGGCAGGGGTTGGGAAACTTCTGCTGTAAAGGGACAGAAAGTAAATATTTAGGTTTTGTTGGCCAAGCTGTTTCTGTTGCAACTACTCGGCTCTCTTGTTTTAGCTGTCATAGACGGTATGTCAGCACATGAACATGGCTGGGCTCCAGAAAAACAGGCAGAGGGCCAGACTCAGCCCATGGGCTACAGTGTGCCAAACCCCTGCCTTTGGGCATTTGGCCAGTTCTGATAGGACCAAGTTTTCCCTAGCAGAGGGACTGAGGTTTAACTTTAATGCTACGGTCAATACCAAATGCTGATTTTATACCATTGGGAAGTTGTGGCTACTGATAACAAAGTGCCCCCTAAATTTTAGGTTGGTTTCCCAGATCTTTCATGAATCGATCCTCACAGAAATCCGTGACACCAGTAAAGAAGTTCTGAGAATGCGGTCAACAGGAAAACAACTGTACAAGATGCACAGTTAAACAACCGTCTGCTCTTGTTTTGTGGCGACCAGCTCCATGGTAGACATGTCCCAGATGTAAAGTCACATCACCCTTCCCATCAGGGACGTGGTCCTTTTCACAGAGGAAATGGAGGCTCCAGGAGGTAAGTGACTTTCCCAGTTCGGATGTGGGACAGAAGAGCAGGGATTGGATCCTCTCTCACCAGGTGTCTCCTTATGACACCACTCCGATGGTGACCGTCGGGATCCACAACTCCACACTGTGGGGACGACATGCCCAGAGAGAAGCCCATCCATTCCCACCATGTCCACATCCTGGGACCCGGAGGGACCAAGTTTTCTGAGCCTCAGTGGATTTCTCCGTGAAGTGCGTCTAACACTCTGCCCCAATTCACGGACATTCTACCTAGGATCTGTTATCCTCATCAGGATAAAAACCTAATGACAACATAAATTTGATGAAACTGTCTGTAGCTTATGTGATTGTTAAAATTCTAAAGGTTTGCTTTAGAAAACTTCATAAAATCCTCTCAAACAAATGGCCTTTTCAGGAGTTTGTATGCACATATAAGAGGAAATTTTGAATAAAAGCATATCTTCTCCTTTGATAGCTAATAAAAAACAGGGCTAAAACATGCCAAAAATGACAAGTGTTTAATTAAAGCATTTTGAGATTTACCTACTTGGGAACAAAGATATGATTTTTTCCCCCTTAAGTCTATATCCTTTTCTTGATTTATTTTTATGTTTTTTTTTAAATTACTTTTGATTTTAAGCTTTCCTGGATTTTTAAGAGAAATTCTGAGCTGACGTGAACGGTCTGTATTTATTGGCTCTACTGCATATTTAGAGATTTATGTACTGTATATTGTGTTTAATTCTTACAATTAGCCCTATGCGGTGGGTACTAGTTAGTTCTGTTTTACCGTGAGGAACCTGAAGCTTACAAAAGCTACCAATTTGCAAAGGTTGTGTGGCCTGGACTTGAACCGGCCTGTGTGACCCAAGCTCTTTACCGACTGGGTCCTGGTAAGCAATTTTCCGCTTTTAATTGGGGATGGTTTTAGGTGGAAAATACCATGAGGCTTAAATAAAGGATTCTGGTTTGGTTTCCTACACAGTAGAAACTACATTGGAAGATGCATCTTCTGTGGAGAAACCTAGAACGTTTCCATCCTTCCCTTGGTGGCATTATCACTCAGAAACCCTGTACCTACCTAAGACAACAGTGTTGAAGGAAACCATCTCTTTGTCTTTGCCATCATTGTAGAAGGCCAGGTGCCACAGGCCCACATCCAGGTATTGTACAAACACGGCTTCGTTCTGCACCAGGGTCTGTATGCTGCGGCGCTCCCTGGGTGACTCAACCACACTCCACTTCTCCTTCCCATCCAGACGCTCCATGAAGTCATACTAGGGAAAGAAGAGAGAGAACTCCATGTGTGAAAGCGGTTACAGACATGGTCCCATGACTAGCTCCTTCCCCTCCCAACCCATTAGTTAGCTGAAAAATACTTTTGAGCACATTTTACTATGAGCTCATCCAGTAAAAAAGAAGAGTCACAAAAGTTGTAACAATAAGTCACCATTTATTATGCTTATAATTATTGCTAATGGTTTTATTACTATAGGCACAATCCCTTTTCTGCTGTTTGAAATCCAAAAAGCTTTAAAGGCAAAACTTTTACGTTTTTTCTTGTGTGTGTGTATGAGAAAGAGAGAGAGAGAGAGACAGAGAGACAGAGAAAGAGAGGGAGGGAGAGGGGAGGTCATTGTTCCAGTCTCCACTGGGGTGTTAGATAATACCTAGTATATGCAAGTATAACTTTCTTGGAATTCCCAAAATTCTGGATTTCAAAAATCATCTGGCTTGGCAAGAGTTTCAGATAAGGAGTTACAGACCTATGTTGCCAGCAATCATCACTGATCATTTACTAGGGAAAGGTGGCATAGCAGATTAGCTAAGACTGAGGGCTGTGGGGGCGCCTGGGTGGCTCAGTTGGTTAAGTGGCTTTGGCTCAGGTCATGATCCGAGGTCCTGGGATAGAGCCCCATGCTGGGCTCCTTGCTGAGTGGGGAGCCTGTTTCTCTCCTACCTGCCATTCCTCCTGCTTGTGCTTGCTCTCTCCCTCTTTCTCTTTCCCTCCCTCTCCCTCTCTCTCTCTTTCTGTCAAATAAATAAAAATCTTAAAAAAAAAAAGGAATGAGGGTTGTGCCCAAATATGTCATACACCTGAAACTAATGTAACATTTTATGTCAACTATACTTTAACTGAGGGGGGAAAAAGAGAGAGATCTGTGCAGCCAGTCTACCTGGGAGAGAATCTCTCACTTACTAGCTCAACCTACCTTCAGTTTCCCCATTTGTAAAACAGAAAATAATAGTACCCACTTTACAGGTTGCTGTGAGGCATAAGATAATATTTGGGACAGTGCCTGGCACAGAGCAAACACAAAATGCTTGTTAGCTAGCTATCATCATCATCGCCACCACCATCATTTCATTCTACTCCTGCAAAAACCCTAAAGATAAGTACTCTTTGTATCACATTTTGCAGATAAGAAAACTGAGGCTCAGAGAAGCCAAACAACTTGTCAAAAGTCACACAGCAACTAAGTGGCCAAGTGAAAACTTAGACCTAGCTCTCTCAGATAAACTAGCAATTAAATATGAAATTCTGTTTCAGTGGAAAGTGGGCTCCTAACTGGAAGTGATCAATAAGAGACAGAGTGGCCGGCGAAGTCTACCAAGATGAGAGGAATGGAAGGAGCCAGTGTGATCCCAGAGAGTTCTGTCCTAGAGATTGGCAAAATCCTTTGGTAGGCAAGTGGGAGCCACTGACGATCCCGGAGCAGTGACTGATGCAACAAAAGGACTGTTTTGAGGAATTTATTTGCAGGCAGGATATGGCAGAGGGGAGAATGAAGAGGACCAGGAAGACCAGTTGGGCAGTGATTATAGAAGCTCAAGTATGACCTGAGAGGGGTCTTTATCAGGACAGTCAATGAGGAGAGGAGACAACTTGGGAGGAGTATTTTTAAGAAAGAAGGGACACTGCTTGACTGTGGGCTGGACAGAGGGGACGAAGGAAAAGGCAGAGGACACCAATGTCTCTTAGTTGTTGACAAGAAAATCAATAAGACCCCTGTAGAAATGGGCTAATCTTGTGAACTCTTTCAAAATCACTGCACGGAAAAGTCAGTTGCACCGTGACTTCCAGAGAACATTCAAAGCACAGGTCTTTAGCAGATAAAAACCACCACGGTGGGATTAAGCTCTCTCTCACCACTTCTCCTCCATAAAAAGGATTTTATAGGTTACAGACGTTGACTATAACCTCTTTCATGAACTTCATAGAATTAAACTCCAGGAATCTATTAACATGACTTGCCCATCATCAGAATAGCCAGTTTTTCCCATCTGAAACGTGATCATTGAAAACAAAGAGTCTGTAATCCAAAGTGCAAAGGCTTTACCATCAGACAAAGCTGGGTTTGAATTCTGACTGCTACTTGCTATTGTTTGAAGTTGGGTCAGTCCACTTTTCGCCTCTTCCTGGTTTGCATACTAGCGAATAACACTCGGCTTTTGGAGATGTTATAAGGATGACATGACATAACGCTCAGGGCGGTGCTTGGAAGCTAAGAACCATGTTACTAAGTACCTCCAGACTCTGAGTTACTTATTTGCAAATCATAATGTTCAGAGAAGAGAAGTACATGGTTCCAGTAGTTCCATCTGGGGGTGGGAGACGGTGGCTGCTTAGGAAGTGGAAATATCCTCGTCTCTCAGAAAACGAGTATGTTATTTAGCTTTCCTCTACCCCATATCCCATTGGTCACAGCTGTCTTTATGGGATAAAATAAATGATACACAGTGATATAACAAACCAGTGCTGCTTTCGGAGACCTTTGTAACCAAAGCATTTGTTTCTTAGCAACCTCGTAAATGTCCAACTACCCAGACCCATGTCTACAAATTGCTGTCAGCCAGAGGAATGAGCGTAACTTCCTTGGAGCTTAGGTGAGGAGAATATGATTCATTTGGGGTCCAGGAAATCACCCCTGTGAGGAAAAGTTGGGTGAAGGTGATTACTTGTGCAGGGTCATTGCTCATTATTAATTTGGACATCAGTCACCTCTCACTGAAATGGCTGGCTGGCCAAGGACAGAAATGACTTAGGACGAGCAGCAGCGCCTGTTGTCCAACCAATCAAATGGCTCCAGGCAAAGGTATTGTCAGAGGAGAGAGAAGACCTCTATTCTGGCTGCCTCTTCCAAGTCACTCCAAAGTAGCACGGAGGGCAGTTTTCATTGAAGAAAGACTCTGCAAGCCAGGGGCTGTCAAACAGGGCACGGGGACATGCGGGTGTGAAACAACAGTGTCTGATGTACCTCAGTGCCGTACCCTTTATTGTGCTTTGCTTTCCTCAAAACCCTCGTCACTCTCTACACTGATATCATCTGTTTTTATGTTTATTGTCAGTCTACTCAGAAGAATGTAAACTCCAGGAGGGCGGGGGTTTTGCCTGCATGGCAGAATGGCGAAGAGTCCATGGGGCCCCTGGGGGACTCGGTTGGTTAAGCATCTGCCTTCAGCTTAGGTCATGATCCCAGGGTCCTGGGATGAGCTTCATATCAGGCTCCCCACTGAGCAGGGAGCCTGCTTCTCCTTCTCCCTCTGGCCCTCCCCCTGCTTGTCCACACATTGTTCTCTCACTCACTGTCAAATAAATTAAAATCTTGGGGGACAAAAAAAGGCTTCAGAACTAGAATCCTAGCACTGCCACTTACTTCTTGCCACACTCGCAAAAGCTATTTCAGTTCTCTGTGCTTCAGTCTCCTCATCTTTAAAATGGGGACAATAATGACATCTCTGTCAAAATACTCTTGTGAGGATTGGATCAATTCATGTAAAGTGCTTAGAATTGCACTTCGTGGGTGGTGAAAAAGCCCTCAAGGTGTGAGCTACCATTATCGGAATTGACTGCTATCCCTCCTTTACCTCAAGCAGAGGCTGGTCAGTAAATATTAAATGTCAAATGAATAAAATACTAAATTTGCAAATGAATTCCACTGAAAAGAAACCAAGTTGGAATACAGTCCAGGTTTTATCTCTAATAACAATCACTTGTACTCCGTAATGTGCTTTCTTGCATGGAAGAGGAGGGGTAGCATTGCAGTCTGGGAGGTTGAATCAGGCAGCAGCAGGTGCAGAACACGCCTAGGATGGGACGTTGTGGTGTTTGCACACTCCCATACATTAGGATCGCAGAGGTGACTTTATAAGGCCACGATGACATCACCTTTGCAATTCTCGGTGGGATGCTGTACAATACCTGCTTTCTTCCCATGGACTTCCCTTGTTCCTTCTCTTGTCTTCCCTTCCCACTTTGATACTCTTTCTTAGTGTCCCCTGTGGGAGTGATGGCTGATCCTTGTCCATATCAGGGTCCTTGCTGCCAGCTGGGAGCACGTAGTAGTGTCCAGTCAATGGAATATAAGCTGTGGGATGAGCTCCTACTTCTAGAACCTGCCATAGGATATCCCGTGCAGCCTCCCCTATTGTTCTCTCTCCATCCCTCCCTGCCTCTGGAAGGTGCCAGAGCAGCCTTCAAGCCCACGGGAGAGCCACAAGACAGGAATGGCCTGGATCCTAGCATGGGCCCTTGGAGGAAGGCTGAAATTATGACACGAGCAAGCAGTGAACACTTAAAATGGAGCCGCTGAAATGTTGAGGTGTCCTTGTTACTTCAGCACAGCCCTCAGAGATTTCCTGGCCTCATGCTTCTCTTTCTTCCCAGTCCACTTGCCGAGAGCATGGTAGTTTCCAGCATACTTGCCATGGAGTCAAGCCCCAACCTATGATGTGTGGGGTGTCTGTTTACCCCTGTTTGCCCAGGGGTAGCCTGGTTGACAACTCTTGTTCTTCCTTTTGCTCCAGAAAGTGCTCCAATCTGGAATGTATAGTTCCCCGACTCACAGATGAACAGGTGATAAGCAGCAGCACGGAGCACCATTGAGGGTCGCTGTAACCTTGGGAAAGGTTGGAGGCTAGAAATACAAGGTGGATCAATGCAGCCAACTACAGGAATGGCCTTTAGGGTGGGGAGTGCAGGAGCTCAGGAAGAAGCTGGTTTGCAGGGAGGCCATCTGGTCCAGGAGAGCCTCTGCTCTCTCGGATTCCTAGACTGCAGTCTGGCCAGCTTGCTTGGCAGCCTGGCTGACCCTAGAAGGAGGCCATTTTCCAATGGCACAGGCCCTGGCCAGAGTTTCCTTTTCATGTCCCAGCGCTGGGGATTGATAACTCAGGCTTAGTACCAGGGACAGCTGTCTCCTCTATTCCAAGACCCCATCATGCTCAATCCTGGATACAGGGATGCTCAGGAGATCGTGCTGCGCTTGGATGACTGAGAGGTTGCTCCATAGCACATTCTATCTAAGAGATCTGCTGAAGCCCTGGAAGAGATGAGGAGGCACATGACCAAATCCCAGTAGGGGATGGATGCGTGCACGGGCTGGCTGCAGGAAGAAGTCTGTCTCCCAAGGCAGCTTGTCTCTCTTGACTCGGCAATAAAGCCACCCAGAAGGTGATAGCGCAAGAACCCAAAATAAACAAACCCCACCCCCCAGTTCTTTTTCCTTGCCCTTTGAAAAATAACCTGTGTTGGCATGCAATGCGAGGACTGTGCCTTTGAGTCATCAGTCATACTGAATGCGGCAGGAAAATGCAACTTTTACGAGCACTTGAGAGGCAAAAAAAATAAACCACAGCAAATATTTGACCGATCCAATTATAAATCTACCCCACTTCTTGGCAGAGACCGAGGAGGAATGGTAATTAAGATAACTTAGTGGGTTTGCAGGAAGAGCTGCTGGAAAAAGCAAAGGAGCCTGGACCATTGAGCAGGGCCTGTCACTCCCCCAGAAGGGAGAGCATCTACAGGCAGGGAGTCTGCCGCCAAGAGATGCTTCTGGAAGCCACACCGATACACACCTGCCAAGGAGGGCAAGGTTAAAGACAGACTCATTGCCCTTCAGGAAGATGTTATTACCGGGTCCAGGACCCTGAGAAGGGGGGAAATAACTTTATTGCCATTTGGAACGTCTGCTTGCTGAGGGTCGATGTGGATGGGAAAAGCAATAAATGTTGACATTTCCCATGGACGGCCTGCCGCTCCCATGCTCCGTGCTGGCGGCTTCCCTGGTCCCAGCTCAGATGTTGATTCCACCTCTGGGACTTCAGGGCGTGCTCAGCAGGGGGTAGGACTGCAGGGGAGCTGCATGTGTGAGTGAGGGCTGCTTGAAGCCACATTACCACAGAGTCTCGGGTCACATCCAGGAACGACCGGCAGCAGCGGGTCACTTGTGGTGGCCTGTTCATCTTCTGCCTCCAGCCAGGCCTATGGCGAAGGGCACCCGGCTGATTCCTCATTAAAGCTCAGCACACTTTCTTTTCTCTCCTTCAAAGAGGCGGAGTGCTAAGGGGGATGTGCAAGGATGAAAACAGCAGGGCCGTGCTCCGGCGGGGCCTGGCTTCCCTTCAGGCCGTCCCACCAGCCTTGTTCGGGATGCTGGCTCGATTCCGACCTAGAGCATTTGAGTCACTGAACTAGATGTCGCTAAGCCTAGCTGCGTGTGCTGCTTAGGAGGACAGGCCCCTAGATTCTGGACGGGACATGGCGCCTGGGTCTGCAGACCGTAGCAAGGCGTTGCGCAAGACCCCACCGGTAAGGATCGAGCAGACAGAAGGCAGAGAGGACCCAAACACAGTTCTGAAAAATAAGGAAGGGAGAACACACCCGCAAGGATGGAATTCCTGATTCTTCCATCCCATCTCCTCCTGCACAGCCGCAGGAAAAGTAATCATCAAAAATACTGAGAGTCTCTTATTTTTCTGGGCACTTGTAATACACCAGGCATGAGGGCAAGTGCTGACATATGTTATCTCTTTCCATCCTCCCAGAAACCCTATTTGCATCCCCATTTCTCAGGAGAGCGTAATGGCTGAGACAGAAGTAAAGTAACGTACCCAGGGCCATTGACAGGAGTTGGTGGCCAAGCACAGACTCGAACTTGGATTTGCGTGAGTCTTAACAACCATGGGAGGTCACTTCAAGTTTTCCAAGAGCCCGGCTGCCTCTGCTGGCAGATCCGATGGCTGGCCTGCTGTGTGAGTCTCCTAAAGATGCTGCTGAGCAGAGAAAGGGGAGGAAGGCAGAGCCCAGTGGTGCTAGGGCCAGACTTGGAAGCAGGCTGGGCACCTGGGGACAGGGAGATGTCCCACTGGAGTAGATGGAAAAGGGTGCCAGGAAAGCTGGGGCTGGCTTTGCTGGCTGTTGGCCCTCCCTGATCTAAAAACCCCCTTTGCCTACCTCCAAACTTCTCTGTCCTTGTATTCGGGCCACCCTGTTCTCTGTTTCTGACACTTGCCAAACTCATCCCAGCCTCAGGGCTCTGGCACAAGGCATCCCCTCTGCCTGGCCCTGTCTTCCTCCTGATCTCACACCTGCCCGTTGCTTGTCAATCCTGCCTCTGCCTGAGCACGGCAGCTTCAGAGTGGGTGTCCCTGATCCCCAATCCAAATGGCTCGACCACTGCTTGCTTCTCTCCTCAGCAAAGATGCATCCCTCTTTAAAAAAAAAAACACAGTTGGTTATCTTTTGATTGATAGTCCATCTCATTCTTCTTGCACACAAACCTCTGCAGAGTGGGAGACTTGTCTGTTTTTCTTAACACAGATCCCCAGTGCCCGGCATATGGTTGGGGTTCAGTAGAGGTCTTGACTCATTGAATGAAAACACTTTGGCTCAAAGGAAACGGTATTGGAGTAAAGTCTATACCAACACAGTGGGGTTCTGGGGACAGGACCCCTAAGAAGATGTAAACTCTGCAGGAAAGTTTCTAGGAAACTTTAATCAACACTCTGCAGTTTTCCAGTATTTTTGTCTGCTAACTGTTCAGATGACATCATGAGGGCACATTTAATGAGGCCAGGCACTGTTCTAGGAGATTCACATGTACTACCTTACTGAGTGCTTTTTTTTTTTTTTTTTTAAAGATTTTTATTTTTATTTATTTGACAGAGAGAGATCACAAGTAGGCACAGAGGCAAGCAGAGAGAGAAGAGGAAGCAAGCTCCCTGCTGGGCAGACAGCCCGATGCGGAGCTCCATCCCAGGACCCTGAGATCATGACCTGAGCTGAAGGCAGGGGCTTTAACCCACTGAGCCACCCAAGCGCCCCCTTACTGAGTGATTATAACAGCATTACTGAATAGGACTTCTCACCCCCACTTTGCATATGTGGTAACTGAGGCAAGCAGAGGTTACTTAACTCGCTCGGGGTTGGTAAGCGGGGGAGCTGAGACCCACACGCAGGGAGCCAGCTTCAGAGAGCATTCTGTTAACCCACTGGGTTACAGGCTGCCCAGGGTGGCAAGCAGGCAGCCAACACCCAGTGTTGGCCAGCCTCACTTGTCTGGAGGGAGGGCAAGGCGTTATTCTCCTGTTCCCTGGGAAGGAGAAAGTGTACTATGGGTCAAGGGCAGGAAGACCTTTGATGACACAATGGGGATCCCAAATAAACCTGCAGAGCTTCTAGCAGAAGTAGGAGTGTAAACAGAAACATATTTGGCATAAACAACTCATTTCATTTTTTGAATCCCATGTCTTTGGCCCAGAGTATCTGTTTCCTCTCATGAAGTTGCTGTGCTAAGACAAAAACTAGGGGGTCTATGGGTTATGGGGTACCTGCCCATGTGTAATAAGATGGAACAATTTTACTTATCTCTTTGGGGAAAACAGCCCTATTTAACAAACTGTTTAGTATAGAAAGTAAGAAACCAAGGACCGTGGGTGTGGGAGAGACTGTCCTCATGAGACAAAGGAAGAATTTGATTGGGTATGGGAAACAGAGGGAGCTAGAGGGAGGTACAGGGAACAGAGTGTATGACAGTAAGGTGTTAGGAACTCCCCAGGCCACAAGGCGGCCTCTTCCTGTGACTCCTTCCTTATACTCACAAATTCAAGGAAAGGAGAAAATGAAGGGGAGATGTGACCAAATTTCTTATGGAAACTAGCAAGGAGGGTGAGTACCGTTCTTGGACGTTAGAGGGCAGGCAAGTGAGGGTCAAGTGATACAAGAGGAATAAGCCACAGGAATTCAGAATCATAGGCAGGCTCACAGGGTGTAGACACACTTAGCCCGGGTGAGGCTGGGCTAACATCTGGCTTCACCGGGAAGACCAATAGCTCTCTACATTGGGGTTCACAGAAGAGATAGATCTGAAGCATAGCTCACAAGCTTCTGCCTTGCCCAGGCCTTATGTTACCGAGGGAAATAAATGTAAAAATATTGGTGCATTCAACAAACACTGAGCACCGATTATGTGCCTGGCCCTGCTTTGGGAGCTGGGGCTCTGGCAATGAGTCCTGTGGACAGGGTTCCAGCTCCCCAGGGGATGACATTGCCATGGGGGAAAAGAATGCCAGGGAGTGATGAGAGCTTTGAACAAAACAGAAAGCAAATCAAAGACAACCCAAATGCCGATCAACGAGTGAATGGACAAACAAATTATAATCCATCCTTACAATTGGAAATCTACTCAACAATAAAAGGAATGAGCCACTGATACTACAACAATGGGGTGAATCTCCCAGACTTCGGGCTGAGTGAAAGGCCAGAAACAAAAGAGCACAGGGTTCCCTGTTCATGAAACTAGAGAAGATGAATTTCGTCTCTAGACAAAGAAAGCAGATCAGTGGTGGGCTCAGAGGAGGTAGGCATGGGGCCCAGGGGGGCTTCTGAGTGGTGGCAGTGTTCTAGATCACGACTCTGGTGGTGCTTACTCACACAGATAAGGTTTTCACATTGTAAGAATCAAACTGTACTCATCAAATGCGTACCTTGGGTGGCTTGTAAATTACACATAAACTGATATGAGACAAAGAAAGTAGGGTCTGTAATAAAGTGTAAAGGAGTATCCAGTTTTAAACTCCCCTGTTGGGAAAGGACTGAGGGCATTTGGTGTTTGGGCAGAGGCCTGGCAAAGGCAAGAAAGGAGCCATGGGATTACCTGGTGGAGGAACATTCCAGAGAGAAAGGCCAATGCAAATGCTCTGAGACAGGGAGTCCGGCATGACTGGGGGGAGAGTGAGAGGGCCACAGCAGTGGAGTGGGGGGATTGAGGGGGAGATGGCTGGTTGGGCAGTGTGCAGAGGGTTGGTGACTGATGTGCCATTAGACATTTACTGAGTACCTAGTATGGACAAGCATTGCTGTGCGTGCTGGAGACCCAGCAGGCAACCCAACAGTCTTTGCCCTCCCTGGGCGGACATTTCAGAACAACATCAGATTTTCCTTTTAGCATGATGGGAGGCCAGTGGAAGATTTGCAGAGACTGGGTGCTCTGATAGGTATAAAAGTTGAGACCAGAGCCTTCTTTGTAATAAGAAGAGAACTTCTCCTGGTGTGTTCACTGTGCCTGGTTCCTACGAGGGCCCTCTTGGCTTGGCGGTGGTTTTGGTGGTTTGCTGGCTGAAGATAAGCAGATTAAGCGTTCTGCTAATTCCCCTATCCCCCACGTATCAAGCCTAAAATGGTGGTTTTCAAGTTTCAAAGGAGGACGTTTTGAATGTCTCTGGTATTGGGGGAGGGTTGTGATATACGGGGGATGAAAAATGAATGTAAGTGGATTAATTACCACCACTAAAGGGTAATATGGTGAGGATCTCAGCAGGCCTCCCATGCAGCTCTTCCAGAGTGGGTTGCCAAGGGAAGCAGGGAAAATCCCTGAACAATGAGGCCAGGGCAAGGCAGGGACAATGTACTCCCTGGTGGCTGGTGCTCCCTGGGATTTCTCAGAGGGGGTCTTAATGCCACTGTCTACCAGCCCCATAGGGCAGGCCCAGCTCTGCCTTATCCATTGCTGCAGCCCCTTAATACGTGGCACATAGTAGGTGCTTAGCTAATGTTGGTGGAATCCAATATTATGGCCTGCCTTTGGCAGAATGATGGCTCTACTGGAAGACAGGATCTCCCTGGGAGATTGTTAACCCTTTCAGATGAAATTTTTGAGAACAGAGAGAAACAGTTGAAAACTTGAAGTCCTGATCTCCTATCTTCAAGACCTTCCTTCAGTACCTATTCCCTCCCATAAGGGTGACTCTGGGCTTTGTGGTATGGGGCCACTTCTTCCTTTGATTTAGCACACATTCCTAGCTGGGCTGTGTCCATGGCCGTAAGCGTGCAACCACTCCATACAGGGCCACAGCTTCGAAACCTCCAGAGCAACCATCCCCCTCAGTTGCTTCTGGTCTTGTAAGAGCCAGTGTAGGGAGGAAAAGCTATATCCTTGTTAGTGAGCGATGGCTAAAGAAAAGCACAGCTTCTAAAAAGACGACAACTGTCATGGGAAGCTTCGGCACAGCGCACACAACAAGAGGTATCTTCGCTGTCCTCTGCTTGGAAAAGTCCTCCCCTTCCTCTCCTCTTCCTTTATCTGCTTAACTTGCCTTCCAGGATTCCGCTTGTTTAGCACCTCTTCCAGGAAGCTCTCCTAAAATTCCACACAGGTTATATCTAGTGGCCTATTTTTATGCTCTTAAACCTCCTGTATCCAACTCTTTAATAATCATCATAGCTAACATTTAATTAGTTTATCATACAAGGGGCAAGCACAGAGTCCATAAGTGATATATGGCATGGGTTCAGGAAACATACAAGAGAGGAGTGCTAGTAGGAGCCACACCGTCCACCCTCTCCCATCCCATGGACAGCTGTGCTTGGACTGGGCATGGCAGAGCGCACGGTGCCCCAGGAGAGGTGCCCTGATCCCCTGCCACCTCGCATATTTACAGAACGATTGAGAGGGGCACAGGAATCACTTGGCCACATTGGAAGACCCTGATCTTTGCAGTCTGGATTAGGGGCTGGAGGAGGACCAGCTAGAAAATAAGTTTGTGCGCCTGTGCTGGTTTCTGCCAGAGGCCTTACCGTTCTCCCTGTAGACACCGCGGGTTGCTAAGTTACCTGTGAGTGAGCTGTAAGGGTTGTAGCCCAGTCTGACTGACTGATGGATCTCCATGGGGTGCTTACTATTTGCTAGGCGTTATCTCATTTATACTCACAACAACCTGATGACGTATAGTCCTCACTTCACGGATGGTGAAACTGAATCTAGAGAGACTTGGCCACAAACATTCAGCTACTGCAGAGCAGAGAGAGGATTCAAACCCAGGGCAGGCCAATTCCAGAGCGTCAGTTCTTAACTTGCACCTGGCTGTGAATCTCACGGCCCTCCCTACATCATGCTACCATTGTCACTCAACATGTTAGGTCCCCATCTCCTTCAAGTAGGGCCAATGCCTTTCATTTCTGTGTCCCCACTACAGGCATTCAATGAACATTTGCTGAACACATGGATGGATTGATTTCATACTTTGTCTTCCCACAAGCTCATGCTTTTATCATGTTGTCTTCTGATCCAACCCTGGAGAAGGGTGGAAGGTATTGCTCTGAAGAGCAAGTAAGCCACAGTGTAGAGGTCAAGTTCGGTGAAATTGATGGACACCTCAAGGCTCTTCCAAGAGGCGCAAAACCTCTCCCACAAGGCCAGGAAAATGGACGTGTTACTTCTCAGTGCCTTGCTGAGGTGAGTTCTTATTTACTGCACATTCCCATCTAATGGTCTTTAGCCAATGACTTCTCAAAAATGTCACATTTGGCTCCTTGCCCTCCCAAGATCAATAGGAGGGTCTTATGTGGGTTGCTTGTGAAAATGAATCAAATCTCCTGAGAGAGGGAGAGAACTGGGAATGTGTCCAGTCACAAAATGGCTTCCCAAGCACCGAAGAGGAGAGAATCCCAGGCACTGGGCAGCTTCTCTCAGGGCATGGTCCCAGTCTTGGGACCCATGGTCCCCACACGCAGGCAGCAGTGTGACTTGGGCAAGTCACTTTGGCCCTCTGAATCTCCACTCTCCAATCCCTAAGCCAGCGATAGTAAGGGCTCCTACCTCTGAGGGCCATTTGGACTCGGGCCAGGCTCATGGTAAGCAATCAGTGTCAGCTGCTCTCATGCCTATTATTACTGTTATAAAAGCTTGACATACTGTAAATCTTTTGTGCTAGCGGTTCCACTTTTAAGAATTCATCAGAAGGAAATTATTTAAAAAAATACATGAACATAAACCTGCAAAGATGTTTACTGTAGTAGGATTATAATGCTGAAAGAGGGAGATTGGTTCCAAAAATTTTTAATCTTTAGAAGGGACTATTTATGAAGGATTTGTGATGAGTTTATGGAAGAAGATTCAGATTTAGAAAGATGTTCCTTACCTATCTTTATGCAAAGAATCGGGGTAGAAACTGCATGTATGGTATAATCCTATATTTGTAAAAACGATTGCCACATGTGAACAGAAAACCATATGGAAAATATACTAAAAAATGTTGTTTTCTATGTTTCTATGTGTTCTATGTCCTAGCATCAACATATATTGCTTTTATAATGAGAAAAACCCAAATAAAGGCTATTGTTTTAAAAAATTGAAATTTGTTTTGTATTGTTTGGGGGCTTGTGTTATAGATACTTTGAAAAACATGGTAATAGTAGCTTCTATCATTTCTTTTTTTTTTTTTATATTTCCATGTGCTGGCACAGTTCCAGAACAATTTAAATAAAGATTACCTCATTTAAATCTCACAGCAGTGCTAGGAATGTATAGTATTACTGTCTCCATTTTATAGATGAGGTAATGGAGACAGAGAGAGGCTGAGGAACCTGGCCAAGGCCACACAGCTTTGAAGTACTAGAGGTTGAAGTTCAAGACCAGATAGTCTGGAATGGTCCACACGTTTCTGCCCATGCTTGTCTGTGTTGGGAATAGCTTTATCAGCAGTCTGCAGAATGTTTACCTAAGGTTTATTTTTATCTGTTTATTTACGTATTTTGAAAATTATATTTAAATCCCCACACTGACTTGATATCTACAATAGGATCTATTACCTGAGGATATTTAGAATTAATAAAAGGCCACTTAAAATGAATACCCTTAACAAATGGGAACACGATTAGGACTTTATCTTGAAGAATGAAGCTCTAATTAAGAACAAATTATTTTTATCTCAGACTCAGGAAAACCCAGGTTATATTAGGAACTATAGTCTAATTGTTCGAAGGCACATTTAGTTTGCATCCATACACAAAAATGCGATGGCAAACATTTCACTGTCTCTCAGCTGCATCGATTGCAAAACACATCCTGGTCTCAGAGATGTCAAAGAGGAGCATTATGCGCATCTCCGAATCGATGGACTACTTGAGAACAATGCAGCATCACTTGAGCTTGACCGGTGGAACGCGATCAAAAGGGATGTTTCTGTAAACACACTGGACGTCTTTGTCAGATGTCCCAGAACCTCTCTTGATGTTATTATAATCGCCCTCTTGGAAGCGCTGATTTCACCACCTCGTTACTTCTTGCCGCTGCGTATTTCGCTGCGTTCCCTCAGCCAGAGCCCCACTTCCCAAGGCTTCACCTGGCACTTCAAGGCAGAGCTCCCACACCGCTGCCACTGATTTAATGAAATTCTGGTCTGTGCGTGAGTTGTAACTGCAGTCCATCAGCGATGGTGTTTACATTGCCCTTGGTGCAGGCGGCTCCTGGAAAAGAGCGCTGACCAGGGACAAGAGAAGAGAGGGGTCTGCCTGCTCAGCCCCGGACATTCCGGCTTTGCAGCTCTGAACGACGTCCAGTCTTTCACGTGTAAAATGGGGCTGGCTCCTCATAGCGCCTACCTCACTGGGTTGTTGTGAGGATAAAACAACTCACGGGAAACAGTCCTGGCACGTCGAGCTCCCAGCTAATGCCAACTGTTACTACCATAACTAGCGTTACATGGATGGGGAGGGAGCTCGGAGTGGAGAACATTTTTGTAATTGATCAGATGATTAATGGATATTTTTGTCTTATAACAACTTTCGCTTCCCTATGAAACATCTTTAACCTGAAAGGGGCTTCCGTTAACATTTTCAAAGCCATTAATTTTCGTTTAGAGGTTGGAATAAAGCTATTCTTAATATCTCTGAATATGGACTTGAACTTCTGTAACTCTCATTTATTAGGAAGCTTATCGATCTGCAAGGGGTTTTCTTTGGTGTGCGTTTGCTCAGATAAAGTTGTATAAGCAAACGTCCTGGTGGAATCCTATTCCACCAAATGCCCCATAGAGCAGAAATACAAGTTTGTGCCAGAATGTGAAACCAGGAGTGCAATTTCAAATGGATATGTAACATGTCTCATACAGGTTATATATATATATAGATGTATCTATATATCTCTATATCATAGGTATGTATCTATATCTGTATACACGTGCATGTGTGTGTGTGTGTGTTTGTGTGTGTGTGTATTTTAGTGAAGACAGTTTCAAAGCTAACTTTAAGCTTAGGGTGCAACTTCTCTATTTCTGTATTTAAGGCAAGGGATGGAAATAGTTTTTAGATATCTGAAGTGATTTAGTCAAGCTTGTGGATCAATTTAATTGAAGAGTAGTCAGAGCCCGTAAAGGGAATGATTAAAGAAAATACTGCTGTGATTTGCAACTACGTATATATATATTCATTGTGATTTTTCTCAAAACGGTGCAAACAAAACAAAGTATATAAATAAATTGAATCTTGAGAGTGATATAAGATTATAGTCACCATCTATAGCCTCCTAATGCTTCTTTTTCTCAAAATAGATTCAAGCTTGTCACGAATGCACTTTTCTTAAAGAGAGAGCCATTACAAAAATCAAGAAAAGTATAAAGAATAGAGTAACAAATACCCATATTTGGACCACTCAAGTGAATAAATGCTAACATTTTGTCATATTTATGTCCAATCTGTGTGTGTGTGTGCTGGGGATGGGGAGGAAGTTTGCTTTACTGTTAATAATTTATTATGGATAAAAGCAAGTGCTTTTTGAACTTAATTCTTAGTCCTGTTCTCCTTACCTATTCCAAGAGGTGACCACCCTCATGAGTTTAGTCTCTCCCTGTGTCCCTATCTGTGTAGCTGTATGTAGTTTTTCCTCTGTTACACATAAACATACATATACTAAGATTAATGTTACACCAAATATGGATTTGAACTATATACTACATTTATGCTAATAAAATCGTTGCTTTTATGCATTTTTATTTATGGCATTCTCACTTGAGGATAAAGGTCTTCGCCTAGAAAATTTGTAAATTCCAGAATTATAGCGCCTGAGAGTCTACTGGTCTAAATACGTGATGTAGGGCTGTCCTCTCTTATTCATCCCTGCCTTTCCAGCTTCCATCTTTCTCCCTGAGTTCCATGTTTTCAAGCATTACCTTTCCTGGGAAAACAGTGTACTCCCCTGCATTCCCCCCGCCCCCCCGCCCCCCTGCCTAACACCAGCTCTCCTGTAAAACTCAAGCATCCCTGGAGATTTCTCCTTAGCTCTGCTTGGTGGCTGCCCAGGGGGGCACCTGCTCTTCTAAGTAGAAGTTTTAGTTCCTGTTAGGATGTACCAGATAATCACAAGGGGCCTCCCAAGAAAGACCTTTCCAAAAGGACTTTTAGTACAATACAGAAGAAACCAAGTCTCTCTTGGTTTCACAAAATCTTTCTCCATACCTCGATTTCTTTGGGAAAGGAATGGTCTGAAAAACATGCCTGTAAAAATATGCCTCCCTCCAAAAGGAAGACAAATTGTTATGTGATGTGCCATGCAAGCTGACCGTCATACCCTGGTATTCCCCTTGAGTGAAGCTCACGGCTGCACAGGAAGGGGGAAGTCTGGGAAGAGCCCATGTGACTGGCCAGTGGGCGCCGTGAGGGCGCAGAGATTGCAGCATGGGGTGCTCAGAGCCCTCAGAGTCCCCATGTCCCAGGGACCTAGCCAGTCCCTCAGACTGCAACTCTGTGCCGTTTACACCCTTGGGCCAGAGAGAAGGGGACAAAGAAAAGTGAGAGTTCATTTTCCAAGAAGGCTCTGAATCAGAAAGGGGTAAGCCCGGGGGGGCAAAAGCTAACATCACTAATCACCATCCATAAATGTGCTTTAAAGAATGTCATTTAGAGGAATTCTGCTGAGGAAGACGATTATGAATGTGTGCTCAGCTCATTTTATCTTGGTCCACACATGCTCCACCTCCTGGACTCGTGAGTATTTCCTGTGATCCTGGAGCAGCTTGTGGTCTCTTATGTAGTTCTCTATTGTTTAATGTGTCTGGTGGCTGGTTTTGCTTCCCCTCCCACAGTCACATCTCAGCATAAGGCCCCGGGGGTCTTCAGCAGACGGTGTCTGCTTCATCTTAGTGCCATACAACCCCTAGCATTTCCCTCTAAGAACTGGAGCTGCAGGCCCACCCTCTGCTTCTAAGTTGCCTCTGGAAGTCACTGGGCTCATGGCTCCATCAGTCTGAGTCATGAAATAGGCATTTTTAATATTTGCTAAACAGTACTGTAGAGAAGGTGAGTCTCAGCAGGGCTCCCAAGCGGTAAGAGCATCTTGTTGTCTCAGGTTAATCATGTACCTCATTTGCCGATTATTGACTTGTTCTCACAAAGGATTTTACTTGGCTTGACATATCAGTAGCGATCAGTGATGAACTGTCAAGCAAACTTGCTCGCTGCCTTAACTACCCAAGACCCTGACTTGCGGCAGCAACCTCTGAAATTTCCTTTGATGCCTGGCACTGTAGCCGGGTCAGATTAATATTATTGTTTCAAGTTTGATCAGTTTCCTTTCCAGAACTGGGGTTGAGCAAATCTGACCCAGTTTGTCTGATTTCAAATACATGGCAAGATACACTAGGCTTCCTCACACATCATCCCTGTTAAGAATTCGAATTGGGCGGCGCCTGGGTGGCTCAGGTGTTAAGCATCTGCCTTCGGCTCAGGTCATGATCCCAGGGTCCTGGGATCGAGCCCTACATCGGGCTCCCTGCTCTATGGGAAGCCTGCTTCTCCCTCTCTCACTCCCTCTGCTTGTGTTCCCTCTCTCACTGTGTCTCTCTCTGTCAAATAAATAAATAAAAAATCTTTAAAAAAAAAAAAGAATTCAAATTGGGCGGCTGAGACTGGCTTATACTGACTTTGTTTTGTTTTTGTCTAGGTCTTGAAAAAATGCCATACAGGGTGGCAAAATGCTGCATCTGAAAGACAATATAATAGCTACCTTTCAAATGGACCAAGATTAAACAAGGAAAACACTCAGTGTATGTAAGGATTCAGGTAAATAAAAGCACCTACACCCTGGGCTGGTAGTAAGGAGGGTAGGGTGGGTAACTGGTGCAGACTTTTAGAAGGACAATTCGGCAATTTGTACTAAGACTTCAAGTGTTGACTTTCAGGAAAGAATTAAGGGTGTACACAAATACTGGCCACAAGGACCAGTATCTCAACATTTTATTGTTAGTCAGCAGGGCTTCTTGTTGATTTATCTGGTGCTCCATGTCTCAGGGTCAACAGAAGATTGTATTTCCTGCTCCACTGAAGTTAGGATAGGACTTGCTTTGGTTCGTCAGACAAGGGCTTAAGTGACATGCGTCACTTCCAAGCAGAAGTATTCAGGGATTGGTCCAGAATTCACATCTTCTCCTTCCTTTGCTACAGGGAATGAGTATCTCCCTGATAGTGGAGGTTCCATAGGTCTGTGTCCTTGAATGAGCCTGCCATTGTGCCAAGTCTTGTTTGATCGATGGGAACGTGGGAAGTGGGGTTTCCCAATTTCAGCATTACTGACATTCGGGGTGGGGCAATTCTCTATCGTGGAGGCTGTGCTGTGCGTGTTTAGTAGGGTCCCTAGGCTTGACCCACTAGCCGCTAGTAGCAGCTCTGTCCCCGTGTGACAACCAAAAATATTCCCAAACATTGTCAAATGCATCTGCGTTGGGGGCAAAATCACCCCTGGTAAATGAAAAATAGGTTTTGCTATTTTAAGCCACTTAGATTCTTAGTCTGGTTGTTTGCTTTTTTCCGTCCTGCAAACTGATAGACTTTATTATAGCAGAAACATATGTAAACATTTACCAAAAGGGGTTAAAATTGTGGCAGTTTTTGCTTCCTTTGGTTTCTCTGTTTTGAAATTTTTTTCTACGACGAAAATACAATTTGTTCTTCCATAAGAAGGCAAACACACTAGAAAATTAATTTTACTTTAAGAAGCTATATTTACATAATTGCTCATCTATATACAGTATTTGCTAGGGCCATACGGAGTTTCTTAGCACTACAAAACACTTGTGTATGCTATCTCTATATAGCGCTTTAGTGGACAAATGTGTTCCCATTCTACATCTGTTGTGGTTGTGTAATTACAGCTGCTTTGTGAGCCAGGTAACAAACAGGTAGACAAACCGAGGCTGAAAGAGGTTAAGGGCTAAGTCTAAGATCTCCTGGTGAATATGTAAGAGGGCCTGAGCCATCCTGAGCTCTGTGATTCCCGGACTTTCTCCCCCACACCCCGTTGCCTCTGTATTGCTGTAAAAAACCACATTCAAAAAGTCAACTGGGACTCACTCTGATTCTTGAGAAATTTAAGCAGGTAAGAAAGGATTCTCCTCTGTATTTAATACCCTTGGACAAGGATACTAAACCTTGTAGGATCTTGGTCAAAGCATGATACTCAATAAAATTTAAGCATAACTATTTCATGCAACACAGCCAATAGAATTTCCTAGTCATCCCCCCTCCCCATCTCTTTCTCTTTCTCTCTTTCCAGCTCAAATGAGTCACCTTGGCTAGGCTGCCAATCCCCATAGAACTTATGTTCCTTGATAGGATATGCCAATAGAAATGAGAAATTCTATAATGGCTAGAGATGTGAGTTAGTCACCTGTCCCTGCAAGGAGCTAAGCACCGTCTCCTCGAGGAAATGTAGCTCATCAAATGGACATGAATGCACGTAATGACAGTGACTGAATGTGAAAATGTGTAGGGAATCGGTTTTTTCTCTTTTTCTTTTTTTTAAGAAGTGCCCCTATATTGTACCTGTCTTGTCCATTCTAAGCATCTGCACTGTGTCTCGCTTACTTGACCCTCTGGCGCACGCTAAACTCCCAAATTGGCAGCTGGACTGAAACCCTCAGCGTACATCCAGCCCATGCCTATTCATTTCCCTTCCCTTGAACTGTGATGAGGCTGTCCCTGGAGTGGAGCTATTTTGAGAGGACGACCGCTAGAACAATCACTAGCCTGGCAGGAGATGGACAGTGTGGTGTAGCCACAAAAGAAGAAAAGACATTGTCATTGAGGGTCTGAGTCCTGAATGTCAGAACAGCAGGGAAACTGGGTAGAGTATGTTTCTGCCTGCTGTCCGCTATCACTCAGTTATAGAGAGTTACCTACTTGACTTGTCATGATCATTTGCTTTTCCATGATACTAGTTGTTCAGAGCATGCGAGGGAAGGGGGTTAGCAGTGCTTTGGAACTGTGTCGGGAAGAAGCAGTTTTCTCCGGCAAAGCTCCTTGCATCCAACTGGCTTGAGAGGGAAAGTTATTCTCAGCTGTGCCCAGAGGCATGTTCATATTTCCTCGAATAAGGCCAATAAGCAGATTTCATTACGCAAGTCCTTCATTGTGCTGTAGTAGAATCAGTGGAGCCTGAAGGTCAAGGACACCGCCTCACAATTTGCATAACTTCCCAGAGCAGGACCCTGCTGCCTGGCCAGAAGTCACAGAAATGCCACAGGGATTCCTCTCACCTGACTTCCTCTCTTTCTCTGGATGCGAATCTCTTTGAAGAGCAGATGCAATTTTTGTATAGGGAGTTCTGCTTGGTGGGGGGCCATGTTAACTCATCTCTGAATAATCAGTGCCTAGACCAATGAATATTTTTCTGGATGGATGGATGGATGATTTATTGATTACCACTTCACATATTGATCCCTATAGCCTGGGCTGTGTATGGTAAAACAAAACGCCCACAGCCCTTCTCTAGTCCTTTATATTGATTCTTTGATACTTTTAGTTCATAAAGATGGAATTGCAAAGAAGTTTCATTTTGAGAGCCAACACTGGTCAGTTGGTAGTGGCTGCCTTGAAGGTTCTGTTGGAGTTATCTGTGCACTGAGCTCACCAAGGAAAAAGTGCAGCCATCGATTAGCAATGTCTGCCAAGAATCAAAGACAGAGAAATGGTGGCCTGACTCCTTTGCATTTGCCAATGGGTTTAGAGCTTTCAATTCTTTCAATTCAATTTTCTAGATGAATACCTTTCCAGCACATTTTAAAGTCATCTTTGACTGGATATAATGAGTAGTCAAGGAAGTTTTCCTTCCACTAGGGTATTTTCCTAATGTACTTCTTTATGTACTCACTGGATTTGAAAGCCAATGAGGCAGGAAAACCCTACTTAGTTTTTCTCGGGATATACAATTCTTATCGGAAAAGAAAACCAAGCTAGGTGGGTGTTAATTTATCCCCAATGGTGAGTATATAATAAAGTCTCTACCAGGACAAATTAAAGGATGGATGAGAGGAAAAACAATGAAATCCATAATCTAATCCAATCTCTTCAATCCCAACACTGGCGATAATATCACTTTCACGGTGCCAACAACATCCCAAGGAACTCAGTAGCGGGAGGAGGAGAAATGACGGAGAAACAGCTGAATTTTGGTTACACAACTCTTTTTAGATATATTGGGATATCTCCTACTGATATTTTAACAAATTAATTCCAATAACTAGAATACCTGAAATGAAAATGCCCAAGGATTAACCTCCATGCTGGCAAAGCTGACTTCATCAGGTAGGAATGTCATCTTTTTTTTTTTTTTTTTGAGATACCATTCATACAACATAAATTATGCCATTTTATAATTCAATAATTTTTAAATATATTCGCCATGTTGTATAATCATCACCACTGTCTAATTCCTGAGCATTCACATCACTCCTAAAAGAAACCCCATAACTACTAGCAGTCAGTCCCAATTCCCTCCTCCCCCATACCTGGCAATCCCTCATCTCCTTGCTGTCTCTGTGGGTTTGCCTATTCTGGACAATAAATGGAATCATACAGTAGGGGGCCTTTTGTATCTGTCTTCTTTTACCTAGAACCATACTTTCAAGATTCATCCATGTTTTACCATGTAACAACACTTCATTCCCTTTTATAGTTGAATGATATTTCACTATATGCATAGGTCACATTTTGTTTATCCATTCATCAGCCCATGGACAATTGGGTCATTTCCACTTTTTGGCTGTTATGAATAATGTTGCTCTGAACCCTCATGTATATGTTTTTATGAGAAAGAACATTTTCAGTTCTCTGTGTGTATATATCTAGAAGTAGAATTACTGGGCCACATGGTGATTCTAGGTGTGACTTTCTGAAGAACTGTCAAACTCTATTCCACAGTAGCTCCACTATTTTACATTCTCACCAGCAATATACCAATGTTTCAATTTCTCCACATCTCTGCCAACAGTTGTTATTGTCCAACTTTCAATTATAGCCATCCTAGTAGGTAGGGAGTAGGAATTTCTTTAAACTCTTAGTTCCATCGAGAATGGTCATACCTGGGCATGAGATGGCGGAAGTCCTCTTCTTATGTAAACACCAAAGAGAGCATCCTTTCCGAGAGAGATGTTGAATTTTAAGAACTGGGGTTGACTGATGTGAATCTGTGATCTCCAAAACACACCTGGGGGTACTTCTTGGGTCACCCGTCGACCAACTTCTGCTTCACCACTGTCTATGCTGCTGTTTTTCAATGACCAGGGCACTGGAAAATAGGAAGTGACATCAAGTCAGTGATATTAGTACACATTTGTTGGTTCTACATTTCTACATACATTTATTTGCATGCCAGGCATTGAAAAAAAAAATGCAGATGAAACTCACGGCAAGTTCATCTTTAAGTATAAAACTCATAACCCAGGGCATGTGAAATGCTGGCACAATGCTTCCTAAACTTCTGTGATTGCTCTTTACTGATCAAATACAGTAGGAGCTGGAGTCTGGGAAGTACATGTAAAGCTTCCAACAACCTTGAATAGGGCTGGGTTGTACAATTATCGGCAGGGGAGATGAGAATGATATTAACTTGGCACCAAATTTAATTTTTGTAGCCTTTAATTATTCTTCCCAGCCAGAAACAAGTCCAATATACTGACATTTTCCTAAATGAAAAAACAAAAAAAAGGGAAGCAACAGTGAACAAACATTGGCCCAAAGTAAATAACAACAGAAAATAAGGGCTGGATCTCAGACTAATGTAATATTGGGGGTAACTCCTTCCCTGGGAGGGATCTAAGCACCATGTGGAAATCACGCTACTCTCATGGTGACATAAATCATCTCTGTTGCACTTGAAATCATCTATAAAAACATATTGGTTGTCCACATTCAGCTTCCTTCAGAACTTTAATAAGGGAAGTTGCAGAAATACCTATTTTTAAAGAGAATTTCTTCATAACAATGAAGCAACCAGTACCTTCTGCACTCCCGAGGGTGGTTTTATTTGCAAACACAGATTTAAGGAAAAGCTAGGAGTTACTGGTAGTTGCCCAAAGAAAGCAAGTTCATCTCTCAGGGCCTTATTTTCCCGATCCCTTAAATGGGAATAAAACCCAAGTGGAATCCAGCTTTGTCATGGTCATTTGTGATTTGTTCAGATAGAAAGAAGTTCTGGGGTCTTTTCACTTTGTAATCGACCACTCTGATGGCCTCGTGGGTCCGAAAACTTCATTAGCTCGATGGGCAAAGGATGGGAATCAGCCTCCCTTCTGCATTCTGCAACAGATGGGATTTTCTGAAAATATTTATCTGTATTTGGCTGCAATGCAGTGCAAGAGGTTTGGACGGCCAGGAGAGGTCATGGGATTGCTGAAGGGTGGCATGAAGGGTTAGTGAAGCTGTGTGACTTTGCAGCCCTGGCCTGTTCCTATCTAGCTCCTGCATCAAGACCAGACTCATAAATGACCTTGGTGCTACTTTCTCCATCTGAAAAATGGAGAGGTGAAATTTTTGGCTCTCTGAAGGTTTTCCATATCTAAATTATAAAAGAAAACCTCAGGATGACTTGAGGGTATGAAGTTATTTTTTTCCTTCCTTTTTTTTTTTTTTTTTTTTTAAACAAGAGAAGGGATGATTCATTTTTATTTAGCTCAATAGCAGATCAAATAAAAAGTCAACAAGGGCTTAAAATAAAGCAGGAGAAACAATGATTTGGACTTTAAAAAGAAACCCTTGACCTCAAGAACAATAAAACCAGGGAACAGGCTTCTAAAGGAAGTGTGGAAGCTTTTATTGCATAATATCATTAAGAAGAAACAATTATGTCCCAAATGGGTCAGATATTTAGATGGGACTAAATGATTTGTTCCTCAAACATGTTATGTGGGTAATGGACACGGAATGCATCCTTGTAGGGGGAGGAATACTATACAGTATGAAAGAGCAGAGATTCTGGGCGGAGACAGCCCGGGTTCAAATCCCAGCTTTGGCACTTGCTAAGTGTCTCAGCTCTCTGTATTTTAGTCCCCACCTCTGTACCGTTGGGACACTGTTACTTACTTCACAGGGTTGTTATGAAGATTTAATGAGCTAATCTATGCAAAGCTCTTAATATAATTTTAGGTACAGCATAAGTCCTAAATAAAAATTAGCTATCATTATTATTATTATCTGTAAGGCTCTCAGCCTAAACAGAATGTTGTTTATTTTGCTGAAATAATGACATGTCCGGGGGAAACACTTGTTATCACTCATTAATCAGAAGCTCTAATTATTATAATTTGAAAACTAATTTGTACTTAAAAATGCTGCTGTTGGCAGACTTCCGCCTCCCCCCACATTAAGGCCTTTTTGGGGAAGGGACAATAGAATGGATCCGGTAAGGAAGGGGTGTAACAGAAAGGACCCCTGGTGAAGAATAGTTTAGAGCAGAAGTAACCCCAGCAATCCTAGTGTGGCAACAAGTTAAAGAATTCATTTAAAATAAAAAAAGAATTTTAAAGAAATTATTCATCTTTAAACTTAATAAGACGGGCTTTCCTTCATGTCTGTTGGGCTTTCAGGGGTTGCTGGGTTAATGACAGGATATGAAAAAGAAGCAGGAAATCAGCACCCACGAGCCCGCTAATCTACTACTGAAACCTAAACGGATTTTGATAATGTCAAGCCAAATGAGGATGCAGGAGATTCGCAAGGGAGCCAGCTGCCAGAGAGCAGTTGCTCTGGAGAAATTCAGACAAGGATCCTCAGGGGTCTGGTTCATATAGCAGTGGGATCCCCGTGTTTTCACTAGACCCAACTTCAGGACACTGCCTTCAGTACATGAGCTGCTGCTACCAGTGAGGACTGGCTGCCTTTTCAGTATTCACACCTTTTCCTGGGGTTTCATAGGCTCTCCTCCTTCACATCCCATCCTCGAAAGTCCCATCCTGCAGCCAGACAGGGCTGGCTTAAAATTCTGTCTCTGGTTCTTCCTCGCTGTGTGACCTCTAGCAATTTGCTTAACCTCTCTGAACCTTCATTTTATTATTTTTTAATAATCAATGTCTTATATGGTACATATAGACAATGGAATATTACGCCTCCATTAGAAAGGACAAATATCCAACTTTTGTAGCAACATGGATGGGATTGGAAGAGATTATGTGGAGTGAAATAAGTCAAGCAGAGAGATCCAATTACCTTATGGCCTCACTTACACGCTGAGCATAAAGAAAAACATGGAGGGCATTGTGAGAAGGAAGGGAAAGGTGAATAGGGAGAAATCAGAGGGGGAGATGAACCATGAGAGACTGTGGACTCTGAGCAACAAACTGAGGGTTTAGGAGGGGTGGGGTTGGGGGGTTGGGTGAGCCTGGTGGTGGGTATTGAGGAGGGCACGTATTGCATGGAGCACTGGGTGTGGGGCATGAACAATAAATCTTGTAACATTGAAAAAATAAAATAAACATATTTGGGGGAAAAAATAATTATGTCTTACAGGGTGGGAACAACAAATGGGAGTACACAAAGGAGGGCTTGCCCAGAGCCTAGCACATAATAATAGCAAAATAAATGCTAGTTAGTTCCATTTAATTAACTTAAAAAAATGAAAAACTATAAGGGAAAGCATGTGGCTTTCTTTGTTGAGTAAAGGATTTTCTAAAAGAAAGAAACATCGTAGGGATATGTGATCTATATGTATGTATACACGCATATGTGTATATATACACGTTTATGTATCTACATCCCCATCAATCTAGAGTGTCGAATTCTTCTAACATAGACTTAACTATGGGAATAAGTGCAAAATTGGTGGTCGAGATCTGTTCCCAGTGCTGAATTTTGGTGGGACTTTCCAGAAGCTGGTATGGCCACTTTATCAATTAGTTTACTTTATTGATAAACCTGCTTTACTGAGTAACACTGAAATGAAGGTCTAGCTCAGCTGCACCCTCACACTGATGCCCTCTTCTTTTCGCCCTGTCTTCACTCCTACCATCAGACAAATAGGCTCCTTTTCTCAGTGTTCATAGCATCTACACTTAAGTGTACTACAGGGTCTAGCACCTGCTGTTTGGTCCTCTAATTGATCTTGCTTGCTTTCCTAAGTCTCCCACACTAGACACTGTACTCCCTGAAGTCAGGCAGAGCTGCAAATGCATCTTTGGGTTCTCTGGGGTTTGCACCCAGCAAATCGTGTGTCATTTATAAATGCTTGTTGAAGTGAATCAAGTTTTAGTTGCCCATTGGGTGGGGGGTTTTAATAAAACGCCTGTGACTACTAGGGCAAACGGGAGCCTTAAGGAAGATTTACTTTGAAAAGTTGCATGTAAATTGACTTTTTTTTCCCTAAGGAAGAAAGAAAGAAAGAAGGGAAGGAAGGGAAGGAAGGGAATGAAGGGAAGGAAGGGAGGGAGGGAGGAAGGAAGGAAGGAAGGGAAGGAAGGGAGGGAGGAAGGAAGGAAGGAAGGGAGGAAGAGAGGGAGGGAGGAAGAGAGGGAGGGAGGGAGGGAGGGAGGGAGGGAGGATGGAAGGAAGGAAGGAAGGAAGGAAGGAAGGAAGGAAGGAAGGAAGGAAGGAAGGAAGGAAGGAAATTAGTTTCATGGGGAAATTTACTATTTAAAGGAACCCTGCCTGTGGATCCTTTTCAAAAATCGTGAGTAAACTCTTAATTTATCTTTTGTGTGAAACCTTATAAATCAATAAGCAAACCAGGGGAGCTGGAATATAGTGGAAAGGTCCTTAGATTAACAACCAGAAGCCATGGGTCCTAATCCTGATACTCTTTACCTTGGACCTTTTGTGGAAAGGAACAGGGGTGTAAATGAACTCTTTGGTTGAACTCTCCTCCTTGCTACTAAGCAGCTGGCAAATTTGAGGCCCATCTAGCTCTCAAGGTCTCAGTGTCTTTAACTATACAAGAGTAGTTTGGACCCACAGACATCTTAAGGGGCATTCTACTGGAGTCTACCGTGTTCTACAGACTGTGGGGCTGGGGGGATCTCTGGGTACATGCTGCAAAGGGTGTGTGTGTGTGTGTGTGTGTATGAGTTGACCATGGGAGGGAGCAGGGGCTATCAGCAAGTGAAGGAGATTTCACTTTTAATAAATTCAATTCATTTAACATTAAGTCATCGTTATTGTTAAAAGTTAGTGACTACTTTCAAACTAAATTCTCCATATATGCAACTGAATTATGCTTTTGCAAAGTGGAGTTTCCACTACTGCCCACAAATACATATATATGTGTGTGTATATATATATATATATATATGTTATACATATTATACATATAATTATATATATTATACATATAATATATATATATAAAATCTTCATTTTTGAAATAATTTCAGGTTTACAGAAAAATAAAAAAAACGTACAAGGAAGTCCTACATATCATTCACCCAGATTCCATAAATTTAGTTCACATTTGTTCTATCATTCTATTTTTTTGAAACATTGAGACTAAATTACAGAAGATTGTTCCTTTACCTCCCAATATTTCTATACATTTTTCCTAAAAACAGTATTCTTTTGCAGAATATTGTTCTCAAAAACAAAATTAACATTGATACAAGGCTATTTCTAATTTATAGATCTGATTCAGATTTGCCAACTGTTATACTGACATTCTTTACAGCCAAGGGAAAAAAAGCTTTTTCTATATACTTAACAAATCTTTAAAAAGAGTGTGCAGAACTTCCATAATTTTAAAAAGAACAAAAAGGAAAAAATATGTGATGCAAACATTGCATCAAAAGAGATAAAAAGGAACGGTGGGTTTTGTAAACTGCTGGAGCCTGTGTGGGGAACCGATTCCGTGACTCTATCCCAGGAGGGCAAGTCCCTGGGCTGGTGTCCGGACAGAAGGTATGTGCTACTCTCTAAGGTCAAAGAGGCTGGCACCCTGAGCCAGGTTCCCAGTCCCACCAAGGAGGATCTGAACCTGGGCTCCCCCTGTCTCTGCTACCTCTTCTAGGACCACAAAGATGGCTAATTCCTAACAGGGTGCCGTTGAGAGATAGGCAACAAGGGAACCAAGTAATTAAGGTTTCTCTCTTCCCTGCCCTCCCGCGTGCGGCTGCCCTTATTGAGAAGACCTGGGACCCCAGGAGGCCTGCTGCACAGTGGAGTTTTGTCAGCCCTGGCTTTGAATCCCAGCTCTGGCAACTACTAGCTGTGTGACTTTGGGCTAACCACTGCCCCTCTCTGGGTTTGTCTACTCATCTGCATAATGGGGTTTCTTCTAAAGATTAACTAGGGCAATATATGCAGTGCCCAATTTATGGTAGGTCTACATCTTTCTAGCCAGGTCTTGTGCTGCCTACACACAGCTGTAGCTATTTATTGCAGATTTGGAGTATAAATGTGTGTTAGTCTAATTAAAATATAGTCTTGCCTCGTATAGGTACAATGAACTAAAAAAGGGCCAAGGGGTAGGGTAGGACTCAGTGAAACAAGAAGTCACTTTCCGGGGCAGCTGACTCAGTGAGCAATCAGTGTGTTTACAGACAGGGAGGGACCTGTCACATGAGAGCAGCAGCTAAGGAGAAAGAAAACAAAGTCACAAGTTCATGGGCTCCAAATACCAGGTGTTGATGTATACCCTAGCTGCTTCTCAGGTGGATAAATCGGTGCAGCCCGCCTCAGCGAAAGCTGCTGGATTTTCTTTATTTAATAATGACTAATGAATGTCCCGAGCAACACTGAGTAGGTCATTCATTCATACTTCATGCAACAAACACTTGTCAAGCATCTACTACAGCACTAGATAATTTTTGGTCAACATCAAAAGTTGGGATGTCTGTCATACTCCCACGGTCCTTTGTTCAGACAGCAGGGGAAGGTCCCGTGGACCCTGTGTGGGCTAGAATTGGCAGCATCAGGAGAAGATTTAAGCAGCCATTCCTCAATCATCCACCGAAAGTTTGGCCCCCACCCTTAGGTTCTGGGTAGTGACTGAGCACGGTGTCCTCGTAAGTAAGCAGCACAGAGTCCCGCCTCTATCTCCCTGAACTGTGGCTTCCCTGTCAAACTTTGGTCCTTACCTAGGAGCTGCAGGACAAAATGTGGACATGATGATCATTTGGCCCTAAGTAGCAGATGCTTCATGAGGCCCTGGCTGATTCATCTCCAACTTAAAGATGAGATTTCTGGGATTTTTGAGGCAACACTCTAATGATCGATTTTACAGGCTAGGCTACCTCTATAACTCCACGGAAGACTGCTCATGTAAATGTGAAGCTATTGCCTATTTCAGAAACATGTACCTAAAATTCCAACCAGTTAAATAAGACTGATGTCGAGCAAAATGACAGCCTTTCGTAGCCACATTAGGAGCTAATCATTTCAGAAAATGTTGCCATAATTCATTTATGGAAACAGCAAGACTATTCCCCAAACAAGTGATAACGGGAATGGACTCATAGTCATACCAGGGAAATGAAGCCTCGTATTAATACTTCCTAAACTTAACCGAACTCCAGAGGCACCTCGGCATAAATCTGCCTTGCAGATTATTCTGCCTCACATAGTTTTATCTATTGCAAATAAAGTTGAATTCAGAATATTGCTTCAGTCATTACACCTCGTTTCCATTTATTTGGGAGTCAGGACAACCATCTGAGGGTTCTGTTTAACCAAGAGATAGGGCAAAAAGATTCTCCAAAGGACATTAGATTCACTGCCTCACACTAGAGCTCGTCTGAGTCACTGGCAGCTCCTCAGCCTTTACCCTGCTGCTGGCTGCCTATTCTTCGGGAATAGATTTCTATCCTGAGCGTTCACTGCTCCCGTGGTGTATTCACAACATTGCATGGCAATAATGATTTTTATAAAATCCTTCAGCACTTGGGACTACACGTGGCCTTTACATCTTTTGAAACCCCAACTTGTCACCTTTGATAAAAATGGCCAACTCTTTGCCACTAAGGGTGCTAACAGTCATTTATACATCTGACCATTCAGTTGAACATGATTCTGCATTAGTATGTTGTTCAGTTTATTAGTGTTATTCATAGCAGTTACAATTTACTGAGTGATTACTGCAGGCCATGCCATCTCCCAATGCCTTTAGGATTTTCCCAGTTTTCAGATTAGAGGACCGTGGAAATACACTGACTGGCCTGAGGTCACACATTTCTTATGTGGTGGGCCTGGGATCAGAAGCCACGTCCGACTGCTTCTAGAACCCATGCATCTAACCACTATGCTGACTGCTTTTCAGATGCTAGGCTAAGTACAAGACACACAGAGAGGTGTGTATCTAAGCAGGCAGCAGAGAGTACTCTGTGGGTATATAAGTCAACTCTGAAAGAGAAACGTGCCAACGCAAGTGAGGACTAATGCACTAGGGAAGGAAATTGATTATCTGGCTATTAATACCCATGTCAAGCCACAAGGATGTCATATACAACTTAGAAGGGGGTGGCGGGTAGCAATGAGAAGCTAAAATCACCAAGTTGAGGTGCTTAAGCAATACTCATCTGTAACAAAGGGAGCATAAGATGGCTTCCAAAATGAGGGGAGTCATTGCACTGGTACGTGGGCTATTGGTTTATTTGCCAGTAGACGTGCGGTATTGGAATGGTTGGCTCAAACATGACCACCCCTCGTCCTTCTGGGAACTTCACTGACTTTGAAAAAGCCCCATGTAGGGAAGTGATCATTTTGAAACCCTGGGCTGTGTTCATTGAGAGGCTGACAAGAGCCAGAGGAAGAATTACCAACCTCCCTGCTAATCTGGCTCCTAGTACCATGCATTAAGCCAACTAGTAAAATCATTATGAAGTTTTTGCTGAAAGGGCAAGTGTAGAAAAACATGTTTCTAAACAGAATAACAGTCTTTGCCATTTTTTTCCAACTTGCATACCATCTGGAAATTCTGATTTTTTTTTTTCAAAGGGTAGGAAAGAAATGTGCTCCAGGCACAAATAAATGTTTACAGCTGAGTTATAAACCGAGAATGGTGGGGCTTAAAACAGACAGGCTGGCAGTGATGGAACATGAGCCGCAGTGAGACAAATAATGCTGTGGGGGACGGGCCAGCTTGTTTTGCACATTGGCCCTTTTCAATGGGAAGTCTTGCTTCCCACTGACCTCATCAAGCAAATGTTTGGGAACAAGTCTTCACATCTGGGCTTGTTCTAATTCTTAGAAGGTGAAGGAAAAAGATGAAGCAGAATGATGGTCTGTCTTGCCATTCTGAAGGCAGCTTTCACCTTTAGAAAATACAACATCCCATAAGAAGTGGCAACCCGGGGATGCTTGTTAAATGGAGCACCTGAGAGATGGTGTGATGATGTCAGGGACAGCTAATATTCATGAATCTCTTATTAAGCCCGTGATAACCACACACCGTTTTACAAGCATGGTCTCACATATACTGGATGCCAAGAGGGTGAGGGGTACCATTTTACAGATGAGGAACCAGTGGCTGAGGGAGGACACGTTCATGCAGCTGAGTGATGGAGCTGGCAGCTGCAACCAGCTGGACCAACTCTAGAGTCTTCTATTACAGAGGATCTGTCCACGGAATGTTACCAAAAATATGCCCATCACTTGGTCAAGAAGGAAAGGCTGATATATTGGGAATTTGGTCTCTTCTGCCTCATCTCCTATAATTTGTTTTTTGCAGAACAGTCCAAGGAAAATAGAAATGGGTTTGCAAATGATACAGAGCAGTGGGCAAACTTCCATAATGGGTCAGATAACAAATACTTTAGGCTTTAGTGGGCTGCCTCGTCTCTGTTGCATTGACTCAGCTCCACTGTTGTAGTGCAAAAGCAGCCATGGCAATGAATGAACATGGCTGTGCTCCAACAAAACTTTATTTGCAAAAACATGTGGCTGGCCTAATTTGGTCCCTGAGGATGTTATTTGCTCACCCCTGATATAGAGGACACTTTGAATTTAAAATAAGTGATAGGTTTTGAGAATGATCCATGAAATTCTACTTGGGAGTTTATTCTTTCTTAAGATCAGTGCACAAATTGGCTACGTAGGATGTGCCCTTTAAAAGCTCTTGTATTCTTTGCCTCTGGGCTTAGCCAATCAAACTGGATTCCCTTATGTTATCTGACCAGGTCAGAACACTGTATTGAATCTTCGTTCTCAAGGCTTATCTAATCCCAGATCTATAGAAAAAGTGCTCTGTGCTCTTGTAATGAAGATGTATGAGTTCATTCCTTTTAACATAGAAATACACTCGAGATGGTGAGTGATTCTGGCAGTCTGTGGGCTCCCTTTTCTTGATGTGAAACCCAACCACCAAACCAACCACGTGAACATTTAATTGAAAGAGAGAGTGGAGAAAAAATAAACGATGAACAAATGGAAAAGGGAAGACAAAGCCCAAAGAACATTCTCTGCTAACTAATTAATCAAGTGCTTTGTTTCCACTAACATATCGGAGTGTGTAGGCTGCCCTGTCTATTAGACTCCTTTCCAAATCTGAGCAATGTAAACACTCCTAAAGACCAAGTAATGAAATCTCTATCGATGTGCCATCTTAGATGGAACTCACATACCCTTGTTTTGCTTACATTTTAATTTGCTTCTGCTGGATACTTACCCAGTAATTGCTTAATAAGATTAACCTCCCTGGCAATGTGTGGTGTATCTTGATTAAAACATTATCGGAGTGAAGGATTATCGTATACCACAAAAAAATGGAGGGGGTGTTATTTAATTAACTTATTGCCAATATATCTTGATTGTCTCTTTGAAACACTGGAAAACTAGTCGATTGGAATTGATTCAGGTTATCTAAATGTACAGAATTGGGGAGTGGGGAGGAGGGAGGTCCCTGCGTAAAGAAACTGAAACCTGGGTCACTTTTTAAAAAATACGTAGGTGGGTGTGAGAAAACAAAAATCTTTCTGGTTATTTTTTTTTACACCAAACTTTACAACAGCTTAAGGGATCTGCTATCTTCAGTCTTAAGAAGAGTACTATTTTGGTGTTCAGAAAGGAGATGTTCCCAGTTTTCTTTCAAGTTAAAGCAACTTTAAATTCTCACACTTTTTCATAAGAGTCCTATTGACAAAATTCATTGGACAACAATTTGGCCACCACTTCTCTGTCTCATAACTCACTTGGAAAAGAACTGGCAATGTTCTACGACTTACACAACATTTTCGAGAGCCCGTTGCATCAGAGGGGAAAATTGTGGTCTTTTCCAAAGACACCATGGAAAATGTTTCTTCATTTGTTAACTTAGAGGCACCATACTCTTAGTTAGGACTTGTTCTCTGCAGGAATCTACCATCTTGCTTGTGTGGGATGCTCGAGTGGGGGTGGCAGTTGGAAACACAGCTTAATCACGAATGCACAGAGCAGCTGACCTTAATTGACGGAAGTTAATGCCTATCAGCTACTCTCTTTGGTAAAGGACGCTATTTAAAAAGCATTTGTATGTAACTTCAGAATGTAGACACGTATGAAATACATCTTGGGGCCGGATGAGCGAATGTGCACGTTCACTTTCAAATGTGTGTCCTGCATGCTTCTCAAAGGACAGGGCGCTGCTGACTGGCAGATTAAAGGGCACTCATGGATCAAACAAAGCAGCGACCCTCTAAAGCCACGTTCCTCAAAGAGCAGCACTGGGGACCTTTTGGGCAGGATTGCTGTTCGCTGTAGCGGCCGTCCTGTGTATGCAGGATGTGGATCTCCAGCTTGGCCTCTCCCCTAAATGCCAGTTTCACCTCCTCTAATTGGGACAACCAAACAGATCGTCAGTCACTTGCCCAGTGTCCCCTAGGGTCCAAAAAGGCCCCGCTGAGGACCACTGTCATAAAGGAAATGGGAGTTGCGGATGGTGTCAAGTATTAGAAGGGAACGGACCGCACGTACGAGGCCAACAAATCCGGCTCCAGGCTTTTTGGTCAGTTAAGGCAGAACACGGTCCATTAAGGCAAAATACACTCTCCATCTTCAGGTCTAGTTTTAGTTACCTGATAATGGAAGGCATATAATTTCACCCTCAGATGAAACTTTTTCATGCTTACTTAAAGGTAATTTAGTGTCATGATTAGGATAAATGAGTGAAGTGATTCTTAAAGACTAGATAAAAAGACAAAAAAGTCACACTCGAAGCCATTAGGACAACTCCGGGTAGAATAATTTAAGCAACGTGAGCATTTCAGGATGACTCACGTATACCTCTGAGGGAAGATGAGTTCTGGAAACTTCTCTGTGGAGAATGACTGCGCTAAGGAAAACGCCAACATCTTGCCCAGAGATGCACAAGGCACAGGCTTGAGTTTAAATTCGTATCTGCCTACCTACATATTTGATTTCTAGAGCATCCTGGGCCTCAGTTTCCCTGAGACGATTTCCCTCCGGTTAAAGCTGCTGAAGGCAGGAAATGCTAAGCTCGGCACACAGCAGGGGCCCAGTAAACGTTACTTCTTTTCTTGTCTCTGAAACATCTCTGTGGGGTATTTTCAGAAATGCGGGGGCCAACCGCCCAGATGTGCTAAGTGGCAGAGTGGACCAGTCAATGTTTGGAGAAGCCCTTCCATGCCACGTCTCCCATGGGTGATTTCCATCCTGAATCAAGCACAGCCCACCAGGTGCCTCGAGGCTGCTGTGGTTTTATTAACTGCCCCGTGTCCCCGCCTCCCCACAGTCCTCTTTTTTCCTCTTCTTTCTTAGCACCTTGTTAGCACCTATTTTTTTTTCCTGCAAGAATACAGTTGCTTGATTGCTTCAATAAACATTTCCATTGCCCCCTTTACTGTTCTGAGAAGAGGAGCTTTGTTCCCGAGTTGTCAAAACTCTTTTCTATTCTCTCCCAGAGCGGAACAGCTCAGAATCTCTCTCTTTCATGCCAGGCAGCCCTTCCTCCCTGGGGAGGCTGCATCCCCCTCTGGGGAGAAGGCTCTGGTCTAGCGGCCTGGCAGGTGCTGCCTGCTGCTCTCGGCTTTCTTGATTAGGCAGGACTTTCTCCTGCTGCTGCTGCTGCCGCTCCAGCTGCTGCCGTTGCTGCTGCTTCTGCCCGGGCCTTGGGAGGCTTTCAAGTCGCTCCAGATAGCACAGGCATGCACGCTGCGCTGAGAAGGCACCGTGCCAACTCTCAGGGACGCCTGCCAAGCCCAGCTGACGGACAGGAGCAGCAAACAGCTTTGAACAGGGGCCCCTAGGAAAGGTGATGATTTTGTTTCCCCCTTTCTTCTCCTTTTCGCGTACCTTCCAAGGTTTGGATTAGAAAACCTGAACCGTCCGCGGGAGCTCTGAATTTTCCTGTGACCTCAAGAGGGCAAGCAGCCGCTGTAACCTCACCTTTGCCTCCAGATGGCATTGTTGCCACATCATCGTTTCCCGGTAAGCCGGTCCTTATCCCATTGTTAAAGGTGTGTCCGTCTGCGGGCTGCAGTTGCCAGTTGAGTCCGAGCAGGTGCATTGCTGCGGGAGAGACAAAGTAATGAAAATATGAATAGATAATTCAGCCATGCAAATGTCAAGGGGGAGGGCCAGGTGCCTTTTCCAAGTGACTGCCTTTTGAGGAAGCTACAGTTCAAAACTGGCTTGCCCTGGGCCGCGGGGATTAGCTAAATACAGAAAGCAAGTAGATCTGGGTGGTTAGGACTCCTCTCCCTGTGCTTCTGTTCACCACCTTGGGGGACAGGATCCCGGAGGTGAGCAGAGGAGGTGGGGGAAAGCCTAGTTCAGGCCGCCTGAACGGTGCTACCAAGGAGGGGAAAGGCCCCTTTGGAACTACCGTCAAGGATTCTGTCCCATCATGTCCAGCCTCTCCCACACTGCGGATGCGGTCGTTTTTAGACTGGTGGTCCGGGGCACTGGCAAGGACAGTTTTGCCCAAACTACTCAAAACATAAATTGGTTTCAAAATGGGACTCATCAAATGAGACCTGCCTGCTGGTGTGACCGCAGCTACCCTGGAGGGCAATGCGGCGGGGAGTGGCAGACCCACCGGAAAGCTCGCTTTTCCATTCCAAGCCTTCCAGCTGCTTTTCCTGCTAAGTGGATGCCTTTCGGCCCACTGTGGGAAAAGCTTGGGGGGGGGGGTGGAACAGGGTCCTTTCCTGAAAATATTACAATGGCACTTTCTTCTCTCTCATACCCCGCGGCCACACTCGCACTTTATCACGGGACAGAAAGACCGGAGCACCAAGGCGCTGTGCTAAGGAGGCAAGCCCGTCTCTCGGATTCTTGCTTTACTCCCCTGTGCACGGCACACCTCCAAACACAAACTTCCATCCTTCCGGTCTTCCCGTCACCCTGTGCCAGCTCCCCACTTCCCAGGTGGCTTAGCAAGCTCAATTCACCCCATCTCCTGTGGTTCTGGGTGAGTTGTTGTCAAGATGATGACAGGGAGGGAAAGGCAGGTCCCAAACACCTGGATTCTTTCAAAGTCCCTATAGAAGAAATGCTTCATTTACAAATAAATGAGTTCATTCCCCTGCATCTTGCCCATTCAAACAACAACGGCAATTCAAACCACCACGGCACTGTGGGCACTGTGTCTGGCATTTCAACCGGGCACAGGTTGATGCTGTGGCTACGGTTCGGGGGCTGCAGGAGAGAAAGGGTTGTTGACAGGGAAAGGTTCTGAGTATGACGCGGGATGGGAGAAACAATTAACCACAGGAAACGCAATTAACAATGCTTAGGAAATTGTTCACACAGCAATTAATTCTGCATGCCTCCCACCACTTAAAGTCAGGCTGCATTCTATTAAGGTTAAAAACCTATCTTCAAACAATACGGCTCAGATTGATGGCCACAGATTAAGGTGCCAACGTGTCCCTGGGTGTATATCTGCTTTTTTCTTACATACTTCCCCATCGCAGAACCACGGTTTTCTTTTTTTTTTCTCCTATACATTACTTTGAAGTGCAAGGCAACTCTTTGAGATGATAAATACTAATAAGAATAAGTGACATTTACTGTACACTTTCTGTCGAGGTAACACCTAATTTTCTCCTGCAGTTTATCCGTTATATGTAGGTCACTCACTTGAAGAGACCGGATTCCGTTGCCTCAAATAATGACATATTTTCACTGTACAGAGGTCAGGAAATGAGAACTAATCGCGGCTGCTTCAAGATAACGATAGCTTCTGATTTGTAATTACCAGGTGAAGGAAGCCAAGGAATTAGCTATTTTAGAATGATTCCTTTTTTAATGTCGCTATTGGGTTCTTGGGGCTTGCCTGGAGCAAACCTGCTGCCGCCGTGGAGGGGTGGCTCTTTCACGGGGTGGGTGGGGGTCTCTGGGCGTTTTAAGACAGACATGGAAAGAAACTGCAGGTACGACTGGAGCTTGGACCTAACAAAGCCCGGATTTGCACATCTACAGAAGGAAGCCAAGGCTCTATCAGGCAAGAATGGCAAACTCCCCGGTGCCCCATCAGTGTGAGATCTTTTTTCAAAGTTGTTCCCTTCTTCTAATACCTCCTCTTGGCCCTCCAAGGTGAGGAACATCCCGTGACTGTCAACTCTGAGAGGACAGCAAGCAAACGATACCCTCATCCTACCCCCCACACAGAAAGAGCGCATTCACGAAACCGTGTTCTGTTTTCAGAGATGCTCGCCCTTCCCTTTTTGTTTTGGGTTCTATAGCCATTCTTTATTAAAAAAATTAAAAAAAAAACCCAAGTATTCTGAGAACAAGTAGACTAGAGATGAGGTGAGAAGGGTTCGGGTCAGAGTATACAGGTAACAGCTTAGACAGGTCCCAGAAGTGAAAAGAAAAATACGAAAGTGAGAGGAAGATGGGTAAAAGGGGAAAAGCCAAATCTGCTGAGTGTAAGCTCTGTCATCCCAGCAGAAGTGAGGCAACAAAAATGAAACTCAAGTTGGGGCATATTTTCTGTGGTTGAATTGAACGTTAAGTAAATAAGTGAGAATTTTATCAGAGGAAGAGCCATCTTCTTTTGTTTTTTGGGAGGGAGTCTGAAATAGGCTTTTGTTTGTACCTTTTTTTTTTTTTCTTGATCAGCTATTCCTTCTCTCTTACTTGAGTAAGAAAATGGGAATATCTTTCCAGCCTACGGGGACGGACCAAAGTGTCCTTAGGATAAAGACCCAGGGGAGCTGTGAAGTAAATGAGTTTCCTGACTAATGAGAAATCTGTTTCTTATTCTGCTACTGATTTGCTCTATGGCTGGGGCTGAGCAATCCGTCCCTCCAACCATCTCTCCCTTTACCTTCTGAAAAGGTTTCCCTTTCCAGGTGGAATAATGGCGGCTGAGGGACCGGGAGAGGTCAAGCATCCACGACACCTCTGGAGATCTAGCCGTGGGTCTCGAATCTAGGAGGCACTCCATAAATGTTTATTAGAATAGATAATGACGCTGGGAAGCAGATAGGAGGCGTTGGACTGCAGTACATTATACTCTCAAAAATCAAACACCCATCACATCGGTGTGAAGGGTGACGTACAACAATGCTGACAACGATAGGGATGCAACCACACAGAGGAGGGTCAGTCAAAGCCTGCTGCCAATCCCCAAACCCCTTCTCCGGCCAGCACGGTAGGAGACACTCTACAGATATCATCTTCGTCAAGATTCATGGCTTGCATTCAGGATGGTACTGTCCTATCCCCATTTCACAGACCAAGGAACTGTTGACTATGAGGTCGGCTCGCTCGGGGATTTCGGAATCAGAGGAAGATTACAGTGGGAAGTGGTTATCCACTTCATATTTTTTACAGTGATCTGGGTGCAAATTCTGGTTTGCAATGGGATCTCAGCAAACCTTGCCTCTTTCTTGAAACTCACGATTACTGCACTGTGGTTGGTGAACGACCATCTTCTATATTCAGCACCCTTTCATGAAGGGGATACACCTCCTCATCCAGGTGGATTCAGATGTGGCCACATGACTTGGCAGCGTGTGCTTTGTATGCCTGTTTGCCCTCTGCCACATGGTCAGCCATGGTTCGGTCTTGAGTGAAGATAACAGGGCTCAGAGCTGTGGCTGACCCGTGAGAGGACATAGCAGGAGTGAAGAAGTAAACTGTTGGTGCTCTAAGCCGCTAGGAGTCTGGAATTCTTTGTTTTAACAGCATGGCTGAGACAAGCCTGACGGTGACATTCACTTACCACAGCCCCCACTTACCAATGGGGCATACGTTCTAAGACCCCCTGCAGATAGTACCGAACACTATATATGTATATATGTACCTATGATAGTTTAATCTATGAATGAGGCACCGTAAGAGATTACAATGATAACTAATTATAATAGAGAACCATGATAAAAATACACTGTCATGAAAGTCGCGTGAATGTGGTCTCTCTCTCAAAGTATCTCTGTGCTGTCCTCGCCCGTCTTCTTATGGTGGTATGTGGGTGCTGTGACATAGCATTAAGTGACTACGGACCTTCTGACCACACGTCAGAAGGAGCAGCACCTGCTTCCAGACCACAGTTGACCACAGGTAACTGAACCTCAGCAAGCAAAACTGCAGGGAAGGACTACTGTGTAAGTAGAGTCAGACATCCTATTTTTACGCAGGAGGTGTCTGTGCATTCCCTCCTTCAAGTTATTTATGTACTCACTCAGGATCCTTTCTAGAACCCAGCCAGGAAAAGTTAGAACCACTCCGTACTTAGGGTCACTACATTTGCTTCTATGAACAGCAACAACACAAATAGCCCTTTAGATATTATGTCATAAAATATCCAGCTGTGATCCACTCTCAGATTCAGACTTAGAAAGTCTCAAGATTTTGGGTGAATGCCAGCCTCATCAACTTACTTTTTCTCCAATGAGGCACCTTGGGTGCAGTGGGGTCTTCCCCTCTCTCGCTCCCCACAAATGCTCCAGTGGCTCCTCCCCAAAAGGTCCTGTTCAGACCATCCTAGGGTCAGAAGTGAAATGAGTTTGGGAGGTCCTCTCCCTCATGGGACTCAACTCCACTGACAGCCAAAACGCACAATTTGTCATGATTTGGCAGGCGCTGCTCCAGAGAGACCCTCCGATGGAACAATGAGGCTCCATGGGTCAGCAAGGATGGAACGGGGAAGAGCTCCAAGTGGAAGTTCGTGTAATCCAGGTGGCAGCTGGGAAATCAGCCACTAAAAACACGAGAGGCAGCCAAGCCCTGCAAGTATTCCTCTGGCTCATTGGAGAAAACTTTCATCAGTGCTGAAAATGAACCAAGGCAGGGTGGACAGACCACACACAGATCCCAGATTTCAGCAAGAATAATCAACAGACCCACTTGGAGTTTGGGTGGTATTTCCTTAGCAAGGCAGCCTGTGTTTGTGCCAGAGGGGCTCTAGGAGAAATACTCCAGGGGGGAAGAAGGGAAGATCCAGGGGGAGGGGTTGCTTGCAGGTACCAGAATCCCCCAGCAACCGCAGGACCGGAGGTGTCAGGCCCTGCAAAGGGGCAGCTTAGAATAGGGGCTGTCTGAAATAGTAATTAGGGTATGTGTGGGCCCTGCTGGGTGCCACTTAGAACCTTCCATGTTCATTGGCTGGCAGAGGATCAACCTGACGAGAGAGTCAATCAATATGTCAGCAGCGCTTCCCAGAGAGCTGCTCAGCCCCTGCTTGTCAAAGAGGGCAAACATGGGGGCCGTGGATGCTCTATGTTTGCTGAGCAGGCCTCCAGGAGCAGGGGGTATCTTTAAAGATCAGGCTTGTCGATACATAACCAGAGGAAGAGATTGGGCTTTCCCTTTGAAAATGGAAGCCTAGAGGCCAAGCGGAGCGTAGGAAGCGGGAGGAGGGAGTCTTGCCTGCTGGGTCTTATGGCTCAGCACGCGGCCAGATGCACAAAGGCCTTAGAGACAATGGCAAAGCTCCTTCAGAGGCCAGGTAGGCTGGGGCTCCCTGCCTTCCCGCAGCAGCCAATTTAGACAGCAGTGCCGGGACTCCCGTGGGAAGTGGAGCCAATTCCAAAAGTGCCACTGCTGAGAGGAGAGAAGCACAGTGGAATAATCAGGGCTCAGAGGCACAAATGCTCACCCTGAACTTGCACAGGCAATCTGCAAAGGCACTTTTGCAAGCAGTAGTGTAAATTAACACATGCAAATGAGCCTACTCAACAACGATGGTGACGATTAACATTTATTTTGGCAATGTACCAGGGGTTGGGCTAATTATGCTAATTGCATCATTTATTCATTACTTATCATTTGGCAAATGTTTCTTGAGCACCTACTGTGTATCAGGTGTGTTCTAGGGTATAGGAATAAAGCAGTTAACAAATTTCCTTGCTCTGACAGAACTTACATGCTAGTGGGAGACATAGAAAGCACACACATACCAGTGAAAAGTAGAGCATGAATAGGGTGGGGGGTGCCAGGGCTTGGGGGTGAGTAATTGCAAGTTTTTCTGTTTAGATGTAGACTGGTCAAGGTGGTGTCTGGGCGAGGGGGGTGTGTGTGTGGGGGGGTGCGACACCGGACCCAAGGCCCAGAGGAAGTGAGAAAACAATTCATGCTGACATCTGGGGAACCATGTTTGAGATCAGAGTGGGATCAGTGGGAAAGGAGAGTGCAGGGTGGTGGGGAACAGGGCTGGTGGGGACTGGGTACCCCTGGAGAGACTTTGCCCTGTATTTGGTTGAGATCAGATGACACTGGAGGATTCTAAAGACGATGAAGGGCCATTTATTTCCATTCTCACTCTCAGACGTGATAATGTAATCTACATTACAGATAAGGAAACCGAAGCTCAGAGAGGTTAGTGACTCTTCCAAGATCACACAGCCAATAACCAGGAAATCTGGAATTGAAACCCAGACATCTCTAACTGCTGAGTCAGAGCTCCCAATCCCCATATTGTCCTGCTAGTGACTTACTCACGAGTCCTCACTGGAGGCCATTAGGCTCTGAATTCTCTAAGCGAACCACGACTTAGCCAAGACTGGACAGGGCAGTGGGCTACAGAATTACCCACTAAATATTGTCAGGGCTCACTCAGCAATAGACACCTCCCTTTATAAGCAGTCATTAGTCCTCTAATAAATCTCTGTCCTTGGTCAGTGACCAGCTTGCTATTTAACTTAAAGGAATCACGAATGTCAATAGAAAATAAATCTGTTTGGCAACCTCAGTTTGCAGTGAGGCAAGCTAACGATCAATATGCTTGGTGACTTTTTCCTTGGTCGGTTTGCTTATCATCCTTTGGGGATGTGGTAGAGTACGGTGCCTTCTCCTCAAAGAGGAGGGGGCCCACTGCAGTGGATTAACGGTATCCTTTTTAGGCATGCTCTCAGTGCCAAAATTACCTTCTGCCGAAAAGAGGAGATAGAAACAAAACCATGTGGGATAACATTCTTGGAAATGCCTTAAGTCCTAAAGGAGTTTAAAAAATTTATATCTAAAGGAGTTAAAAAAAAATCCCTTTCAAACCACGCCTTGGTGAAGTGATTTCTCTTATTCCCCACCCCCCAACTGTATTGCAGTATGCTGAATGGAATGAATTTTCAAAGCACTGCGGGGAAGTTATGCCCACAAATCCCTTTACTAGTAATGGGATTTGTGTACCTATCTCCCAAGAATGCTCTGGAAAGTTACTTGCCTGTATCCAACTTCCAGCTTGCAGCTTCCAAAATGGTTGCAAAGCTCATGGCCCGGGGAATGACACAGTAGAGGAAGCGTGAGTCACAGGTGGCATCCCAGAGTCCTGGCAGGACCACTGGAGATGAGAGGGGGCTTTGGAGAAATACACCTGCATTCGCACTTCTGTCTGCACTCTCATATCTTTCAGCCATGGTGCTAAAACAGGGATTTTGTCTCTGCCTTCCTAATTCTAGTCCCTCACAAAAGCAGGGAGGCTTTCTGTCCCCTCCTGCATGTCTGCCTTGAGAACAAGGTGACAGTTGCGTGAGGCAGCTCTGCGACCAGGGAGCAGTGTGTTCTCGAGACAAGAAGAATCCACACGGCGGGACCGGCGCATTAATCTATTCTCATGACAGGCTCAGGATAGTACAGCAAGTGGGAAGTGGTACGAGATTAATCAATTCCTCCGTTCGCAGGAAACAAATGGGGCTCTTTGCAGCTTCAGGGTGCATGCCCCCCCTTCCCTGGGCTGGTCTAACTCCTACCCCTGGAGTCGTCCCTGCTGCCACGGTGGGCGTGTTGTAGCGGGTGACGCTGGACACCACAGGGGTGTGGTGGCTGGTGTGCTCAGGTGACCTCTAACAAGGCCCTTTGCTCTCATCATCACCAGGCAGATCGATCCGTAAGACAGACGCACATGCTCACAGCCACTGACTTTTCCTTGTGCAGAGTCTCGGGGAATGTACCCTAGAGGACTGGCGGTGCCGGCCAGGCGTCCCGTCGTCCACAGAGCCAGCTTATCCACAGGCGGATAAACACACGCCTGGAGCCATTCGCCACACAGGCCATCATTTCCCACCCAGACTACCCCTTTCCTGCTGCTATGTTTCCCAGGAAGGAAATAAAATAAAAGCCTTTCTTTCTCTAAGAAAGGACCCATGTGATCAACATACCTTTAGAGAATGATAATATCAGTAGGTTTTATTCGGCAAATAAATCATGGTCTCGGATTTTAAGAACTTTTGTGATAGCAAAACACATCCCCATGATCCACACACATACACCAAATGCATCTTTCTTCTCCCTCCGAAGCTTGTCATTCAGTGTTGACAACCCAAACGATATTTGTCTTTCTTTAAAGAACAGCAACCAGCAGCCCTGTTAAAGAGGGGGCCGGGCCGCAAGACGACTTACTACAAAGGAGAGGCAATGCGGGCTGCACGCCGTATGTGGCCACCGGAATCACAGGAAGCAGACACTATGAATGTTTTAGAGGATACGATGTTATATCGATTGGTAGACGTGCAATGTGTGCTGGAACAAAGAAGGGGAACTCTCCTGTGAAAAACAGGCTTTGCAAGAGGCAGTGGGGAGGGGGGTCAGGGAGGTGGCGATTAGGGCACTGGCCATACTCCTAGGGCATGTCGCTTCCCTCGGCTGCAGCAGCGGAGAAGGAGAAGCGCATCTGGATTCATTTCCCTTCCTGAGTTCCGGGGCAGCCCCCGAGCAGACTGCTTCCAGTGAGCCCTGTGATGGAACTCAGGAACCTCCAGACAAGCAGCCTGAAACCAGCAGCAAAGCTGGGATGCCTTAGGCAAAGGGGAAAGTAGGGACCGTCTCCCTATCCTGGGTCTTTGAGAGAACAGACTCATTCCCACCAGGGTTCGAATCCCCACGCCATTGCTCATAAGCGGATGACCTTGTGCCAATGAACTGACCTCTCTGAGCTTCAACCTTCCTTAGCTAGAATAAAAAGTTAGCATCTTTGGAAAGTACTGGCTCCGTGTCTAACATTGTGTTAAGAACTCTACATGCATTATCTTATTTACCCTTTGCAATAAGCCTAGAGTAGTTACTATTATTATTCCCATTTTATAGCTGAGACACTCGAGGGGGTTTGGGAAAGTCACTCATATCGAGAGGGCTGGTAGGTGGGGCAGCTGGTTATAGAACCAAACGTGCACTTTCAGCCACTATAATTATGTCACTGTGGGAAGAGGGGTGATCAAACAGATCTTAGGGAGGTGTTGTCAGTAGAAAGGAGGCAGGAATCAGGCAGTATCAGACACATAGGAGGCACTCAAGAAATGTGTCACTTTTTGCTGAGTCATTTTGTCATTACAACGAAAGCCAGCGTGACTGAAGTTTAACTGAGCCCTCAGTGTGTGCCAGGCACCAATTTTATCAGTTGTGTCTGTGAATTTCACATTTTGCAGATAAAGACACTGAGGCTCAGAGAGCTAGAGTAACATGCCGCTGCTAAGTGGTAGAGGTGTAACTTGAGCTTGAGCATGACACCTGAGGCCTGAACACTGCACCACTGCAGCTCAAGCAGGACAAGTGTCAGCCCAACTCCAAGTGCCAGTGAAGACTGGGGATGTATATTCATCTAGATGTTCTCCCTGCATTGGCCTGAATCCCCTTTCGGAGAAACCTTTTTCGCTCCTTTTTCTGCAACACTTCAGGATGGCAGAGCCACAGTCATGATGGACTCCAAGGTCATCTGGTCCAGACTTTGTCAGATGGTGGCGACCTTGAATCTCACTTTAATGAAATGACTTGCCCAATTTCAAGACAACCAATGACCGGCTAAGCCAGGATTTGAACCTTGGTTTCCTGACTGTCGGGGGCTCTCTCTACTGTCCTTTTCTGTCTCCTTAAAGACAGAGAATTCTGAGGTCTATGTGCAATGCAATGCCTTATCAGAGAAAAGGAGGGGACTACAATGAAGCCTCCTTCTCTCCCTCGTTTAAGGATTTTATTACTCCTATTTGCTAGAGATGAGCAAAAATAACCTGTTTATAAACTGGTTAACAAAAGGGGCATCCTGATCCTTTCTGATCCTGACTTCATTACATTGGGTTTCTATGACAAATTACTTCTACTGCAAAAGCTCATTCACAACAAGAATCTAAAATCACCATTTTTCTAATTCTACCTGGTCCAAGGACGACATGGTCGATATAGACGCGGCTCCCTCCTGCACGTGAACTTGGCAATATTTCAGGAGTGAGAAACGAGTTAAAGAAATAAGGATGCTGAGCAAATCCTGTATGTAATTCTCATGTCAATTTGGTCATTTGTTCAGCAAAGCCAAATTAGGCACACGGGGAGGCTGCCAGTGTTCCTTTCAATTTTTAATTTTTGACATGGTTCTTCCAAGGATTTTTTTTTTAACTCAGAAATAAGAAATCTTGTATTAGCAAATTGGGCTTGATCTTTCTCTTAACTGGTTTTTTAGTCAAGCGGATTTTATATTCCTAAACTGAAACATTTTAGACTTGATTCTAATGGAAAGAAACACTGCATTAAAAAATTAGTTCTCTCACTCTGAGCCTGATGACATAGCGGGAAATAAAAATCCCAGGAATATGGTAGTCCTGGTCCGCTGGTATGTTTAACATCAACACGGTCAACTTCTTACTGAAAGCTTATCTGGAAGAAAAAAAAAGGATGCTTCCTTTTTGGAAAGCAAGCCACCTGTATCCATAAAAAAAAGAACCCCATTTTCATCTGCAATTAGATAAATGACACAATTAGACTTATTTTGAGTTTGTGACAATTTACTTAATAGAGCTAATTTCAGGGGTTTTATGTGACACTCAAGTCCCACACATTTCTTTCCTGCTAAAGGTACATATTTCTCTCAACAGGTAGCAACATTGTAACTGCTGTGGCACTTTGGCTTATACAAAGCACTGTGATGACAGCAGAAAGACATTCGACATTGTTCATTATTAACCTCCCTCCTCTCTTTGGCTTATGCTCCCCGCAGCCCCCTTGATCTCTGGAAGATCCCAATCCAGGTATAAGCCAATTCACCTACAGGTGGGGGCTGGTGTCTCCTTTGATACCAGCTTGGGAGACAGATTCTCCCCGATCTGCACGTTCGGAGCTCCAGAAAGTTGAACGTGTTTGTGAAGTTGCCCCACCTGTTTTCATTACTTAGCTCTTTTAGGCTTCAGTTCCTAAGTGTGTCCCCTACTGGTCTACTGTTCTTGCCTGATTTTAGCTGATCTTTAATACAGGACGCTCATGAGCTAGGTATTTTATTATCCCTATTTTAGAGACAAAGCGACTGAGGTTTGTTGCAGATACGCAACAAGGTTGAGAGGTGCTGGTTGTTGCTGTTGTAAACATTTTGGCAAATCTGGCAACTCTACCAAGTTCCCACAGTTGGGGCTAATTCTCAGAGACACCACTGTCCTTCCGCAGCCCCAGGAATAGCCTCCAGTGTCCTCGGATCCTCTGTGCTTTGCTCTAGAACTGTCAGAAAGAATCGTTCAAGGGAACCAGAGTTGGGTCTCACCTCTGAGCTTCTCTGGTTCTCAACTCAGAATGTCATATGCATTCTGCTTCTGGTCCAACAGAAATAGCACATAAGTCATTTAAGATTTTCTAGTAGCCACATTAATAAGTAAACACAAACATAACATTATGTTTGGTAACCCAATATATCCAAAATATTATCATTTCAATATGCCTCCAATCTAACAATCATTAATGAGGTACTTTACTTTTCTTTTTTTGCCCTATGTCTTCCAAATCTGGTTTGTGTTTTATACTTAGGGCCTATCCCAACACCGATGCTAAATCTTCAATGGTTAAAATGAAATGGGGTCCTTCCAAAACAACAAATGTGTGTTAAGTAGAAAAATGTTTTCTACTGCTTCAGTTTCAAAATTTAAATTAATTATGACTAAATAAAATGAGAAATTCAGTTCTTCAGTCGCTCCGAGCAAGTTTCAAATGCTCGGTAGCCACCTGTGGCTACCGGACAGAGAAGTTCTAGAGTACTGGGGCTTAGGAGGGTTCCCCTAGGCTCATCTCCTCCTCCATGCTTCCAGGATATTTTGTATCCGCACCTCTCACAGCATTTATGGCTTTAGATAATAATGACTTTTTTTTTTACTGATCAACCTACTTCTCCCCGCACCAAACTCTGGGTGGAGAGAACCTTCATGGGTGAGAGTGAATCTTCATCCCCTGGTTTTGAATTTGCAACCAGGTCTAAGCACAGCGGTGTTCAAGAAATATTTCCTGAATGAAACAATGGTTTGAAAACTTGTGTTTAAAAACATCTACTTAACCGAGTTCCTACAGTGTGCCAGGATCAGAGCAATGGCAATAATGATCATCAATACTTAAGGAGTTCTTAGGTTGTGCCAAGCTCTCAATTACGACCTGCTTTTGAGTCATTTCTCATTTGATCACTACCCCTGCCCCTAATCACCTTTGGAAGTAGGAACCATTATTCCCATTTTCCAGACTGGGAAACTGAGGCTTGGATCGATACCTTGCCCACTCTCACACAGCTGCTGAGCACCAGAACCAGGCACGCGCAGATGGACCTGAAATCCCTGCCAGGGTCTGCCTCACCTCAGTCCTCAAGGACCATGTTCATGGTTCTTACTAAATCGGAGGTCCCCACATACGATCACTTCCTTAGCATGTTTAAAAATCTAATCCATTTAGCCTCATCCCAAAATAGTATCTGTGAAATAAAACACTTGATGTATTAGTTATAAGGCTTTGTGATACATTAAAGAAAACATACTATTGAAATCAAGCCATTTGTCCACACCCCACATAAGGTCATCCCGTGTGTGTGCTGAGAGTGGTATGCCTGCCATACGCGGAAACATGAGCTGACAACCTTTGTCTTTCTGTCCCCCCAGACCAAGCAGTATTTGTGTCGTCCTCTACGGTGGTCTAACAAAGGAGCAGCTGCAGAGGAACAGCCTGGAGAGAAGGTTCCCCATGCCTGTCTTGTATTCCTAGTTGTAGAGAAGCAATAGAGAAGGAAAATATAAGACCTAACCTCCTACCCCTTCCACCTTGTGGATCTTTCTTCACTTCTTCGGGGCCAGAGGATCAAACATTGCTTCAGGGAGGCTGCACCCATGGGTCAGTCCTTCCTGCTGAGAGCTCTCCTGTCTGAGGCTAGGTGATGCCAAGAGAGTTTGGCATCTGTTAGAATCCAAGATCCCCCATCCTTTCCACCTGCCTTGCACCCGGTCCCTGTGGAGGAAGGGTCTCCGTAGCCCACACTACCACAGATGTGTTCTTGGGCATCACAACTTCTAGTTCATTCATGAATTCACTATCAATTGTTGAGCACCTACACATGACACCTCAGAAACCACAAACCCTCGAAGCAATGTTCAATAAGGGTAACAGCCAATGCTGACACAATGCTTACTGTACGCTACATGCTATTCTAAAAGCTTCAAATACGTAGACATGAAATTGTCATTTTTGGTAGATCAAATATTATAGAATATCGGCAACTCTACATGGTCTAATTTAAATATATTAATCACTTAATACAACAGCTCTAAGAGACAAATACTTTCATTACGCCTACATTAATAGCTGAAGAAACTACGGGAGAGAGATTGAGTAACTTGCTCAAGGTCTTTATGTCAACAGTGGGAGAGCTGGGTTTTGAACTTGGGGACCTGGCTCAGACCTCTTAAATGCAATGTTTTCTGCCTCTTCCAGAACAAATGTCAAAAAAAGAATGCTGTCTTGTACCCAAAGGCTAGAATCTACATTTCAGGCACGCTAGGTAAAGCATATTCTTGTGGAAACAACAGAGCATGTTGGTTAGAGTCGCTTTGGAAACAGGCAGATCTGGCTTCAAATCCAGGTTGAGGCTTTGGCCCACAGTCTCTGTGAGTCTCTGGGAAAGTGTGTTTTTTGTTTTTTGATCTCTCAGACCCTGAGTTTCCTGATCTGCAAAATGGGAACATTAAAACTCCCTCCTTTACGGGGGGCTTGTTCCACTAAATGAAACCAGGCAGGCAAAGCACTTAGCTTAGCTGGACACAGAGTTAAGTGCACATGAGCAACAGTGGTTCTATGGACTGGTTAGAAATAACATTGTCCATCTGGAGACAAGTATCTTTCAGATTCCAAATCGCTAGGGTTACGATCAAAGAGGCCATTCCTAAATTGGCGATCGCCTGCCTTCTTAATTAAAACTGCAGAATCCCGTGGAGGAAAACAGGGATCATGTCCTCCAGGCTCATTTTACGGAAGAGGTTCCAGAGACCCAGAGGGGTTAAATACCTTGGCAGGCAGGCCACGTGTCATTTTTGAGAAGCCCAGATCCCTGATCTCATTCACTCCTACCTTACTGCACTGACCCGACTGCTGAGCTGAATCACATATTTCGTGCATGTGTGATGTCACTGGCAACCCCAAACAATGGTTGGGAGGTGCAGTTGGGGTGGGAAAGGGAATGCTTAATGATTTCCACCAACCTTCTCCAAAGCAACCACAAATATACAGTCTCAGGAAAAACTGGGTATTTCCTTTGCAAATGTAGCTTCCAGAAAAGCCCTCAAACCCCCCTTTCTGCACTGAGATTGCTGCCTTCAATCCTCTATGTTAATATTCTGGAGAGCCACTACATAAAAACACATTAAATGGCAATACTTTCTGCATTTAACCTGATACCTGCAAATTCAGGGTGCTCACGTGATGAGCCTCGACATTGCAACAGGACAGGCTTGTGTCGTGTGGGAGAGCTGCGTTAATTAGCATTTCCTAATATTATTCTGCGCCCGGTGCTGAGTTAGACTCTGTGCATGCAGGGATGATTCAGACGTTGCTGCCTTCAAAAAGCTCACAGTCCAGGTCAGCGGTTTTGGGCTGTGGTTCCCAGATGGGCACTAGCCGCATCCCCTGAGCACTTGTTAGACATGCAAATTACTGGGCCCCTTTCCAGACGTGCAAATCAGAAACTCCAGCAGGGGTGGGGCCCAAGTATCTACGGACCAAGAGTCCTGGGGGTGATTCTGGTGGATGCTCAGGTGTGAGCACCACTGGTCTTGTGTAAAGCAAGGCTGACAGCAATTAGGGAAGAGGAACTCGATGGGAAGGAACAAGCTCCCCTTGTCTATTTCTACAAGAGTGGAGAAGGTGAGTGAGCCCAGACTTCCCGCCCGCCCTGGGTGCACTAGGTCTCCGTCCACACCACAGGATGTCAGAGACAGTCCGTAAGACGTCATATGGAAAAGAGACATCCAAGCCAGGGTAGAAAGATGGAAAAAAAATGCCAGGCCCAGACTTGGGCCAAAGGGAAATGGAAAAGCAGGTAAAATTTCTTCTTAGCATGTCTGCTCTGCTTCCAGTATCTGCTCTGTGTCCACTCTGCCCGCCTAAGATGACTATTTATCAGAGAGGCTCACTGCCACCACCCAACTCGGCAGTGTCACTCACACGAATGCTTTCCCATCACGATGGAAGTTTCCTGGACTCCCATCCGAGTCTCTCAGAGCTGTGCTTCCCAAACTATCAGCCACTTCAATAAAACTTAAAACAAATCTGTTGGAACTTGATATACGAATTCATCCCTAGCCCTCCCTATAACAACTGCACATTTTCTACCATTGATGGATGTGTAATTATAGAGGAGATTAATGATTTCAGCCCAACGTATAAACTCCAAGGGTGGAAATTTTAGGCATGATGCCACGTAGGGCAGGGGAGATATTTCTAGAGAGCAGGTATTTTGGACAGCAGGTCTGAGATGGCACGAGGGGCAGGCTCCCCCTTCCGCTCACCGGTCAGCCCCGGCCGTGGACGTGCTGATGAGTGGCAGATGGACCTTGGGGGGAATCTCTGCTCTGTTTGGCAGAATGACGGCATCCCCTTCCCTGCTATCAGGCACAGGGCCACCCCAAACCAGATGACCCACTGGGGTAGCTTTGGGGGGGCCTCTTATTGTAAATACCTGTCTGTAAGCACTCTCAGGGCAAAGTGCTGTTTTCTATAGTTCATGAGGCTCAACCCAGGAGTTTGAGCTATGTGTTATCTTAGGACCAGGAGGGGTTAGCTTCCCCTGGCTTAGGTAGAAAAGGCAAATTACTGGAAGGCTGTGCAGATAGCTCACGAAAGTAAAGGAGTAGCTGGTCAGTCAAACCCTGGCTCTAACCTCTCTCAATGGGCTTACCCCATGAGGTGGGGACAGTGGCCATGAACAAGGCCAGACTCACATTCCCATGCCCTTGGGCCACCGAAGAAAAGAAAGCTTCATTTTTTCAAAGTCACTTGTAGACATCCTAGGCAAGGAGTCTGGTGGTCTTGGCTAGGGGTTACCACCTTCCTTGGGGCAGTCACTGCAGCCAGCAAGGAAAGATAATACTTTGGACTCTGTCTGGGTGCAAGGTCTGACTTGAAGAAGACATGACAGTGTTGAGCACAGACCTGGCTGCCCAGAAGACTTGCCAGATTCAGCCAATAAAAATATAAGATGCCAGTTAAATTTGAATTTCCTATGCCATATTTGGGGCATACTCAAACTAAAAGCATTATTTGGTATTTGTGTGAAACTCAAATTCACATGGGCATCCCACATGGAACCTGCCAACCCTGTCACCAAGAAAACTGATGTGAGTCATTCAGGTTCCCCGTGTTGTGTCTACTGCAAACAGTTTGACATCGTGAAGAGGGACAGAGTTCTTTCGAGAGGAAAGCACTGTCCCTGCCCAGAGGTACCCCTGAGCCCCTTCTCCACCATGTGCTGGGAAGGCTCCCTACAACCTGCTCCTCCTTAGTCTTGGCTAAACATCTGGAACCTGAAGACTTTTGCAAGCTCCATTTTTGCCAACGGTGTTGATTCTTATAAATATTTACTAAACTTGCTCTGCAGTCAAGGCACAGCCATTTTTTCTCTTCCTTCTGGAAGGAAGTTTATTACACAAAGTAATAGGTGATGCCTTCTTACTACCACATAAATCTGCTACAGTACCTGTGTGTTGAGCTTCTTAGACAGCAAGAACAAACAGTTGTTGCTGAAACATTCCACACACAGGAAAGCAATAAAACCAGAAACAAAAGCAAAATAGCAAACAAAACTTATATAGAGATTTATCATTTGCTCGAATATTTAACACAAGATAGAGCAGTCCAGAGTTGAAGTTCTATTATATTTCCTAAAGTAGGAAAACCAAACAGATCTATTCTATTTTTCTTATTAAAGAAAATAATTAATTCTATCTTTCTTATTAAAACAACATTTTCTTATTCTGGTGACCAGGAGTGAATTTTTCAGGACCAAGTATCCAAGAAAGAACTTGGACTAAGGGGGTACATATACAACCAATGTCAGATTTAGGGTACACAGAGCTAGTGCAGGGGCGAGGTCAGTTCTAGGCAAGATGGGGAGCTAAGCAACTTTTCCTCTGTGTTCTCCAATCTGTTAACAGAAGTGATGGTGCCTGAAAAACGTTGCGTAAATTATACGGTAGCTTTAGTGAAGTAAAAAGCCAGTCTAGAGGCCTTTCAGCCAGCATGTTTGGATTTAAGGAGAAGACTGTATTTCTTTTTTCTGGGAAAGCCCCATGCACTTAGGATAAACTCCTTAACAAAGTGCCAATGATCTCAAAGTTGACCTTCAACGTCCTTTCCACACAGCCTGTGCTTCATACCAAGGTCAGGAGCCAACTCCCATCCAGTGAGGGCGACTTGGCTCTCTATAGTCTTTCTGGGACATGTTCTTCAGGGTCATCTCACGTGTGTGCATGCATGTGTGTTGTGTGGGGGTGTAGTTAATTTCATGGCAAATGTACAGGTGACTACTTTGTCCGTGGGACAGATTATTTTAATAAGTGGCTTTAGCTAATTAGTTTATTTTTTTCCTGAGATGGTCCCATTCCAGACTCCTAATTTGATATCCCTATTTCATATAGAAACTGGAGGGGCACCTGGGTGGCTCAGTCATTAAGTGTCTGCCTTCGGCTCAGGTCATGATCACAGAGTCCTGGGATCGAGCCCCACACTGGGCTCCCTGCTTGGCGGGAAGCCTGCTTCTCCCACTACCATTCCCCCTGCTTCTGTTCCCTCTCTCGCTGTTTCTCTCTGTCAAATAAAAGAAAAAAAAAATTCATATAGAAACTGGAAGCTTGATTGATCCCTGAATGGATGGTTCTATTTGTGTGCTGCTGTACATTCTGGAAGGGTAATGATTAAGAATGTCTGGTTCACTACTGTACCCCCAGAACCTAGCACAGAAAAAGTCTTATTTAGCTCCTTCCTTTGCCAAGCACTATGCCAAGGGCTATTTAAGAGTGATCTCATTTAATCTTCACAAAACCCCTATAAAACAACAACTAATACTGTGCCCATTTTATAAGGAGGAACCGGAGTCATAGGGAGAGGCAAAGTATGCTGCCGGTGCTCATGTAGCTAGTAAGCAGAAAAACTGGAATTTGATCTTGAGTCGTCGGGATTCTGGAGCCTGGGCTCTTACTTTGCACCAGATAATAACTGTTTCATAAATTAATGAGTACGTAGATGACCAGGAGGTGTAGGATTAAAGGATGTGGGGACAAGACCGTGGTTTTTACCCTTAGTTGTCAGACCCAGAATTCACATAAAATTCTCTGCAAGTACCGTCTGTCCATTTCTGCGTCGCTCCTCCTGACTCAAGTCTGTAGCTTCCATACCCGCCGCTGCTCAGGCTGACTTTCCAATTCAGAATGTGCTCTTACACTTCTATCCCACAAACGCCCTGTTCCAGGCTCACCCCCGTGCCAGTGGATCAATGTTTAGGGGGACACCGCTTCTGATGGCTATTTGCATTCTCAGAGGGGTCCTCAACATTCAGAGGAACTCTAGGCCAAACCCCCTGACAAAAGGATGAGCTTCTTGTTATTGTAACGACCCCTCAGAGACCCGGGAGAGGCCCACCTGAGTTCACACCTTGAGAAGAGCCAAGAAATACAGAAAATCCAAACTGTAATCATTCTCCGGGTAACTCAGCAGACCACTCTGATTCAGAATTTTTTTTTTTCTCAGTTTACTAATCCACGCCCCATCACAGCCCGGGGAGGGGAGTGTCACGCCCTCTGAGCTGAGATGGAGCTCTCTCCAACAGGGAGATCAAATCTCATCCTCCAGGCTCGCTGCCTAATTAAGTCTTCACTGCTGGATAATGCTACTCATTGGGGCAGTTACTTTAGTTTAAACAACTTCTGGGTGGTCTCTTCCTGTTCAAAAACTTGCCTCCGTCCTTTCACATGTAATTTACACAAATAAGTCTTGAATGGTGGAATTTCTGCCAACCCACGGGACATGTGCTTCTCTAATTCTATACCAAAAAGACAGCCTACTTGATCCACAAATTTGTTGGCTCTATATTATAACTCATGCCTAGCCAAGAGACAAGAGAACACGGAAGAAAAGTCAATCTGCATTCTACTCTGCTCCCCAATCAAACCCCAAAAACCTAGAACTCAAGGCTTCCTTTTGCCACAGAGATCACTATTGTCAATTCTCGTCAGAGATATCTGGGATTCTCACTATCACATCATCGGCTAATGTCCACTGCCCACAGGGAATAGTTACCCAACACTAAAACACATGGAAAAAAACAAAAACCAAAAAAAAAAAAAGGAGAAGAAGAAGAAGGATTTTAATTTCCAAACCAATTTCCAGGAATTGCTACTAAAGACAAATGTCAAACACTTCTCCACTTTAATCATTTTCAAAACTTCTAATGAATCCTCTCTTTTGAACAAATAATGCCATTAGCATGGATGCTATGCAAATGAAATGCAGGGCCCGCATTTTTTGGCTTCCTTGAAATTGTTTCAGAAACCTGATCACATCAAATATTTTTCAGTTTATGCAAAACAGAACCTCTCAATACATTTTTTTGAAGAGTATGTAGTTTTTCATTTGCATGTTGGTCCCAAGTGGTAAATTTACACTTTGAATGTAGGATTAACAAATTTCCATGTCTGAACTGCATTTTGAAACTTAATCAGAAAGAAGTTACTTTCAGATGCCAAGAGTCTTAAGAATCTGAAATCGAATGACCTTAATTAAAGGTACCTGGATGCCAGAGTTTAGCCCACAGACGGTGTCCGGGGAACCTGTGTTCCCTTAGGAACATCATTGTGGGAGTTGCCTATTTCATCCAGAGTTCCCTCAAAGGTGGATCTCAGGTCATCTTGGAGAACGCAGGGATGAGAATACATTCTCTGCAGCTAAAATACCATTCAGATCTGGGATCCGCGGATCTGCCTTTGAAACCCCTTTTCAAACTGCTCTTCCTCCATCTCGAGGGCAGGCCAGCCTGGGCCACCGTCTCACTGTCAGCGAGCAGCGTTAGGGCTTGAGAGAGTTATGCATGATCACACTCACTGTAGCATCAACTATTTTTTTCTTAATTGTCCTGAGATCCTAGAAAGGAAACAAGCGTCTGTGCTGACAGAGGAGCTCAGCGTGAACTCTCATTTTTCACATGGAGCTAATTAAAAACTGAAATTAGTTAAATATGGAAATGACACTTGCAAGCACTTTAGTAGAATTCTGGCAAAATCCCTCTGGAGTGCTGTGACATTACCTGCTGCTTCGAAACTCCCCAACTGAATTTCACAGTTAAAAGGCTGAGCAAAGGGAAAGTTATTATTGAGATTTCGGATTCAGAATGTGTCTGTAAAAGTCCAAATTAAATTTCACGGCTGGCCCTTGAGTGGCTGGCGATGTATAAGGCAGGCCAATGGAGTGGGCCGCTAACAATGGCCCCGCAAGCAGGCGCTCCAATTACCCCTCTTTAGGCACGGTACTGTGGGTGGCCCAGTCCGACAATCAGAAGGTTAACGGATGTATTTCTCTTGGAATCTGACTCAAGGCACTTCACACACACACACACACACACACACACACACACACACACACACATTCCAATGCAGAAAAGAGGCTGGACTCATGCAAGCCTGTAGGATGGGCCTGATTGTGAAAACGGAGCAGGTTCCTCAGGGGTAACAAGACACACTTTTTTTTTTTTTCAAGACACACTTTTTATGTATGAATTCTCCTCACAGGTTGGTCTGTCTATAAATATATATGTATATATGTACGTCCGTGCATATAAACGTGTACGTACACCTATGTACGGGTGTGTCTACCTCTATCTCCTTCTGCATCTGTCTATGCCTAACAGGCATTTCAGTTTTCACTCTGAATGGCAATACCCCAACACGAGGAAAGGAGCTTGGCTTCCGTCTTAGGGGGAAGTGAGAATCAACAGCTTTTCCAAATGGGCAACAGTGAAGAGGAACCTTCCAGAGAAGGTAGCAACAACTCCGTCCAGGAGGCCACGTCCCCCTCACCCCCCAACAGGCAAAAGCGGTAGCATTTGCTCAAGGGCAAATTCCGGTGCTTGTCTACGTCTGCATACAATTTAATTAAACGGATGTGTCTGCTGGCCCTGGATCTGTGGCGGCGTATTTGGGAAGTCCAGGCACTCTCCAAACAACTGGAGTGTTGTGAGTTTATTATTTTTCTGACACCCCATCCATTTGCCCTTGAGGCATTCCCTCCCCCTGGACCCTGGCCACGACTGAGGCAGGCACCACGCGTCCCTGCCTGGGCAGGCCAGTGAGAGGCGCCCGGTGGTGCCAAAGCCAGCCCCGCTCCGTGAGTCTGCTGGCAGCGAGCCGTCGGCGGGCTGGGCTGCCAGGAAGAGTTCTCTGGCAGCTCTGGCGCTCATCTTCCCATCACACTCGGGCTTTGCGAGTCCGAGGCCTGGAAATCATTGCGGCTTACCCAGCTGGATGGGTGGAATGCTGCAGCTGTACCATCAGGCTGGCTTATTTTTATTGAATTTTGAATATCCAATTTCAAAGCAATTCAAATGAATTTGCCCAAGGCCTCGGATCAGCGTGGCTGCTGACACTCTCGGCAGTAGGGTTTCGAAGTTCATATTTCTAAACAAAGGCAAGATTACAGAAGCTTTCCTTGTCAGGACCAGCGCCTCTAAAGCACCCTCTCTACCAGCTCTATTAGGTCCCATGCTGACAGCAGCGAAAGCTGTTGGGCTAATCCTGGTCTCTCACGAGTCAGCTGTGGTGGGCAAGCAAACTTTCTCGGCGGAGGGAAGAAAGAGAGGGGCGTGAAGTGAGAGGTGTCTAATTGGATGCAAAAGGGTCCGGGACACAGAGGCTGGCACGTGCAGGGCTGCTTACAGAGTGCAGGCTGGACAGATAAGATGGCCCAAGCATGCCCTGAGCAGGCCGAGGTGGCAGGGGCGACCTCAAGGTCAAACTGTGCCCCCCATGCCCCGCCCTTCAAAATGGCAAATAAACACAAAGAAACAACTATCCATGCTCTAGGATGACTGAAGCGATGCGGGAACCCTTCATCTCCTGGAGTCTCTCCTCCAGCTCCAAGAATCTGTCTTCCCTCACCCCCGCCTCCATTCTAATCCTCCTACACCCATGCCTGGAAGGCACAGCCTTGAAATGCACAGAACGAAACTTAACCCCCGTGGTAGAAGACTGCAGAGCTGTGGAGAAAAATGGGTTTCCTGAGAAAAAGCCCCACGGGCATCTCAAGGTCGAGGGAGGCTCTGCGTTCCAAGCACAACCTGCTCTCATTCGTTTTAGTATGACTTGGGAGATATTTAGGGCTTGGCACGCACTGAAAACTGTTTTTAAGAAGCCTTGGGACAAGACCAACTCAATAACTACTAGTGTTCACAATCTGCCAACTCCTCCCCTCAGGGGTTAAAAAAGAAGCAAACAAACCCTGAGAGCAAAGAGCAAATTGGGACTTGAGGGGAGAGATAGTACTGTAGGCTTCCCAAGAGCAGGGCGCCTGCCCGCTCTTCCTCAGCAGAGCACCCCGGCTGCCCACAGCCTGCCTGGCCGTGAGGAGGTACTTACTGAATATTTGTGGAATAGGGTTGTCGTCTCAGGTCACCTGGGGTGCAATGTGGGTTTTAGAGTCAGAAAGACTCCTCATATGGCCACCATTTAATTGTCCCAGATAAATAACCTTTAGGCTTCTCTTTTCCCAACTATAAAATGTCTTTAACAATAGTACTTGCTACATAGAATTGTTTTAAAGATGAGATGAGACATAATAATAATTAAAAAAAATTAAAAAAATAAAGATGAGATGAGAAGGGGTGCCTGGGTTGTCCAGTCGGTTAAGTGTCTGACTTCAGTTCAGGTTATGATCTCAGGGTCCTGGGATCGAACCCCTGCATGGAACCCCCGCCTGGAACCCCCACCTCAGGCTCCCAGCTCTGTGGGGAGTCTGCCCCTCCCCCTCCATCTGCTTGTGCCCCTTCCCCTCCCCCGCTCATGCTTTCTCTCTTTCCCTCTCTCTCTTTCACATAAATAAATAAAATCTTTTTTTAAAAAAATAGATGAGAAAATAAACAGAAAAACCTGCTACAATTTCAAAAGGGCAGATGTCAAGCTCTTCCTTTCCATGTACCCGACTGGATAAGTCACAAATCTTTATACCTAATAATGTATGTTCCCTTTGCATCCTTCTGTGGAGTCTGCCTCTTAGGAAAAAAAAATTCAAATATGCAGGAGAACCTCTGTTTTTGAAAAATCGTGTGGTCCTTCAAAAGAGATTATTTTGTCTGCTCAATGCAGTATCTCTTGTGAACCTCAAGAGTATACTGTAAATGAAGGAGCCATGATTGTCCTTTAAGGACTAGTTCTATAGACTCAGATACAGAGTAAAGACATAGAAACCAAAACGTAAAATAAATAGCACCAGGATAAAGCAAAAATCCCGAAGATTGAAGTAAAGGAAGGTTGCCGATGTCAAGAACCCAATGGCTGGAGGGGGCTGGGGGAGCTGGGTAGATGCTTCTAGAAACCAGGGGTAAGAACAGATACCCACAGGTCACATCCCTTTAGTGTACAATCCAGCCGGTTTTTAAATCATTTGCTCCTTTGGGCAAACAGTGCTGCTGGTTAGTTATCCAGTAGATGTTTTTAATTACAAGCTGAAAAAGTCATTCCGTAGCCCTGAAACCAGTGCCCTCATGCCTAAGAAGTGCTTTTTAATATTTATACATCTAAAGAGGGTTTGCCCTTCCAGACATAGAAAATCATTAGGAAGCCTTCTCAAGAGGATATAACTTTGGTCAAGGTCATGCACAAATCTAAACTTTAGATTTCCGCCAACGCTTACCAGTAGGTGCCACTTTTGTGCCACAAACCATTTCGAGTCTGCTTTCGACTTTATTTCTAGGTTATCAATTTTTAAATAGAGGAAAGGAACAAAAATATGCTTGTGAGACAATTCTGAGCATATAAAAGTTGAAGAAACTTTTCTGTTTTTCCTCGTTACTTGGCATTTCTATTTAATAGAGCTTTTTTGATTTTACTTTTTTCTTCCAGCACGGCAGATGAATGGGAGAACCAAGGAAACTGCACTCAAAGAAATGTCTTGTAACGGTTCTAACTTTGGTTTGGCATGTCACCTCTGTAACGATATCAGGGAGAGGAAATATTCCGTCAAAGCTGTGAGCATGGAAGGAAACAGCCTGGATGGTGTCCAAAGACACACAGTATCTTAGCAACTTCTGAAGTTCAGAAAAGCCAACATTTCAGTCCGGGAAGCCGGCTGGTAGAAGCTCCATCCTCCCCAACCACCAGTCACCGAAAGACACACCTCAAGGTGGAAGTGACCCTCGTTTTCAGGACTTGCTCCCTGTGCTGCCAAAATCGAGTGGCTGGCAGAGGGCAGGCGACCCTCTCTCGTCAAGAAAATGAAATGAAACCCTGTTGCCAAAAACATATGAAACCTGGGATAACCAGGTAAGGTCAAACATACTGTGACCTCCTCCCTAGTACCTCCTCCCTAGTAGGAGAATATTGCCCTCCTCCCTAGTACCCCCAACTCTGCAAAAGCGTAAAGCTAATGTCCATAAGAAGAAAAGGAGAGCCAGAATCAGGCACCATCTATTCTAAGAATGGTGTTTGTGCCCTTGTCTCCTGAAGGGAGGGCTTTTTGAGAATCCTTCTTTCTCACTTATCTCTGGAGAATAAGAGACTCCAAACAACCACCCATTAAAGATGTCTTGGGTGTCACCTTATAACCCACAGCCCTGTCTTCTGTAGCTAAGTAGTGAGCGTGTGTATTTGTGTGGGGCAAGGTCTAAATCAACACATCCTACCTCCATCCTCACATTATCCCCCAAATCTGATACTGAATGTTAATCCCAACAATCTAATCCGTGACCCACTCTCAACCCCGCCCAGCGTGGATCCTAGCCCTCAGATGACCCAGTATGTAATTGCTGCAGGAGCAGGAATCCCTGCCCCTTTCTATAAAGCCCACTCAGATCACCTGTACAGAAACTGTTCCTTACTCTTAGGCAATTAGATCACCATGTAGGTGAAATGTGTCTTTTCCAGTGAAGAGAAGTGGGTGCTCGTTAAGTCTTTTCTTTCCCCTCACACCTATTGTCCTTAAAACATCATTCAGTGACAAAATGGGAAAGTTTGTTAAGTTTAATTCTACCGTCTAACTTTTCCATGACACTTGTGAAAATAACTTAGGAAGTATATTCTCCGTCGCAGAACCTCCAGCATCATCCCGTCCAGTGGACGTGACTGATGGAACACAGGTGACTGATGAGCCTTCATTCTGAATTACAGGGACAGGAAAACTTCTTGTAGTTCCCCCACTTCCTGAGGCCGGCCTCAAGGGACTCTGTCCAGGACAGAGCACACTTCTCATCAATTTCATGGAGTCATGCCTGGTGTCTCCAGCCTCTTGCCACCAGATTCAGTCAGTGACCAAACTGGACATCCAACCTCCAAAATGTCTCTCTCATAATTGCTCTCCTCTTGGGCTGCCCTGCTTCTGCCCTTGTTCTGTCCTCATTCTCTGCTTCCTGGGCTTTGAAACAGCCTCCTTGGTTCTCCCCGCCTCTGGTCTTGACCCATTCCCTTCAGGCTGTGCAGGGATGCCAGGCGGCCCCGGGCTCCCCTTATAATTCTCAGCACGTTGTACGTCATTTCGGAATCAAATCCACACACACATTTGTATGGAGTGAAAGGCTCTTTGTCATCTGCCTCTTCTTTCTAGTTCCATCTCCATTAATACCTCAGCTTCCTCTGTATTTTTGGTTCACTGTGAATGATCTCTGGTTCCCTACAACATCATACTCTCCCAGGCTTTAATCACTGTGTTCTTTCTTGCAGAAATATACTTCTCCCTCCCTTGTCCTTCCACCCAACTTCTAGGTACCCTTCCAGGGAGAAGTTAAACGACACCTCCTCTCCTAAGTACACCCTGATAGCTGCAGATAAAGTCCTCCTTTTCCTCTCCCCCCCTCACTTCAGGAGCGCAGTATGGTCTCCTTAGTGTTGTGTGTAAGTGATCGTCAGCACCTCTGTTTTTCCTCTTTGTGTGACGATCTGCTGGAGGGCAGGGGCCTTGGTTACCCATCTCTGCTTTGCTGGGTTCTCGGCACTTCAAGAGAAGGAAGGATTCAGGAAACATTTGCTGCTCAAATGGGTAAAGGACAGAGCTAGTTCTCAGGAGGTACCCTAGAATCCACTCAAGCTTGAGAACGAGATCTAAAATTAAAATACCGAAAAAAAAAATTAAAATACCGAGATGGGGGTTCTCTCACATAAAAAGCCCTCAGGTGCCAGACTAGCTCTATATTCACAACTCAGTCACTTCCTCCTCCCTTCTCCCCACTGTCCAATTCCTTTCTGGGACTTCTGGCTCAAGGATCCAAACAAAACTGGCCTCCTCCTCTGAGGGTGAGAATGTCTTTATCTGCAGTTACTCCAGCGATCAGGGACCCAAAGTTGTCATCAGTGAAAGAGACCCAAGAACACAGGGCAATCTGATCCTTTTCTCCTCCAGGCTCTGTTTTCCTGGAAACACTTATTTCTTTACGAAAAAAAGAAAGACGAAGAGAAGCTCACAAGACCATGTTAAAGCAAATGCTTAGAAAATATTTTTGAAACATTTGGAAGTAATTTCTATTCACAAATTATCTCCATTCACAAAATGAAAAGGCAAATTATGTCAGCTGGATAAATCGAGAAAGAGAAGAAATCAGACTTAATGCTGGGAGCAGAAGAGGAATAGGAAGAGAAAAAGGGAGAAAGACTAGTAATTCTTGCATTTCTATAGTATGTAGAATTTCAAAAACACTGAACATGTATTACTTCCTGTGAATGTCATAACCAATTCCAAGATGCTGGTAGGCAGTTAATTTTTCCAGAAGGCAAGAGAGAAAGTTGAAGCTAAATAAAGATAAGTCTTCCATCACCCATCAGTGCAAGAGCTGGGGCTAGCAAGTGAGAGGTATGGAGGAAGAGGGACAGATGAGAAAGAACATGGTGGAAAGATGGAGAAGGAGTAAAGAAAGCCAATGTGTCCAGAAGAAAGTGACAGGAGAGGCCAAAGAATCACCTGACATCGACAATGAATGGCAAAAGTGGCATGAAAAACACTGAAACCATTCTCTGCTTTCTGCTCTTGAGATACGAAGCCTCTTAGATACGCATAACTGAAAAAAGTAGAGTAATTACTAAGGCAATAGAGCCTCTTGATTCTTAGGAAGGTGAACCCACGGATGGTTCAGAGGCTCCAACCCTGGGCTGAGTGCTTCTGACCATCCTGATGGGCATCCTGCTTTCCTTGTGATAACATGTTTCTCTAATTAATAAAAATTAAATAGCTACACATTATTCAAAAGCAGTTTGCTGATTCCACACTGTAAGAGACCCACCAGTCACAGGTGGAGTGGGAAAAGTTCAGAAGACAAACAATGCCAACTTAACTAGCAGAGAACTTTGGTAGAACTCCTATCACTCCTTGGTGACCCACCATCAGCCGCCCAAGGCAAACAGGTTGGCTAATCTAAAAATGATGCTCCTTTTCCTGTTATAGGCCAGCACACCTTACAACTGTCCTTGTATTTAGTCTTAATAATAACTCTGCAGGAATGGGCATTATTATCCTTGCTTTAGAGTGACAATCTGAAGCTGAGGTTGTTTAAATAATACCCAAATTTGAAACCAGGCCTGGACAGATCCAAATTCACATTCTTTCCACCTCGGTCCCCTGCTTCTAAAATTCATCACAAATTATTTCTATTTCTTTTCCTTTAGAGGTCCCTCTAGGTGGGTCAGGACAAAGTGAGTGAAGAAATCCTGAGGGCAGGAGAAGCAGCTGCTAAATGTTCAAGGCAGGTATAAGGGGCAGAAGCAGGGTGCCTGCTAGAAGGAGCCCCAGGCAGTGTGGGGTCCCATCCTGGGCAGGCTCAGCCTGGTGACCTATGAGGTGTGCTCTAATCCCTTTTAACAATTATTGAGCACGTACTTTCTACCAACCACGGCATCAAAAGCTGTGCATGCAATATCTGATTTCATCTTTGCAGCTCCTCTTGGAGATGAGTGCCTTTATTATTGCTCTTTTACAGATAATAAAACTATCTCAGAGAGGTTGAGTAACTGGCTCAAAGTCGTATAGGTGGTAACTGGAAGAGTGGGGACTCTGGCCCTATTCTCTCTGGTTCCAACGCATCTGCTGTTCGCCGCTAAACACACTGCTTTCTTCATCTCCCATTAAGAAGACACTTGGGGAGAGCTCTCAAGTTCAAGACGCAGTGAACGTCGCTTCGCAGTGTCACTCCACAGGATCTAAGTTAACCTGGGAACTGGAATTCAGGAGGTCTGACTTGGAAGACACTCCTGCCCACCATTGATTGGATTTCTTTAAGCAACTTATTTGATTTGCACCTTAGTTTCTGCATCTGTAAAGTGGGAACAAAACAAAGATAATGTGTGTTCTTTGAAATATTGCAAAAACTCACTATAGAGCTGCTGCTACCCTTGGGAGGAAAAGTACATACTAAGGTTAATAAGTCAGAAAAACTAATGGACTGATAAAAATTTAGAGGCATGAGATACCTTGAGGATGACCCATGCCCAGGGAGCATATGGTTAGTACATGGATGCTTTGCTGAGGCAATTCCTGGCTGTGGGACCCTGGGCAGGTCACTTCACATCCCTGAGCCTCAGCTTTCTTTCCTGTGAAATGGAGATAAAAACAGTGTGACCCCACAGGTTTGTTGTGAGGATGAAATGGGATGATGTAGGCAAAACCCAGTGACCTGCACATAGTAAGTGCTGCATATATGCTCTATTTTGATGGGGAAACTGAGGCCCTAGGAAAGTAAATGCTTGTCCGTGGTTGCACTGCGAGGTAATGGTAGAGGAAGGAATAGAACACAGGCCTCTTGGTTCATGCAAACTTGGACACATTACTTACAATTTCTAAGGTTTAGTTTTACCATCTGTTAAGTGGGGACAATCCTTCTTGCCTCTGCTGATAAGGATGTGGAGGGGAATTATAGGGGCTATTCAAGGAAAGCCCCCAACATGGAGCATCTTTACTGCTCACTAAATGTTAGCTGCTATAGCTTTTCCTTCTAGTTGGATTTGAAAGAGATCTTATCCTCAGGAATTAGAATGAAAAGAATCTTTTTCTCAGGGGTGTGTGCTGAGTCAGAGAATGAATGGGAAACACCTACCACAGAAGAGAAGCAAGTGTGGAGTGGACAAAGCCCAAATTAAGGGAAGCCACCCAGCAGAAGTCACAATAATCTCATCTCCCAAACTAAACCAACTTCTCCTTGAGGCACAGCACCTGGAATAAATGCCCTCAGTCTTCTACGTGGGATTCTTTCCCTCTCTGGTTCTTCTAGATGTGTCTGTCAGCTCAAGTCAGAAGCACTGCATTCTAGCTTTCTGCAGCAGTGCTGAATGTCACTGTATTTGGGGACTGACTGCCCAGGTCCCAGCCACACCACTGTCATTGACTAGCTGTTGCCTTGGACGAGTCCTTTCCCTGAGCCTCCGTCCGTGACTGTAAAATGTGGACAATGAGGCCTGTCTACCACACAAAATCATGAGGTGCCACACAAACATAAAGGATTACTTGCTTTTTCACTATCACTTCCCACACCGTCTGCCTCCAGTCTGAAGGCAATGAGAAACCAGCGTGATTGCCTTTAAAGAGCCAAATTCCTCTCCAAGTCCCCAGTTCTTTATTTAAGAGGGAGCAGCCTTTCCATGTGTGGTCCCGTTAAGAGGAGGATGTTAGCAAAGCACTGGACAACTGTAAGTGGCTACTAAGGCTGTTTCATGGTGAGAGGGATCTGTTTTGGGGCCAAAGCAATGAGTGTAAAGCAGGGGGAGGTTGCACCAGACTGCACCAGATCGATGCCAGGTGCCCGATGGCTGAGAAGGGCCAGAAGGACTGTGTGAAAGCAGCGCTTCTGCCTCCTGACCCGCTTGCCTGCCAACAGCTCCACTTCCTCTTCCTGTCTCAGAGCCCCGCTCCCCTCCTGGGGGTGGAGAGCCGAACCACTGGCACCCATGAGACTGGGCAGGACCCCAGCCCCGGGGCTCCTGCTTTTGCCTCAGAGGTGTCACATTTGGGTTTCTCTATGTAATTTACCTTCAGTTTGGGAATTGTTCCTCTAAGGGTGATTTCATCTTTTAAGTGAACTTTTGAGGAGGGATGAAGTGCTTTCTGCAGAGGGTTCTGCGTTTGAATAAGAGGAAACCATCACACCCAGTGCAGAATGAAGTGTTTTGTGTTTCTAAGGCAGCAAAGAAAGCTTCTGAGAAACAACAACAACAGCAAACCAAAAAACAAAACAGAACAAAACACCACATTTTTTTTTTAAGCTTTAGAGGAGATAAACTTGTCTACTCTTATTTGGCACTGATGAGCAGGAAACGTGTAATACCAGGGATGTAAGTGGCTGTGGTAAAGTCAGTATAGTTGATGGTTAATTGTGAGGAGATCGAAATAACACTAGCATTTACCTCATGTGGTGGTGGTATGATTAAATGAGAAAATCCCTATGTGGACTGCTTAGCATAGAGTAAATACTCAAAAATACCACCTGTCATTACTATGACGATACTGTGAGGGATTCCAAGAAATCTGGTGTTATATAGGTTGAGTTGTCTTCCCACAACAAAAGATGGTGAAGTCCTCAATGCTAGTATCTGTGAATGTGGTCTTATTTGGAAATAGCTTTGTCAACGATCAAGCTAAGTAATAAGTGAGCTCATTAGGGTGGGCCCTGATCCAATACCTGACTGCCATCCTTAAGAAAAAGGAAAATTTGGGCATAGAGACAGAAGTGCACACGGAGACGGTGGTGTGTGAGGACTGTAGTTTTTGCTCCCATAGCCAAGGAGCTGCCTGAAGCTGGGAGGGAGAACTGGGACAGACCAGGCCCAGACCCGCAAAGCTCTGCTGACTCTTCACTTGTTGACTTCTAGGCTTCAGGAGGGTGAGATAAGAAATAAACTTTGGTCACAAACCATTCATTTAGTGGGACTTTATTATGGCAGTTCTAGCAAACGAAGACACCCTCTTTCAGGGTGCCACAGTGGACAAGTAGATAAAAGAGACATCTTAGAAGTAGCTCTTGTATCTATTTTCAGAAAAGTAGAAATCTGAGTGTGAAAATCACTATAAAAGGACACTGTTGGTGTTTGGATTTATCAGACAATTCCAACTTTCTTTTCTTCTCTCTTGTTTCCAAGGAGTGTCTGGAGAGGTTTCCCTGGATTCCTTTGAAGTGAGGGGTACCCATGTGACATAGTTCTGACTAATAAGATACAAGTAAAATCCTCTTGGGGTGTGTGTGTGTGTGCATGTAAGGGGTAATTTAGGCTTTTCTAGATAAAAGGGGCAGAGATCCCCTCTTTCCTTTCTTTTTTAAAGATTTTGTTTATTTATTTGACAGAGACACAGCGAGAGAGAGGAACACAAACAGAGGGAGTGGGAGAGGGAGAAGCAGGCTTCCTGCTGAGCAGGGAGCCCAATGCAGGGCTCGATCCCAGGACCCTGAGGTCATGACCTGAGCTGAAGGCAGACACTTAATGACTGAGCCACCCAGGCACCACTTATCCCCTCTTTCTTCCCCCCTTGAAGATGCATAGGAGGTCTGGAACTGCAACAGCCATCTTGTTAAAATGAGGCAGCAAAACCAAGAGAAAAAAAACCTCAAATGCTAGGAGGGGCAAAGCAGAGAAATAGGAAGAGTTCATGAACTAGATGGCAACGCTGAGCAGCCTGGGCAGCAAGGTTGCTTTCTGCCAACCTTGGATAGCTAGCTAGAATTGTGAGGAAAACAGAGCCTTGTAGCTCCGTAAGCTACTGTTAGGATTCTTATGGGTGATAGTTTATGATAACTTCGGCTGAATGTCTCCCCTAACTGAAGCACTATCTTGACTGGCCATCTTGAGCAGGACTTTGAACTCTCCTTCCGACTTTCAGTTTTAAAGTGTATTTCATTCATTTCCTACTTCTTTCTGCCTGCCCCGTCTTCCCATAAGCCCTAATGTAGAGAACCGATTAGGGTATGTGTCATCTTTCCGCTGTCAGGACAAGGCTAAGGTGCAACTGACCAGTGTTTGCATGACCAGAGGGACTCTATTTGCTCTTCTCTTAGGAGCACTGTCATTAAGAGCAGTTGCAAGGACTTCTGGGGGTTGGAGATACATGAAACCAAAGCCACCAGGCACATGATTATAAGTTGATGGCAGTAAATATACAGGTGAAGACACAGACTTGGAAGTTAAATGGACCTGTGTTTAAATTCCAAATCTCAACTACTGACCAGTATGTAATCAGGCAAGTTACTTAGCCTCTCTAAAGCTCCTTCCTTAATTATAAATAAAAAGGTTAAGTCGTTGGGAAGATTAGATGATCTTGAATGTGAAGTTTCTACACATAGTAGGTCCTTAAGAAATGGCTGACTTCTTTGTCCTTTGGGAAAGATCTACCTTCAAGGGTACTTGTCATTATACCTCTTCAGGTGAACTCTCTTCTCAGAGCACAAATTTGACCAGTTCAGTCAAATAACTTCTCAGAACTTAGCACCACAGCTTGCCTCCATGAAGGGGATTGAGGACTTTGAGCATGGAAAAAATAGCACCGGGGGAATAAGTAACACAGAGCCAAAGCTGACACACAGAGGGCCAGTAAATAGGTCTGAGATCTCATTTCAACTTGATGGTAGAAGGAGAAAAAAAATACATCTAAAGACATGATTATAAGTCATGGAGAGTAAGATTTTTCCCCCATGACACTATTGACATCTTGGGTTGGATGATTCTTTGTTGTGGGGGGCTGTGCTATACATTTAGCAGCATCTCTGGCCCCTACCCACTAGCTTCCGGTAGTGCCCGTAGCGTCCCCCCAGTGTGACAAGCAAAAATGTCTCTAGACAGTTGTCTGATGTTCCTAGGGGTGGAGTGGGGGTGTGCTGAGCCAGCGCAAAGGGCAAAAGAGTGTTGATGTACAAAAGGGTTTCTCTGGGGCAATGTTACTGGTGTCTATAAGCAAATACTCCCCCATGCACTGTAAGCCTGCATAATGTAAAAAATAGCAGAAGAAGAAAGGAAAGAGTTTTGCACATATCTGAGCTCTGACCACCTCATTAATGAGCAAAGGTCCAGGCGACTGGTTATTACTCCATCGAGACTGCAGAACAAGGAGTGATAATATTTGGACTATTTCATCAATCTGTGCCAAGGACCTCTTCAAATCAAGTCAGCTTAATGGGTAAAATATTTGATATTCTGTAAAAAGACCTAGCGGGTTCCAATCCATCCCTTTCACACAAAGCGCTCTTATAGCAAAAAGAATCACAGGGAGAACAGTTATGAAAAGTAAGTGGAGCCGGAGAAGGAGCCTCATCCCTGTTTTCTAGCCACACCCCCGACTTGAATACAGAAGGGCATCCCTCCTGTTACACGGGCAGCATTTGCAAAGCCCTTGGCTCGTCTCACACACCCAGACTATAAAAGATCTGCTAATTGGTGTAGCTGCAGAATAGGAACATTTGCATTTTACTTTCATTCTCCACTACTCCCAATGATTTCTAGAGGGTTCTTCCCCATGAACATCCCTCCTCATCCTTCATCATTTACTTATAAAAAAAACACAGTCTTAGAGACAGTTGCTACTCGTTTACACTTCTCTCAGGACCTTTTTGGGAGCCCTTGGTCTTGAGATTATAAAACATTGTCGTAAAAAATTCTGTTGTATGTACCACGAAGCACTGAAGAGGGCAAAACTGGGAAGAAAGGCTGTTCTGCATGAAAATATTCATACACATTATTTCATTATACACTCGAGAAATGACAAGTTGGTTTGCAAGAACAGTGTAAGATGTTCTCTTACAATTTTACCCATGGTTAAGAGACTGTTCACTCTGTTCCAAACTCCACTTTAAACTTCTCCTGGATGTCTTACAACTCTCAACTGATCTTTGAGTCCTAAGAGCAGGTGCGTTTCTCTTCTAAAGAGGCTTTCAGGGTGTCGGCAGCTATAGGAATGTTATTAGACAATAATGCCGTATTATCTATGTGATTATTCTAACCGGCTGAGAAGTTGACTAAATTTAAGTGCCATTTAAAGTAACTCTCCACATTAATGACTGAGCTATGGGCTTGCTGGACTTGCCCCGCCCTCCCCCCCCAAGTAATGATCATGCAAGCATGACATCCGTTTGCCCATCTCCCTCCCTGGGGAGGGTGCAGGAGGGCTCCAAGGGCTTCAGGGGTGGGCTTATGAGAGCATCGTGATATTGCCTCTCATGGGGTGACGTGGAGAAGGCAGAGATCTGACATCTGTCTTAACCCAACCGAGTGTAGAAAATGTTGCTGATTTAGGAGTCTCTAGAGACCAGCACCATGGCTTGGGGTCAAAAATCAGACAAGAATGGGATGTGTAGTCTGGTGGGTGAGGCTTACCTCTTGCTCCCCTACAGCAGAAAGGAGACCAGAAGAGGTGAGAAGTAGGATAAGAAGAAAAAGAAAGCACAGAGACTTAATTATCTACTAAATTGAAGCTCATGCACATGGTCAATCCAGATACCGCCTTTGGGGTCTAAATTCTCTTGGTTAGTTTGGAAGCTAAATCTCCCCGGGTGAGCACACTGTTTGATGCTGTACTCTGGGCACCTAGCATCTGAGAGGGTATTTCATGCACTTCAGTCAAATGTTAAAGCATAGAAAATAAATGGAGACTTCGGCGTGGTGCAGAGGGAGGGAAGGGGGGGGGCAGGTGCGGTCCCTGATGTCTGGCCCTCTCCGCCTGGATCCATAAACCCAGAGCCAACCTCATCCATCTGACCCTTCAGCCTGGGTACAGTGAGGCAGTCTCATTTGCAGAGACACGGGCAGCTGCATTAGAGTTGAACCCTGTTCATACAGTGAATATGCAGCAGATTTATCATAATTTCAAACCTGCCTCTAACCAGCTGATCAAAAGGCAACCCTCTTCTTTGAAGATTTTCATTTGTAAGCTTCACTGCCCCAAATCAAAAAGGGCAACGGTGCAGACTCCCAGGACCACATTCTGCATTTGTTAGGCAAGTGCCTTCCAGTCCTGGAGTCTGCTTGTCTATTTATGAGTGGGTATGCTGAGTCTCGGTGTATATTCCGATGCCTCTTTTTGGTTCACAAAATTTGCACTATGTACCAGCACAGTTACAGAGGCATTTTGCTAGCCTTTTAGAGTTCAGTTTTAACCCAATTCCGCTCTCCTTTTTCTCCACAGACTTTCATACAAAATCCAGAATGAATGCCTCAGAAGGGGTCTTGATGGGTTTTATTGGATCAAAGGGCCCTCTCATAATAAAGAAACCGCACAGAGATTTACTGAGTGCATTAAAAAAAGAATGGCTTCTTGCCAGGGCTGGTAGAATTACACGCCAATAAAAAAATGTTTGGGCCAACCGTGCTTTTAGAAAAGTGTATAGTGATTTAAAGATGGTGGGTTAATTTTTAATTTTTCAGTTCACCGTTCTTGACACACTACTCGTCGATAGATCCAGGTTAGAAACCTACAGGACATACCAGATATTTCTGTTTTCTTCATCTCCACAGTCAACAGAATACAAATCATATCACAAATCTGCCTTTTCTTCTCTGGAAGGAATCTCTCACAGATTCACTCTGTTCCTCTGTTTCCATGGCTCCCCTTCTAATCTAGGTCCTCACCAATTCACATACCGACTGATTACGGTCAGAGCCTTTGGGTAAGTCTCCCTGTCTTCTGTCCCATTTCCCAGTCTATCCTGAATCCTCAATCAATTAGCAAATAAATATTTACGGAGCATCTACTAGGTAACTGATGCGATGGCATGTTGTAATTTTACATTACATTCCTGCTTATGACCTTGAGGTACCTCCCTGTAGCCAAACTAATCCAGTTCAATCTTTGCCAGAATTCGAGGCCATCCATCATCTGGTCCTGCTCTACCTTACCTCCTATCCCCACCACGCCTCACTAGGCAGCCCTCTCCTCACTGGCTGAGCCCCTCAACTCCCCTACACCATGCGCTGTCAATTCTGGCCTTTGCCTCACCCTGCTGCCTACAGAGCTTCTCGGCCCATTCCCACTTTCATTTCCCCCCATCGCTCCGGGGTTGGGTGGGCCTGGCGGCCACCCTGCCATCCTCACCTCCTTCAGTCCTTGGGAGTGTTTCCCTTCTCTGAACTTTAAGAGCCTAATTCCTCAATTGCACCTTAGCGTCTCTGTATTTTTTCTTTTGAATGAATGCACAAGCAGCTCAAGTATCAATAGAGATCAATATCGCTTTAAATGTCACACAGGAAGACCATGATAAAAGTACCATCATCATGATTACTATGATCAATCATTTTTTACAGTTGAGAAAAATGAGGCTCACGGCATTAACTTGACTTTCCCCAAAGCACGCAGTTACAAACTAAATCCAGGCCTTTCTTCACAGGACTTCTCCAATGCCCAGCTGACCCCCAAAGTGAGGAACGACTACAGCCAGAAATCAGGTTTCCTGATCCAGGCGAACAATGACCCTGGAAGTATATAGTTTCAGTGAGCTATTATTTGGGTCAAGGAGGAAGAGAGGCTGGGAATTCTGTGTTGATAGCACGTGCAAAAGAAACCCTATCTCAGATTGAAATCAGCTGTCCTCATCATCGTTGCCCTTCTATATCCAAGTCCCCAAACCTTTCTCAAACTCCTCCTGAAACTCGTCTCCCAACACCCCAGAGTTCCCTTGGCTGCAAAGGGGCAGGGTGGGTGGGCCCAATGCAGTTTCTTGACACGCACATCTCAGTCTTGAGAAGAAGGGACGCCACAGGGTGCCTGGGCTGACTGATTTCCTGTATTAGGAGAGCCTCAGATGAATAGCTGAGTTTGCTTGAAGTTAAACAACAAAACTTTGTACAATCTTCCAAGCAAAGTAGGCTTGTGCGTGTTGGTGCACATACGGGTCAAAAGAAGATAGGCACCACCAGCACCCCGAACCACGCCGAGTTCTCCATCCCGGGCTTCCTCGCGGATTCGAGCAGGCACCCAGGTGGAACCTGACTCCAATTGTAGCTCATTAGCACAGACGAACAGAAGTTTAAGGGAAAGTGTGCCGTAAACAATGCTAATCCTGACTTAAGTGGGAGAAAGCGACCTTTCTCCCTTCCCTATAACAGATCGCTGTCTCAGGCTGCGCGGGCCCGCTTTACTATTACCCGTTAATACGTCTGCAGGCCGAAGATGCAGCTGGGGCCCCGCGAACAGGCTCCACAGTCAGGCCGAACATAATCCCTCATGTAATGAAAAACCTATTTCTATTTCTGAGGCCTCACTACTCTTCATACTGAAGAGCCTTGTGCCTGTCACACATTTATTGAAGCTTATTACTCATCTAGGCAGCGGGGCCCAGTTAGTATTTGGAATTATATTTTAAATCACAATTTTTCTATTATTTATTTTAGGATTCCAAGGCTGCGGTGAAAGCATGTCAGTGTTACTCCTGATGCGCTTTCAAAGGCATTAAAGCCTCAAATCAAAATTCTTTTCGACGCAGGGGACCTCTCCGCATATGTGGCAGACCCTCAGTCAAGACACCGTGGTCCCTCGGTCACTCTAGTGGGCTAGATCCTCGGGACTCTGCCACGATCACGTGGCTCAGGGGAGAGATTCGAAGTCCCTCCCCATTCAGCATCAGAGTCATCTTTCCCGGGCCACCGGCTTTGCTCCCTCCTCTCACATCATGCTTTTTTCTTTGGCTTCCGAAGATAAATGGATAGAGTCTCTTAGGAGGGTGGGGACAGGCATGTGAAGAGACAGGCTAAAACTGTAGCCTCATCATCCAGTGGAAAAATAAGAACTGGCTTAATCTAAGTCAGAGGATTTTTCTGAGCTGACCACAAAGTCTGAGCTCGGTTTACTCACCAGGCCAATGGTGAGCATGTGGTTCCTTCTGGTTCTTTAGAAGCCGGTGGAAATGGTAATTGTCTTTCACCCCTCATCGGGGCCCCTTCTCCCTTTATACACTTGGGAAAAAAACACACACACCACCTGTGCTACAGTGACTCAAAAGAATGCCTTCCCGTATTTTTGTCGCTGTGCACACTTGCTTTTTCTCATGATACTTCTTCCCCCCTCGGCATCAACGAAGATTCTTTGCCATTAGGGCCTGCACCCTCCTTGGTCCTATCACACGAATGAAAATCAGCCCAACCGTGACATTTGCACAATGGAAAGAAGCCTGTCCACTGTTTTGCAAATACGCACTAGTCACTTTTCACGTCTGGAGTCCTCCTCTACGTTTCCACTGGGAGAGATATCAGGCTGCAAAGAAAACTCTCGCTGTCCATGTGACCCGTTAATGGGTTTGGAGGGGCACGGCCACCAGCCCAGAGCCAGCTGGGTCCACTCTGGCCAGGTTTTTGGGTTTGTTCTGCCATTTTGTGTCCTGCTACTTCGGGAGGCAGAGGCACAGCAAAGTTTTTGCCAGGGGTGAGGCAGCAGTAGTGTGTGATCAAGAAAGAATTACAAAGGGCGTGGGCCAATTAGCCAAGATGCTCAGACATGCAATTATGAGAAGAGTTCAGGCTTGGCTGCTGTGTGATCTCTCCCCTCGCTCTTTTTCCCTTCATGTTTTGACAGCCTTCTCCCTGGGTGGGGTACCCAACAGCTTGTTTAATAAACCCCTTAGTCATGCAGACGTGACAGACAATTCTTTTTCTTCCTTCAGGACAAATTTAGTCACAGATACTTCAGTCGGGTCCACTCTCCAATTTGCCTCTGACATTAAAACAAGCCATTGGTATTTCACTACAATACAGAGAGCACCGCTGGGTCAGCTGACCTTTCCAAAGGCTTAATTCCTGTCAGTTTTGAAGAGAAGAAGAAAATACCATGCAATCGGCATCCACATCCCCACAAAAGAAATAGAGATATTTTCTCCCAGACAGGGCCAAGACTACGGGCCCTTGGGTATACTTTGCCCTGACCACCCCCACCTAAAAAGCCAAGGTGGGGGGTGGGGGGGGTGGGGGGCGCGTGGGGACAAGAGTGGGATAAAGTTGCCATCGGCTCAGTGCATTTTCTAAAAAGTCTAACATTAAATGAACTGAAATGTATGCATATTCCTTAAAAAAAATTAAATCTGACAAAGCAAGATAAATCTGGACTTGCTCTGAAAGGTAGGCCTTTTAGAAGAGGGGATAGGAGGGGAAGGACCAGCGACATCCACATCTTCGTGAATGCAAACAAACCCTGTGGAAGATTAAACCTTTGGAACCAGGGTCAGAAGCTGGTTTCCTTCAAGTCAGACCAAATGTACCTGTCAAAATGTTTAATTAAAATGTACACATATTGGGGGTGCCTGGGTGGCTCAGTCAGTTAAGCGTCTGCTTAACCCATGATCCCAGGGTCCTGGGATCGAGACCGGCATCGGGTTCTCTTCTCTGCTGGGAGCCTGCCTCTCTCTCTTCTGCTCCTGCTGCTTGTGTGGTCCCTCTCTCTCTGTGTCAAATAAATAAATAAAATCTTAAAAAAAAAAAAAAGTGTTTAAAAAAATGAACGCATGTTGAAGACCATTCCTGACCAGAACATCTGGAGCAAGATTTGTGGGAACAGTGGTCGGGAGGCATCCCTCACACACATGCCAAACAGGGGGGCTGACCTGTCTTTTCTCTTTCCCTGCCCCACTGCCTTCCCCAACACCTCTGAACCTCCCTCCTCCAGACTTGGGTGAGTAGTAAGTTGCTACCGGCCTGGGCTACACCATGTCCTATCTGAGACCAAGACATGCCCAGTTAGGAATTAGGAAACCTTTCCAAATGTTAGAAGTTCATAATCCACTGGATTCGGTTGGAAGCTAAAACTGTTGGGTTGCCTCAGATATTCCTACTGGACTTTCCGTTACACCATGAGGACAGGCAAAATAAGGCAGAGAAAGGATGTAGTATAAAATAATACTCCTCCCTCATGTCCATTTCTGATCAAGATTGAATAGAAGACTTTCGTGAACGTCCTCACTTGATTAAAAAACAAATATACTTGCTTTCTGGTTTCAAGGTCATTCTAAAGACAACACTTCTGAACACAAAGGTGATTTTTCTAAGCCTAACTTTCAATGCTCCCCTGGGAGCCAAAAGGCATATTCACTCTTTCCTTCTCTTACATCATTTGCAAATGCAGCAAAGGCTGCACTGGAATTACATGAGTATCAATTAGACCCAACAGGAGATAAACCAACCTTAGTGAGAAATGATTTCGTAGGAGGTGATTTTCATGCCCCCCTACCCAAGATACACTGTATTTGAAATATAGATGGATGCTCAACATTAGACACATTACTCTCATCTATTAGGCAAGGGCCTGCTGTGTCTATAAATTCAATTTCCTTTATCATGGTGGCTTTCTGGTTTATTTGGATAAATGTTGAGCTGTCCAGTGTTATTTATCTAAGTAGTTCATGAGGGAACCGAAAGTTTAATGATGTAAGATGAGGGGGTGAAACAGCACCTCCAAGCAATTCTCAAGGATTGCTTTTCATCTCATTACCCTGGTTGGAATTATTGGTTCAAGAAATCATGCAGAAGATTATGTGTCATTTGATGTGCTGGGTGTCACTTTACCCCCATTCTGGTGTCTTCTAATTGTTCCATGTTTTATCCTGCTTAGCGGATGGCATCTCCTAGCTGGCATTGCTCAAGAGCATTTCCAGTTACCCTGTTCACAGCTTTTTGTGCCTTTTCCTTTACTTTTTGTCTTAACTTCAACCCATTCTTTTCGGTATGTGTTCTTCTTCTTCTTCTTTTTTTTTTTTTTTGGCTCCTCACTGCCGTGTTCCTGAGATGTATAAGCTAATCACAGGCAAGTTTCTTTGAGAAGCTTTACAGTTTTTAAAGTAAATTCAAGGGGAGATAATGCCTTCATTTGACAAAAACAGACTGGCTAAAAATAGACACACATCTCCTCAATTTCTTATTGTGTAATGGTTAGACCACTTCACATTTCTAGGGGGAAGAAAGGATGGCTGACCATTTGTTCGTATCGATGAGTTAATAAAAAGGTTTTTGGTATAAAAGCTTCTGTTCCCTGATGGGTCTGGGAAAGATGAAACGCAAATGTCTTAACATCATGGCACAGGTCGTTTATGCAAAACACAACTTACCTAGGCTCTCTCAGCTTTCCTATTAAGTGTTCTATTTTATGGGGTTGCTTATGAGACCCTAGGTCTAGGGAAAAATTTTGAGTAAAAATGTCTTAGATTCTGAGGCTGGTCAGCAGGTTCCAGCATACAATGTGACCAGGCAATCAGTTGCCTAAAGAAAATTTCTTATATAATAGAAAAACATAAAATTAATACATTTAATATATTTCAAATTAAAAAATACATTATATGAATATGCAAAGTCACACAAAGATTTTTCATGGAGGAAAATGTCTTTAATCTATAATTCCCTCAAGAGAAGAGAGAGCTGGGGCGCCTGGGTGGCTCAGTGGGTTAAGCCTTTGCCTTCGGCTCAGGTCATGATCCCGGGGTCCTGGGATCGAGTCCCGTATCGGGCTCCTTGCTCAGCGGGGAACCTGCTCCTCCCTCTGCCTGCTCTGCCTACTGCTCCCCCTACTTGTGTTCTCTCTCTCTGACAAATAAATAAAATCTTAAAAAAAAAAAAAAAAAGAGAAGAGAGCGCTTTCTCAAGGAAGTATACTAAACTTCTTATTAAAAGAAAGTTTAAACACATGAACTCTAATTCAGTGAATGCTCTAGCAGTGTAGGTTTGTGAAATTTGGGCATGAGGTAGCCGTAAAGCCCCTTTCGGCAATGCTTCTAACTCAAAGGTGCACCAAACTTCTTTGTGAGATGTCATCTTGTTTATCATGGCCTGAAGAGAAGAATGCATTTGACACACCGCCACTTACTTTTCCCTGTGGAATATAAGCAAGTCTAATCTAAACTTCATTAATGTGCTTCTAAAACGCTCATGGTGTAATATAAGTAAGCAAACTGATAGGATTGCATCATGACCGCAAAGGCAAAAGCAAGGTCATACGCCTTTTTTTTTTTATAAAGATCAGAGTCCCTCGGGGAGTGCGAAACATGTTTGTACAAATCTTCCCACAAATGACCTAACTCCACTGAAAACCCATCCCAAGGGAAGGACCTTCCCTAACAGCGGTGAATCAAGTCCTGATGAAAGAAAGGCAAAGATGGGAGGCAAAGCGGATCCTCCCCTTCTCATCCGTAGTTTTGGATTTTAGGGAAAATAAGCCTTTGAAAGATGATACATATTACGTATCATATAAACTTCTCTTTCCAAGAAGGGAGGACACTATTTTTTTCAGCAAAACTCTTTCCTTATCATCGTATAGCTTAGGATTGCTGTGTTTTCTGAGACATTCTGATATTTGCATATTTATTTAAGGCTAGAAGCTGATAAAAAAAAAATGAAATTAGTGGAACATGCAATGCATTATCCTCTCTTTTACGGTAATATTAAATATGTTAATGTAGTTGATGGACCATTTGCTCTCCTAATGCGGAGGATCTTAATATAAGACATCAGTTTAATAAATGATTTATTTTATAAGAAAAGGGCTCCGGCAAAAATTCTGCATGTCTTTTCTTAACAATCAAAATGTGAATTTTCTAGAAAGGAATTTTCAATGAAGGGCACAGGAAGTATGATTTAAGGTGACCTTAAGAAAAATATGAATGTTCTAAAAGTTCACTTTGGGGTCAAATTTCTGTTGTATGAGGCTACACAGTTAAGAAGGGCATTTCGGAGCACAAAAGATTCTGCATGGCTTGTGTACACAGACCTAATTCACCATATAATAGTCCTTTTCTCTATTTGGTGCCTTGTAGCGATTGCTTCATTTCTTAGCACATCCTCATTTATAGGGAAGCAGCCAACAGACTTTCAGATTTATGCCATTATTTGCTTCTTCACCTTGAACTCCAACTAAATTCTGCTATACTTTTGTAATGTGAGTGCCAAATGGTGGCCGTATGCCAGACACAAACACTTCCCAGTTTCACTCAGCTAGCTCTCTTGATTTCAGGGAATCACAGATTCCTGCTAGAGGGCTTAAATGTGGTGCTTACACATTCCCCCTAACTGTTCCGTCGCCTAAATGCTTTCTAACTTGGAAGTGCAATTTGGGAACAGAGGCAATTACAGCATCAGGGAACCAGAAACCTCCCTTTACATGAGAGAACCAGTGAAATTCGGGATCAGGGATTCTGGGTACTTGATAATGCTGTAAACAAGTGACCCAACATATCCCTAACCCTAATCAGCATTTATTAATTCAAAAAAGATATTCATTGATGCTTACAAGGTGTTAGACACAGTTCTGGAGATACAACGACCCAAGAATCTGGTTTATACTTGGCGATGGACCTGGTCAAGGAGTGTGAATCCTTGTAGCCAATAACAATCATTGTAATAAACTTCTATTGTGTGTGCCCGGTATGACCACACTTCACCGATGCTAAAACTCAGAGGTTTTCACCTTTTTCTCTCTCTGAATCAGAACGCATTTCATATAATTGTGGCTGGCCAGGCAGCACACTGGTTTGCTGGTCTGACTATGGACCCATTCACATGGTTGTACACCCTTCCAGGTGGTCTGTGGCTACCTCTTTCCCAAACTACAAAATAAAAATTATAAATGTTAAGTACTTTTCAGTGCTTTGGGGATATGCACAAGAATGACATTTCTCATACTTGAGGACATACTGCATTGAAGAAAAGTTGTATACATCTATAATTTCGGTCAACACCTGAAACATCTTTACCAGGAGGAGGTATTCCACTGTTCTAGATATGGAAATTAAGGCACAGGGAGATTAAACAGCAAGCCCGAGTTACAGGGCTTTTAAGTATACACATCAGAATTTGAACTCAGGTCTGCCTGATACCAAAGCCCAGGCCTATGCTTTGCATTACATCAAGCTGGCCCTTCCCTTCCCTTCCCTTCCCTTTTTCCTTCCCTTTTTCCTTCCCTTTCTCCTTCCCTTTCTCCTTTCTCCTTTCCTTTTTCCTTTCTCCTTTCCTTTTTCCTTTCCTTTCTTTTCCTTTTTCCTTTCCTTTTTCCTTTCCTTTCCTTTTTTTTCTTCCCCTTCCCTCTTTCCCTCCCTCCCTCCCTTCCTCCCCGGGGGTGGGGGGCTCAGGGAGAGGGAAAGAGAAAATCTTATGGAGGCTCCACACCCAGTGTGTGGGCCTAGTGCAGGGCTTGGTCTCACAACACTGAGATCATGACCTGAGCCCAAATCAAAAATCAAATGCCGAACTGACTGAGCCACCCAGGCGCCCCAACTGGTACTCTTCTATTTACCACAGCAAGAAACTCTGCGGTTGTGTTATAGGTAAAAATGTAGAACAAAATAATACTTACAGTACATTGGAAGCTGTATTCAGAAATCTAAATCGTGCAATAGGTAAAAATATAGAAACACACGCAAGACTTAAGAAATGAGGAGTGGAAAGGCTTCTTGTGGAAGCTAAAGGATCTGTGCACTTGACGATCACCCTAAGTGATCCAATCAAATAAAGCGAGAATGCAGAGAGAGACACGATAATGTCATGGCATCCCATTACTGCCTTTCAACTGATGACAGCTGGAGGGATCACTGTCACAGAGAAATTTCAGGACAAAGGCCTGAATGGTGAGTTAAGGGATAGATAGGTGGTGGACAATTCATATGCATTCAGCCAGCACAGGCTCCTCGGAGCCACTAATTCCTGGGCTGGTGGATTCTACTGATGCCCTACTCCCTGTCACAGTAGCACCTATGCACTCTTCCCTGGTTTTGTATTAAGATGGTCTACAGAGAAAGGACCGAGAGTTGCTTCCTCTTCCTCATCCATGCAGCTTGCTCATGAGGGTGGGAAAGCCCAGCGTTGGATGACTACCTTGATTTCCGACAGGTGCCTTGTAGTGGAAAGCAAAGAACTGCCCTGAATGTCAAACACGAGATACACATGCTGCCACATGGCTGCTAGGTGATGGAGACCTAGCTAATGTCTTAATTTACTTTCCATAAATTGACAGATCCTGTGAAATTGGGTGTGCAATTATGAAATGGGAGCCCCACTGCCGAAGACTCACCAGTGTGTCAGAGCTGACAGGACTTTATTATCTGGTTAAGAGCACATTAGCATATCTAAAGTCTGTTACTAACATGGGAGCTGACAACATGACTGGGTCCCCTGGCTTCTTTGTGGGCAGGTCTCTTCTTCTCTGTGGGGCTAACTACAAGCTTTGACCATCTGGGGCAGAGGAGTTGGGTGGAAATGTTACTTGCAGGATCGTTCAGATTTAAACACCAGTCTTTTGCATTTTAGATAATGGGAGGGAAATTCATATTGTCAAATTCGTGCAGAGGGCAAGGTTTAGCATCTCTCTGGATAGTCAAAGAACAGTGAGTCTGAATGAGAGGACCACCATTTTTCCTAGGCGGTAGCCTCACAAAGGATGCTGGGTAAGTGTACTGTTCTCATCATTTTTTTCTGTCATTTTCTTTATGTTTTCCCCAAATCTGCTCTGTTCAGTGAGATGGGAATACACAAAATAGCAGCTCTGAACACAGGATTCATCAGTAGGAGTCTCAACATATCAATTTTCAAGTGTAGCAACTTTAAACACATTGTAGGCTTTTAGTTTCCATAGAAAATAATCTCTCATTGTTTTCAAAAGAAACTGAAAGCACCCCAAATTACCACACTTTTAACATCCTGACATGTTGATGGCCCGCGTTCTTCCCAGATCAAAGTGAGAGTGGCAGAAGACAGAGCGTTGAGCAGCTTACTTAAAACATAGTATTTCATATTTGGCAGGAATTACTGTAGTGAAAAAAGACAAGGTGACTTTCTAATATATATATGTACTTTAGTTTGGCAGAGATCTGAAGAGCTAAAAACTAATTTAGGATGACATAAATGCTCTTATCTTTTCCTCCACCCCCTTCCCTTTCCAACCACGAGAAGAGCTTTGGACAGAAACTCAGCGTATGTTATGTATTGTCTTTAACTCGTGGGTGATAGCCTGAATCCTGTGTCATGGTGAACCACTGTGTTGACTCTCATCTTAGAATTTCTACAATTATCTGGATTATCAACGGCAAAGCCATCCATCACAAGCACCTTTCTTCCTTGATGCGGCGTAGCCTGTTGAAGAACTTTGGTGCCTTTTAAGGAAATTACATCTATTCAACCTTGACCTAGGACAAGGCAGAGATGTCCTTCAGGGAACCTGCACCCTTACAACCTGTTGGGAAACCCCAAAAAAGAAGGCAGCATGAGCTGAGGCACCTTTAAAAACAGGCAGTGATTCTACAGAGGAACCTGGGGTAACTGAAGACTGATGAGGGAATACGTAGCAAAGTTTTTCGGCAATTCTATACCACCCAAGAGTTAAAGAGCTGTTTCACGCAGTCTATCGGGATGGACATTTTTATCCTTTGGAAAGTTTTCAAAGAGAAAAGTGGCTTGCTTTTTCTACTTTTTGGTTTGGATCAGAAAGTCAGGTGTAATTATTCATTACAAAGTGGGATTGCCAGCCTCAGAAAATAATCACGTGCTTCGTTTACGGTGGACAGAGAGTTGGACTCTTAGCTAGGCTGAAAGCAGATCCTCTCTCTCTCTCTTCCTCTCTTTCCCTCTCTCTCTCTTTATTCTGTAAAAATGGAGACACTCTAAAAAGGTATTTTTAGGAAAGAGCAGTAATATAACCAAAGAGGGGTTGGCAAACTGTGGTCCGAGGGCCAAATCCAGTCTGCCACCTGTTTGTATGTTTTGAACAGCATATGAGCTAAGGAATAGTTTTACATTTAAAAAAGTTTAAAAAAAAAACCAAGAGAATAGTATTTCCTGACACATGAGAAGGACATAAAATTTGAATTTCAGTGTCCATACTTAGAGTCTCCTGGAACACAGCCACATATGGCTGTGGGTATGGTTGCTCTCGCCGTATGAGGGCAGCACAGAACAACTAGGATGAGACCACATGACCCTCAAAACCTAAAACATCTATGATCTGGCGCCGCACAGAAAATGTTTTCTGACCTCGGTAACAGACGATGCTTGGGAAAACAGCAGCCTAAGGACAATGCTCAGGAAAACAGCCTCTCCTAAGGATAGGCTAGGAGACTGAGGAAGATAGTTTCTCTCCACTGCGGGAATCATCAGAAGATGGTTTGGGAAGGAAGGGAACTTATTATTCTCCCCTGTTAATGAGGATAAAATCAGATACAGGGAGCTGATGCTACAAAAGGGATCCTTTAGGTCTCATGCAGTATTTGGAAATAATCAGGAAAGTAATCAGGAGACCCAGGACCTAGTCTTATCTTGCAACTAGCCAGCCACGTGAAGGCAGGCGCTCTGGGCTTCAGCATCAACTCCGCGAAATGACTGTAATACGCCAATTTTATTTTCTGATAGAGCGTATGGTGGGGGCTGGGGATAGGGTTCAAATTTAAGAATTACATAAAGGTGCTTTCGATGAAAAAGCCAGCAGTTCTCAGCAAATGGAAGTTGCCAATCAGTTATTGTTATGTGTACTATGACGATAAAAACCCAGTAGAGTTGGCATAAAGCGGGTGAGAAATTCTATATTGGTTACACGATTCAGAAACTGAGGGATTTGGAGGGATTTCTGGCGTTGCAGGCCATGAGAGCACCTCAGTGGCCCCGGGATGTAAGACGACTTCCCGAGAGGGGAGCTCTCTTGCATTTCACAGTCAGTACCCCCAAGGAACCATGCGGGCCAGGGGCTGAGCGATGCACAAAATGGTCCCCTAGGGGTTTATGCAGCTTTTCAGAGTGATTTATTCCACGATGTTATGCATACTGGAAGAATCTGGCATAGGAAGAATCTGATGGGAGAGTGTACCCTAGAAGATCGTTCCTAGTTGTGTCAGGAGGAACTAGGGGATCTTTCCTGAGTTGGTGAAGGCCCACGTCTTCCAATGTGCACAAGGGTTGACCTTAGTCTGCTTTCACACTCACTCAAATCTGGATGTAAGGAAGAACTTGTCATGGGGCTGAACTTTTCCAGATTGCTCATTTCTGGAGTCTTCTCTTCACGGGTTTGAACATGCAAGGAAGATAATTTGACCTATTTGTCAACAGCTCCTGGCAGGCCTGAGCCCAGTGCCTTTCCATAAATATCTCAGGGTTGATGCTTCAGTTTCAGGACTTGTCATGTTCTACCAGAACATGGAGTCAGGTATGAACCAGAATGAGCTCAGGTCTTAAAAACTCAGGTGTCCTTAATAGGAGGGCTTTGATTTTTATGTTGCCCTTCTGTCCTTCCCTGATGACTTGTATTCTCGGTGGGCACAATCGCTCACGGCTCCCTACAGCACTCTTCTCTGTTTTTATAATGCACTGTTTATGCCCCTGCAGCTCTGTAATTAATAATATACTGCTTTTCATCTTCAAAGTGATTTATACACATTAATTAATCCTCACCATACTTTGGAGTTTCTGCACGTAAATAACCATCATCCTTCCGGATTTTACTTAGAAAACCAAGACTCAGAAGGAAGACAACTTTGTCAAGGCAAAGGAGAAAGGAGTCCCTGGGTCAAGATCAGCATTCAAGACCGTGACCCCGCATGGTGCTTACAGAGCTGCCGTCCCCTCTGGAGAGCAGCCCTCTGGCTCCACCCTCGCACCATCACCGCTGGGGAAACCGGCCCTTACCATCACTCATTTTGAGTCATCAACTATGCTTTCATACTCCAGGGTTAAAGGATAATCTTACCTAAAGCATACATAATAGAAAATGATGGATTATAATCTAATAAAGCATCCTAAGATGCTCAAGGTCCGGCTTCCAGTAGCCTCCAGAGGATAAATATGTTTCCTAATCCATCATTTACAAGTTCCACACCCAATTAAAACATTAAACTCTCACTATATGGTTTCCCACTTATGTAATCGCCCTACAGAAAGCTATTATATTTTAACTATCGAGCTCAATACATCCGGCAGTCGTCCTCTCTCTCTCTCTGGCAAGTGGAGGAGGAGGTACCCTGGGGACGGTATTGGCAGAGGGGAGTGGTGCCTCAGTTTCTGTATCTGGGCTCCTCGGGTGCCCAGCAGCTCAGTGGAACATGAACCCTGAGCAGTGAGCTCGTGGACCCTTTTTGAAGTTTCTGACACAAAGCCAAATCATGCCAAGACCCTGAAGGCAATTCTATTTGCTTCTATCATGCCTCCTTCGACAGTTACCTGGGGAAGGAAACAAAACTACCTCTAATGACACAAGAGATTCTACACAAGTGCCTGAGCAACAGATACCCTCCTCACCCCCTCAAGTCAACTCCACTCTTCATTGAGAGCAAGTGAGAAGCAGACACGACTATAAATTAGGAGTACCTGGATGTCAGACCTCAGTCCCCATGTGCGGCTGGCTTTATAGTACCAAGGCTTTTGCAAAATTCCAGATAAACACAGTACCTTTCCCCAGAGTGTCATTTTTCTCACTTTTGGAGGGCATTCCTAGGAGATGTGACTGGTTAGTAATGTAAAATGGCTTTTTCTGTATTAAGGTGAGCATAGCGATCTTAGGGAAGATAGTGACAACTTTACATCAGTTTTTGGCTTGTGATGGCCTTGGGAAGAACCCCAGATCACTGGGGCCACAAGGCCACCCGCCCTCGCTATCAGGCAAGCTTGGATAGAATGGTCTGGGAAGTCATGGACCAATTCCCTCTCTGGAAGATACAGCGCTAGCTGCCTGAGGGTAAAGGAAGTGTGGAAGGCCCATTGCTGAGAGAGAAGGGACAAAGTCAGAATGACCAGGGTGCCCTTTTTCCCTCAACACAAGTGTTGAGAAGCATTTTGCAGTTGGCCTCTTTCTGCTGGTGTCTTACAGGGAGATATGGCACAGCCCAACTGGGGAGGCCTGTCACAGCTGCCCTGAAACCAAGCTGGAACCATCAAGTGTTTCAAATACACTTGAACAAACATCACTGTGGCCTCTGCCTGGGCCAGGAGCTCTGCCAATGGCAAGCTCAGTTCACAGAGAAGCAACACTAGGGCTCTCTGTTGGGGCCAGGATCTGTGAGCAGGCTTTGTGGCCAGCCCAGAATCCTCACATGTGTGGGGAGCCCTGCCCCTGAGCTCTTGGCACCCGCTGCTTGCCAGAGTTACAGGGCTAACCACCCCCTTCCCCCCCTGCCACCCCCTCCCCCCCGTGGATGCAAACCAACATCGCTGGCATAGGAAGAAAGATGCCCCAGCAACTTTACCAATCTGCTACCCTAAACTATATCCTGAGTTCCCAGAAGCACAGCTGGCAAGAGAGATGAACCCGATTCACAACTGTGGTACAATCCAAGGTGAGACTACGGGGACAGAAGCAAAGGAGGGGATGTGGGCAAGATCCACTGTGTGTGGGTGACTTGATTCCGTACAGAGACCCGAGCGGACGCACAGACCGCTCGATCCTGTTTCTGTTCCACAGCTCTGAAAATAAGCTGGCTACTTAGCTAGACGTTCACTTTGAATCAAGATGCTTCCCAACACGCTGGTCACTATTCTTCTATTCAGTTTTTGGCTGAAGTTAACCCATGTGGCATGCATTTTAAAGCACAGACCTGGGTTAAAATCCAGGGACGGAAGAGACTAGAAGGCTACTTTGGGAATGAGGGATGGGTTTGGAGAAACAACAACTTTCAGCTCGTCTCCAAGAAAGAATACAGTAGGGATGCTTACTTACACATCTGATAAATGTTATTTGGAATCTTGAGAAAGAAGCTCATCAGATTTAAACACACTTCAGGAGAGAAAAAGCACTCCCATGCCTCAGTCATTGTTTACATCTTTTAGGAGCCAACAAGCAAGCTGTACCGGCAAAAGAAGTCATCTCCATTCACCAGCCCACAGCCACTGCCCCACGCCCTCACGGCCAAGGTCATGGAGCGGGCTGCCCTGACTTACCTATGAAATATGCCAGCAGAATCGCCAAGAGGAGGGCTGCGGCGATGGCGGACAGGGCGGCGCATTTCCAGCTACAGTATTTAGAGGGCTTCTTCAGCTTGAAGGCCTTCCTGGAGAAGGTATTCCGGGGCAGCAGGCGGGGTGGTGGCGTATAAACGGTTCCTGAGGTCAAAGGGTATCCCGGAGAAGAGCTGCTAAACAGGGGTGTGCTCCCCGAGGAGGTCTTAAAGAGAAAGTGCCTGGCAAAGGAAAGGGAAAGAGTCAGCATGGACATGGCTGGCTCCTGGGAGACATCTGCCTGCCTTTTCTTTCACTCTGCTTTATATAGTTCTAGCACGGTCCTAGGAACCTGCTCTACCTTGTCAAGGACGAAAGGGCAAGGATTTCGTTTGATGGTGACATAAATTAATTCCATAAACTCACATCATTTTATGTGATCCCATATACATCTAGATTTTACCTTCCACAACAATCCTGAAAAGTATTCAAAGCAAAAATGGAAACTGGTTTACTGTTTGTCACTTGGAGACATGAAGATGGTGGTGATGACGATGATGCAAAGCAGCGTCGTGTATTAGAACCTGACGTGGAAAGACACTGGAGATAGACTCTCACAGCTACTTACAAACAAAGTATTACGAAATCCATACATTTAAGATATGTGAAACCAGGCTTGGAGAAGTCAAGCAATTGTCCAAGGAGATGAGCTCTGAGCTCTATCTCATGCTGAAGTCTGAACTCTTGAGTGTTACTCTCAACTGTCTTTCCTGAGCCTTCTTCCTGGGCTCTTTGCCCCCTCCATCTTGCTTCCTGCCTGAGATCACCTCTCTAGCTCATGTGATCATGGTTTTTTCTTTGGTAACTTCCTTGCCTGCCAATTAAATAAGGTGCTCTTGGTCTCCTGGGCTACTGTGTGACAATAGGGTAATGGGGCCTACTGCAACACCCACCATAACCCTTCCTCACGGTCAGGGCACTGTCGCTCCAAGGACATTTCAAGGATCATAAATCCTCTGACAGATTTTTCTCTCTTATGTGTGCCATTTATAAGCCTTCAGATGTGACTTGCCACACCTTGTTTCAAATGATGAATTGTCTTCCAGGAAACAGACAGTGGACTTTAAAGCATGGATGAAGTAGTGCCTAGAGTTTGAGCAGCTGGAGACCAAGGACTGGGTCTTCTTTTATACCTTGCTCATTTTATTCCCAGTACCCAACGCAAAGCTCAGCATGCGAGGCAGACTTCAGTGAGTGAGTGAACAAATGAATGAATGACTGAATGGAGTTCCCTCATGTTCTGTGAATTTAAGATTCTAAGAGTCCAAAGTGTCATACAGGTATTTCCTTCCTCTTCACGTCTTCAGCAGGTACAACTATACGTACAGACCACCATACCACGTGTCAGTTATGATGCTAAATGTTTTAGTTGCATCCAAACCTCACATCAACCCTGTATTATCACCACAGTTTTGCAAATGAGAAAACAGAAGCTCGGAGGCAGCAAGCAGGGTCACTGGGGCCGCAGCTCCCATCTGCCTGACTCCAGACCCTTCAGTTCGACCTCGTACACTGTGCTGTCCCTGCGCATGGGACCCAGCGGGCTATCCTGGTGGGATTTTGAGGCAGCATTGCTATTATTACAAGTATTTGGATCTTAGCTGCTTCCAGACAAATCCTTGAAAGTACTTTAGTCCTTGACAAAGATCAAACAAACCTGGGGTAACTGCCAATCATGTCAGAAAATGAGTATCTGATCGGTGACTGATTTGGCACAGCTAACCTCAAAACAACCAACTGAGAGTTAAAAACCTTATTTGTGCTCTAAGTATGTTTGATGATCTGAATAAAGGCAACAGGTTGGATTCCATAAATAAGCCCTTGTCCGATAACGCTCTTTTAATGCTCTGGATGAAAAATATCTTTGGAAGAGGTGGCAGGAGGCACGGGCTTTAGAAGCAGCATTTTGGAGCAACGCTCACCTGGATGGGAGTTTTCGCCGTACCACTCCCGGACAAGTAAGCTTACGTAAGTTACGCAATGCTGTTCTTAAAAGCCTCCATCTCTTCATCTGTAAAATGGGGGTAATGATGGCCCAGGTATGTCGTGTCACGGCGTAGGTGGTTGTATGGATTGCATAAGGTCATGTAGGAAAGGCACTTAACCAAAGTTGTGTCTCATGACGAGTGCTCAGTGCGCATGAGTAGCTTTTATTATTAATTCTCAGAACAACATAAGGAGCCTGAAACATGAGTTTTAATTTAAAGCCTGACAAATGTCAAACAAACACCTGAAGAGTTCTCCAAATCACTAAATAATAGTCCACTGCCTTATAATTAAGCTAAAACATATGCACACCAGAAAGTCAGGGTGATGGGAAAATGCTGGAAATTGATTTAGAACTAGCTCGAATGTACTTCTTGAACAATTTCCCAAGAGCGGGTAGTGAAAATAGGATATTAAACTAAAACCAAGACATACAAAGATATTGCAAGCCATTTGATAAATATTTAGAAATACAGGGACACCAGGTCTCAGCCCCACAGAGATCTCACTCCTTCCCATGGCTTCAGGCATCCTATGACTCAAGTCAACAAGTGTCCATTTCCAACCAGCTTCTTCCCTGAGGTCCAGACTCCCATTCCAGGTGTATACTGGGCACCTCTCTCTCTATACATTCCATAGCTGTACTATACAAGTTACAGCCAAGCACGGACTCGTTTCCTTCCCCTCCCCATTCACACTCTTCCTGCATTCCTGTTATTCCCAGGTGCCTACGAACCTGCAGCCATATTTTACCTCCTCCTTTCCTCTCACCTTCTCCCATATAATGGGTGAAAGAATCCTATCCATTTTATTTCTGAGAACCTCTCCCATCAACCCTCCCCTTTCCACCCTCCTGCCCCTTTTCTTTCCAAACCACAAATGTCATTGTGCTCTGCCTTATAAATCCTGGCTGATCCTCCAATGCCTGCAAGAAGAAATGCAAACCTCAACAAAGGACAAGACTCTTTACAACAACTACCCAACTTTTTTACCTTTGTCTCTAACCTTGTGCTCCCTGATCCCTGAACTCTGCCTCAGCCACACCAGAAGGTGCCTTTTTCTTTAACCTGGCCATTTGTGCTGCCATGCCTTTGGGAATGATGTGCCATCCTTCAGGAATGGCTGTTCCTATGCTTCCCCACCCACTGCATCCCAGCCAACTCCTACTCACCTTCTAATCACCTACCTGGAAAACCTATTCCAAAAGGTTTGGTATCTATACCATCCTTTACCACTTTTTGCATTCAAGAACCTATTATACACTTGGATATCTATCTACCAATCTACCTACCTACCTCTATGTATGTATGTATGCATGCACGTATGTATGTATGTATGTTATCGATCAATCAATCAATCAATCATGTGTTTGCTCCAGTGCCTGGTGACTGAACATCAGTCATATTTGTGGACAGAATCAGTAAATTGGAAACCATGTTTTGGCAACATCAGAGAAATCACAAGATGAAGATTAAGAAGTTTAATTGCTTTAATGTTATTTTTCATGCCCTCATTTGTAAGAAATAATGGAAGGAAATGATCCTTTTTTTTGGTATGGGATTCTTTTCTGGGATCCTAAAATTGATCCTAAATTGTCTCCTGACAACTCAGTGTGTTTTCCACACTTCTTTCTAAAAAGGAAGTCAGATTATGTCACGTCTATATTCTCCCATGCCCTCCCCCAATCAATCAGTCAATCAAGGTTTCCAAAAACACATAAAATAAAGTCACAAGTTCTTCCCATGGCCTGCAATGCCCTGCCATGATCTGCCTTCTGGCCACCTTTCCAACTGTACCTTCTACCACTTTAGCCTCTCTCACGCCATCAGTTAACCTGTCCTTTTGATATTCCTCATCATATCACATCCAGCACATTTTCACCTAAGGGTCTTTATACATGCTGTTCCCTTTGCCTGGAAATACCCCACAGCTTGTTTTATCACATCATTCACCACTCTGCTCCAGCATCACTTTCCCAGGGAGATCTTCCCTGCCCTCCCCCTGCTTCTTTCTCTGTCATTCTCCATCCTGCTAAATTTTTAAAAAAGATTTTATTTGTTTATTTGTCAGAGAAAGAGAGAGCGTGTGCACACAAACAGAGGGAGCAGCAGGCAGAGGGAGAAGCAGGCTCCCCACTGAGCAAGGAGCCCGATGCAACTAGGTCCCTGGACGCTGGGATCATGACCTGAGCTGAAGGCAGACGCTTAACCGCCTGAGCCACCCAGGTGTCCCTATTTTTCTAAATTATATATGTATTTGTATATTATTTGTTATCTATCTCTATCATTAGATCTGAACTTTAATGACATTTAAAATAAACAGGTATTTTGTCTCACTTGTTCAACTCTGTACCCTGACGTTTAGAAGAGAGCCTGGCACGTAGTGGGTACTCAGCAAATCTTTGTTAAATGAATGACCTACAGACTTTCCAAGGCCAAAACTGTGAATGTTAACAGGACAGCACTGTGAACATTTTTAATTTTAAAATTAGGATTCCTTCCACCACATTGACTTCTGTTTTTCAGATTTACAAGTTTGCCTATGTGCATATAGGCAGATGTTTATATTTAAACATACAAGCCCAGATCCCTCCACAGGTAAAACAAACAAATAAACACCATGTACTTTTCAGGACTGCATTAACCCTAACAGATTATAACTCTCAAACCTCTCTTTGCTATTGTGGTGTCTGTGATGATCCTAGCCAAATGAAACTCATTTGGTTATCATATCCCTTTTTTCTAGTTTCTGATGCTTAAAATGATTAAACCAAAGATAATGTAGACTCCTGTTTCTTCACAGTAAAGCTACACCTGCTGTTGCAAATCTTTAGAAGGTTAAATTCAGCAAATAAATAAATTTAAAAGAGGTTCTAAAGAGGCGATCTTCAGAGTGTGTCCCATAAATACGTACTTTGTGATCATTGGAGTGGTCTGTTAGAAAAGTATAGCCTCTGGCCTCCAACCAGACCCAGGGCTAGGGTCTGGGCAGTTGTTGGTTAAGCAGCTCTCAAGGTGATTCTAATGTACCTTGACGTTTAAGAAACTCTACCCTAACCATTTTGCACCTCTCAAATATATCTGATGGTTAATAGATGTATCTTAAAATTCTATACCTCTAGAGAACATACTAGATGTTTAGTAGATGTATCTTTTTCAATGAGAGTTTTGAATGCTGATGTCTTTAGAGGTCAAGTGTCAAGAAGTCTACCACCTACTTTCGAATGATTCAGCAGAAAGATCTCTAGGTCTGTTTCTAGATAAGGCAAATGTGGTAAAATGATAGCAATTGTTGAAACCAGCTGCTTATTCTTACTTTGTACTACTCCCCCAACTTTTCTGTATGTTTGAAAATTTTCATAATCACAAGTTGAAAAAAATGCAAGCTTTGATTCACCCAAGGATTGCTGTCACATGCTGCAGGGGGAAAAAACGAGATAAATAAAATGAAGCAAGACCCATAAGGTAATGGTCTAGCCAGATGGTTACTGGGAGGACCAAGGCGGCTTAGGGGACTTCTCCTGATTTTCCCTGAACTGGCTATTAAGACAGCTTTTTGCCCTCAGGGGCCTGCTCAGTACGCTCTGATGAATCATTTGTGATGCCACAACTGAACTTCTTCCCAGCAGTCGGTCATGGAAGTAGCTCAGCTCAGGACTCCAGGCGTCAGCAAAAATGTGTAGTTTCCAAATGCACTTGACATTTTTCAAGCACAACTCAATTGCTCTCAGAATTGGCCACTTGTGCCTCAGAAAGGAAAGGCAAATGAGGGGCCCCCAAAGTGCTGTCCTTGGAGTTTGCTAACACTCCAAGGGATAGAGAAAACCAGTCCTTGATGTCTTACAAAAAATAAAAGAAGAGCTCGCATGCTTCTTTCCCTTCCCAGCCACGTGGGCTTCAGTGCTAGCACCCAGCACCCTTCCTGGCCCAGGTTAGGGGCTCCGAATGGCCATGGAATCGAATAGTGAGGCTAAGGAAGGACAGTGGCTCTGCGTCCTCAGCTCTGGACCCTAGATCCCAGTGAGTTCTTAAGAATACAGTGATCATCACTTCACCTAAAGCTATCTTTTTGGTAAATGTCACTTTTCCTCCTATGAAAGCAAAACTATCTAATAAAAGCTGAGAAAGACAGACTATACCTAACAACCATTTTCCCGTGCATTTTATTATTTTTTAAAATTTTTTTATTTTTTAAAGATTTTATTTATTTGACAGAGAGAAACACAGCGAGAGTGGGAACACAAGCAGAGGGAATGGTAGCAGGAGAAGCAGGCTTCCCGCTGAGCAGGGAGCCCGATGCGGGGCTCAATCCCAGGACCCTGGGATCATGACCTGAGCCGAAGGCAGACGCTTAACAACTGAGCCACCCAGGCGCTCCTCTCCCATGCATTTTACACGATGGCAAAGACATGTATCTGAGGCAGAATCCTGGAAAACCAGGATTTCAGATTGGCTTAGAAAATTAAGGGCATACATTTTCTCTGATCAAATCACCATGGAAAATTTTTCAAAAGACGTCTAACAAACAAGAAACTCATGCATAGCATCCATGTCAGAAGGACCCCATCAATTCAAAATACTGTGGATTTTTATTTTATTCTTATGATACAGAAGGAGCTTGGCTAATCTAGGGGGAAAGCGTTGAGAAGTGGTAGCTCGTTAAACTACTTGAGACTCCAACAAAAGATTTCTTTTCCTTTTTCTGAGTCAATCACCAGTAAACTCACTCATTAACCTTAAATCTTACCAAAGAAAGAAACAAACATAGAAAATCCCTTAACACCAAAGTACCATTTCTCAGGTTGCGACCAGTGGGATCCTAAGAGGCAGTCTCCCTATTTTCTATTGGTTTGGCTTTATTCCCCGGGGGAATCCCAGCAGGGCTTTGAAACAGAAATGTACTACATAAAAATAATTGCACTGCCTCTACTCCAAAGGTCAAGTTTTTGTGCCCATCCCCACTCCTCTCTGTTCTTCTGTCTCTCAATCCATGCCCCACTATTTCCTCACAGTGTACCATCCTGCTAACCACAACAACTAATGACTAACGGTGCAGATGAGTTCTCTCCTGCTCATGAAGTCAGCTGCAGGAAACATTCTCCTTGAAATCAAGCAAAACTATTGAATGGTCTCAACATAGCACGCTGTGCAAAAAAGAAGCTCTGGTTATCAGAGAAACCAAGTGTTGACTGTTGTTCTACCGAGGAAACTGACCTTCTCAGTAAATAAACTCACAGGTATTCAGAGTAGTGGATGAAAATATTGATACACAGCCCATTAATCACTAAAAGATTTTTAATATCATACACACAGTTGCTGAAATTTGACAAAAAGTCAGAGAAAGGACAGAAGCAGAAACGTACCTGGAGTTGGGGATAGGGTGATCAGCGAGGGAGATCAGGTGTACCCTGGAAAATGGGAGATTTCATCCCATTTTACTGGTCCTGGATCTGCCCTTTGAAGCGTCAGGTTTATTGTCTCTAAAGGAGTAAGTTTAATAAAGAGGCAGCCCATAAAGGGTACTGTAGCATGTAAAGTTACTGTAATTAGGTTTTTAGGAGTTATAATAAAACATTTAGCAAGAGAGAGGTTAAATAACCACCACACTTTCTGGCATCATTATCATACTCTCCAGTATGAGAAGGAATGATGGTGGTAGAGGGGAAACTCAATGGGTGGGCTCCTGAGAGAGACACAGAGACTGGGGGCATGGAAAGACAGAGAGAGAGAGAGAGAGAGAGAGAGAGAGAGAGAGGGAGGCAGGCATATAGGATGGGATGGAAAAAGAAGGAGAGATAATGAGGAAGATGATGCTGGATACTGTACTGTTCAGTCACTTCTTGAAGAGAAAAACTAAACTACTTTTTAAGTGTTCTGTCTTTATTTTCCTATTTGCAAATATAAAGTATGTATATTATTAAAAAATCAAGTCATAAATTAAAAGAGAGAGAGCAAAATTCGATCCTCTTGAGAGAAAGACTAAGAAAACATTTGATGTTTAGAGTCAGACTTTTTTCCCTACATATAAACATTCCTTTCTTATTATTTTTGAAAACAATAGGATCACACCAAGGAGTCGGGACTAAGCCTGCAGCTTCTGGACTTGGACAAGCAGGATTTGGGTCCTGGCTCATCACTGTGTGACACCGTGTAAGTTACTGAGTCTCTCCAGGTGGCCTTACCTGTAAAGTGAGAGGGTGTTAGGACCTTCGTGGGCTTGTTTAGGGGGATTGGGTGACTTTATTCATGTGAGATGCCTAACGTTGAGCTTGACATCCAACGATGGTCAATAAATGTAGCTATTAATCACCTGAAGGCAGGAATCACCTATATCTTAGTCTTTACTAGATCTCCTTGACCTAGCATAGTGCACAGCTCATTTAAAATATTTGTTGGATGCATAAGCCACTCTAATTAGCACACTGACTGAAATATTGCAGGCATCCCAACCCCCTAAAAGCAATTTTATTAGGAAGGGAAGGAACTGAAGGTTTTACTAATGTGTTTGTTCTCTTCTTCCAGTTGGGAATTTATGCTTGGGTTGAGAAGTGAACTGCTGCTTTTTAACATAAAACTTAAAAAATGTTTTTAAAAAATTGCTACTTCCCAAGTTTGAAGAAGAAGCCAGTAACCCAATTAGTATAATTAAAAACCCATTTCACTTCACGATTCCCTAAGCTTAGACTCAAACCAATTTTGATGCAATGAAAAACAGGCTTTCAAGGTTTCTGATCCCTGAACCTTTTAGATCATAGGGGACTATCACCACATTTGCATATGCCATGAACAACAGGAAAATCCTCTATTTTGCCCTCTTCAGAATTTGCAGTCATACCAAAAATACTCACAGCTGGAATAATTAGCAACTCAATTTATTGCCTTCCGTTTTTTAAATAGAAACTTCGACTCTTGATATTTAAATAGTGTCACACTGTGATATAACATAGCATTTTTCATGGTAAAACTTCTTTTTTTCCCCCCATGAAATGATATACTGCTCAGTGTGACAGGCAAGGTCTCTAGAGGTCACTAAAGAAACCTGGTGTTTTGTGAGCAAATCCATTTCAGAGTCTTTGGGATGAAATGAAGAGTCTTTTTTTTTTTCCCCTGGAGTTGTTAACTTGTTGACTTTTTTCAAGTTAATTGGTAAAAGTCTTGATATAGTAGAGGAAAAAAACAAAGACTTCTGACTCTGACTTCAAACTTGACCTTGAATTCACCATACACTATAATATGGGAGTGTAGAGACAGCCATTTCAAATAGACTTGCATTTGGGTTCACCGGCAGCCAGAGGTAGATGAAGAAAGAATGCCCCCCATCAGATACAATCAATGAGCAGAATGATTTCTCCCATCGAGTTTATTGCCTGTACCATTCAGAGAGTCAAAGAATTTTTGAGCTGGAAGAAACCTTAGGGCATGTCCCTTTATCATATTCTGCTTCATGCTACCACATTTGTCCTATGTGTTTGCCTTGTCTCCCCAGTCATATTACAAGCTTCTCAAAAGCAGGTCCTCTATCTTTTGCTTCCTGGTATCTTTCTCTGTTCATAGGAGGTGCTCACAAATATCTATGGAAGGAACACAGCAATTAAGGAACAGTGGAAATGCACAGGCTTTGGAGTCAGGCATATCTGTACTCAAATCACAACTGCACCAGGAACGGCAATGTATTGGGAAAGCTGATTAATCTCCCTGGGCCTCAGATGCCTCTTCCAAAAAATGGGTAGGCAACAGTATCTGCATTATGGAACCATGGGGAGGGCTGAAAGAGATCACGCATACAATCTGTGAGCACAGAGGCTGACCCACAGGAGGTGTCTAACACACGCAGCTGCCATGTTCCCCTTTGCCTTTGAAACAACTCCAAATCTAAAATGTGAAGTCATGAGTCAACCAGTATTCATTGAGCATGGAATATGTATCACATGTACCAGATGCTTTGGATAAAATGTTAAGTCCTCCTCCTCATATAGAATTATGAACTGGAGAGACAGATGGAATAAACAAAACTGAAGTCTGGGGAAACCAACAAGTACATGAGAGATTACGAATTGTGAGAAGTGCCATGAAGGAGGAAGGGACTAAGAGAAAACTGGGACTATATTAGTATGGTCACTTCTCTCTGAGGAGATGATCAAAAAGGGGAAGTCCAAGGATAAGGAGTTAATCATCCAAGGAGCAATGAAAAAAGCATCTTACGCAGAGGAAACATTATGGGCAAAGGCCCTACACTAGGAAAGTTTTAATTTTTGAGGATGTGAGAGGACAACATGTGCTGGAACACAAGAACCACAGGGTGAGCAGTGGGAGAGAGGGAGGCAAGATGACACTACATTATGCGAGGTTTTGAGGGCATGGGATCTGGATTTTAGTTCAAGTACAAAGGGTTTTAAATTATGTCTTCTCTTTGAGCAAAGGGAGATAGATCCTTAGGAGCATTCAAGTTAAAAAAGAACTAAGGTAAAAAAAAAAAAGAACCAAGGTAGGACAGGATAGACTTATTGGGAGTTTAGTCCAGTCTTTGGTGATAAAAAGGCTTGGTGGTCTTCTTTGTGCTCTGCGTTGAAGGTCTTGGTTTTTGTCCAGAATATTCAAGCCACCCTCGGTACTGCCTCTGTCACCCTATCTGCATTTGGATATAATCAGACATCTCAAATTTGACATGACCCAGGTACAACTCTTGATTTTCATTGCACACTGTCCTACTGCTCCAGGCCTCTCCCATATTGGTTAACGGAGTCATGGCCCATCAGTTGTGCAGGTGCTGTCCCCAGGAAGTACACTCTGAGAAAGAAATAGGCATGCAGGCAGCTTCTTACAAAGCGCTCTTGGAAACAGCACCTGGGAGGGAGTGAAGAAAGCAGGTTGGGCAGAGGGAGAAGCTGAACCATGCTGCTGTTGAAGGGTTCCTGGGTCAGTCTCATGGGGAGGTCTGGAGCTGCTAGGCCTGGGTCATGTTGGGCCTGTGATGGCTCTGGAGAGTTGTTTCAATTTGATCTGAGAGGGTAGGGCCTTATCAAACCTATGGACCAGTCTCCAGCTAAAGTCCAGTTGCAGAGAGTAACTTGGCAGGAATGTGTGTGGGTCACCAACATTCCTAGCAACTAGGAAAACATGTGCGCTCCAGTCCTGGTGTGTGACCTCTGGCTGGGTGCCATGCCATTTACCTAGCTAGACTTCAACAAGGTTCCTGTCCTTCCCTGATCCCCAATTCATCCTCAGTTCATTTCTCTTGGCCTCTGACACATACCTGTTCTCTTCTTACCACTAACAACTTGTACCTAGCCCACTGCCTGTAGCAGCCTCAAACGGGTCTCCTTCATCCCACTTTAGTCCTTTCTATCCATTCTCTACACAGGAGCCAGTGGTTGTCTACAAACACAAATCAAATCCTATTACTTTCCTGTTTAAAACCATTCACTTCCTTTATACTCAAAAGTAACCCACCACCTTATCCAGGTCTACAAAGCACTTCATTATGGTCTATCTCATCCCTTATGTTCCTGAGGCCTCTGCCATACTTTTTGCTATCCCTCAAAGATGCCAACCCTCTCTGAACCTTGGGGCTTCACAATGTGTTTCTTACTTTCAAGTCTCCCCTCAAAGCTCATTTTCTCAGAAAGCCTTCCTTGATCAGCTTTTTATTACCCTACCTTGGCCAAGGTTACAGCCCAGGAACTGTGCACCTCCAGTGACTGGTTGTTGTGGGAGGTGGAGTGATGGCATTGGCGTAAAGACCCCTGCTTCTCATCTGCTCCACACTTAGCCCTCGAGTAGCTGTCTCCTTGCTTACTACCAGCTTCCTCCAATGGCTCACACTTTCCTTGAGAGCCCAGATTTAGTCTTCCTTACCACTGTATCCCCCAGCCCCTGGAAGTGTGCCTGGCACACCTTGGTGCTTGATCCATTTTTAGCAAGTGAATAAAAGAATAAATCGATCTACATTTTGAAAACTTTTCTACCTGTTCTCAGATCCAACACATCTATTTATTTATCCTGCAATGTCCTCTTCAAGGGATGCCCTGTCACTCTGGGTTTCAAGATTTTGGTAAACTAGACCATGTTCTCATTATGCCTACACATGGTTATTTTAAATCCTTTGAGAAACCCGCATCTTCCTATTCTGAGGAGGCTTTGGCACATTTTAATGAGAGCCTCTCATTTTTTTGATCTTTTAAGTTGGAATTCTCCTCAACTTTTCTGTCATTCTTGAGGCATGTTAGCTGTGATCACGTGGAATACCTCCATTGAAAACTCACAATTGTTTACAAAAGTAGTGATAATGCACTTTTGATTAATTTCTGGGATTCTACTTACCGATGCTGTGCATTTTGCATCCCTCCCCTCCTCTCTTTCCTCAGTGACCCAACAGACATACATGTTCAGGCATAAGTTTACACTAATCTCAGGGCCAGTTTCTGGTTTGTAACCAGGAGCTCAGAGATAATCTTCCTACAAGCCTGGAAGGTTTTTTTTTTTGGTAATGTATTTGCTCCTTATCTGTCACTTCTCTGCCCACTCACAGAGCAGTTTATCTTCATAGGTTTGGTATCTCTGAAAACATAAAGATTTCATGGTGCATTTTCTCTTCCAAATCACTTTTAAAAGAATATGAGAATAGTTTTCATCTTTGAAAAATCTTGTGTATGCCCTCCTCCACCCAGAGCAGTATCCATTTATCTTTCTCCACCCAACCTCCCCCTCCATAACAAAGAAGTCCTGTCTCATACACCTTTCTTTATGTCCTTATCTTTGATGCTTCAACAACCTCAGGAAAGTCTGATGAGTCGCATTTATGATGATGCTCAATGGGGATCATATTGATAATTCCAGATGGTAACATACGGCACCCTTGGATCAATTGGTCAGTATTAATCAAATCACATGTACTGGGATTTTGTGTAGTGCCTTCAAAGTTAACCATTCCAAACCATGGAAACAGACTTTTTTTTGGAAAAGATCTGAGCAAGAGATGGATTCTCCAGCCTATCTTATTGCCTCTCCCTTGAGTAGACTTTTTGCACCAAGGGGGATACACTGATCCTCTAGCTGTTTTCCTTTAATTAATTACTTAATTAATGAAAACTTTTTTCCTATTGAGGTGAGATTAATATAACATAAAATTAACCATTTTAATGGCATTCAGTGAATTTACAATATTGTACAATCACCTCTATTTTGTTCCAAAACATTTTCATCACCCTCCAAAAAAAAACCCTGTACCCATTAATCAGTAATTCCCATGTCTCTGTTCTCCTACTGCTAGGTCCTGGTAACCACTAATCTGATTTCTGTCTCTATGGATTTTCCTATTATGTATATTTCACATATATGGAATCATACTATGTGACCTTTTATGCTTGGTTGCTCTCATTTTGCATAATGTCTTCAAGTTCATTTCCATTGTGGTATTTATCAACATTTCATTCCTTTTTAAGGCTGAATACTATTCCTGTGTGTGTGTGTGTGTGTGTGTGTGTGTGTGTGTGATACAAACATACATACACCACATTTTGTTTATCCATTCATACACTGAGAGGCATTTGAGTTGTTTTGATCTTTTGGTTATTGTGAATAGTGCTGTTTTGTACATTTGTGTAAAAATATTTGAGCACTTGTTTTCAATTTTGGGGGAGATACACATAGGAAAATTGCTGGGTCATAAGGTAATTCTATGTTAAACTTTTAGGGGAACCTTTAGCTGCTTTCTAAATGTAGAAAATGATCAGCCTTGAACTCCTCAGCAAGGTCAAATTTGGGTCAGCCCTAAACGTGTTAATAGTCTACTTTCATTCTACTCATGTTAGGAGATTGTTTTTAAAAACTTCGAAATTACAGGAACAAAAAGCATCATCGGAGGGCCAATGCTTGGGTGGTGCAGTGGTCAATTAGACCAGCAGTAGTCACAGAAAGAGTAATAACACATCCTATCTTTCAGAATGGATGCCTTGGATGTTAACGTGCCAAGTCAACAGGTTCTCATTTTAGGAAAGAGGTTTTAGTGGAAAACTAGTAGGGTTTTTATCGTAGGAAAGGGATCTCTCCATGACACTTTTATTAAAAAGTTGTTGCTAATGTTAGTACATATTCTGTGCACTGTATCATGAGCAGTACCTACTCATCAGGCCAAAATATTGCAGAACCTGATGAATGAATCTGAGCATGGATGAATTTCTAAAGTTTTGGTGCTTACAGAGAAATTACGTTTTATCTTAGAAGGTAGATTCATAGAGTCTTTTTCTAGCAAGGGTTTGAAGAAACCCTTGGTTTCCTACTTCTGTTGTGAGATCAAAGAGGGTCTAAAATATAAGATCTCCAAGTATCTTCTTTGGATCACTGAATGTATTCGTATGTTACTAGCTTTAGGTGGAGAAAGCATATTATGATACTTGGGAAATACTGAAGTAAAGAAAATTTAGGGGATTACTACAGGATCTTCACAAGTCTTTAGTATCTTAAATATCCCAGTACTCTACATATAACATTTATCATTCTGCTTATTTGGTCACATTAGTTTTATACCTACCTACTTTCCCAGGCTTAAAACCATTCCATGGTTTTTCTGTTTGAGAAAGAAAATTCTAATTCATTTCCCTCTTCTTTTGAATGATTACACTAAGGTCCAGAAAGAAATTAAAAGCAAACCAACCAAACCATCAATAATGGTTATTTCCTAAATTTCTGTAGGTTCTTAAGACCTAGTCTCTTGGTGGAAAGTGGGAGGAAGGTGGGAGGGAAGGGGGGGGGTAAAGGGAGGCAAGGAGGAAGATAGGAGGGAAAGAAGGAAGCTATATTATGACATAAAAATGAAAAGGGACAGATAAAGTATTTTATGGGATTTCTTCAAGGCTTAGAAAGAAACACAAAACCAATTTACATAGCTAAGAATAGCTAGCTATGTAATAGCTAGCTATTGCATAGCTAAGAATAATTCTTGAGAGTGAGAGAGAATCTTACCCAGGCTCTATGCCCAGCGCATAAGCCTGGTGTGGGGCTCGATCTCAAGACCCTGAGACCATGACCCAAGCCGAAATCAAGAGTCAGACACTCAACCCAGTGCACCACCCAAGCAATTCTAGATGTGGGGACCGGCAGAGGAGAAAGAAAACAAGAGACAAAGAAAAAAAAAAAACTACTACTCATTTTTGTGTATTAGGGATTTGCTTCCACATCAATAGTGTGTAGAGATTTCTAACATTTAAGTTTGGGGCTCTGTGGCTTTTACTTATTTTTAACACTCAAATAAAAGATAGTTATCTTTAATACAATTTATTTTCCTGTTTGAATTTATATCAGACCCTTTGAGACACGAGGAAGTTTTTAAAGACCTATTCGTGTGTTCACCCACATTTCTTTCTATGCATAATATCCATAGGTACAATGTTTTCTTCTTATTTAGCACTCTTCTTGAAATGATATAAGAGCTCTTCAGGGATATTAATTAAACTTTAGAGCAACCCCTGTGACATGTGTGCCTGCCTACATATATCTGTCGGACACTTAGAAATTAATGCTTTGCAGAAGTGTGCCATTTAAGCGTGTTTGTAGGCCAGCCACATAGTCACTGACGAGGCACTGAACAGATCCATACATTTCAGTCGTCAAAAAATGCCATTAAAAAAGGCAACCATCATTTAGCATCAACACGTAAATATTGCCTTGGTGCTTAATACACTCTCAAGCAGGTCCCACGGTGCCCCTGTTATAAAACAAGTCCCAGGGAAGCGGGTTCTTAAGGCTTGGCTTCCTTGAAAGGCTCCTGGTTTCCTAAATGCTGGGTTTCCTAGGGCCCCAGGCAAGGCTTTTTAAAAATGCAAGTGTCAAGGAAAACTGTCATGCATGTTTGCCTTAAGTACCCGAGAAGCTTGTCACTGCCATCTTGGAAGTCTTGACGAAGACGCGGTTGGACGTGCCGAGGTGCCGTAAATTGAAAGCTGCCTGACAGGGAGGTGGCGTGTTAGACTAACAGCCAGGTGCCCGCCTCCAGGCATTTTCTTTGCAAGCGGCAGAATTAAACAAAACCAAAGGAGAGTCTCGTCAGGGGAGGCTGTCTTTGCAGACATCTCAGCAACTTGGACTTGAACTGGGGTCCTTTCCGGCTCTTAAGTGGTTAGGCGGCTGCATGATACGCAAAGCACAGTCCGCATTTCTGTGGGGGCAGTGGGAAGAGGGGAAAGAGCAGTGGATGGAGAGAGCAGAGGTCAAGAAGGAAGAGGAAGGTCAAGGTCAGGGTTAGGCTGGCATCACACCTGCTTGTTCTAGGAGGCTGAACAACGCAGTGGTGAACTAGTGAACTACTGGCAGCAAGTGGGTTTCGGAGCCCAGGAATCTGGGTGGCCTTGAGGAAATGATTTGCTGAATCTCAGTTTCCCCAGGTGAAAACAACCAGGTGAAATGTTGCATAGGGATACTATGTGCATTAGGTGGGCTCAGCACATTCTTGCCACTGAGGAGACCCTTAATAAATGGTGGCTTTTACTGTTCTGGAGAGAACTCTCAACGATCCCATAAACCGCCTCCTTGCAGGATGGATCTTTCCTTCTGGTCCAGACCCTTCTTCCTTCCTTCCCTTCTCCTTTCCTTCCTTGAACAGGAGATCCTTCGGTTAACTGCTATGAACTTTTATTTCTTGTCTTTTTGGTATGTCAGCTGAGGCTTTTCCTACTTCTCACTGCAAACTGTGACCAGAATACACCTTTACAGGCTCCCCGTCCCACACAGAACAGACCATAAGGTGCTTCACTGGGCCCAGAAGGTGGCCTTGACACTGGCCACAAGACCTTTCTAGCATTGTCTCCTGTGTTCCAGCCCAGCTGATCAGAATGCTTGCACTCTCTTGCTTTTCTGGCCTTTCTTCTCTTACCTCTTCCTGGAGTGCCCTTCGCATGGGGTGTACTTTTTCCATCAAAATGGGAATCAGACACCATTTCTGCTGGCTAGGTTTCCCCAACCCGGTAGATGGGGTAGGTGGCCCCCACCACCCTGAGTACCCATGTCACCCCTATGGCCATATTATAGTGTTTTATATAAATTATCTACTTAGCTGTCTTTCTCCTACAAGACTGTAGCTGTTGGGGCACAAGGGCCACGTCTTTTTCACCTTTACCCTCAGCACCTTGCATGGTGGTCAGCCCCTAATAGAACCGCCATAAATGGTGGCAGCATTAAGCTGAAGTCCTATGAACATAGCTGATAATGGGATTACCAATGGGAGGTGGGAAATACAAAAACCCTTATTTAGCATAAAATCGGAGTTGCAGATAAAGAACTATATATGTTTGGCCTGAGGGCCTCTTATTGACAGAACCCTCACATACTTATTTCACAAAAGGGACTGACTTCCTTGCTGGATTTTCGAGCCCTTGATCATAAACACTCTCCTATAATAGTTAGAACAATAATACTGCTGTACTAGGCATTTCTCTTGGGGACTCAGAAACCTGACTGAGTTGTCTTAGATATTCGTATAATATCCCCGTTAGGGGGATAGAGGCAAGGTAGACAGGGAGAAGAGGCAAATTTAAACATCGCCAAGTTATAAATGAGAAAACAAAAGGCAGCAAAGGTTAGGTATCTCGAATCACATAGACCACACTGCAGCACAATTTGGGAAGAAAGAGAAGGGCCCTACAGCTAGAACCATGGGAAGTGAGTGAGTCAGATTTTCCCCACAGCTATACCTCTTTCTTGTACTACACCTGGCACATTAGAAGGGGAGTTGAGTTCCTCGAGTATTCTAGTATTATTTGGTACATTATTCCTTGAAAAGGAAACTTCTTTCAATTCTATGTTTAAAATCCAATACCATAAACTTCAGGGCTCTTATCTTAAGCCCATAAAGGAAAATTCAACCCATCAAACAAGGAGGAATAAGGAGAGACTGTGGCATTTGAATTGAGATGATCATAATTTGGCACAATCTATCAAAATTTAAAAGGCACATTATACATACCCTTTGATCTAGCAATTTCACTTCCAGGAATTTGACTCTTGAACATAATCATGTAAGTATGCAAAGGAAAGTATATACACAAGACTCTTCATTATTTTTTTTTTTTCTGTAATAGCAAAAAATGTGAAAATGATCTAAGCGTCCATAAAGGAGAGATTGGTTAAATAAATTACAACATTCTGGAATATTATACAGATTTTAAAACAAGAATGAGGTAGGTCCCCATGAAATTATCAGAGGTGATTTCCACCACATTTCATGAAATTAAAAAAGGAAGTTGCCAAATGGTATGTAAAATACAGTCCCATTTACATTAAACTTAAAAAAAATATGCTCAAACATCCAAAAACATTTTGGGAAGCCTAAAAATAATAAGCCTTCAAAAGAGATTTCCTTGAAAATAGAAGGGGAAGGGCAGGGAATATTACTTTCCATTTTCTATCTTCCTGGTTGTTGAATATTTTTACCAAGAGAACGCAGACATTTTGTAACATAGGAGTGGAAAGACCGAATGTATTGTGATACGGGCTCTGATCTTTGTCTAAGTTCTTGACAACTCTTTTGTGGAAGGAAATGGAGAAAAGATTCTGTGCAGGGTGAAGAGGCAACAAAATCCCCCCATCATGCTGGGAACAGTGAAGCACGGTGAGCTCTGCTTGAGCCAGAGGCCTACTTTATGGCACTACTTGGACATTCAGAGCGGGAGGCCTTCACCAGTCATCCGGGTCTCACTCCCCTCATCACAAATAGATACTGGATTATATTAGGTAATCGTAACATGGATGCCAGCTTGAAAGTGCTGCCTCTGTGCTGCCAAATGATTTCCAATTCTCTTAAATGATCGAGCCAACCTTAATCATGTTTACCTGGATTCCTCCTCCTGGTCTGCCTTCTGGGGTAGTGGTCAGAATCAAGAGACTGACTCTTCAGAAGATGTCATGTTTCTGTATTCTCATCACCAGGTCCTTTCTTTTCCGTCTCTACCTCTCTGACTCTGATTTTCCCTCTCTGCCCGAAACAGCCTTTGGCTTTAGCTCTTTAGAATTTAGCAAATTCTACAATTCCTCTTTCCCAAACTGAATGGTACCGTGAACTTGAAGAAGCGTATTAGAGGCAGGACACAAGGAGGCCACTCACTGCTTCCCTATTTCTAGACAAGGCCAACAATGGGAAGACTCAGAAAACAAAGTATGCCTAGACACATACAGAATGTGTCCTTGCAACTTGTCTCCTAGCCACATCATTATTATGAAATTCTAGGTGGGTTTAAACCTATATGCACTACCTTTTCCCCTACAACACTGAGTTTGAGTATTTCTAGTAATGCCAGATTAAATCACAGGGGTGTAAATAGTGATGGGCATAATTATTGACATTAGGATGTGTTGCATTTTAGGACAAAATTTTTTGTCTAATTAAATGTAGAACTATTCAATGGTCACCTACACTGTGGTCCATTATGGAGCTGACCAATTCCTGCAAAATGTCCTACCTACAATTTTCACCATGAAGAGGATAAAATACATTGCTGAGAACAGGAGTTTGAACCATGGAGTTAAATGTTTTCCATTTGTGGTATTATTAAAAAAGCAAAACCAAAAATTGTCCAAAGTAATTCAATTTTATAAAGGTAAAACTGCATCCCAAGCCATTTTCAGGAGAATGGGAAATGCGTTGAGTTGTTTTGAGTTAACTTTCTCATCATGAGCCCTCGTAAAGAGCACTGGTTAGTAAGACAATAAATGAGCATGTTTTAATTAGAAAATGTGGAATCCAAGCAGTTTTGCAGGAAAGAAGATGATAGCTTCAAAGAGACATCAGGAGACTAATAAAAGTTAAAATGCATTAAGTGGCCATAGTGAACTCAAAGGTAAAGTCGTGGGATGTTTGAGAAGTGAACCAGAGAGGGCAATGAATCAGAAGGGGATGGAAATTAGTCAGTGGAACTTATTCTTTCTACTTCATATTAGAATCAGCTGTAAACCCCCTTCTGTGCCCAGGCAAGTGAGATAACCTGATGCCCTAAAATTTTCCCACTCCCTCATCCTGGCCAGAACTATGTGTGCCCAGAGGATAAAATCACTATCATCAGGTAATATAAGAAGGTAAGAAGGCAGCCGGGCCAGGACAAAACTAGTACTGAACTTGATTTTTTTTTTTTTTTTTTTTTGGGCTGACAGTCCTCCATTTTATGGTCTCCTAAAATCATGGTGCTCAGTTATGACCACGCCATTTTTCCTGCTATGCTACTCTATATGGGTGTGCAATCCAGGTCTAGCCAACCAACATGGTCTATTCTCTAGACCTTGGGGAATCGGTCCATTGTGGCTATGTGACCCTTGCTGAGGTCAATGAAAATTTAATGAAGGGAATGTTGTTGAAATATCAGAGAGAAGACTTCCTTTTCCTGTTACGTTTCCAAAGTATGAGAACATAGCCTGGGGTTCCCACCGAGATCTCACAAAAGAAGGTCTGCTTAAGAACGATGGTGGGAAAGAGAGAAAGGAAAGCTGAGGAACAGATTCCTAATACCAGAGTTCCTTTTCATAAATCCAGTTCTTCCAGAATCTTAATTCTGCCCCAAGCCCTTCATCTTCCCAAGTTCCCTCTTCCCAACATGCAAAAAAGGACAATAATATCTATCCCACAGGCTTCCACTCAGATAACATAAAGCGCCTATTATGATACTTGGCACAAAGCAGTTATTTAAGGGATGGTGATGTCTAAACAAAACCAAAGAGAGTGTTCAGTTGTTTCTAGGAAGTGAAAAGATATCTAATACGGACACGATGTCTCCTCACGTGGATTCTGAAGTCTAGAAATTGGAGAAGATGATCTTTGTAGTCCCCTCCCTTCAGTATACTACTGGAGGACACTAATGTACCAAGAGAGAACGGCCTGAAGCTGAGGACAAGACACCCACAAAATCTGGAGGTACAAAGCACTGTCCCACTCCCAGGGGGCTCCCATGTTTGCTCTCATTTTCCTGATGCCAGGGTGGGGTAGATTTCTCCAGGTCCCATAAGATGCTTAAATAGGACCCAATATCACCGTATGCCTTTTTATCCATGTTCTCTAGTAGAGAAAGTCTGGGTTGGTAAGAGATTAAAAAGTCACTAAGATTAAGCTTTCCATTTCAAATTCTTATCTAAGCACAGACCAATGCAAGAAGAGCAACATCTTCCACCTTCTTCTAAGTGCAGAATTTTAAATCCATTTGCTTAAAGAATTTGTAAAAAATGAGTTTTTAATTATCATTGGTGTGTAACATCTTTACTGGAGGACTAATTGTGGAGAAATGGACTTACGGATGTTTGTACCCAAATGAAGCTTTAACAAATTGCAACACAATTTCAATACAATCTCACAAATAAAAAAGAGGTGTTACTCATTCTCTTTTGAAATACAAGGCAAGAACAGTTAAAACAATGATGAAAGAAATTGGGGGCATTTGTTGATTGTTCAGTTGTTCTGGTTAAGAAGCAATTCTTTAAGGGATTTAAAAATACACAATTTTGAGGGTGAGCCTTTGCGGTTAGCATTGTCATGACCTCTAAAAATGATTATTTGCAAACGTAACTCATGAAATAGCCTCAAATCGTTTGGTGGGTTTTGGAGGGAAGAAATCTGAGAAAAAGTTTCTTCAACCTTCTTCTATAATCTAGAGGACTCAGCCCCAGGGGAGGAACCTGGCTGAAAGCCTTACGGGACCGCAATTCTGGGGACACAAAACTCCACCTTACAAAGACAGGCAAGGCTAAGACTAATAAATCAAAGGAAGCTGCAGAAAAGTTGCAGAGCCTACTTCCCCTGCCTGGGAGAGCTGAGAACGCCTTATCTGGCCTCTGTGAAAAGAAAAGGATCATTGGGGAGCCAGAATTAGAAAAAGACTTGTGTTTCATCAAGTCTCTCCCTGTCTGAACCAGATAAAATAGCCTCTGGGAAGCCTTCAGGAACTGCCCCAAGGGAGTGACAGCTGATTTTAGCTGAATGGGTGAGAAAGCACAGACAGAGATGGAAAGATGGAAGTATTTGGCTTTTTTGGACTGTGAACTTAACCCAAGATGTTCACAGGGACTTGGGGCAGAGTCTTGCACTTACAAGGTCTGACCACGAGGTGGCCTCGATCCATAATTGGGTCTCCATCATCCAGGTTGCAAGGGACAGCTTTTTAAAAAGTTCTCTTACCTAGAACCTTAGCTGTGGTTAACTTACAAGTAAGAAGTTCAAGTACCCAAAGCTTTAATACACTTAATAAGGCTTTAGTTTTACAGCAGGAGCCGGATTCGAAAAGGACAGCCTCTCCTTGGATACCTACACCTTCAAGGACGCTTCCCAATTTGCAAACCACACCAAGAGCAGGCTGGAGTGGTCTTAAATAAGATGTAATGCTTGTTTCTTTCTTAATGCACCTTGTAATTTGCACACGTGCCACAGCACTTTATTTATTTTCTTATTAATGGCTTTGAGTGTGTTTAACACCACAAGCTGTAAATTGCTGAGCAGATCAGCCTAGATTCTCTTTATTTTCTTGCCAATTGTCAGAAAATGATGTGGGGTACACAGGTGCCTCTTCTAACCGGCTTGCTCTCTCCCACCCCACCCCTTGCCTCAATTCAACAACCAACTCCTTGTCTCCATCTGCCAAGAAAAAATAAAAGACACAGCCTTGTTTCTCATTGGAGAGCTTGCCTACTGAGCAGCTCAGTTATTGAGATTAATAAGCTGCCAGTTTCCAAGGAAGACTACGAAAACTATAAAATTAAAGTGCACTGCAACGTGAAATGCTGCTGGTGGCCAGGCGGGATCACCGTGTCAAAAAGGCAAGGTAAAGCTATAAAATAAGGCTGAGCTTGAAAGGCTAACCTAAAGGTCTCATTAATTTCCATGTTGCCTCTGATGAGAATTTAGAGGGGGCATAATGTTTTGCAATATGGAGAAATCAAGCTGCCTATTGATTTGAAAAGTGCTTGAATGCATTTGGTTCACCCAGAATGAATTCTAGTTTTAAACTTCACTTGAAAACATTAAACACACACACACACACACACACACCCCCAAACAGGTTACCTTGGTTTAATATTCTCAAGATCAAGCTTGTCAGTGATTCTGTCAGAAAATTAATCCTTAGGTAGAAAAATCAATCTGAGAACAAGTTTGGAATAGTCTTTGGGCTCAGCATGGTGAGGATGTTTCAACAATCTTGTTGCTTCTCTGTGAAAACCTTATTTACTAAAGGTCTTGTGTCTTGATTCCCAAATACACACTACCAATAAAGCATCTAGATTAGGCTAAGATTACTTCCTCACAAAGACATAAAGTGTGTTTTCTGAAATTCTGAGACCAAAATTAGATTTTTAAAATGGTGCTCCTCAAGGCCAAGGTGCTCCTTTCTTGAGCAGAGCCCCTACACGACTTCCTGCTAACAAGAATAATCATGGTACTCCAGTATGGCCAAATGGTCGGCCACGGTACCCCCTAGCTGTTTGGCTTTCTCCATTAGTGTGGCAAAGCTCTGTTTGGGAGAGAACCATTCAACAAATCACGGAGCTGAAGGAGAAGGGCTTTTATTTCTTCACTGTCAATTTGCTCTCACATTTTCTATTATGCAGAGTATCTGCCATGAGCTTACACAGACCCTGTGCTGCCTGGGGCTGTGGAGTGGGGAGGCCTCAGACTGACCACACTGACTGCCACCAATCTCAAAGAGCTGCAAACAGGAGTCCCTTACCTCTTGCCCGGCTGATGGTGTTGTCAATGACTAAGTCTATCCAGGCTGGATATTCAACCCATAGATCATTTTTTGCCTTATGTCACTTTTAGCATGCATTGACTTCACCATTTCCATGGCCTGGCAAATTAATTTGTTGTTTGCCATCAGAATAAGCATAGTTTTGTTTAGTTTTTCTAGTTCCAAAAGGCACTATCGTATGGTGGTTTAAGAACATGGCACTGGGAGTCAGAACCAGTTAAAATTCCAGTTCTGCCACTCATTCACAGATCTGTAGGTAACTTAATTTTCCCGAGCCCTCAGTTTCCCTTCATTTAAGATGGGGATAGTAACATATACCCAACAGCAGGGTTAAGGGGTTAAATGGGATAATATATGTAAAAACTAAGTGCCAAGCAAAAAATATTTGAAAAAGAAAAATTGTTATTTACAGGCATATATGATCATGTAGAGTAACTGCTAAATTGAACAAAATTTCTGGAGAGTTATTTTTAAAAGAGAAAAAAATCGATTGCTGAGAGCTTTGAACACACTAAATATGCTGTTATTTGTAAATGGGTGAATTTTCATGTTACATCTATTATCTTGGAATCAAAATATTTAGAATCCAAACAGCTACACTTAAGTCTCACTGCATCATAGATTTGACGTGTCTGAAGCGGCACTTCTGTTTTCTGCCACAAAGCTGGGTTCCTTCTTCAGGAAATGGCATCGCTATCCAGCCACCCTCCTAAGTCAAAAAATCGGTCATTGGACCCTCAACTGCCTAAGCCACACAGTATTCATTCCAACCGATTCTATCTTAAAAACACACCTGACATCTATGGATGTTCAACTTCTTGCCAAATGGGTAGGAGGAAGGCACATACGAGTGTGACTGCTGCCAAGACCCCAGTGGGACCAGAGCACCTTCTATCTTAACCATTACAACACTCTCCAAGCTGGACCTCTAGACTTGCTGTACCTTCCACCTTACCCTCAGTCTATTCGCCATATGGCAGCTTCCAGAATTCACAACAAAACAATATTATTTTATTGTTTTATTTTCCCATTTAAAATGCTTCAGTGACTTTTCATTATTCTTGGGCTAGAGTCCAAAACCTTTCACCAAGCCCAATGCACTGCAGCGTGCTGCCCTCGCCTGCCCTTCTTGCGTGCTTTCCTTTCTTGGCATCCTAGTTTCTTTCCCCAGCGGGTCATTGTTTTTGCCACCTAGAACATTCTTCAAGTCTAATTAACACTTACTCATCCTTAGGGCTCAGCCTAAATGTCCATTTCTCATGCATCTGACTTCTCTATACCTCACTTGGCACATATTACATTTGTCGATGGGGTGGGGGTTTGTGTGTCTAATCATTTGTTCACTTCCGTCTACATCCAGCCCTATATCACCGCAAGGGCAAGGACCTTGCTCTTCTTCTTCACTGAGGGCTCCTCAGTGCCTGGCATGTGATAGGTTCTCACAGATATTTCTTGAATGAGTAATGGGTGACCATCTTACAAAGCAACTTGAAAACTTGTTTGTAGCATGAGGGTCTTGATGGTTAAAAGGAAGGCTTCCGGAATTGAGGATCTGGTGGAGATCTTTATGTGTTTATTTTCTGTTTCCCTTGTGTCAAAATTTATAATGATAGAAAAGGCATTACTGGGAAAAAAAATCAGAGCTTCTGGTATTTCAGAGAAAAAGCAAAATCAGGGGGAAGTTTCGTCCTGCTTGGGGATTCTCTTTAGTGATCTGCTGCTAAAAGATTAAGAGAGAGAAGCTTGCTTCAGCAAAACACACAGATGAAGGAAAGTTAGTCATTGAACTACTTTATACTGTTTTAGACAAGAGAAGCTGACTTCAGAAACTCTCCAAGAAGCTGTTGGCCAGCCAGATCGCTGAATTTGCTGCTGTCAGGAGAGGAAGGAGTAGAAAGGTGGTATCAACCATCAATTGCCCATGGGTTTTGTTCTAAGACCTAAGTAAGCAGAGAAAAACATGGCGATGGAGTGATTTTGTGACACACCATGTTGGAGAAAGACAGTCTGGACTGCTTGCAATTAGTTTCTCTGCCCTGAGTTTGTTTTTCCTTGGATTATGTTATGGCTTATACATGAATGGACTGGTTTCGGTAGTAGAAATTTATATGCATTGGTCTTTTACATGATTAACAGTGGTACAGAACACTCATTGTAGGCTTTTTTGACTTCTGTTAAACTCCAAATTTGTACAGTCCTATTTTCAGGCTATGTCTCCTTCATCAGGACCTTTAATTCTACTTGTCACAGAAAAAAATGGAAAAAAAGCACTGTCCAGAGAAGATGTAACATGCCTCATTAAGACTAATGGGAACATCAAAAAGCAATGCAGAGAGGCAAAGAAACTGGTCTAAAGAAACATGCTGGACTTGGCTGAGAGTCCCTAGGGGTGGTAGACAGGTTGCTCATCATCTTCCAGAGTTATGAAATTCTTCCGTCACACCCAGACGTCTGTATTAGGGAGAGTAGAGGTGGTGAGGCTGTTTATAAATTTCCACTGCATTTTCGAAATTGATGACCACATCACCCTCAGCCTCCACAATGACCTGCCTTCAGTGGTTCTCTCTCCTAGATGTAGTCAGTCAATCCTTATTTGGTATAAAAATAAGAATGGGAATCCCAGCATGGCATCATGCCTCTAAAAGAAGAGCTCCAGACCTACACTTTCTCTTGTGGGTAAGAAAAGGATTTGATGAAACTCACAATGTTTCAGCATTTGAATGAGTGAATTTTTTCAGTTCTACAGTTTCTAAGACTATATTTAAAAAAATAGTAGGGAATGGAAACAAATAACATGCCATAATCTTTGAAGTCTTTCTACTTATCTATTGGACAAATTCTTAGCGTCCTCCCCAAATCCTCCTTAAACAGCCCCTCAGCTGTGAACTGTTTCCTGCTTATCCTGGGAGGGTTAATCACTTCATCCACTGTACAGTCACCTTACACTTCCATTGCTGTCTACGCTGCACTGTCCTTTTGTCTATGTACCTGTCTCTTCCTTTAGGTTGTGTGAGCTTTAAGGGCAAGATTCCTGTGTTACTCAGTATCTTCCTGGCACCTGACATAGGACTTGGTATACAGAAGGGACTCGGTAAATATTTGCTAATAAAAGATTGAATGAATAATATTTTTAAAAGAAACACAGAGCCCAACAATTCTATTAATTACTGCTGAAGTTTTCATATATGAGACTAGATGTACATCCAAGTTACGTGTATTCATGAATTCCATGAAGGGAGTTTCAAATATCTGCTGACTCGCGCACCCTGAATTTGCCTTCTGGCGATAGCATGATCCCAAGGGTCTTATGTTCTCTAAACTTTGGCCCTGAATGAGCTGATCAAAGAACATCCAGATGTTGCCCTTGCTTGATTTTGCCTCCTGACTGACTTCAACATTTTGGCAATCCTATCTACTCTTCAAGCTTTGTATGTAACTTGCCTCTTCCAAAAGCACCATTGAGAAACCCTAATCCTTGGAGAAATGACAAATATCCAAATGGTTTGCAGAAGGACTCTACAGATCAGATACAAATTCTAGGAATACTTACTTCAGAGAACCAGGAAGGTGACAAGCGTGGCCCTGCTGGCCCTCTCTACCAGATTCTTGTCAAGGTAACACTTGACTACAAATGGTTTTATAAAGTAAATCTCCTGGAGAGCCAATTATTTTCCTCAGAAGCTGGGAGAGAGGAGATAGTTCATGCAGTATATGCATTCTAACCATCAAGGGGAGAATCTCTGTGAGAAGCAAACACTGATGGAGTTTGCCCTGTAAATGTAACAGTTAGGGCAATAAACATAGTTTTGTCATTACTCACTCATCAGAAGAAATCTTGCCACCTTACTTTGTGTGTGGAAACCACTAGAGTTCTGTCCATTGTGGCTCAAAATGTCCCATCTCCCTGAAGTCCTAGACCTCTTGCAAGTTACTTTGCCCCCTAATATCAAGATTGTCCATCTTTAAAATGGAAATAATGGTTCCTTCCTACCTCACTGTATTTCTTTCAAGCTTTCACGAGAAAACACATGTAAAGAATGAATGCCAGGCATATACCAAATGCACAGTAAAAACTGGTGATTAATGATGATGGCGGTCCTCTCCTTCTGTTCTTCCCTTCCTTCTCTTTCTACACAAGCTACTGCATTTCTCTTTCCTTTTCTCCTCAGCCTTTTCCTTCTTTCATGTAGTTCACTCTAAGTAGCCTTTAGCCAGAAGCTCTTTTTCAAACAATGGTCTATTAATGTAAAAAGAAGCTAATGCCCAACAAACTCTATGGCAGAAGGAGGAAAAAGGAGGCTTATAGATGAAAGATCATCATCAACTATGGAATATCCCGAATCTAGTCTCATGGACCAGTCTGCTTTCAGCCTGGAAACTTTCTGGCAAAGCTGTTTATTGACAGGCTACTATATCAGTGCAAATATTTCAATATATCTACTATATATAATATATGCATATAGTTTCTACTGACTTCACATAGTTTAAGCCTCAGATTAAGACTATAGTCATGGTGAACAATACCTATAATCAGAGAACAAATTTTATTATAGTTAAAAGTGACCACAGTGACAACGGTGCACAAGTTACTCAAGATCTTATAAAAAAGGGGCGCCTGGGTGGCTCAGTGGGTTAAAGCCTCTGCCTTCGGCTCAGGTCATGATCTCAGGGTCCTGGGATCCAGCCCCGCATCGGGCTCTCTGCTCAGCATGGAGCCTGCTTCTCCCTCTCTCTCTGCCTGCTTCTTTGACTACTTGTGATCTCTCTCTCTCTCTCTCTCTCTGTCAAATAAATAAATAAAACCTTTAAAAAAAAAAAGATCTTATAAAAAAAAAGTAAAATATGATAAATGCTATGGCTTGCATAGTCGCTTCTAGCTGGGTGCAGAAAATTTGCTGGCCATCACTGGAAAGATGACAGATTCCTTTCATTTTTCTTCAAACCTAATTTATTAAAGTTTAAAAACTTAAGTGAGAACTTTTTGGAGGGTCAAAATGAATCTTCCCCTCTCTCTGTTTTCTCTTCATAGTTCTTTTGGACAGAGAAACAGTAATAACCAGAGCACCCAAAGCCTGAAAGGGTCTGGGGTTGGAGCACAAGGCAGCCCACCCACAGCCTTCTCCGTCATTGGGCCCCAGCCAGCCTGCTGGGACCCACGCCCCTTCTCTCAGGGCATCAAGGTGGGCGTGGTTTTGGAGGACCAGGCATGAAGATAAGAAAGGGCCAGAAGCAAAGGCAAAACAACACAAGGCCAGACCTGCAGATCACTTAGAAACTCTTCACTCCAAACTAGGTGCTGCCCCTTTCTTCTTGTTTGTTTTTGTACCTTCCTGTTTGCCCCTCAGGCATCAAGCTGTTAGTGTGTACAGGAGGGATTAAAGCGAGACGGTGTGTTGGATGAAATAGAAATTAAAATTATACTTCTGTCAGTCTGGAATCAGGGATTGTTTCTCAAGGTCTCCCCAAACACTTAATTTCAAATGAGTCTTCATTTATTACTTCAGGAAAGGCCAAATGCATAATTTATCAGCAGCTTTCAGTCAATATACCCTTATAAGCATGTTTCCCATGAGCCTTCATGTAAAAATATGTTATGCTAATTCTATTAGTTGGGTACACAAGAGCCGTCTAAGAGAGTAAACAAGCATTAAAAGGAGACACATGTGAACAAAGAAATACCTATCAACCTACCATCCAGGGTCAAATTACCAAGGGAACAACAAGGAGGTGGTAAACTTGTCCCATTATTTACACCAAGACTGTCTCCCCGACAGGAATCCTGAGCCATCCGGTGGGGGCTCGGTGGGGGGGGGGGGGGCTGCGGTAGGGCAATGGGGGCGGGGCGGGCACTTACCGGGTCTCCAGCGGCACGTTGCTGTTTAGCACCCAGCTGTCCTGAAGCTGAACGGACTCGGGCGTCGTGGCCAGGTCATTGGGCGCAGGAGCCGGGGCGTGGATCTGGCTCCGCCGGTTGGTCAGTGAGTTCCTGTTGAGGGAGTTGGCAGACGAGTGGTGATGGGACAGAGTGTGGTTGTGAGGGGGAGGCAGGGGGGGCCTCAGAGTCGACTGGCTGTGGTGGTTTGGAGGACCTGGAAAGAGAGGAAGGAGAAACGGCCATCAGGGGCTGCGGACTCTGGCTGCCGAGACTCTGCAAACCCGCGGAGCACGGTTTAGAACCCACACCTCTATGTGGGTTAATGTCTGGAAGTCACAGACTAGACACATAGATAAGGCTGCAAATGCCCAATTCCAGGGTTGGTTACTCATATGTAACATGGTTTGATTTGCCTTTTTCTGTAGGCCTCGGAAGAAGGAGAAACTAGGTTAGCAAAACCAGGCTGGAACGTATCGTATTAATCTTGAAGTGGAAGTCACAGGACAGTCAGGCCTGTTGTGACAAGTCCGTACACTCTTTCCTAGTAAATCAGTACACTGCACACATTCTTTACAAATATTCCCTTCCTTCTGTCCTTCCTTTCATTTTATTTATTTGAGAGAGAGAGAGAGAGAAGGTGCAGAGAGGGAGGGAAAGGGACGAACAGCCTCTGCATTGAGAGTAAGCTTGACACGGGGCCCCATCTCACGACCCTGAGATCATGACTCGAGGAGAAATCAAGAGTCAGACGCTCAACTGACAGAGCCACGCAGGCACCCCACTATTTCTTCCTTCTAAAGGTAACAAAATATGGTACCTTCTAAGGCAGAGAGTAGCATACTTAAATACCCGTGGGGGCCAGGCAGGAGAGGGAAGTGGGCCAGTTGTGGACTGAGGTGACCCGGAAAGGCCAAGCAGCAGCCTTCCCTCAGATCTGAGCCCACATGGCCGTGTGGGGTTGAGGGCCCAAGGCAGCCAGATCTAGTTTTCCAAGGAAAGCAGAAGATCTGGACTTTTAGATAAAATTTCCTGTGTTTTGAAGATGTTGACAATTTTTAAAAAGTGTATGTGTTTTGTGTGTATGTATAAGTGTATAATTTTTTTTTAGTAAGACTTTAACACCTGTGAGCATGCTCAGACATCAGGTCTGATGTTTTCAAACCATGAGCCTTACTCCAAATTGCATCCTATTTTCTTCTCTTGAAATCCTCTCTCCTTGCTGGAGAAATGCACAAAGCAGAACTATACCTCTGCGTGTATCCTCTCGTAAATATGACCACAGATGACAACTCCACACAGGGTTTTCCTAGCAACCCATTCTCAATCTACAAAATGAAATATTTTAAGCATAATGAAAATGAAAGTAGTTCACTATGCAATGTAAGCCTATAATTTGGTTTTAATGGCTGCTGAAACATGACTTTTAATTTGTGTCCTTTTTTGAAGCCTCCAGTCGAGGTTGGCAGCTCACCAGGTGACTGCCAAGCCTTGTCATTTTGGCCCCTGCCAACTTTTAAAATCCTCAGCCCCTGCTGTCCTGGCTTTAAGAAGTTGGCTCACATCATTTAAACAAGCAATTTGACACAAATTTCAACTACTTGTCTCCTTATGTGGCCAGGCTACATCTCCAAAAGGTGTAATCTACATTCTGTGGCTCCTGGGAAGCCTGCAGAAACATTCCGAAAGAAAGACAACATGTCAAGAAGATACTAGGTTTAGCGAGCATCATGACCGAGGAAAACAAGAAGGAAAAATAACAGAGAAAAATGGTTCCTCGAAGTTTGTGTCCCTGGGCTGAAATTACTTGGGGCGGGGGGGATGGGTTTGGTCTTCAGAGAAAGACAACTAGAACCAAACCCCGGTGGGAAATGCCACTGTACGGTTGTACAGATTTTAAATCACATCCTCCAAATGAACCTGCAATTCGTATTTTACATTATGCACCCGTGACATTTTAAATATATCTTTGAGGGAGTTTCATAGCTGGAGCAGGCTATTACATTTCCTGGCATTGTTGTCTGTCTAGTAATGTAGTATTACATAGTTATTTAGCATTTGTCTGTCTCATATTAGTGGGAAGAGGTGAGAAAAGGGGGTGAAATGATGTAATCATGGTCCTTCAGAGGTGCTATCCAAGCCCCTCCCACAGGGTTAATGAATTCTCATGCCTTCCTTTCCCTTCTCTCAACTCCCATCCAAGTGGTGTCATTATTCTCCATTAGTTAGGTCATCTTGAGACTTGCCTCAGGTAGATGAGATGAATCAGTGTACAAGTGAGAACCCACCCTCCTCAGCCCCAAGCCCTCACTTTCCATCTCCCTCAGCCCCCAACCCCCGCCTCCAGAACTCCAGACCACACACTCTCCCAACGTACAAAGAGGCCACAGGAGGTATTTAATTCACTAAGTGAGATACCAGAACCCTCTGCTTCCTGTCTGTTCACCCCAAGCTAAGGTTTCTTTGCTAACTCCAACTTGTGTGGCCCTTCTCTGTCCATCTGTGTTCTGTGTGGGTGGAATTCCTGTGGTTTCCCCTTTGTGGATCATATCAGCATCATATCAGGGGTGGTGCTGGGGGGAAATGGAACCACGGACCCAGGTGCTATGTGGCATAGTCCAAATAAAATAGACGGTGAGTGTTCCAGTTAGTTGGGAGAGAAGTCGAGCTGCTAAAGAGAAGGCCCAGAGCTTCATGGAGATGAAAGAAGACACAATTCTCTGCTCACCCTGCCCTCCTATAAAGCATGTTATTTCACAGCAAATAAATCACATTATCGGTACCAACAGCAACTATTTAGCATCCTCAGTATTAGAAGATGTTTTCCTCATTACTGTCGCTCATTTCCATTGTGACGTGGATGATAGTTGCTCATTTATCTATCCATCTAATGATCATATTTTTCAAAAAGCTGCAAGAACTAGAAAAGACAATTAGAACACAGTGGTAAAAGCTACCGCTGGGGTACAGAGAGATAGGGGAGCATTTGGGGGGGTGCTTAGCTAGGGATAGGAGATACAAATCTAAAGAACTGGGTTCAGGGAATGGGTTGGCCCCTTTCGAGTCATGTGAACCTGGGCCTACAACTCCATGTCTGTAATCCTCTGAGTACTCATCCATCACTGGTGACAACAGCACTAAGTAACCGTGTATCAACATGGAAGATGGCGAGGAAGAGGAATGGGGAGTGCCAAGCATGCCACCTGAGGCTGGCAAGTTCCCCAACCACATGCATGGAACACTGATTGCTTCTGTCAGGAATAAAAGCATAAATAAGACATAACTGTGGCTCTCAAGGAGCCCAGATTGGAGTATGGGACGTAAACCCAGATTTCAACCATCTAGGACAGAAGTCGCAAACCGACAGCCCCCAAGCTGCCTATGACCAAAATTTCAGAGTCAAGATTTTGTAGAACGTTCCAGATCACTGACTGCTCTTGAGAACGAAACCAGAACAAAAATACCGAGTCTATTCCCCCATGGCAACAACTGGATATATAGCTCGATGCCTTTGGATGGTTTTCTGGTTTGCCATCAACCCTAAAATCCCTGTTATTTTAATTTGGCCGGCTGCATGCATTTATGTTACCGCTGGTAGGCATTTATGTTTTTGATTGCTGGTTTCCTCCATGGTACCTTAGTATTCTGGGTGGGTAATGTATCTCTAACATAACAACCCCTCTGCTACAACTAATGATCTCAAGCACTTTTTGTGTTCATCGGTTTTCATTACAGTCATCCAATGAACTTGCTGGATGTGATGGTTTTCCATTTCAAAAAATGCAAACAATGGCCAGCAACATGCCTTACTGCTTTCCATGAAGCCAAATTACATGAAAAAGCCCTTCTGAAAGGCAACTCGTGTCTTCAATAGATGCTGAAACAGAAATGATTAACAGCTTAGCTTGATGAAGAAACCTTCACGTCCACTCTGAGTTCCACACAGTTATTGGGTTTAATTAATGTGCATATTAATGGCTCTTCTATTGCATAAATATGAAATCACATAATAATGCAATTGAGCCACGAATAACTATGTAACATAAATGCTTACACACTATCAACTTAATAAGTATGCTATTAGCAGGCAAAAGGCAACTGTCATTACAATCACAGTGCTAACCTATTATCTTGTACCCGATTTATCTGAAGTTGAGAACCTAGAATTTATTTTTAGGAACCGCGTGGCCTTTCATCCAAGGAAGGAGGAGCGGCACACAGGTCCTCTGTTAAAAGCTAAGGCAGGAGCACCCTTGTAGAGGGGGTCACGCGCCAAAGCATCCTTCTCAAGAACAGTCCGCCTTCATTGCTCTGAGGGGAAAAGACTTGAGAGAAGGGAAAAGCAAAGCTGACCCAGCTGGCCTCAACTAGACTTCAAGTTTAATTTATAAAATGCTTGGAAAGAGGGAAAAAAAAAAAAAAGCTAGGGTAGGACAGGTAAGACTCCTGGCAAGGATACGTGAATTTGGAGAGAAGGTGCTTCCTGTATGTTTAAAAACTAAGTCCTTGAACGAGTGCTTGATTTGTCCCGTTTGCTCAGAGAGACTATGCTTAAGGTTTGCTGTTGACAGGGATGCCGTTCCCATGTTCTGTCCTTCCTAAATGCCAATGGGTTGACCGTGGAGTCGTAAGAAAAATAAAGTAGTGCCTCTTTGTTGGGCAACAGTATCAGCTCGAACAAAGTCAGACCCGGGGACGTGGAAACAACCAACGCCCGCATTGTCAATAATGTATAAAGGAAGGATTTTCTTTGGCACGAAGGAAGGAAATTCTTAATAATTGGCTATTGTTGTTGCACTCTTCCTAAATAAACAGGTGGGTGAGACATTTAGGCTAGGTTTACCCTTGCCAAGAAGGGTGGGTGTACAGCAGAGTAGGAGGGCAGGGATAGACTGAGATAGCTTTGTCTTGTTCTATGGTCCGCCCTCTTTTTTCCTGGTGATTAAAAATGATAAAATGTGTGAAAGAAAAAAATATAAGTATGGGCCTGCCTAACTGCTCATAATTCACTCATTCTTGGAGATGGTATGCCAACTCTTGGTCTTTAAAAATTTCAACCCCTTGGACCCTGAGATGATGAATTAACCACACACTCTCTGCCCCCTTCTACTGGACCATGTCTTTGGAGCAAGTTACATCTTGACCACAATCTGAAGATACTAGACGTGAACCTGGTGTTGGCACCCATCTCGGAGTCCCTGGTTGGTGGAAATTGGTACCAGGACATGCTGTTCAGATCTGACCCTCACATCAGAGGCAGAGGGAATCAGAGGTGAAGACATTCAAGAATGACAGCCTCTCGTTAGAAGGAGGAGTCTACTGCTCCTTTGCTTTTTTTTTTTTTTTTAATCGTCTTTTTCATTTATTTTTTACATTCCCCTCCCCCCCCCATCCCAGGGAGCACCAAGAGGGCAGGAATTGTGCTGGGCTCCTTTCTTGGCTCAGGGTCTGGCACAAACCGGTGTCTCGTAAGTATATGAAGAACCAGTGTGAGTAGGATGTGCAAAGGGCTTCAGAGAACCCCAGGAAATGAAAGGCCAGGGGAGCTGGAGTGAGGAGAAGCGAACAAGCATTCA
>CM053607.1:48211894-48243744 GCA_028646535.1 Procyon lotor | reverse complement strand
CTTATGTGTGAGGATGCTCCGATGTCCTTAAAAGGCCATGGTTGTCATGTACAGTCACATTGGAGGGGCTGGGGGGGTGGGAGGGGAGGAATCTTTTCGTGACTTAGGCCAGAGAACAGCCAAAATGCAGATGACCAGGCTTGTGGTTGGCTCTGAACCCCTGAGTGGCCACTTAACCAACAGTATGACCCCTGGGAAATAGGCATTTTTTTCTGAGTTTGTTTCTTCATCTATAAAACGGGTAGAGTTGTTTTACTTTTCTGATACCGTTGTTAGAAGCATCAAACGAGAATACATCTTTAAAAAGCCTACCACGATTCTTGGCACATATAAGGTATTAATAAATGTTATCATTATATAGTATGTGTTATAATTAATAATATTGATGACAGTAGTAACAATAGCAACTATGGCGCTGGGGAAAATGAATACCTCTTGGGGAACTTGAGTTTTCCTAGCTCTTTCGAGTGGGAGCTTTTGGAGGATGATATCAAATCAACATAGAGAAGAAAATCCCCAACCTCAGACCCCCCGACCCCCCAGCTTCAAGTGCTGTCTGCAGAAGGACCTTCTGACTGAGTGACACGGCCCAGGCATTACGATGGGCAGTCTCGAGAGCATCTGTCTCAGAGCTTTCAGAAATGGAACGTGGGATTCAGAAGTGGTCCATTTCCAAAAACAAAATAACTGATGTTAAGGACTACGAAATAATACTGACGAGAGGGCTAGGAGTTAAGCTCTCCCTTTGTGTCTGGTCCTGTGTGAACTGCTGTCTGTAAATTATCTCAATGTATTACCACTCACTGTTGCAGGACAGGTTGTCTTATCAACCCCATTTTATAGATCCAACCAGGGAGGCACAGAGAGCTTAAGTAAAGCCCCCAGTGGGGTCATGGAGCTTAGTAAGTGGCACGGCTGCTTTTTGATCCCAGGGTTTCTTCCCCATTCCACCATATGCCAAAGAGCGTGGGGCCCCAGAGGCCACTCACACAGGGCGAGAACCAAGAACCCTGCCCTGCTTTATACTCACCCTGGCAAATACAGAGGAAAACGGCCTTAACTCATTTCTGTGCACATTTGCCTAAACGGCAGAATGACATCTTGTGAGAAATTGGAGGGAATTGCCCACCTCAAAGCTCTGCACCTCACCGTGCTGCTTGAATCAGGAGAAATAGGCCAGAACAGCCAAGCTGCAGTGCAATCTCTTTTCTGTGCCTTCCCAAAAGGCCCTCTTCAAACTTCCTCCTCCGTGCTGCATCCCTGGCTCCCGTAACCAGTGGCATGAGGGATAAGCAGCAATTAGGTCTGCTGGAGGCAGAAACGAGGGCACGCCGAGGTCCCAGCTCCTCCTTTCTGCTCTGACTGAAGGTACTTTGCCAACAGCCTGCAGGGGAGGGGGTTGAGGTGCGGGGGGAGTCCACATCCAGCCTCCTCCCATGTTTAGAAAGAGATTTACTTGTCTCTAAGTATCAGACCCTTGGATATTCAGCTTGCTCCCTCCTTCCCTGTCGTAGCATCTACTGAGTGATTCATCCTCTGAAGAACAGACGTGAATTATTCGGTGCTGACCCCCATGTGGTACCGCTGGCTTCACAGGGCTGTGAGCGATCGTAATGCTTCTCGGATAAGGCCACCACTGGAGCGAACGGCGGCCCCACTGCACATTCCAGAATGCAGGAGAAAAAGGAATGAGCGAAGTTACAACCTCCTTCTCGTCTCCCCAGGGCTGGGCCACCGCTCTGACCAGTGCCTCTGGGCTGGGAGCACAAGATTCAGGGTGGGTGGGGGCGGCTGCCCTTGATGGAAAGGCCCCATTCAGCCTGAGCAGAGCAGCAGAGAAGGCAAGGGCTGTGCTCACTCGTAAGGAATGATTTGTAGTTCTCTTGCTTACACAAAATATATGACCTCAGAGAAAAAGCATTCTGAGCGCATTCACAATGACACACGGATTGACACTGCACAGCGGACGCATGGGGACTGCAGTCACAAAGAACAACCATTTGCAGGCTTAGAAAACAAAGTTTCGTCAGCTCTACCTACATCCATCAGCAAAAAATAGGGTTTAGGGGGACACCTCAGATCATCAAAGAACAACCACTCCCGTTTAATAAGTACCAGCTGTGTATTAAGCCCTCGGAAGACTTCACCTTATTTAAATGTCTACTAATCTTTGAAGGAGATACGGTTCTCCATTATGAAGATGAAGAAAGTGAGATGTAAGACGTTAAGAGAGAGGAGTTTCTCTCCCTACACGTTGCGTTTAACTGTCATGCCGCTGGGTCCCTCCTGAGGGCACAGGGCGTCTCTTTTTCATTACCCTTAGCACATGGTTTTCTATCATTTTTGGACTCTCTTGTGTCTCCTGTAGGACTGTGAGCTCCTTTGGCACAAGAGTCTGCCTGTCTTGTTTTTATATCCCCGGCACAAGGCTCTGGTGCCCAGCCCGGAAGTAGTGCCGAATGAACGAGGGCAGGAGTACATCATGTTGGTGGGTGGGGTTGTGAGAACCTCAGGGAGGGACCAGAGCAGATGTTCGCCTCTGTTCTTTGAGCATTTCCTGATGGCCAGAATCTGATGGGCCTTTCCCTTAATTGCCTGAATTCTTATTACCCTCAAAGGTCCTTCAACAGGGAGACAATTGGACCCAGAGAGAAGGTGACTTTGTTTCCCTTTGTTTTTATTTGTTTGTTTTTTTCCTGGTTCTGCCTGACTACCCATTCTCTCTTTTAAATAACAGATGTACTGACATTCAGCTTTTAAAAGTGTACATTTTTAGCGTTTTCTTTTACTCTATTTCCCGAGTTGTGCAACCATCACTGATCTTAGAGGATTTTCATAACCCCCTATAGGAAACCTCATACCGATGAGCAGTCACCCCCCAGGTCCCCTACTCCCGGGCAAACAGCAATCTCCTTTCTGTTTCTATGGATTTGCCTATTCTGGGCATTTCATATAAATGGTGATTCCCTCTGTTTTTTATAACCACGATGTCTGTTGCAAAGCCTCGCCAGAACCAATCAAATTTAGATCTCAGATGGGGTGCACTTCATACCACTTAAAAATATCTTTCCCTGGCAACCAGAAGCTGGTGTTCACGGGTGCTTTTTGGCTGGGACCCCACTGCTGTTGATATTCTTCAGATGGAGATTGTTAGGTGTGGCCATTTGAGAGTCAACTGTATACTTGAGGGCCCAAGGGGGATCCTGGAATTCATCCCAGTGCTTCGGGCCCGGCTGTAACCACAGCAGACAGCCACTCCTGCTCAACTAAAACACAAACACACAGAGGTGGGACACTGGTGGGGAGAGGAAAAAAAGGGAGGGAACTCTGGGATTGGGTGCCGAACCAGCAGCAGTGCTTGATTCACAACCTTAAGAGCAGTTGTAGGTTTGGGACCTTCCTGCTCCAACTGGGCAGGTTCTCACATACGATGGGTCAGAAAGGGATTTTAATCATAGGTGCCCATCATTTTACCCAGTCCTTATACTCATTCTTTGTGTTCTTAAATCATCAAGAAAGTATCACTTGAGATCAATGTCAACTCCATTAGCTACTTTCTAAATGACAAAGGCCAAAAAAAAAAAAAAAAAAGACCACTTGAACTACTTGAGAGGAACCCTTCTAAAGAGAAGATTTTATTGCAAAGTTATGTCTGAGCAGTGCCTATCTGAGCATTTCAATAAATCTACATTACCCTAGGTATTTTGGCATCCTCTGGGAGAGGAAAGCCTATCAGTAGAAAGTAATGATTTTGGGTTTTTCAATTGCCCTAAGGATCTTGACAATGCTATTAAGACCCATGCTTTCCCTGTCGAGAAGTTTAGGAGTGAAATTATTAATATGCCCAGACGTTATGTTGATTGTTGCGCTGTAGCAGAAAATACTCTCTCTGTTATTTGAGCTGCATTATCACTTTCCCAAGCAGAGAATTGCATCAAAAATTTAAACTCCTCTCACTCCAGCTCATCGCCTCTCTTTTCAAGGTCTTATTGTAAAATAGTCTGGGAAAAATTTGGGTATTTCCCTACCCATGGAAGATAATATGTTTTTCACAGCCCAGACTATTTTTTTGAAAAATGAAACTCACACATGGAATTTTCTTCCATCAGGATGTCATTCTTTAGCTCTTTAAGCAGGTTTTTGTTTTGTTTTGTTTTTAAATCTTATTTATTTGACAGAGAGAGAGAGAGAAATCACAAGTAGGCAGAGAGGCAGGCGGTGGGGGGGGACGAGGCTCCCCGCTAAGCAGAGAGCCCGATGCGGGGCTCGATCCCAAGACCCTGAGACTATGACCTGAGCCGAAGGCAGAGGCTTTAACTCATTGAACCACCCAGGCACCCCTTTAACCAAGTTTTTGTTGGGGTATTTCATTATTTTTTCCCTTTTGGATGGTCACAACGTTTTCCCCTGAACACAGATAGAAGATCAGAGCAAAAATAAAATATGATTTTGATTTTAGGTTGAGTCTCTGATGAACGGAACGATGGAGACAAGCTCTGATGTACACCATTCATTAACACCGAGAATGACTGAAGCATACCAGTTAAATGGCAAGGACAGGATAAAGGTTCCTGGAGCATTTTCACTACAAAGCTCAGCAGAATTATTTACTATCTGGGTGACCTTTTCCCCAAATCTCTCATGGTACATGCCTTATAGGACAAGGGAACAAAAGTTTCTCCATACTATATAAACAGAAGTCAGCTGAATGTCAGACCTTGAACTGCATCTGGTGTCATGTCAAGTGACAGCTGATGTAAAGGGACAAACAGGGCGTACTGCTGGAGATCTTTTCAAGATACTTTCTGCCTTCAAAATACAAACACACACACACACACACACACACACACACAAGTAATTACTCAAGAAAATTATCTGAGTGCTTCCTAAAGAAACGTCCCCCACCTAGGGTTCCATGGTGCATGAATTGTCAGAAAAGGTGCCCTCCGGGTTTTATTCATACCAGTAGTTTCTTTCAAAGGTGTCTCGAAGTTGCTTTGCATTTCCCAATTAAAGTGGATGGGACTGTGCTCAGGGCCTTTCCGTCAGGCAGCACAGACGATGAGCAGCAATACCCAGGGCCGAGCAGAGACAGATGATAAAGTCCGCCTCCCACCTCAGTCAAGAGTCCCAGGATGCAAACAATATTCAGAGAAATCTGGGACCAGAGGGAGGCCAGCGTGCTCTGCAGATCTCGGTTATATGGAGGAAGAGGTCACAAGTATAATGGAATCAGTGTTTCCCGCTGGGCCCCCCTGGAAACAAGGGTTTTTTTTCCTAGGCATGGCTCAGAATGCCATTTTCAGGATTTTCTCAATCCTTTTGACACTGACCTCTCCAGTTGTGCCTGAAGGACTTCTGGAGTTAGGCAATCAGACTTACGGAGCCCTTAGCCTATCTGCGTCTCTGTTTCCCCCTCCAAAAAAGGTGGTGACTGCTGTTCCTACTTGGTAAGGAGTTAAATGAGATAAGACATTTTAAGTGAAGGTGTTTAGAAGATGCCTGACAGATAGGAAGGACTTAAGAAATGTCTGGATTTATTTATCTTTGCCTGAACAGGCTAATTCTTTCTTGAGGTTGTGGAGAGAGGAGTGAAATAGACCCTGCGATTCAAAGATTATTATCATAATGACTTGGAAAACTTCGTGTTGTCAGATACTTTTAAGGCAAACAGTATCATTAAGAATTAAGGGTCCTTTTTCCTTCTTATGAGTAAGTACCTCTATAGTACCTTATAGTAAGTACCTCTAGGTCTTACAGACTGCCTAAATAATCAGTAGTCTTCATTTTCACTTAAATACATTGAAATAAAACCACCTGATGTTAGACAATTTGAAGGGCCCTACATTAGCTTACTTTTCTTAAATTCTCTTATTCATTTTGAAAACCTGCATAGGAAAGATTAGGTTTTCTTGAATCCTGGTGTTCCTACTTAGCATCAACTCCCATTTCCCATGAAAAGTTCAATGTAAAGTCAAGATTTTCTTGTTGTTTTTTGTTTTGTTTTGTTTTTTGTTTCTGTTTTTGCTTTATTTTTTGCTCATGCTTATCTATAAGCCATGCAGTTTGCTCTTTCCTTGAAATTCACCACTGAGCAACTCATGGAGGTCCTGAGTTATTTATCACATTTAGATGGCTTAAGTCATGAATTAGCAATTTGTTTCTCAGGGCTTCTTGGGTTACTGAAACTTTTTAGTATTTATCGTCTCAATTGGGATCATTCTTAATCCCATAATGTAGGGAGTGAGTAATCTCTCTCGTGAAATATCAGATTTGGAGGAGAAAATAATTTCCATTTCTAACACTGCTTATCTGACACTTTAATAGTGTGGTCTGGGAAGGCTTCTCAATAAGATGATATTTGATCAGAGACCTGAAGGAAATAGGGAGAGACACATTCCAATGTCTGGGGGAACAATGCTTTAGGCAGAGGAAAAAGCAAGAACAAAGACATTTTGGGTTGTGTATAAGGGATGGACAGAATATGAGCCTAGATTTGTCTCTTTCACTCAACTGCAAGCCTACTTCTCAAAGAAAAGAGTGAAATAAGCAGGAAAAGTCTTGATCCTCACTTGCCTTTGATTCGGGACTGAGCCAGGTAGCCTCCTGTCCCAGGCCCTTTGTACTTGCTGTACACTAGGCCTGGGGATACAGATGTTGGAATGTCTTAGCTCAAATCTCCCCTTTAAGACACACCTTTCCAGACACTTCAGCAATCCTATCCTCCTCACTATGCGGTTTCTGTGAAGCACACATCATTACTTTTTTTTTTTCCCCAGTAATTGTCTTTTTGCACTAGAAAGTAAGTACCTTGAAGGTAAGTATACTATTTTATCCTCTGCTGAATCCCCGGCTCCTTGAACACTTACTAGGTACAGTAAAGGATTTCTGAATGAACAGATTAATTAATCACATACTGAAGGATGGCAAGAACAACTGAGTCAAGAGGAGAGTCCAAATCCCAACAGAGATTTTCAAAAGATCCAATAGGTCTTTCAAAGGGGCTGCTGCGTGGTGTCATCCGAGACAAATCTCAAAAGCTTGAACTTGACTAAAGTTCCAGAAGAAAATCATCGCAGGTATCCTTGCCAAAACACAGCTCTATCTCACGTAAACTGTAGCAATTTTTTCTCTTCCTGCAGTAATCCAAACAGGACAACAAATGCCTTACAAGCAGAACTCCCCACGGAACTAATGATGGCAGAGGCCTCTGACACACCCCAAGTGGGAATAGATACATTTCACTTCTAAACTCCGACTAACAGGATCTCCTGTGGCTCTCCGTGCCCCTTGGAAATGTTCGCTTTCCATCACGAATCTACCATATTAGAGGATCTTTGCTACTGGCCACTGCCTCACCTGAACAGGCTGAATCCCAATTCACCCAAGCAGAGCAGGGGAGGAGAAGCAACCGGATGTGGCAAGGACACAGGATATGCTGCAGACGGTTTGCAAGTCAAAGGCAGGACATATGGAATTCTTCCTCCTTCAGGAAGCCTTTTCAGATTGGATCTGATGAAGTCCAATGGCTTCCTCACTGTGCTGATGCATGTAAGACATTTTATGGTGGCTCTGTTCTAGGTCTAACATTGGAACCAACATTGGCATACTAGTGAATGAGTGAACATTCATTCAACAAACATTCAACAAACATTCATGCTACTGAATGACTCTGGCCATATTTAATCTATCAAATCCTTATAAACCTTTCTAACCTCTATGTGGTGTATCACTGAAAAGAGTTTTTTAAGATTCTATCTATCTATCTATCTATCTATCTATCTATCCATCCATCCATCCATCCATCCATCCATCCATCCATCTATCTCTTTGAGAGAGAACAGAGGGAGAGTGAGAAGGAGAAGCAGACTCCCCACTGAGAAGGGAGCCCAATACAGGGTTTGACCTCAGGACCTTGGGCTAGTGGCCTGAGCCGAAGGCAGATGCTTAACCGACTGAGCCACCCAGGTGCCCCATAAATTCTAATTCAATGGTATTTTCTTAGTGTGGAGGCTAACAAAATTATATGCAAGTAGCCACATGATAGAGCCTTTTCTATTCCCCAAGAGAAACCCAAAGAGACACCATTCTCTCCACAAGATTCCTTTTTGCTTTCTCTCAGATTCCGACACAAGAACCATGGCCTACGAGTTAAGCTCACTTGTGACAAAACATTTTGAGTCATCTGTTTGCTGGTTCATTCCCTCACCTGTGTCTTCATTTGTTCGTGTGCTCATTCACTTGGTAACTCATTATTGACCATCTATGCCGGGTCTGGTGGATTATTGATGTCCCAGAGTCTCTGGTCTTTAGGAAGGTAAAGAGAGTCACATCCTATTCTGACCTTTCTGTTGAGCCCCAAAGATCCTACTGTCAGCCTCCTTTTTTCCTTCCAGTTGATAATTATCCAAATGCTTCACTTTCCCATGTATATTTTTATTCACATTTCAGTGTATGTATAGCAATCTCATAAGGGCCATTATGATACACTGCTCTGAAAACTTTTCATAGATGCCTATCATTAAACTAAACATGAATCCTTTTCCTCTGTCCCTACCCCTGTCTTATTTCCCAAGGTGAACTCGTCCTTCTGTCTGGTCTACACACATGTATCTCCCAATATGCAATATTTTGTGCTAGGATACCATTTAAAGGATACTCCATGGCACACAGAGAAATTCACAAGAATGTAAATTATTACCTGCGGAGAGAAACTATCACATTTTGATTCATTTGTGTTTTCAACTAAATGTAGTATTTATCAACTTTCTTTTATATTTAATTCTAGATAATAGAGCATGGTGAATTGGAGCCCCCACTACGTACATGGAATACACACACTGTATTGCTTTCTTTGCAACATTAAGACTCAGAATTCTGGCCCTGGGTTCTCAGTTGCACCAATAGGATCCATATGGCCTTCGGGGTCCTCTTTGCACACACAGAACGGAGTGAGACATCGAGGTTCATGAAGTGAAAACAGAAGTGAGATAAATGAATAGGCTTCACCACTTGAGTTTACTCCAACTGTCCTATCCCTGTCTACCTGCAAACCTATAAGTACAATGAACCTCATCACCTGGCTCTATAAATAACAGAAAGAGCATTCATTTATCATTTGTACGTTTTTCTAATTGAAACACATGTAGTTTAAACCAAAGGAGCCACAACAGCATTGAGCAAAGCAGGCAAACATACTTTACACCGTTTTCTTTTTCTTTTTCTTTTAATTTAACTGGCAGAAAATTTAAGGATTGTCTCTTTAGGGCACTAAAAAACAAATGACCTATGGAATCAACCAGAAGCAGCACATGACAAAACAGAGTATTATGCTAGAACATACTTTCCGCAGACATGAAAGCTAATCAAAATACCATGACAGAAACTCTCATACATTGCTAGTAGGGATGCAAAAATACACAGACATTCTGGAAAAGTTTGTCAGTTTCCTATGATGTTACACTTACCACACCAACTAACAATTCCAATCCTAGGTATTTGCCCTACAGAAATGAAAATATACATTTTAATGTATATTCACCTCAAAACCTACACATGAAAGTTTATAGCAATTCTATTATAAGCACCAAAAACTAGAAACAATCCGGATACTCTACAAGTGAACTGATCAACAAAGTGGGGTAATCTGCATAATGGACTACTACTCAGCAATAAAAAGGAATCGACTACTGATAATGCAACAACTTGGATACATCTCAAAGGCATCATGCTGAACGAAAGCATTGGGTTTCAAAAGGCTACATACTGTATAATTCTATTCATGTGACATTCTCAAAAAGGCAAAACGACAGCGACTGGGAACAGATCAGTGACTGCCAGTAACTACCAACAGGTAGCAGGAGGGAGGTTTTGAGGTGACAGACCCACTCTGTCTCATGATAGTGGGGGTGGCGGTTACCCAAATCTCTACATGGGTTACAATGCATACAGCTGTACACAGTAAAGCGCATTCCACTGTGCACAACTTAAAGAGTCTATAATGAAACAATAAAAATTAAACACATGGGATGGCTGTTAAGAACAGGACAGAATATTTGGTGTTGAAGAGGAGGGACAGACTTGCATTGGAGACTGAGCCATTCTGGGTAGAGATATTGAGGCTGTTCTCTGGAAAACAAGGGAGCAAATCCACCCCAAACTTGAAATCTGTTTCCGATCTAGAGGTCACATCCTTAAACACACACACACACACACACACACACACACACACACACACACACAAAGTACACTAGAAAAAAACAAAACCGGAATCAGTATCTGGGTAAATCTTTAACTGGCGCATCACTCATCGTTTTTGTGTTTAGGTTCATTTGAATACGGCTTACTAAGGCTCAAGCGGCAACTCCGAGCTCGTGAAGAAACTCTACTGTGTAAAAGGGAGAAAGAATGGCTTTGCTCCCCAACACTGTCAGCTTCTCTACCGACACTCCGCACAATCTCTAACCTTGTAGAAACATCAGCAGTACTACATTATTCAGCACAATAAGATTATTAGTTGATGGGAAACAAATTACAAAGCTCCATGAACTGCTCTACTTCCTGAATGCGCACAAGGCAATTTTTCATGAATGGAAATTGCTACCCAGGAAGAGAAACTTGCGTTTGTCTCATGTCTGATGAAATTTCCAACAGGAGAAGGGATCAGTTCTGGGATTGAAAAAGTGCAATAAAATAAGAAAAAAAAGTTTCAAAAGTATTTAGAAAGACCTCCTCAGGGCCCTCAGAACTCAGCAACGTGTCTGATGGAGATACAGACTGCAAGCTCGGAGAGATGGAAAAAGCATACCTGTTCCGTCTAATGTGATGGCACAGCTCTGCATGATGCCCTGGATTTATCGGAAAAACATCTTTAGAAACGTAGGAAATGCCAGCAGTGCTGGATACAGGTCTGGCAATTTACGTGGCCATCTAAAATGGCCTGGCTCATTCTGGTGTCTGTTCCATGAACACCAGCAACTAGCAAATGCTTGTCTCATCTTTGACATCTCACATCCTCCTGCAATACCTTCCTGGCCACTCTCTTGCCCTGCAGGGGACATGGCCTCTTCCCTCTTTCACAATCTCTAGGTATCAAATGCAGACACTCTTCCCATGTGCCGTGCCTCACTATCCCCTGTCCCCTGGCGTGAGGGTCTGAGCCCCAGGGCCAGGGTCGGTGGGATGATGGGTTGGAGGAGCAGCGCTAACTGCTGGTTGGTAAACAGATGAATGAAAAGGGCTATCGAGGTTTCCAACAGCAACGGCTTAACCTGGAGAAACAGGTGTGGTGTAATTAGCATAGCTGTCTGTGCAGCTCCCGCACCTGTGACCCACATCAGTCCTGTCCTGCAGAGCCCGGGAGGTTCCTAACTGCTGGGGCGGGGAACTAGCCGAGAAGTGGGGGAAGTACAGAAAAATGACACTGCCTGGGCTCACGACAGGGACTGTGGCTTAGGAGGGCTGGTCCTGGGAAGGGCACGAGGGCAGAGTGCGCACGGTGAGAACTCTAATGAGAGGACTGTAGGCACTGACAGATAACTCAGGATGCCCCATTGCACCAACTGCTCTTCTTTGCTCCTGTTTCTCCTGCAGTTTATAGAGCGTTGCATGTCTTATTCCCTCTTCTGTTGCTGGACATACTGTTTCTCTTGCTCTGTCCTGGCCCTTTAGGTGTTCAGACTTTTCCCACAAACGCTCAGGATTACCCAGCTAAAGAGAGGCCGACGATACTTCCCACCCCTTTCCTTTACTTCCAGTCTCAGGGAAAGTTCGTGAAAAAAAAACAAAAACGCCCATTATTCTGCCTACCTGGATGAGTCGAGGCAGTGCCCCCTGCACGACCATCTGGCTGAACTCGTTAGTGAGCTAAGGCTCCTCGGTTGCAGGAGCTGATCGTGTTGCTGAGGACACTGATGCCCCGAAAACCGCTGTTGCACGGGCTGGAGCCAAGGTTTTCCCCCAGTGGAAGCTGGGTCCTGAATGAGGAGAGCCTTGCGAGAGGGCAGGAGAGTGCCAGTGCTGCGGACAAGTCCCGAGTCAGAAAGGAGGGAGCTATCTTTGTCTTTCCTCTCAGGGATCTCTCTGCCGGTCTGGTTAATACCCAAAGGCTCTCTCGGTGTTTCTCACTGCTCCAGCCAAACTCCCTTGTCCCAATTTCTTTCTCTGAACCAGCCCTTTCTCTGTGTTACATCAGTGGCTAGACTTGTCATTAGTACTTGTTTTCCAGAAGGAAGCAGCCCTTTTCAGGTCCTTGCTTTTAAAGGTCGCAACCAAGATGGCCTGTCTGCATCCCTACTGGGTTACATTTTGGTTATAAAATGATATGGGGTTTGAAGCCAAATGGTGTGAGAGTAATCTGAAACTTTCCCCTTCTTCTAGGAGGGGGTCTGGTTTTCTCAGGTAATTGACATGCAGTTGTCCCACTCCACATCCACCCTCTCTTTCTCCTACTGTTTAAGAATGTAACAGTTGTAACACCCAGGGCTCATCACATCCCCTGCCCTCCTTAATGCCCATCACCCAGTGTTATATGCAACTGATGAATTGTTAAACACTACATCTGAAACTAATGATGTACTATGCGTTGGCTAATTGAATTTCAATAAAAAGAACATAATAATTAATGTGAAAAAGATGTCAGAAATTCAAAACATCTGAGAGTTTATAATAAGAATCTGTTGCGACACTATATGGGTGGATTTTAGGAAAGGAAGCAGCCTTTTTCAACCTAGCCAAAGAAAGCAGTCCAGGGATAAGATGGGATCTGGCAGAATTAATCCCATTTGAGCCTGATTTCTAGAATTGGTTTGATAATTATAGATCGAGTAGCACCTTGTCTAAGGTGAAATCTCATACATCTTCACTATATAATTTCATGTAGTCTCCTATAGCACCATATGTATGCCATTAAGATGCTTACTCATAAACAACACTGATGATAATAATTATAATACTAATAGCTAACTTTTTTGAGCACTCACGTTGTGCCAGGTTCTCTCTTTAGAACTTCACTTTTATTTAACACAGAATACTAAATAATGACAAGATGGTTGCTTACTTAATACACAGTAATAAGATTATCTACGTATGATATCTTACTTAATCCTCACCAGGACTCTAAGGGAAGGCGCCCATTATACAGATCAGGAGACAGAGGTTACAGAGGTTAAGCAACTTGCCTCATACTGCACAGCTGGAAAGTGAGAACCGGCCCAGGCGGCCGGCTCCATAACCCTTGCTCTTCACCAGGTGGTCCTGGTCACAAATGTGTCATTTATCACACGTCATTCGTCAATGAGGAGGTCCAAATGAGTGAAATTTCCAGATAACCAAAACTCACGGTCGGCAAGTGCTAGATATTTTTATTTTACCCATGTTGTACGGATGTAATAATCCAAAATGGGAAGCTAAATTGGGCTGCATTTTTAAAGAGAGCATAATGAGCATAATTCAACACTTAATTAATGACTGCAAACCTATTAAGAGCAAGTATAATTGTACTATGCAGTCGTAGAGTTCTCTCTCTCCTTTTGATTTATTCTGTCTCCTTCCTTGAGGTCAGGCTTTCAGGTGTCAATCTTGGGGGCTGCCCCTGGGCCTACGGCTGTGCTCTGCCCCACCACACCTGCTCCTCCATTTTCTGTGCCTACCGTAAGTTCTTCTTTGTAAAAAGTTATTAAATTGGTTAAAGACTGCATGTTAAGGGAGAACGAACGAGACCCCAGATGAAGGCCAAATGGGTACGGAGCAAGGTCTTTCTTAAAGCCCTTTTGAGAATGTAAGAGGGCATTTTAAAAACTTATTTCTCAACTTGGGGTTCTATTCCAGAAAGCCATAGTTGCAAAGGGCCTGTCCAGAACACTCATTGTGTTCTGAATTGTTCCTTAACCAGTTTCTATACAGGATCTTTTTTCCCAGGGGGGATATAGAACTAGGAGGTAGAGATCCCTGTATATTTGGAAAACTTACACTTGCCAGTGCTTCGGCCAGGGCTGCAAGGGCCTCCAGAAAAAAATGACAAGACAAAACCAGAGAGGGAGACAAACCATAAGAGACCCTTAATCCTAGGAAACAAACTGAGGGCTGCTGGAGGGGCGGGGGGTTGGGAGATGGGGTGGCTGGGGGATGGACATTGGGGAGGGCACGCATTGTGGTGAGTGCTGTGTGTTGTGAAAGACTGAGAATCACAGACCTGTACCCTGAAACAATACATTATATGTTAATTAAAAAAAAACCAAAAACAACCAAAAAACAAGAAGAGCCTCCACTCCAGGAATTGAGAGTTTAGCTCTTTTCAACACGAGGGGAAGGCTGCTATGGGGGGATGCACGGAGGGACATTTAGCTTGAGCAAACCATGGCCCATTCACCATATTCAGCCCCTGAGTTAAGACTCCTCTGTCCCTTCTAAAGGGTTGTAAAAAAAAAAAGAAGGAAGGAAGGGAGGGAGGGAGGAAGGAAAGGAGGGAAAGAAAAAAGTAAAAAATGTGATAAAGACCAAATGTGGTTCTGAAAGCAAAGCCTAAAATATTCACTATCTGGATCTTTACAGAAAAAATTGCTGACCCCTGGCCTAGGGATAAGGGAAGACTTCCTGGAGGAAGAGGTATATGAGCTGTTGTATTACAAATTCATCAGGGTCTGCTTCAGTCTTATAGACACATGTGTATTGTGTTTGTTTGCATGAATGATGAAACAAATAGGTATAATTGGTAGGTTCAATTAGTCTTGATCACAGGCTAAGGTTCTGGCTCACTCCACTGAGCTCACACCTTGAGCAAACAGAGTCTCTTTCTAAATCAGACACATTTACATCAGCTCATGGAGGAAACAACTGAAACAAAACAAAACAAACAAAACATAAAACAAAGAAACAATTGAGTTTCCTTTCTCAGGTTCCACATTACATCCAATCAATCTGTACAGGATGGAGACATTCAAATATGGAATTACGCAAGGGGTGTACTGCTACGCATCCAATAAATTATGCCTCTCCGAAGTTACCATTCCCTCCCTCCCCTCCCCACCTGCAGTCTCCCCGCTTACAACTGTTCACGGAGGCAGCTCGGTACGGACGACGGTAAAATCAGCAAACATATCTTTTTCTTCTCTGGTGTTTTATATCTCGCCTACTATTTGAGCTTCATTGAAACAGAAATGTCACACTGCTATCTTTAGAACACTCAGAGAGTTTGAACTAAAAAACACTGTAGCTGATGCCCTAGACAAAAAGTGAGGGGATGCAGATCTCATGTCTGAACAGCCAAAGGAGACACAGTTTTAAAACAGCTATTAATCCATGAGAGGGGAAATAGCACAAAGGTGTGAGATCTTCCTTCTAACCAGTCAAAACCCAAGTTAAATAATCCAGCTATTTCTGAAGCAATTAGCAGTATGTATTATTTCCCGGCACTCATGAACAGAATCATTTTGAAAACCAGTGCTCTTGACACGTTTCACTATAAAATCAATTACTTTTAAAAGCAAGAAGCTCATTCTCCACCCCGGGAACATATGATACACCACCTGCCCGTTCCAAGAGATGCTTCGTGGGGTTTTTTTTGCTTTTTTTTTTTAATGGGCTTATGGGGATGGGGAGCTCTCCCTTCTGGTATTATCTGCACATTTCTGCAGTAAGGATGTTCAAACTCATTGCTATACTGTTACAACCAATTCACAAGCATTCTGAGTCTATACCATCAGGACACTTTCATCTCCTTTCAGGAATTTAAGCTTTCCAAACCTGATATGATCTTAATTATCAGAAGTGCATTCTTGCCCAGGTTTAATCTCTGACATCATAATAAAGTACAGTAGCTCCATTTCAAAGAGAAAAAGCTGATTCAGGGAGATATTGTATATATGTTTGCATAGAAGGAATAGGGCCTGAATTTATTTTCTTAGAGATGTTTTTCATGGATAAGATTTTTATTTTCATCAAAGGCAAGCAATTTAAAAGTTTCTCTTGCCATTGACACTGTCTCTAGCTGGGGACCTGGGCTGATTACAAATGGCAATGTTTTTCAGAGGGCAAAAGGTGCTATTTTATTTCCAGAGAATATAGTGTAAGGCATGGTCAGAATGCTGTGGCACTACTGTGGGATCTTTTGCTTTGTAGAAATCAAAGGAAAATAACTACCCCCCCACTCCCCCCACTGCTGAGCTAAGGCTGGCATGGATAAAACTCTGTTACACAGTTCTATGGTATGGTGAAGGGTGAACATATCTTTCAGTAAGTGTTTGAAACTGGTCATTTTCTACCAGAACAAAAATGGTAGCTTTTTCTGGCCACTTAAAAGGTCATTTAATGGGGTGCCTGGGTGGCTCAATGGGTTAAGCCTCTGCCTTCGGCTCACATCATGATCTCAGGGTCCTGGGATGGAGCCCCGAGTCGGGCTCTCTGCTCAGCAGGGAGCCTGTTTCCCCCCTCTCTCTGCCTGCCTCTCTGCCTACTTATGATCTCTCTGTCAAATAAATAAATAAAATTAAAAAAAAATAAATAAAAGGTCATTTAATGAATTTCCAGTTTGGTTCAATTAATGGCATCTTGAAAAGAGATGCTTCTTTCCAAAAAAAATCTTCTGCTTTAGGAATGATCTACTCACTGTCAGAAACTGCCTAAGCCTGTGAAATATGTAAGCCCGAAGATTCACAGACATGTACCCTGGGGCAAATAATACATTATATGTTAATAAAAATTAATTAAAAAAAAAAAGAAAATAAAATATTTCTATTAAAAAAAAAAAAAGAAACTGCGTAAGCATCGTTTAAAAGAAGATTTAAAAATTTCAGGTAACTTAAAAAAAATCTTAAGTCATTTGCCAAAAGACATCAAAACTGGGATTTTGGGAGTGAGCTTGAAGTCTGTGCCGTAAAAACAAAAAAAATCTCACCCCCACCTTTTTTTTGACTCATTAAATTGTCCTACAGTGTTGCAAACTTAGTTGTTCCTACAACAAATGAAAAACTTTGTGTCTAGACACCCATCAGAACCTTAATAAAGATTAATTGTTAAGATATCTGTATTTGTGGGGATGTGTCTCAGGTCACCTCGGATCTGTCACGTAGTAAGTTACCTCTGAAATAGCCTCCTCTCTCTGAGATAGGCCAAACCCAATTGATCTTTTTATGTCTTTGGTCTTTTCTGGAAGAAAGTAAAAACTGCTATTTCCCCAGAGCACAGTAAAGAGATCTGAGCATGCCTCTTCTTTAAGCAATAACCATTAATATGGGTTCCGCTTGTACCAGACATCTGTAATGCTCTGGGCTGTATTTTCTGGCGAGATAACAGTGTTGTCTTGAGAACTGGTGCATGAAGAGGACAGAAGGCAGAGAGGCGGAGCCGAACTGCTCATTTGTGCTCCTATCGAAGGGACAACACTCTTATCTTGTGGGAAAACATAGCCCTGAGCCATGAAGGCGAGTTCCATAAATCTTTCCCCACCAGTTTGTCAGTCTCTATTCTTGCCTGTGGCCCATGGCTGACCTTGATTAGAATCCAATCTCCCACGTAAGGATTCAAAGAGATCTGAAATGAGATCACTGAGGAACATCTCTGGGATCCCTTCAGGTCCAGACCCCAGCTTCCTCCGACAACCCATTCCGTGGGGAATGTCTCCTGAGCAGCCGCCAGCAACCATGCTTGGTAAGTGCCATGGACATTTACTGAGCATTGGCTTTGCACCTGGGTTTGAGCTCCGTGCTAGGGACACCGTGGTGGCTACCATCTAGGCCCCCTCCTGGAGGTGTTCAGGTTGTCTGGGAGGAGGGTCGGACACCTTCAGTAGGACCTTTAAGTGCTAACAAAGGGGACAATGCAGGGTGTTCTGGAAGCATCTCCTCATGAAAACTCAAGAACTTCTGTATGGATTCAGAATTTTCTCTCTAGGCTAGAGCAATTTCATGGGTAAGCTCTAACATCCCATTAGAGGTATTTCTCAAATGCTCCTAGAAAAGTTTAGGAACGACCCTGCCCTTTCTCACAAATTCTCCCAACACACACTTGGGTGTCCCCCAGGTGCCCGGGGACAGTATAGGGACGTCACTCTGCCTGCAGTTATTATGGAACCATTACACGTGCTCCTCTCCACGTTCAATGTAATTTGGGGAACATGAAACCTCTTATCTGCCTAAAAAATCTCTCTCCCACAGTTTTACTATGGTGCCTGGTATTATATTACGAATATCCTTGATGGGCCTAAGGAAATGAGTGCCTTCGCAACAAGTGAGAGCTTCACGTTATCCGATTAATCTAATTACGGCTCAGTGTCTTATCAAGACTCGGGGGCCTGAGGGACTAGAAACTAGAATCGGTAAGTTTTGATGTTGGAGTGAAAATGAGATGGGGACCACAGGCATTGTGCGGGAGCAGTTCTTGGAAAGGATACAGAGATGTTAATAGAAGAAACGAGAAAAGACAAAGATCATTTCCATACACACTTATTTTAGATTCTTACTATGCCCCCTCTTGAGGAGGAGGAGGTGGAGAAAAGAGAAGAAGAAGAAGACACAAAGGACAAGAAGAGGGTGAAGGAGGAGGAAGCGAAGAGTAAGGATAGAGAGGGAAGATAAAGGAGATCTGGCTGTGATTGAAATTCCTCTCTTTGAAATGGAATAAACCGTCCCAACCCATCCTGTGGACGGCAGTGGGCATAATGGGATAATGTCCGTGATATCCCTGCCAAAAAAAGGCAGTTAGCTTCTCTAAAGTACACCGTTGTAATCACTGGCATTTGTAATTCAGAATGTCAGCCTTACTATCGCAGACCTTTGGCTGAGGGGGAATCCACAAGGCGAGGTGCCTCTCGGAGGGCTGTGGGCAGGCACCAGGAGACAGCACCAGTCATGGTGACTCATGGATGCTGTTCCGCAGTCCCAGGCAAGCCCAGGCAGCTCCCTGCTTTTGTCCTGACATCAGCCTCTTTCCAGCTGATGAGTCCCTTCATTCTTAGTTCCGTTCAAGCCAGAGCAGCCATCCCAGGGGAGTTAAAGAAATAAAAACACCCCCAAAACTAGATTCTGATATCACATGCATCACTTGCTTTCTTCAAATACAAACCATTTGCTCAAGGAGGCATCCTTCCCTGCCTCCCCATGTGCAGCACACATGAGGGAGCCCTCTGTATGGATTGAAAAAAAAAATAAGGATTGATTTATGCACTTAAGGCCCCCAGGGGAGTGACATAAACCCAGTTGGTGTCCCTGCATCCAGGAGACTACATTAGCACTACGGCGTTACCCAGGAGATGTGCAAAATCACATGTGGCTGACATCTCCCCCTACTCAGCAGCAAAGATGCCTCACAGGCACTCTTTGCTCCACCATGGGACTAGAATAATGGAATGCTCAAGAAAGGGGTTCCTTGTATTGCACAGCAACTTTGGGTTTGTAAGACACTGGGAGGACGTGTCGAGTGAGAGAGAAATTTTTGACCTTGGACTGATGAAGTCAGCCCCACTGAAGGGGTGGAAGTTTAATCATGAGCACACAAAACTAAAAGCAGAAATGGAGAAATCAAGGCCAAAAAGTAAATGTAAAAATACTTAAAAATACTTTCCGATAAAATGTGTGCAAGCATACACACGTGTATATTCAAACACCGTGGGTCGCTTGCAAGAAAACTCAAATCCCAAGCTGACATACCTAATGTTTGTTGCTTTGTTTTGTTTTTTAACTAAAACTTTCCAGTTTGAGAGAACTGTAGATACACATTCCATTGTACGAATGCAGAGATATTCCAGTTTCCCCCAGTGATGACAAATATCTTGTGAAACAGCACAATATTGCAACTAAGACATTGACACTGTGAAGATACACAACATTTCCAACCCCAAGAGGATCCCTCAGATTGCTCTTCTGTAGCCATATCCATTTCTGTCCCACCTTCCTTTTTAAAATGGAAACTTACCCACCGAAATCTGAAGCATACAATTGGAGAAATTTTGATATATATATACAGCCACGTAAGTGGGAAGATACAGGCTATTTCCATCACCCCAGAAATTTCACTTATGTCCTTGTCCTACTAATCTCCAACCCCTTACACCATGCTCTGGATTCTAACACCTTGAATTAGTTTTACATATTTTAAACTTAGATAAAGAAGATGATAAGTATACATTTTGTAAATGACTTCTTTGCTCAGCATGTTTTCGAGATTCACCCAAGCTGTGTGTCTGACCCCTCCGCATCGCTGAATAATATTCCACTGTGTGATAATATCAGAGTTTGCTTATCCATCCATTTGTGGATGAACACTCGAGTTTGTTTCTAGGTTGTGGTTGCTGAGAACCAAAGTGGCTACTAACGTGCATTTATCAGTCTACTCTTGAACTCCTGTATTTATTTCTTTATGTCAGTACTTGGCAAGGGGATCGCTGGGTGTATGTTCAATTGTATAAGAAAATGCAACCTGTTTTCCAAAGTGACTGTACAGTTTCTACTCTCACCACCACTGTATGTGGGCTACTCTCCATCCTGGCCAGCACTGGCGCTGCCAGTGTCCTGAATGTCCCCATTCTGGTGGGTGTGAAGTGACACTTGTTTTACTTTTTTTTTTTAAGATTTTATTTATTTGACAGAGAGAAACACAGCGAGAGAGGGAACGGTAGCGGGAGAAGCAGGCTTCCTGCTGAGCAGGGAGCCCGATGTGGGGCTCGATCCCAGGACCCTGGGATCATGACCTGAGCCGAAGGCAGACGCTTAACGACTGAGCCACCCAGGCACCCCTTACTTTTTTTTCTATCCAAAGATATGATGACAAAAAGCGGGCCTTGAGACACATTTTGCAACCCGACTGGAGTAGACCTGGAGTCAGATCTCGGTCAGAGCCCCAATTCCAGCGTCTCGTTGGCAACATCACACGAAGCATGTGGACTAAGGCTCTCCAGGTGCTTTTAATGCACCAACCTCACTATGACAAACAGTGCTGGGGAAGATGTTTCATGTATATCTGACATATCCATTCCAGTGGAGCCCCTTTTAGGTTCTGATGAATACTTTCTCCATGCTTTGGTTGCCTGGAGTCAAGAGAAGGGTTAACCTATATCACGAACTCTAAACATTTTACCATTTTTATGCTATTGCCAGGAGAGATAAAAATTGGCTGACAGGTCAGACCAGCCAGTTGGACACTTTCGCCTACTCTGCATGCTCCTGTCGAGAAAAACAATGTTTGGGCCATCAATGGGCATCCTATTGACTCTCCTGCATGGTTCTTGGCAAGCACCCACAGACAGAAATGGATCAGAGCTGGTCCCCCCCTACACCGGCACAGGAGTCAGCAAGAGCACCTCGCCTGTCGTCTCGGTTCTGCTAACTAAGCCCGAGTGCCAAGAACTGCACACCTGATCCTATTCACCTGTAAAGAATAGGTATAAAGACAAACATGTTACTCGAGTTTTGATGCAGAGAGAAGCTCTCATCAGATCCCCGAGCTAGAATGAAGCATCCTTTCCTCTATAGGGCGCATTTATGAGATAAGGAAACAGAAATATGGAGACCCAGGACTTGGATACCCTACCATCACACAGTTGGTCACGAGTATAAACACAGGGGCACATTTACGTAACAGGCATGACTGTAAAGCATTACGACAGACTTTCTGGGTGTTTCATTCGGACATCTTTCGGCTTTACAGTCACACCTTATGTCTCTCTATAGATACACATATAGTCTGAGAAGATATGATAGCAAGACCATGGCCAGTAAAGAGAGAGAGGGGGGTGAGACAGATGGCCCAGTGGGAAACACCTGAAAGTTAACTCCCAACTTCCGCACTTAGAAGCCATATGAGGGAGGCCTATGGGCAAAATTTTTAACATATTCAGGGTCCCACTTTCCTCATCTGTAAAATGGAAGTTGTAACACCTATTTTGTAGGGCTCCTCCAAGAAATAAAGGAGCTGATACCTGGGGAAGTCATCTAACTCACAGCTGGTCACATGACCAGGATTCAACTGTGGACTGAAGTTGACAACATACTCTATGGGGACATATTTTTGATTCGAAGTCACCCAAGCTGTCTTTCTACCTCACTGGCAGAGGTACTGAGATTATACAGGTAATTTAAATTATTTATGCATCCACAAGTCCTATTTCCATTCAGATGCAAACAAGGCTGTTGGAAAAGGGTTGGCTGATAGGCCAGCTGGTATCCTCACATTGTGAAGGAAAGCCGGCAAATATTGCACACTCTCTTCACATAGTTCTGGTGAGAGTACAGGAGACAGGTACTGGGTGAGGGTGGGGTGTGCATCTAGAATGTCTCACACCCAGTAACACGTTTTGAAGTCCAGTTTTTGGAACCTGTAAGCCATTCTATCATTTCCTCCTTCTTTCACTGTGCCAGGAACCTGGTGGAAATACACATCCGGATCTGGAAGGGGCAGTAAACAATTAAGCAAAATGCGGACCGATTTAAAAGTGGTATGTATAAGCAAAGAGAGCAAGTATTTCAGTTTGGTAAGGGGAAGTAAGAGACTTCACAGCTGAACTGGCTGTTGGACGATGGGTTGGAGTTCACTAGATAGTTGAGGGAAAAGGAGCCCCCTGGGTACCACAAAGAGTGTGAATGCTGAGAAGCTGAAGGCGACTGGGATGTTGTATTTGAACACAGGGAGACGGAAAAGAGATCAGACAGGTAGACCAAGTAGAGTGTGAGGGCTTTCCATGGGCTGGTCACTTCCTTGAAGGCAGAATACATGTTTCATCTGCCCTTATGTTTCAGCATCTGGCACAGATCCAGACAGAGTAATAACACAGCTGGATTGGGTTTTGAGGAAGACCGTGTTGACTAATAGCAATATGGTGGATGTGCTGGTAAAAGGAGAGGCTGGAGTCCAGAAGGCTAGTTTCTCTAGACGCAGGTACAGATGATGAGGTTTGGACTAAGACAGCAGAGTGGACTTGAAGAATGGGGGGAACAGGTAAGGGATATCAAGGAAGGGAAGTGACAGAATTGGGAGGCGAACTGGTTATGAGCCGTAAGGGAAAGAGTGAGGAAGACTGCAGGTTATTAGCTGGGGACCTCAAATGGAAAAGAGAAGCTAAAAGACCATGTGTTGGTCTTACTTTTCTCTTTTACTGTGAAGTCAGGTCCCATTTCATGACATTTCTTTTTCAGTATCGTAGTCTTTCTCTCCGTAGCTGCCCCTTGTCTACTGGGAATTTATAGTCAGACAGATGTGAGCGTCCATTGTGGCCTGGTACTTAAAAGCTTTGAGGCCTGGGGAAAGTTCTTTGATGCCCTCCGTCTTTACTTCCTCATTTGTAAAGTGGGGATACTTCGACTACTCTTCTCACAGGATTGTACATAATAGCCTGTGTACAAAGTCTTGCTCATAATGTCTTCAATAAGTGTTCACCACTATTTTTATTGTTTTGCTACGTGGGTTTGTTGTTATTATTATAATCATGTGTCATGGTCATTTACCACCTTTTCTGAGGTACATGAAGAGCATTCTTCTTCCTTTCAGGTTTCCTGTCTAGGACAGTGTGATTTGCCTCTCCACCTGCGCTTGCGGAACTCTAAGACACAGGAATCATCTAGGTCATCTTGTCTAATTCAGGATGCAGAATCTAATTTGGGAAGTCTGGGGTGGGGCCTGAGAGGCTGTACCCCTCCCAGGCTCCAGGACCTGCTAATGTGCAGGTCTGTGAGCCACACTTCGGGGAACAAGGATCTAGACTCTCCAGACAATTGTAGACAGGAGAACAAAATGCAGGCTGTAACCAGTTTTGATTTCTTCCTGTATATCATTCCTACTGACCAGGGAACATGTCCTTTTGGAAAAAATAACTTCACTGTAACTTCACCCTTTGCTTCCCCATCAAAGCACTTGACTCCTGTGAATGGGACCAACTCAAGTTCACCTTGTCTTTTGAGAATTGAACATACTTGGAACTGAAATGGGCACGAACAAACCAGTCCTGTTTATTTCCTACACAGCAAGTGAAATCCTTGCCCGTCCAAATGTAATAAATATATTTTTCAATGTCTGCTCCATAACTTATCACACAATTGCTCCCTCTGCTTACTGTGGCTTATCATCAGGACAATACCAACTGGGTAAGATGAAGATGCTGCCAGTAATTTTTAATATTATGGGGAAATCATATATTTTCCTAGATGGTTGATTTGATGCAAGGCCTAAGCCCTAGTCCATAAATCTTTGGGTGCTTGAGATTTGTAGTAATTTCGTATTTAATCTGTAGCCTATCAATACATCATCAGGACCTGAGAAATGATTAAGAAGAGCTTGGAAGATAAGCATGGGTGGTTGTGGATAATAACCTAATTCCAAATATGTTTATAGACAGAGGACCCTGGGATGGGCAAAATAAGTCAGGTACTTTTTTTTTCTCTTATATTGTTGATAATTTTGATTTAACTCCTAACTTGCACTCTAGGCTCCTTTGGGGTGTTTTCTTAGGCACCATGGATGCCGCCATGTTGTGAACGGCACCAAGTGCAAACCCCAAATCAAAGCCAAAATGAAAAACAAATGACCACTGTTCCTTTTCTGGAAATTTTATCTTATTAAAGCCTTATATTCGAATTTCAAGATCTCCGTCAATGACGTGTCTTCTTTGAGTCTAGACTATGCCAAGAGCTGGGTGTGAGGCTCTACCTGCCCTAAAGCCCCAAAGTGACTTTGCTTGAGGTACTGCTGTATCCCCAGCACCTAGAATACTTGACACATAACAAATATTTTTTGAGTGACTGAATGTTGGGTTGTTTAATTCTCATTCATGTATCAGAAGCCACCAGGGGCGCCTGGGTGGCTCAGTGGGTTGAAGCCTCTGCCTTCAGCTCAGGTCATGATCTCAGGGTCCTGGGATCGAGCCCCGCATTGGCCTCCCTGCTCAGCAGAGAGCCTGCTTCCCCCTCTCTCTCTGCCTGCCTACTTGCGATCTCTCTCTGTCAAATAAATAAAATAAAATCTTTAAAAAAAAGAAGCCACCAAAGAGTCACTGAAAGCAGCATTTTTGCTTGTTTAGTCTGGGTGTCAAGTTGAACTGCTAAGTTCTACCCCCCAGATCTTTCCTGTCAGATGGCCCCATCCCAGAACAATCCCTAAACCCTAGGAAATGCAAACCCCTCGACGTTATTCTCCCCTGCCTTCCTCCTCTACAGCTCGGCTGTAAGCTGAGATCAGCGTACTCAGTAGAGTGCTACTTCATATTTGCCTTGAATCGTCGGCAAAAAAAGAGCGTCTTGATTTATTCCACTCCGAGTCACCACGATCTTGTGGGAATTTAGGAAACACAAATAAACTTGAAATAGAAACGGCTATGATCCCTTCTCCCTCCAAGAACCTCCTTGCTGGATCTATCACCCAGCACTCTGATACGCACTCAAACATTTTCCGTTTACGGCTCATAAATTCTTCACCACCTTCTCTTCTCTACGCCTTCTGTAAGGGGATTTCAAGAAGTAGACAGAGAAAGGCAGCTTCCTTCCAGACAAAATGGGTCCCCCTGCAGCCTCTGACCAATGTTGCTCCTCTCAGGCCAAGGGATCCAGGGACCTCCCACTCTGGAAATCCAGGGAAACCTGAGTTCTCCTCTCTCGCTTAGAATAAAAGCCGTGGAATAATGTGTCCTTAAACTATAATTTGCTTGCATCCAGCAGCTTCCTACCCAGCCCCACAATAGTCCTCTATGTAAATCAGATTTATTTATTCATAGGTGCTAGCATTCCATTACTTTCATCAAAACCAGTCAAGCTGCATTCAGTGGTTTCTGCATTCTTATAAACTAACTGGAAAAGCAATTAACATTCGCCAGCACTTTAGATAGTGGGGAGAGGGCGAGGGACCCCACCACACTCTGGATAACACAACCTCTGTAGGCGGATGGCGGTGCGAAATGACTGCTCCTCTGTGTCAAGGGAGATAAGAGAAGCGACACAGATTAAAACAAATTGTTGATCCATACCAGGGAGAAGCTAGGGAAACAATAGAAGTAAAAGCATAAATGTCAATTTGGGATGATAAAGGATACAATCTAAATGTAATATGAGAGGCCCCCAGACAAAAGCAAGAAATCGAGATTGCACATTAGTGAGGTATCAAAGTACTGGAGCATTATAACACACGCACGCGCGCACGCCGAGTCATATGCTCCCAGCATATGAAAATACAAGTAACACATTGTTGATTGCTCAGCAAACCCAATTATGAATTAACCGGCTATTGCAGAAATTCTCCAAAATTATGCTCATTTCAAGCTGCTCGGAAGAACATTTTGTCCCCGTGGTAAGTTTGCTTCCTATATTGGCTTCGTTCTCCTGCTTCTTTTTCTTCTAAGTGCCTCCAGGCTACACACACACACACACACACACACACACACACACACACACACACACACACACGAGTGCTCTGGTTGTCAGCCTGAAGGGAGAGTCTGGCCAAAGGCTCACTGGTCTCTCTGATAGAAAGATTAAGAGGGAGGTCAACCTGCAAGGTCATGATCTCAGCTTCCAAAACGCGGCCACACAGCTCCCGCCTCCCTCCCTGGCAGTGTGCTGGATAAGTCAAGATCTGAGAATTCGCTCCTAATTACTGTAGCATCTTTTCTCATCCTGCCTTCATGGTGACAAAAACCAAACCACGGGCTCAGCTGGGGCTCCATCTAGCAGAAGCCGTGCCGCTTGCTCATACAGCGGGCAGAGCTTCTGAGGAGGTGTGCCAGCGGTAACGCGTCCCACCATCCTTGCAGACCGGGGCAGCAGCTCATTCCTGATGGGCTTTAAGTGTCAGGGTCATTATTAATTACCAGAGTGGTCAGCATGATGCAGGGGAGCCCGGGGAATTGACCATTCTGGAAGTGTTTTGCGTTCACCCAACACACGTCTCAGCACCTCTCTTCAAGGACTCACGGTAACTGCTGCTATTCACTCAATTTAATTGTTTTGCTTGAATAAAAAAAGAGAAATATAAACAAACCCACCAATGCAATGTCAAAAATGTATACAGAAATCAGTGTTTTGCAAGGCAGGCTATGTGTTGCTTCATTACTATTTAACTTTCATCGAGTACTAACTTTGTGCTAAGTACTATACTAAATATCATAGACCAGTAAACAGTAGCCGTCACTGCTGCCTTCTACAGCCAATAATAATCACAACATTATCACATCATGGCAGTGATAACAGAATAATATTGGGCTGGTTACAAAAAATTCTTCACAAAATAATTTGTCACAAGGTTCCCTTATACAGACTTTCCTCAGTATATTGAAAATTTTATTTATCACTAAAGTCCACGCAATCTCGTCCACGTAGGCTGAGTGGCCATGAAATGCAAGGCAACGTGCTAGGCACAGGGAGACAGGAGTGGGAAGCTTTGCGGTTACCTGTAGTTACCCTACTTGGCTATCAACTCTGTGGGACACCAACTGTATCAGGCACTGCTTGAAGCGCTCTACATGGATTGCTATAATTTATTCTCACGACAAATCCCCTGTTTTACAGGTGAAGAACCCAAGATTGAGACAGGTGAGGGGGGTATTTCAAGGTCCCCCGCAAGCAGGTGGCAGGGCTTTATGTCCTCCCTGTTCTACCTCTTATTACACATCCTTCTTCCCACTTCCTTGTCTGAAGTGGAAATAAAATCCTTCAACTTAGTAACTCTTCTTTAAAAATTCCCTGCGAGGGACACCCTGAGAGTCACATGTCACTAATGAAGATAATACTACATATTTACTGGGTTTACAGCCCTCGATCCTCAGAGGCCCCAGAGACTCCAAAACCTCATCAGTGGATGAAGTATGTTCTTCAAGTTGTCCCTCCCTTTACTTGGCTTCTTAGGAAATGTTGTCTGGGGCTAGAACAGGGATTTGCCAATCAACTTTGATTCTACAGGCAACTTGCTAGGTAAGCAAGTCTCTTACTATTGCTCAGTTTCCGTTTCCACACTGTAGTTTAGGAAGGAGGGAAAAGGGGGAAGAGGAAAACAAAGCTCCTTTGAGAATCCCTCCTTTCAAAGAATTGTCGGATGCTTCTGATGCCCGGTGGCATCAAAGATGGCGCCTCCTCAGTCTGAAAGGCACTGCTGCAGCACCTCCCCCTCAGGAAAAGCTTTTCTCTACCACCCCCTCCCAACCCCTTCCCTACACACCTCTGTACCTGGGCCCCGAGTGAGAAGCCAGCTCAGCTCCTTCTCGGACTAACAACCCCAGAGAGGCCAACAATGTGGAAATCATAGCCGTCGCCATTGCTAGTCTGCGGACGGAAGAAGGCAAGGCTGGCGGTTCACTCACCCCGACGAGGAACTGAGCTGCCCAGTCAAGGGCAATGGACCACTGAGGATAAGTGAGGCCTCCCACAGATTTTCTTTTTCTCTTTTCTCTCTCTCTTTTTTCCCCTGTTCCAGCGCCTCCCTCCCTCCCTCTCAGGAAGAGCCTAGCTCCGCACACTGGCGTCTCAACCTTTCAAGGTGAACCCCTACTCCTGGAGCTGTGCTTCCCAGCAAAGGCTGGGGGAGAAGGGAGGGAGGGGGTCCAGATCAAAGCCAGCTTTGAAGTGAGTATAATTTTTGGAATGTTGCTACGAGTGTAACACACAGTTCAGCAGGAAATTGGCTCTGGAAACAGCTTTGTAGTTGCTCCCCGGGACTGATGATTTCCCTGACCTGGTGGCAAAGGTGGGTTGCCGAACAGTGGGGGAGATGAAGATTGCTGACTCTCACCGATCTGATTTACATTTTTCACCAACTAGGTCCTTTGGCTCTGACTCGCCGAACAAAAATGTAGTACAATAAAGTCTGAAACAAACCCCCAGAGAAACTGGGGCTCTTTCAACGGATTCTGAGCAGGCGTCAGGCTTACTGGACGTAAAAGGACGATAAGAATATTTTACTTTCCATGGCACACTGGATGAAGGCATGTAGTAACAAAAATAGCGCCCATTCACTATTTAGTATGAATCAGACCCTCTGCTAAGTGGCATAGAGCATCATGGGATAACCCATGGAAAGTGCCCATGGGGTGCCTGGCACACAGCACGTGCTCAACAGGAGCGATTACCTTCTTTAATCCTTGTCACAAACCTGTCAATTAGGTACCTTTTTATCCTCATTTTACAGATAAAAAAGTAGACTGAGTTAGCTCCCCAAGGTCGGTCCGATTAAACGGTGGCACAAATAATCAAACGTACACCTATCCGAATGCAAACCCACATTTCACACTTAGAGAGTATATGCCTTGCATCCAGGGCGAGAACAGTTAAGAGTCAAGTCCATTTTAGAACAGTTAATGCCCTCCAAATTAAGGAAATACCGGCATTTCATAAAATAAAATCCTGAGTGTGTTTTCCTCTAGAAAAAGAAATAGAGGACAGTCTTTCTTGTTAGTACATGGGTTTGTCTCTCTCAGGGATGCCATGAGGGCTGCTCTTTTGGTTTATGCTTTTAATTTCTGCTGTTATTGTAGTAAGGGGAGGGACTGGAGAGTGGGGATTAGTGGGTAATTGGAGAATCGATGCAGGGGAACAAAAGATTTTGCTGGGAAAGTGAGACGGAGCCACACGCTTTGAATATCAGTGGAGTAAGAGAGGCGAACGCCAGCTGAAGGGAGCTGGTGGTTGGTGGGGGTGTAGAGGAGGAAAGAAATTCAATATGGAGCAAACTTCACCCAACAGGAGGGGAAAAGACACTTCCAAGAACGGATTCAGACACCTTCCATGAAAGCCCGGTTGGGATGAGATGTGACCATATGTTGTCAGGGATTTAATTTCTTCCTTTTCATCCTATCTCTCCAACTCCCTTCTCTGTCGCTGTGGACTAAAATCACTTTTGACAACAGTGTGCCTAGTTGTCCTTCATGTGTAATTTGGGATCTACCTCTTCTTGCATTAATGGATCATGAGAAGTCAGCATCTCAGAGCCGGGAGTACAGAAATTTCTCTTTCCCATCACTTCATGCTGTTTTTGTCTCATCCAAATCAGGAATGAGAGTGATGTGAAGGGGGATTGGAAGGTGGAATAATGACCCCTTAATGATGCCCACGTTCTCATCCCCAGAGCCCGCGACCGTGATCGGTTATGTACTGTTACAGGTTGAATTAAGTTCCCTCTCTCACTCCCCACAAATATGAAGTTCTAAACCCTAATACCTCAGATGTGACTTATTTGATAACAGAGTCATTGAAGATATAACTAGTTAAGATGAGGTCACACTGCAGGAGAGTGGGCTCCTAATCCAACAGCACTGGTGTCCTTTTAAGGAGAAGGCCATGCGAAGATGCAGAGACACACAGGGAGAATGCCAAGTGATGATGAAGTCAGGGTTTGGAGTTAGGTAGCTGCAAGCACAGAAGTCTTCTGGCACAGCACCAGGAGCTAGGGAGTGGCAAGGAAAGTCTACTCCCCAGGCTTCCAAGAGACCATAGTCCTACCGACATCTTGGTATTTAGACTTCTAGGCCTAGAGTTGCGAGCCAATGAGTTTTCTTATTCTAAACCACCTAGTTTGTGGCACTTGGTGATGGCAGATCTAGGAAAGCGATGCAGGCGGCAATGGGGAATGAAAGTTGCAAATAGAATTAAGGTTGCTCAACAGCTATCTTTGAGATGGGAAGTTATTCTCACTTATCTGGGGGAGGGGGAGGTGGCTAGTGTGATCAAAAGGGTCCTTATAAGTGGAAGAGGGAAGCAGAAGAGAAAGAACTGGACAGATGGCAGTATGAAAAAGACTCAGCCCAGCACTGCTGGTCTTGAAGATGGAAGAAGGAGCCAAGAGCCAACAAATCCTCTAGAAACTAGAAAAGACAAGAAAACGGATTCTTCCCTAGAGCCCTCAGAAGAAATGTAACCCTATTGACACCTTGGTTTTAGCCTCATCAACTTATCTCAGACTTCTGACTTCCACTGTTGCAAGATAATAAATTTGTATTGTGTTGAGCCACTGAATTGTGGTAATTTGTTATAGTAGCCATAGGCCATAGGGAACTAAAACAGGGGGTCATGTGGAACCCGTGCAAGGAAAACTCAGAGTCAAGCACACTCCAGGCCAAGTACAATATATGAGAAAAGGGAAAATTCAATCTTGGTTGAGCTCCCACTTCTCCCCCTTCTGCCTTCTGGCCCTTTGGTTGGAGGCTGGCCTCTTCTTATAAATGCAACAAGACTTGCAATAGTGAGAACAGCTGCTTACCAGATGCAGGCACCATTCTTAGCACTTCACCTACGTGATCTCTTTTAATCCTTGCCACAATCTTAGTATTAGGTTCTGCCCTTATTTCCACTTACCAGATGAGGAAACAAAGGCAAAAGAGATTTAAAAAAAAACCAAAAAACAAGACAAACTTGACCATGGCCCGTGGTGGGGCCTTGACTGCAAGAGACAGAAATGCTAGGTGGGTGAGAATCAGAAGTCCTTGGAGCGCATGGATCTCCTGCGGAGAGGATGGCCAGACTGAGCTGGAGACGAGCAGAGAACTCGTCTCCCCTTTCTACCTGTGAGTACGCTGGAGAGGACGAGCTCACTGCAAGGTGCCATTTATCTCAGTATAAGACTTCTATTGTTTTCATTTCTCCACCACAGACTAGCAATAGATCAATGCCGAAGACATTCAAAATCTTGATGTTGGTCTCCATTCAAAGTTGGCAGTAAGGGGATGAGAAATGGGAACATGTTGCTTCCCACCCCCCCCCCCACTTGTTGGCTGCAGTGCTAACATCCTGTCGAGAAAAGGATAAAAAGAGCGTCTGTATAAATAAATATGCTTTGTACCATCACTTAAACTTACTCTTCCTGCTTGATATTAAAATATAATGGGTGATAGTATGTGGCACTTGCTGCATCCACCGCTTTATCAAAGTTTATGAAATCCACTGATCTTTGGCATGGAG
>CM053607.1:48130798-48211794 GCA_028646535.1 Procyon lotor | reverse complement strand
TCCACCCGTGAGCCAGTCAGGGAGCTCAGGTGGGTGCTAGGTGGTTCTCAGCATCATGGTACTGCTGCTCCATCTCACTGAGGGTGGGGCAGAGTTTTGCTGGAATGCAAAGGTGCTAAGGACTGAATGCCTCCAGGCCTTCTGCGAGATACGCCCTCATCCATCACTTCACGCTTGCCTGAACCTCCCTTGCTGTTTGGCCGGTCCTGTTCCACTTGGAAAGGCCTTCTCCTTTTTCTGCCTTTGCCCAGGGTATACCAGTGGCGGGCACAAGGAATAATGATCAGCACATGTACTCTGAGTAAAGCACATCCACTTCCCACTTGCTCTACAGGGAAAGAAAAGGTACCTACAATTTCTATTTTTAAAAACCACACTGAATTCAAATTATCTTATGCTCCTGTCCTTCCCCTTGTTTCTTATCTTAACACCTAACTTACCTCTGATTCATTCTTTGGAGACCTCTGAAATAGTTCTGCAACATTTTTTGCACGGCTAGGAGGTTCTGAGATGTCAAAACCCAGAGATAGTAGACTTGTGCCCTGCCCTTAGGGAGCTCATTGTCTTTGAAAGGAATGTGCAAAATCCCATTAACACACTTTCGCTCTCCTCCCACTTCCTTGGTATAATTCATTTCATCAGCATGTGTTTACTCGGTGCCTACTATGCGCCAGCACTTTGTTACTTGCCAGGGACCCAACAGTGAACTAGAGAGGGCATGGTTACTGCCCCCAAAGAATTTCATTCAAGAGAAACTTAACATGAATCATTCATGGGTTGTAAGCTGCCATTCCTGGTCGTACATATTTCCATAGTCTGACAGTGCCACTGGAAAGCAAGAGCGCCGTCTGGCACAAAGAAAACATCAATAAGCATTTGTGGTATGAGTGACTGTTGGGGACTGACTGCTCACTGCTCACTGCTTCCTGCACCCTGTCACGGGCACTCCGTTTGGTGCTTCCAGAACTAACCAAGGGTCCCTCGGCTGCAGTTTTGGTGCCTAACATAGAGGAGGCCCTCAACAGTTATTTGTTGATCTCATTTGTATTTCCTACCTCACTCCCCACTCTGCAGCATGAATTGCCATTTCTGTGAAGCGGCTCCATTCTACAGTAATAATTAAAACCACAGGCAGTTATATTTATATCAAGTAAAACATGATATGATCGTCCCTTATCACAAAAGGAAACATAAAATCTCTCTTAATTCTTGAGATTGTTGCAGTTGGAAAAAAATTCAAATCTTCTAATAAGAAGTTTATATTTTGAGCTGTTAATAACAGGTTTTTGATGCATAAACATGCTTTTTTCCTAGGGTTTGTTTAACCAAAAAAATATGTATTCATAAATTGCATAGTCCTCAATTTAGCAGAGATCTAAAGAGAATCTGAGAGTAATGATAGGTTCTTGCTCTTATGAATTTAACTGTGCTGCCATGGATTTACTTATTTTAATGTAACTTAGGATAAATTATTCCTTTATAAATATAATTCTTTCAAGATTCAGAATATTTCATTCTGTGGAAGGGCATGATTTAGCATCAGTATTCAAGACAAAGGATGCTAAGTACTCAGAGCTATGGGCCCATAGAAGAGTGACGTAATAATAGTAAAATTGTACCACAAGGGTTGCTTTTTCCTTTTTTGGAGGAAATGAATATGAACTGAACTCTAAGTTAGTGGATTTCAGTGATGGTTCCTTTTGTGCAAGAACAGTTTGGATCTTGGATCCACAAAGAAATGCAAAGATGTTAGAAGTTTTTCTCCCAGACAGAACCTACTTTGCACATCTTTATTCTTTTTATTTATAATGGAGGAAAAGACAGCATTAAATACACATTTTGAAGAGGGAATTATAATAGGTTTTGGCATCCTGGCTACCCCAGGGAATCACATCTGTGAGATTGCCATTTTACGTGATTATTGCCCTGAAAGGCAAATGCATTTCATCTTGCATGCCAATTTGATTGATTAGTAGTGGCTGCTTAGAGGTCTGTTGAGAAGTATTGGCAGGCTGCATCTGCTCCCAGCATGAAAGAGGGCTCTGATCGATTAGTGATGTCTGCCCTGGGTGTAAGAATGAGAAGTGGTAAGACATGTGCTTAGTATCTGCCAAAATGAGTAGAATTCCAAAACTGGGAGAGAGAATTTTTCATTGTGCTGTTATTGCAGATAAATAAATTAAGCTGCACGTCTGAATGGGCCAGGTATTTATAGAAGTAAAAATGGAGTCCTATGGGAATCCGGGAAGATAAATTATTGGTCAGTAATAGGAGCCCAGTTTGCCCTCAAATTTAAAAAAAAAAATGTATTGATACAAAGTCTGATATTCTGTACAAATGTAGTTCGTGTTGGGAAAAAGCCTTACAATTGCAAATCCAGTCATGAACTTCAGAAGACTTAATTTTCCCTAACTGCCTGACTTCAATTGTCTCCTGTTCCTTCCGCAATAGAAGTGGTCTCCTCAAGTTATTTTTCTGTACCAAATAAATCCATTTGTTAAAAATCCTATTTCTAGTTTGCATGATAAAGCCCAATCATTTGTGATAGAACAACACCCTAATCTTTGCGTTCAAATTCCAATTAGGTGTACTTTTTACTTAAAAATTAAATTTCTAACCTTTGCCAATGCAGATTTGATAACTGATGGCTAAACGAAGGCTGGTCCTTATGGCTCAAAGAGAACTTTTAACCTAAAGAGTACTGCCAAGTAAGAATTAATGGCCACACAATTATAAATGAAGGCCAAGAGCCAAGTACTGACAAAGTACATCTCTTTAAGAGTAATTTTATAGTGACACTGCTACAATACTTCTGATAATTCTTCATGCTCTAAGGAAGGAAGATTAAACACAATGATTACATTAGGCAGCAGGACAAAGGGAATGCGGTGACAATTTTGCAAGTAAGGCAACAATCAGACCTTTAGCCCACTAACCCTTTCCAGGTCAATGTCCAACTTTAAACTGACATGGGATCCAGTAAACAAACAAACGGAAAACCCCCCAAAAACCAAAACGACAAACAATAACGGCACTTCTCTGTGGCATCCAAGATTTAAAGATCAAAGCTGTGAGTTTCTAGTTTGTTTCTCTCCTCTCCTTAGAAAAGGAAATTCTCTCCCTTGGAAAAGAACGAAACTAGTTCAATTTTTGCTTTAAAAAAAAAAAAGAGAAAAGAAAACGAAAATATAAAATTCAGCAGAAATGTCGCACTGAGGAATCATAATAAGCATTAAGCATTATTTAAGTCATGCATAACCACTAAAATATATGACCCCTTTCCATAAATTGAAAGGCACTGTATTCAGCAGATTATGGGCCTCCAATGCTGAACTAAGGGAAGCTCCTAAGACACCCATGCCTTGTAGACCTAAAGATTACCTCTGATCCGTGGTAGCTTTCTCTCTGAGCAAGCAACATGCTCAGCCTGGAGAACCGCCAGGGTTGAGCTTTTCTCTTCCATCAGGGGATATCTGCTGAGAACCTCTGTGCTATAGGCTGGGTTGGGGAGCGGGAGGGAGGGAGGAAGGGAGGGAGGCAGGGAAGACGAGATTAGAGGTGTGGATGCACACTTTCTCCTCCGAGGTTTTACAGCCTGCTGAGATCCTGCCAGTCATCGCCAGACAACACTTCAAAGCTCATCTGTTGCTAACAGAACGTGTGGTTCTAAGGACAGAAAGCCTAGAACAGGGTGATTCTGAGAACAAAGAATTGGCCAGAAATATGAAGCCTGGGATCAAAGAATTTTGAATGTTCCATTCAAAATTAATTTTAATTTCGAGACAAAATTTGAGCTCTTGAAAGGACCCTAGCAAATCATTAAGTTCAACATCCTCATTTTACAAATAAGGAAATAGGTATAGCGATAGATGACTTGCTCCCTTGTGGTCATTTTGCTAGAGCACAAGTGTCTTCATGCAACAGAGATCGCCATGTTTTCCAGAGAGCGCCATGTTTTCCAGAGAGTGCCATGTTTTCCAGAGAGCATCATGGTTCAGCCCGATCAGATTTAATTAAGTTAGGGCAGCATCATATTTAAAAACTGGTTGTACAGCTATTAATACTAAGTTAGTGACGCTTTAATTTCCATGGTGGGGCAACAGATGGAAGAACACTTCTTCCGGAAATTTCAGCTCCATGAATACGCTGTAATCATTTACGAAAGTGTATATTTTCATTTTCAGGATGACTTAAGCAAATTAAAGCCTGCAGGACCATCTTGACCAGAAAAAAAAGGTTTTTTTGCCTACTTTATACCTTTTTTTATTATGAGTTGGCGTCACCAGTGACAACATCGAAAGTGACAATGTTCAACTTGCGATGCAGGATTTTGCAAACTAGGGTCTGTGAGTTCCAAAATGGTGATGTGAGGATATGGAGTTTAACATTTCAGACTTATGCTCTCTGTAGTTGATATTCCTCATTTGCGATGCCATCGGCTGTACATCTAGCACAGAGCGTCTATTGAATGGGATTCCACGTCTTCTCTCAAAAATACCTACTTCCCAAGCTCTCTCCCCCTCCTTTTCCTAGCTTTTCTCTTCTCTCTTTCTTAATCAAGGGAATGCAATGTAGCCAGTCAGCAGAGAGCCTCAAAAGAGAAATCAGAAGCAACACGGGGCATCATTCACATTGGACACCCCCAATGCACAACTTTACATAGAGAACAATGTGAATGGCTCCCCCTGGAGTTGTGCGCCCTGCCGGGCTGAGCATGCTTCTAGCTGAATCAGATGGTCCGTGTGGAGTCAAGACCTTGACTCTTAAGCCTTATTACAGACAGACTGAGGCCAGAGTGGGTAGGAGGTGCAGATGATTGCTTCAAAACGCTGACCTTGAATAGTTTTGTCAAAGGAGAAATTGAGGGGTTTGATCGTGGCCACTGAGTTCGGGGTTGGTGGGTAGTGGTGCCTTTCTCAGAAAATCAGGGGTTGTACTTGAGCAAACAGGTGCACAGGCTAATTGTCCGCTCCCTGGCAGGGTTTGCTAGCCACTGGAGAGCGGGCCGCACCTTAGGAGCTCTTTGAAATGTTCACTGATTTGATTGTTTAGCACCACCCACAAGAGGCTCTTAATTGCATTCCTAGAGCATTGGCTTTCTACGGAAATTACTTAAAACACAGCTTAAGTGTTAAATCTGAACTGTGTAATGTGCAATTGAGGGTTTTTATTTTATTTTATTTTTTATTTTTTTAAATAACCTCACTCCTGGCTGCCTCCTTGTAGGAAGCACTGACAGGTTCAGTGGGAAATCTTGGGGCTGGTGCACATTATAAGTTATCTCCTGCAGGGTTGGCAGGTGTGAGCTATGTCAAATAAATTTATTACAGTCTGTGCTAATAATGAAAATTATAGAAAAGCAAGATGAAAGTGCTCTACAGCCAGCTAATTTGAAGCTACCTTACTAGACAATAACAAGCTCCTAACAGTTTTTCCTTTTTTTAAAAAACACTAATTATGCTTAATGTTCCCTGTCGCATTAGCTTTCATGGTAATTATATTTCAAAACTTTTGCAATTAGGGTGCAGTTAATATTGTGGAATATTGCAATTATTTTTCATTGTGACACCTCTATTGAAAACTGGTGGCATAATGATCACATTGTTCAACTAAATCAGAACTGTAGAAATATGGCAAATGAACCAATTACACATTATTATTTCTAATTACAGATAATGTCATTTTCTCCGCTTTTGTCCAAAAGAATTTCTCAAACACAGATATCCCGAATTCTCCTATTCGTAAAGACTCTTTCGTTCTCTCATCCGCACACTGGTATATTCTTATATTAGTGCCTCGAGTGCTAAAATTAAAAAGGTCTCCTAGGGATTACTTGCATTTTCTTCCACCACCTCCACTCCCCTCCTGGGGAAATTTTAAGCCAGATGCTCTCATTGCAAAGTCTCAGCCTCGGCCCACCACATACAGCATGGCCCTGCCACCACAAGCCGCTGTGAATCTCGCTTCTCAGAATCGTCATTCATGATGGCTCATTTTTATTCATTCAACAGGTCGAACCTCTCATCTCATTAGCCGTAACTTGCTAGATCCCAGATACCTCCCAAATGACACCAATTCCTCTCTTTCCATCACAAAATGATGAGGCTGTAAAGCCGATTTTTTTTTAACCTATATTTCTACCTGTGTATTTCTGATAGTCTGAAAACTGAATGAAGACCGGTGAGGGTTTCCAGGAAAGTTATGTTTGGATTTGGGGGATTTATTTTTTTCCTTGTACCTCGAGTATTTTCATGTGTAGTCACCTTAATAATAATGATCCATTGGGACCATTGGGACCGAGTATTTTCATATGTAGTCACCTTAATAATAATGATCCATTGGGACCGTGAAGTGGTCGGGACTCAACCTTCCCTATGATAGACGGTCTGAAATGCTGTGCGATTTCATGCTTCAATCATGTCCTGAGAAATGCAGGCTAGACACGAATATCCAGTTTTATAGATAAACTGAAGCTTGAAGAGTGGCCCACGGCCTTAGAGCTAGTCTGTGGCCATCAGACTGAGAGTGCTCTTGACTTCCAACAAGCCTGTAGTCAGGGTGACCCAACGGGCCCAGTTTGCCCAGGACTGAGGGGTTCCTGGGACACCACCCTTTCGGGATTAACACCAGACCAGCTCCCGGCCAATGGGGATGGCTGCTCACTCTACATACAGTTGAAGTCAACTTATCTCTCAACAGAGAAATCCCCGGCTAGGAAACTTTCTACACTGGGCTCCTTTTAAGTTCTGAGATGTCAGAGTAGGAGACAGAGATATGAGCAGGCAATGGGGAAAAATAAATTAAAATGGCCTTCAAAGCTGGATTTAACCACCTTCTTTACCTGTTTTCCCAGTGAGTTTGCAGGAGGTGTGCAGAAGGTGGTGGGAATATTTTGCCACCAGCCTGTGGTAGGTGCTCAATTACATGTTGTGAAATAACATTACTGATACTAATAGCTCACATTTATAGAGCCCTTATTAAATTACTTTGCTAAGTAACTTAAATGTATTTTCCCAATTAATACACATAACATCTTACTAAGGGAAGTGTTAAGCTACTGTTATCCCTTCTACACTAGTGAGGAAAGCGGGACCTGGACGGTTTAGGTAACAGGGTCCCTGTTGCCCAGATAGGGGGCTGGGGAGGCAGGTGGACATGCAGATCTGATGTTTCAACAGCACATGCCCTCAACTATGTGGTGACACTTTGGAAAGGGAAGTCATGGCTTATCTACCCCCATGGAGGTGTTGACTCTCTGGGAATCTGCAGACAAAGCATCTCATTTAGGAAAACAAATTTTCTACTCTGCTGCCCGGGGGACATAAATGGGTACATTATTCTCTGTTTGCTCATACTCTTGGGACAGCAGAATGGTATCCCAGGTACACAGCGATGCTTGGAATTTCTCTGCAATCCAGTCTTGATTAAATTCACCTCTCACATGAACTACTTACAACGTCCTAACTGGTCCTCCAGCTTCTGTTCGTTACTCTCCAATCCTTCCCCATCAGCCACAGTGGTCTTTAAAGATGTGGAGTCTGCCGCATGATGCTTCAAGTCTACCGATAACTTCCTACTGCCATGAAAACAAAACCTGAACCTCATCCCATTGCCTGAGCCAGCGATTTGGAGACTTCAGTTTGCAGCCCCATGAACCACTTGAGGATTCCATCTAGTGCTACGTCCATGGTACTTCGGAAGGTCTGGGGTGGGGCCTGGATTGGGTACTGTTAATCAGCTCCCAGATGGCGTGGATGGTGTGGGTCCAACTTTCATCTACTCTACTGTCTCATCTCAGGCTCTCCCCTCCTGGGCTGTCTACACTCCAGCCTTACACACTTTCTTCTGGTTCCTCAACAGAAACAAGAACTTCCCCTGCCTTTCCATGTAGGAAATCAAAAATCCTTCCATCAGCCCCTCAAACCTTGTTCCATGGTGACCTCAATTGTACTTTTCAGATTTTGGCTAAAGTCTTCTCTTCCAAAATCCTTCCTCTCCCTTCTAAGCAGGTGTGTGTGTGTGTGTTTTATCTCAGCATCTGGTGTTTTTGTTGCAGTGTTCACACTGGTCGTCATATTTTTATTAGTCCGAGATTTTAAATTCCACTGTAGAGGAGAAGCTTCACAATGCCGGGGACCATGTCCTTCTTAGGTACTGTCGGCCCACGGTGCTTAGGAAAGTGCCGGCTGGCGGTGAGTGTGCCCTGATTATGAGATGAATGAACGTACTATCCTGTCAAATGGTGGGTTTACTTCGCACCAAAACATCCCTGGGAATTGCTACAGTTTGAACTGCATTTCCCTTAGGCTGCCAAAGCTATTTTTCCCAGGAGTACAGAATAATATGTAAAAATGCCAGATTTGTTTTCCTGTTCGGAACAAATACAGCCAACCTAAGTGCCTCGCTCCTTTCATATAAACCGGGGGAGTACAAAAGCAAACTGTCACACACGATCACTTTCCAGGCGGAGTTGAAGCATCGCAATATGAAAACAGGTTCCCCTTCATAAGATACAGAGAGCTCCAAAACATTTAAGTGACATCGGGTCTCATTCTTGATGAGTCGGCTGCCATAGCACTTTATTTATACAACTCATTCCATTCCTCCGAGGAGTTTTACAACCATCTTATCAGTTTTCCTCTTGAGGAGGTAACTCCAGAGGAGGGATTAATCCTCTTAGACTGGGGCAGCCCCAAGAAGTGAGTTATATTATTTGTGTCACAGAGGCAGAAGCCGGAGGCCAAGGAGGCTGGAGTGGCCTTGCATCGGCCATCCTGAAAAGGGCAAGGTTGTGCAAAAGACAAGGCAACCAAGTGTACCAATGACAGCAGCAGAGTTCTCCCCTTCATCCTTGAGATTCCAGCCCTGGTCTACACCTCGAGTACAGCACTTTCTATACTTTGCCTGGAGCACTTGGACTTACTGAAGGTGACAACCTGGCTCTTTGATCCTCCTGCAGCTTCTCAGGACAGAAGATCCACACCTGTGCGCCCCTATTCCATGGCTCTCCTACATGCGCCAACACCCAGAACCTGCTCCTAAACACTTGTTACTTGTTGGCAGAGCAACTCCTTGGCCCAGCTAGAGATGGCCTGAAGACACAGAAGGGAATTTGTTCTTCTACAAGAACCTGTGTAAATGGTGAAAAAACAGCAGCTTGGCTCACACACTGTTGGTGGTTTCGGCGCTGCTGTGACATTTTGTTGGCAATATATAAAGTTATAAAAAGATTCGTTGCCTATTGTCTCCTATTTATCCTTCTATGATTTTATCATAAGGAAAGAATCACAGATACACAAAGCAATTTTTGGATAAGGACGATCTTTGTAGAGATATTTTTTAACAACAAAAAAATGGAAAGAGCAAAAACTGCCTGACATAATACATCAGCATGATGGACTCACACTAATATGATGCTCAGAATAATATTTAATAACTACAGTAATCTTAATAACCAGTATTTACAAGCAACTTTGAACACGCTCATCACAGTGCTCAGCTCATTATATATACTAACTTATTTTCTCCCACAAGGTTGCTATGCTGTAGGTATAATTATGGCTCCCACTTCACAGGTTAAGAAACTGAGATCTAAAGAAACTGGGAAACTACGTACGGTCACCCTGCTAATAAATGTTGGAATATAGATTCCAATGCAAGCTGCTTGGCTCCAGAACCCAAATCCTGGACCACAGTGTTCCTGTGTGCTGGTTTGTGCCGCTGTATATTGCATACAAAAGAGAGTGTGGGAAGTCCTTTCTCGTGTTGGGATTTAAAAACGATAGGATGATAAAGTTACATATAATTATGTGTATAATATAAAATTATATATAATAAATCGAATGCATTTTTCTTTCCATCCTTACATCAACAGATATTTCTTGAGCACCTGCTATGTGCTCAGGAACAGTTCTAGGGGCTAGCAATTTAGTTATAAACAATAAAGATACAGTCCCTGCTCTTGCGGATCTTATATTTTACTGTTTCTCATGCATATTGAGGGGTAGGGCAGGGAGCAAGAGGGAAGCTATATAGCAAAAGGTTACTAACATCTCTGGGTGTGTGATTTTGGATCATTTTAAACTGTCTTCCTGAATCTTGTCTATATATGCCAATTGTTCTATGTTCATAGAATATAGAAAAAAAAAGAGCACAGTTAATTCATGTCATTAATGAAAGAATTTCAAGGCATTAAAAAGCACACACACTTCAAAAAAGACACATCGGGCTGTTTTTAGTCTCCTGTCCCCCTGGTGGCTCCCCATGTGTCCTGAACTGCCAATCTCCAAGAAAAAGCCCCGCGGGGCTGTCACTGCCATCCTCCCCTCACCCGGCAACACTGGCCAAGGTGGCAGGGATCCCAGCTGCCTGCCCCTCCCCCCACTCCAGCCTTTGTGCTTCCCGAGCCTTCCATGAAGACAGGACACTCCAGGCTGACTGAAGGCATGACCTACTTCAGACATTCTCTCTCTGCCACCGTCATAACCAGGTAGTTATTAACCAACCCCATCATTAACAAGAAAATTAACGGTCTGAAAACAGGGCCAATCCTCCAATCCCTTCCCTTCAAAAACTAATCTGTGTCAGCCTCCTCTATGTAGCTCATTCGCAATTATTTCTCACAGTCAAATTTCACTTCCAAACATGGGAAATGATATTTAAAAACCTTGCGTTTATAAATCATTACCCCAATTCCCAAATTTTACTTTGGATCATCAGAGCAGCCCTAATTAGAAAACAAATACAAATATAGAAGTTCTCCTGCGGGCCTGGCAAAGTTTTTTTTTTTTTTTTCGTGCCTGCCGGGAATATCATTTAACCTCTCAGGACCACAATTTCCATCTTCACGATATACAAGGAATCATTCTTCCCCCACATAAGTGTTGGTGCTTTCCTGTATGTAAAGCACTTTGATGATTTTTTTTTTTTAATTGCAAGGGCTGTGCCAATGCTGTTTCAAATCTCTCTGCCCCCTCACATCTAGGGCTTTCCTAACGCACCCCAGTGAAAGGTTTGCCTCCGTGTGATGTTTCTAGAGGAAGATATCATTCTCTGCCCCCCCTCTTTTTTAGTGGGGTAAGGGCACAAATGGAAAAACACTGTAAGAAACGGCATGAGGTCTAACCACTTCAGGTGTGAAATGAACTTTCCCTGGCATCGTCCAGAATGTGCTCTGAGCCGCCACGCTCACTGAACTCGGGCAGGTGAGCCAAGGGTAGAATAAAAGCCTTAATTGAGAACGCCTTTGCGTGAGTGGATTTAAACAAGACCTTTCAAATTAATTTAACGTACTCTCTTTTATTTAATTCTCTTTGTTCAAATGTCAACTTTTTGTCAGAATCGAGCGTGCTGCCTCCCCTCCATCCTGATGGGTTCCTGTTTGCCCAGTGACCTTCTCTAGGTCAAAAGAACCCGCCTTCTGTGCGCAACTCTGGCTGGAGCAAGCTGGCAGGTATTTCATTTACCTGGACAGAGCATGCCCGCCGCGGCTGGTTTTTGCACCCGCAGAAAGGGTTGCTCTCTGAATGGGTCGCACTGGTTCCCACAGAGAGGCTAGGTGTCCAGAGTCGGTCTACCTCGAGTTCTCAACCAGGCTCCACCACTTGCGCTCTGTGTAATCTCGTGCAAGGTACTTGCCTCTCTGTGCCTCAGTCTCCTTATTTGTGAGATGGGGATCCCAAGTATGTCATGGGTTGTTGGTGACTTCATGTGAAGCTCTTGGCCAAGAGCCTGGCTCACTTTAAATGGGTTGGAACCACAAGCTGTGATCATTTCTACTAACGTTATGACTTTGCCAGCTTTTTTCTTACCTGCCATAGCTCGCGCTCCCTGCCAGTCCTTAGCATCTGACACCATTAGTGATGCCACTTCCTGCATCCATTCCCCACCTACTAGCAATTTAGCTTCCATGACGCTGTATCCACATGATTCTTCTCCCAACTCTTGCCCCACTTGTTATCTTCCCCTCTAGTTTTTTTCTAAACGTGCTAGAGCCCGTGTCCTCAGACCTCTTGCCTCCTACTGGCATCCTTCCTCTCAGCAATGGCATTCTGCCCACGGGCTTCAAACTTCACCTCTGTGATGATACTGCAAGGTCCCAGGATCACCCGGTGGTTCTCACGGTCTCTGTTTCCCATCATTCCACTTCTCTCCTTGTCCATTCATCCCTTCCCTCCCATCTCTCCTCCTAGCACTCCAGACCCAAATTTCAGCTCCCTGCGAGGCATCATCATCAGAGCAATCCACAGTTTTTCAGGGGCACATGGATTGCCTGCCTCCCAACAAAGATCTCCTTTCTTCCCCACACCCAACCTTTCTTTTCTGAAGAAGGGCCTCATGGTTCTCCTGGCCATGCTCATGAACTCAGAGCTCCCTTTGATTTCTCCTTCTCTTTCATTCCTCCACATCCCCACAACATGCAGGGTCTCTGGCCTCTCCCTGTCATGGTCCTGGCATATCCTAGCCCCAGATGAGACACAGCCCAGTATGTGTTGAGCTCATGGCTGAGGGCCTGGGCTATGTCTGGCATTGGGCAGTGAACGCTCTGCACATCTCCAGCCACTCTCCCCGGTTAGTCTTATGCCTGTTTCCATGTGAATCTTTCCTCCAAAGCATCTGGGGAGCTTTTAAACATCCTGGTGCCCAGGACTTTTCCTAGTCTGATTGCACCAGAATCTCTGGGCTGGTACCCAGGCATCCACACTGCTTCCAACTCCCCAGGTGATTCTAGTGTGTAACCCCGACTGCCAACTTCTGCTGAAAGAGAAGGCTAAGCAAGTCTCAGATTCAAGGTCAGGTCTTCTCCAACTTCAACAGATGGCAGGATCCCCTGGGGAGCTTGGTAAAGCATAGATTGCTGGGCTCTACCCCTAGAGTTTCTGATTCTGCAGGTCTGGAGAAAGAGGAGAAGGGGGTGCTGAAATGTGCATTTCTAGCAAGTTCCTAGGAATTGCTGATGCTGCTGGCCTAGGGGGACCAAACTCTGAGGACCGTGCACTAAACTATCTATTAGAGGCATCTGAAAGTGAGTTGATTGAGAGTGAAGTCACACTTCATTAGGTCTGAGTAGACTAAGGAGTCCTAAGTAATGCTACAGTAAACGGCTCATAGATGACCCCAATTAGCAGGAGGAAGAAGGTAGTCGCATCTTTGGTTCACAAATCCCCTATCTCTCAATCCCTTCACCCACCATAAAAAGACTATTAATGCTCAGAATCCGCTTCCAATACTTAGGGTGGTACCAGGTGCCCAACAGATGCAAAACAAATAAACAAAAACCCATGGTATGGACTCCATGGATTGTTTGTGGTTTTCCAACTCAAATTCCTAAGGGATTTCCCAGGCTCATGTGTTTAGCTCTCTTTGTTTCTCCCTCTACTTGTCACCATACCTGTATCTATCTGCCTACCAACCATTACCTATCTGCCTGCCTGCCTGCCTATCTATCCACCTACCTACCTACTTATCTTGCTTTGAAAAATACGGGCCTTTGGACTAGCCTAAGGCAGCTCTCACAAATGTGCAAAGGATACGGATGCCAACAAGACAATTACAGAAATATTCCATTACTGGGAAGAATGTGGTTTCTCCTTTTTCATTTCATTTAGGTTTTAAAGGTAATTCTGACCTGGCAGGCAGATAAATCTGTATTCAACATCTCCTGACAGAGATCATTGTAAATAGCATTCCTACTCGAATTCTTGAGACTTTATAGCAAGAAAGAAAGATGATGGATATAATCTGGAATGGAGTTTATAAATCTTTTCAAGACCTGATTCTTCCCCTACTTTTCTGAGCATCTGTATTACAACCAGCTCTTTAGCTAATATTGTTCTTGTGCAGAAAAGCAAAGTTTACCAGAGCTGTCTTGACTGTGAGCACTTTATAAGAGAAGGATGCCTCTGAATTCTGAGCAGAGGGAAAAAAAAAAAGTTACCATGAGCTGTACCAGTTGAGCTAATGGCACAAATGAGACTTAAGAACCAAATGAAAGAGTAGAAATAGCGCGGGTCCTCATTGCTTGCTAAATTGGGGGAAAAATCCTACAAAGCTAAACTAAACCAGCTCATTAGTCAGTCCTTAGTCATATTCTAAAAGTGTGGATTAATCAGGAAGCAAGGGAAGAATGGAGCGGGGCCCCTGCCTCCCATTCTTTGAAGCATGATAGAATGATGAGCCCCACATTATAAGCCTTTCTGCCATCACAGACCAACCGAGTTAAGCTCATTTCGGGCGGTTATAAAGATTCATGCAGCAATTATTTAGAGGCTTGCACATCCACCCTTTAATCAGGCTGGGGAAACGCACATGCCAGCTATTTTCTGAATGTTTAGCAAGGAGGAAAAAGCAGGCATGATTCTAGAAGCGATTTCTCTCTAACTGCCTTGGAGTTTACACTTCCCAGCTTCTATCCCAAGACTCCTTGTGGTGAAGCAGAGGCCCATCTCTAAAAGTACCCAGAAAGGTCGCGAGAGGTTGATAATGGGGACCCACTTGGCCTCCAGGCTCTGACTCCCTTATGAGACACCCCAGACGGCAGCCCCCATGATTCTCTGGCGCGCAAGCTCCTTTCCCACGTCCCTGCAGAACTTGCATCCTGTGTCCCAGTGCCTGTTCATCAGGGCACATTTTTTACCTCCGTGTTGGACTTCAGACCATATATCTGTCCGGAGGACAGATTCAGAGTTCAAGCCTCCTTCATATTGCTCCCATCATCCAGGACCAGCTCAAAAATATTTACTGAATGAATCCATGAAGGGGTAAATGGCAGATATCAGAGAGTTGGGTCAGGAGCCACACACCTCCACCGGGGAGCTTCCTTAATTCTCTGCTTCCCAATCACGAGCCACACTTTGGAGATAAGGCCCCTGCTCACCAGATTCCATGCTTCCGCCGAGTCCTTCGCCCTCCTCACCTCCATCCAGACACACCTGCAAGCTGGTCTCTGCCTCAGCATTTCAAGCTTTCCCCAAATGCACCATGTTCTTTCGAACCTCCATGCCTTCACACTTGCTGTTGGCTTTTCCTGAAAGCCCACCTGCCCACCCCAGCTGACAGCCAGCCATGATTTAGGATGCCAGGCAGGCGCCCGCTCTGTGGGCAAGTTTCCCAATCCTGGATCCAACCCAGGTTGGGAGGGCCTCGCTGTGCCATTCTCCCCTCATCCCGTGCTGCCACAAACTAGATGAGGGTCTCCCTGAGGCCATGTACCCGGTCTTAATAATGGCTCACTCTCTGTATATCGTATAATGTGTCTGTAATGGTAGATTCTCCAGTAAATATTTGTGGAATCAAAAGAGGTAAGTTGGATCATTTGAAGGCAGTAAAAACTCCCTGAAAGAGGCTTCTTACACCTCTAAAAAGATTATCACAGACAACATTAAAGATTGATTGTCACCAGTTAAGCCGGTGGTTCTCAAAACGGTCCAGACCAGCTGCAGCAGACACTACCTCGGGATGCGTTGGAAATACAAAGCTTCAGGTCTCCCACCCCGGAAACTAATGAATCAAAAATTCTGATACAGGGCCTAGACATCTGTATCTTATCAGCTCTCAAGTGGATTCTAGGGCTTGCTTCAAGAACATCTGCTTTAATTAATTAGAAGGAATATTTGGGGAAGAAGTATGTAGCAGTAGGAACAGCAAGTCCACTGGAATCAAACAGAAGTGGTTCAAATCCTAGCAGCTCTGCTCGCTTTGATGGCCAGGCGGATCTGCTCAAGTGAGCCAAACTCTGGGGGGCTCGCTTTCTTCATCAAGAAAAGGCAAAGGGACCAACGCTAGTGGCCAACTTAAAATGCCTTGTACAGTGTCTGTGACTAAATGTTTAGCAGAGGGTGGGTCTTCACTGATTGCTTCCCCAAAAGTCTGCCATCGAAGATTTATCACAATTAATGAATCGTTGAACACCACATCAAAAACTAATGATGTACCACGTGTTGGCTAACTGAACATAATAAAAAATAAATAAACCCCGCAAATCTCAAAAAAAAAGAGATTCACCCCAAAAATATTCAGGTCGAGGAGGAACCACAATGCTGTGTGGGCCAAGTATCTGAGAAGGAAGGCATCCATTCATCTCTTCCGATTCTCAGTTCACATCAGCATGTTAAAGACTCTGAGAAATTTTTCAACTTTTTTCAAAACTTTGATCCAATCTTTTTCAAGGTTTTTTTGTTCGTTTGTTTCTTTGGTGTTCTGTTCTTTCTCCCTCCTCTCCCTCCCATCCTTCCTACTGGGTGGGGTGGGGTGGGGTGGGATGGAAGGCTGGAGGAGGAGACTGGGAGGCAAACATTTTGTTTCTGGTTATTTAGGAGGATAAAACAAACAACGTTCGGATTTGCATGTTATATTGTTTGTTTTCTTATTGGAATTTTGGAAGAAGAATGACCTCAAGAATTTTTCAGTGACACAGTGAATGTTTGGAAAATACGAATATTATCTGGCAATCAGCCAACAAACATTTATTGAATACATACTAAATGTCAGGCGCCCTCTTGGGTGTTGAGCATCCAGAAAGAGGGGAAAGAACAAATTTGGGTCAGGAAGGCCTGAGGAGACGGAATTTGAGCCAAGTGAATGAACAAGTCAGAGACAGGAAGAGAAAGAGAAAGAGCTGAGCATCTGGAAAGAGGCCACAAGGCTGTCAACGGAAAAAGCTTGGTGCTTTGGAAGAATGCAAAGAGGTTTGGTGTTGCTGCAGAGTGGGGAGAATAAAGACTAGGAAGAGAAGAAGTTATGAGTGTTATGTTGGCCAGACGACATCACAGTAGCCCCACTACCTGGTTTGATTTTATTCTAAGTGCAGTGAAAACCTCTTTTACTAAATATGCTGCTTTGGCCTAATTTTCAGGCCCGAGAATCTTGCCCTATATTCTCTGTCTTTACTGGTGAATCACAGAAATTTCAAACGCCACGAAAGCCCAGTATTTTCTCTCCATCGACCCGTCGCCTCACCAATCCCTCGCCCCACTGCGCTCCCGCTCCTTCCAAGTGACACCTCTGGCTTCTCGAATGCCAGGCACTGTGCTTAACAAATAACAAACACAGAAAGGTAAAGAAGACAAAGCTTCCGCTCTTCAGGAATTGATCATCTAATAAAATACTTACAATGTGAAAGAGGCTTGGTAGAAGTATAAATGATTATGCTCATCGCATCAAATGACCTTGCCATATTTCTTGCGGGGAGTCAAAATGCATATTGGGGCTAAATCTTTGGGAGGAACGAAACGCCACACAATTCTGATTACTTACTACATACAATGTGTTCTTTTCCCATATTCAAAGGCATGTGAAACCTAATTGTTTGGATCCTGAATTTGTGTGAAGCACAGAAACTAGGGTAATAAGAATTCAAAGCTGACACATCAAACTTAGCTCTTCTGTCACCCATAAGACCTAATCTTGCTTAGGGGTTGATCCTGTACTTGACTGATTGTCCTACTCCAAGGTTTTAAAAGCCCTTGGAAATTATTTCCTTCTTTATTTCATTAACCAACCTCTTTTCCCCTCTAACACTTTCTTGAAATGCCTCTTATAAAGACCTTTTTCTGTTTCCTGTGGCAAAGGAAAGGAAGAAAAATAGTAGCAAGGAAGCATATGCTAAAGTAATTTAAGAGTTGTGATAAGCCAAAAGGAAAGACAAACAGCCCCCAGAAACCCACAAAGTTAAAGAGGTTGTTCCTTTATAAAGAAGTCTAATTGGACACGGCAGGGGTCTCGAGCAGTATGCTTACTTGTTTTATGGGCAGAATTGTCTACGACAATGTAGGAAGTTAAAGTCTGTGCTCAGCTTCTCTGCTATTGCTTTTCTCACATCTCTCATTCAACGTTGACCTGGAATGACCAATTTTGGAGGGAGGAGGATCATGGGAATGTATGTATCAACAGTAAATCAGAGGTACGTGCAGTTTTTAGAATCTGCCAACTCTTTGGCCTGAGTACCTATTCAGTCACTGTCCCATTTTGAATTTCTCCTGCGATCCTTCTAGTGAGTGAGCTCAGAGTAGCCCAACCCCAGTTGTTTACAGGAGGAGCTATTGAACAGTAAAAAGGCAGCAAGAGGAAAAGAAACCCAGGAAGAGGTAACGCTTTTCCACTGTGGGGCCTGCAGAGGAAGCTCAGAGTCAAAGTCAGACTTAACAAGGGAGTCTGGACAAAGGTTCTAAGTTCTCTGGGGGAGAGCGCTGGATTCTCCTATCCAGGTAGGGGGTCATTACTATGAATAAACCATAATGATAACTTGGCATGCCTCTTTCTCACTGTGCAAAGGAGACTATTTTATCCACACATTATCTTGAAGTATAATGATCCCTGTGTTATAAACGGTGAAACTAAAACAGAGAAGTTAATTAAAGAACTTGCCCAAGGTAACAATAGTCCAAATGGAAAAGGGAATAAGGTGTAGACTCTGGAGCTCTTAAGACAGGGTTTTTCAAGAGCTGTGATGGAGGCAAAATAAGGCCATGGACTCCCACTTTTCCCTGCCAAGGAAATATTTTTTAAACTCTTTTCTGGCCTTGCCCTCTGAAACATAATAGGTTTTGAAAATAGAAGCATCGCCGCCCCCACTTAGCTGCGCAAAGGATTCTGGATGGCACATGCCTTTCCATGTAAGCTCTTCCCATGTGATCTCGGCTTTGGTTCTGCATCCTGACAACAGGTCATGTTGTGCTATTGGTCACCCATGTCAGGAAAGAAAACCACTCCTTCAGTAGAGACCCTTGCAAATCCTGGCTGCACCACAACATGGGAAGTTTTGTATATCACCCTGATTTGACCCGGATCGTTCAAAACACACAACTCAGTGTGGATACGAGGTGGGCATACATCTTCCATACATGTATAAGGAACTTGTACTTAATAGACGTACCATACTTCCTCCAACTCAGGGAAGTTTTTCACATCTAATGTTCCTAAAATAAGGACTGTATAATTATCGTTCACTTTGAAAGCAGCATCGATTTTTTTTCCTCCCAGGAAATGATGTAATCGAGTCCATAGTGTGCTTACTATCGATGCTACCTTACAATCAAGGATATATCACATTTATTTATTTTTTTCTATCACAAGCCCCTTTCACCAAAGAACTTGAGGCATCTTAGAACAAAATACAAGGAAATATAAATAGAATCTACTCAGCACAGGAAGTCTCACTTTGTACAAGCCTGAATCTTTTCCAAAGCAGGCTACAGTCAAATCAAACCGTAGAAGCCTCTGGGTTATTTTGAAAAAGGAAACTCATACTGATCTTGTGCTGCTCTGAGAACGTGGGCAAGTTAGGGCCAGCCGAGTCTCGGGGTTGCAGAACTCATCGGTGTCACAGATTGCCAGAAGGAAGCCAGGGGAGCTGGCTCTGGCGTGACGATGGCCCTTCCAACCCAGGCAAAGCCCAGCACCTGTGACACGTTGGACATACTGTGGATATTTAATCAAGATGTGCTGACGGTCCATGGCTAACATCAGAACCAGAGGTTAGGCAATCTTCCACACTGCATACTCCCATGTCAGAAATAACAACAACAGCAAAAATACTTGATTTTGAATTCTTCTCCTTCTAGCTCCTCAGCAGTGACCTTAGCAGACCAGCAAAAAACTCAGCTGTGTTATAAAGATATTTGGTCCAGGCTCCCTAAAACTCACCTAACATTTTCACGACCCATGTAAGCTTTCCTTCCTATGTACTTGTTGTTAAGGCCACCCAGGGAAGTATAGAAAACCAGAGTAACCATGCAAAGGAACCAAAGAATTTGCCCATCAGAAGTGATGATTTTACTTGGTAAATAAATTAAACTCATTACCAAGAGTAGAGGTAAGATAGTAGCGTAAGGTAGGGCTAAAGCTACTGGTAGCTTAGGGGAAACCAAGAGAAATCAGTTATGAAGGTAAAAGCACATTCAGGGGCATACTGTAAGTTCAGGGTGTAAGAATTTCATTAGTTCAGTGTGTGAAAACAAATCAGTACTTTGAAACACACATGGAAGTGTGTAACACAAAATGAGAAAACATATTATGACTTAATGTATGTGAATAAATAGACAAAATCCTACAAAACACTGAATACATGGAGGAAAATAATAAAAGGAGATCTTGGTGGTAGGAAGTTTGAGACCAGATAAAACACTGCCCACTGACAAGTCACTTGGGTTTTCTGACCCTCAAATATCTTATCTGTTAAGTGGGGATATTAGTATCCTTTATAGGGACCTCACTACAGGGTAATAATGGAAACTTTAAGTAGATAATGCACATGACAGTGTTTTCTAAAGACAAAGTGGTATGCCAACAGGGATTATTATTAATGAAAATGGTGATGGTCTTACCACCACCATCGAGGTCAATAAGCTAGATAACTGGGACTCCAAGTTCAAATACCTACAGAAGCCAGGGAAATCACAGAAGGGAGGAAAGAGAAAATGCCTGCTCCATCTAAAATGGGCATCCTCTGCTCAGCTCCAGTTATTTGTGACTGTGATATAATGCAGGAGGATAACATATTTGTTATTTCAAAAAAGAATTATGAATGTTTGTATAAAATATCCTGATTTTTTAATGTTGTCACCTAAATAAAAACATTTTAAAAATACCAGCAAAAACAAATCCAAATAGGTTAGTAAGCTCATTTTCATTGTTCATTACCTCTGAGATAATATACGCGAGCTTATTCCTCAAGATAGAAAATGTTCTATTAACATAAATGATTATTATTTAATATCATCATATCACCATCATCATCAATCCAGAGGGGCAAGAGTTTATTTTTAGAGTGGGAGCTGGGCGGGGTAGCAGAGGGAGTGGGAGAGAAAGAATCTTAAGCAGGCTCTACACCCAGCACAGAGCCTGATGAGAGGCTTGATCTCACTACCCTGAGATCATGACCTGAGCTGAAATGAAGAGTTGGACACTCAACTGACCGAGTCACCCAGGTGCCTCCAGAGAGGTAACAGTTTTAGTCTCTTGTCTTTGGGACAAGTTGTTTTTGTGCTTTTAAAGAGAGTTGACACACTTGGCAACTCAAGACATCTATTAAAATAGAGTAAATACGTTATGCTTAGTTCTTGTGCTTTTCCTAGAATCGTGACATTTGAAAGTTGGAAGAGAGCTCTCAAAACATCTGGCTCCAGTTCTCCTACACTACAAAGATATACCATATTCATGAAATAGACGACTGTTGTTAAAATGTCCACACTACCTAAAGCAATGTATAGATTCAGTGCAGTCCTCATCAAAATACCAATGGGATTTTTTCTCAGAAGGAGAACAAAGAGCCCTAAAATATGTATAGAACCACAAAAGCAAAGGCAAATAGAATAGGCAGGGCAATCTTGAGAAAGAAGAACAAAGCTGGAGGTATCATGTTCCTGATTTCAAACTATACTATAAAGCTCTAGGAATCCAATCAGTATGGTACTGGCCCCAAAATGGACACAAAGATCAACAGAACAGAACAGACATCCCAGAAATAAATCCATGCATATATGGTCAAGTAATCTATGGCAAAGAGGGAGGAGTATACAATGGGGAAAAGACAATCTCTTCAGTAAGTTGTTTTGGGGAAACTAGTCAGCTACATGCAAAAGAATGAAGGTGGACCACTATCTTACACTATATACAAAAATAAATTCAAAGTGTTTTAAAGACTTGAATATAAGGCCCCAAACCATAAAATTAGAAAAGAAAACATAGGCAATAAGCTCTTCGACATCAGTCTCAGCAGTATTTTTTGGATCGGTCTTCCCAGGTAAGGGCAACAAATATTAAAATAAATAAATGGGATTAAATCAAATTAAAAAGCTTCTGTATAGTGGGAAAAAAATGAAAAGGCAACATAGAGAGTGGGAGAAGATTTTGCAAATCATCCAGTAAGAACATGAGTTAATATTAATACAAAACAAAACACAAAACAACCTGATTAAAAAATAGGCAAAATACATAAATAGATATTTTTCCAAAGAAGATATAAAGAAGGTCAAAGGCACAGGAAAAGATGCTCAATATCACCAATCATCAGAGAACACAAATCAAAAAAAACTACAAGGAGATAATCACCTCACATCTGTTGGATTAACTATTAGCAAAAAGACAATAACAAGTGTTGGTGAGGATTTGGTGACTAGGGAACCCTTGTACTCTACTGGTGGGAATGTAAATTGGGGCAGCCACCATGGAAAACACTATGGAGGTTCCTCAAGAAGTTAAAAATAGAACTACCACATGAGCCAGCAACTCCACTTCTGGGTATTTATTCAAAGAAAATGAAAACAACCATTTGAAGAGATACATGTTTATTGAAGCATTATTTATAGTAGCCAAGATATGGAAGCAACCCAATTGTCCATTGGGAGATGAAAGCATGAAGAAGGTATGGACAATGGATTTTATTCAGCCATAAAAGAGAATGAGATCTTGCCATTTGCAGCAACATGGATGAACCTAGCAGGTATCAGGCTAAGTGAAATAAGTCAGAGAAAGACAAACACTGTATGATTTCACTCATATGTGGAATCTGAAAAACAAAACAAATGCAAAAACAAAACAGAAATAGACTCCCATGTAAGAAACAAACTGTTGGGGAGGGGGACAAAACAGGTGAAGGGGATGAGGAGGCACAAGCTTCCAGTTATAAAATAAGTCATGGGATGGAATGTGCAGCACAGGGAACATACTTATTAACATTGTAATAACTTCGTATGATGACAGACGATAACTACACTGATCCTGGGGATCATTTTGTAATGGATATAAATATCAAATCACTACGATGTACACCTAAAACTAATAGGATATTATATGTGAATTACACTTCAATAAAAAGAAATCCTCCCAACACTACAGAAAAAAAAAAAAACGAAGGGTCCAGGAGGACAGGTGACCACTGTAATAACACGGGGAGTTCTCTGGAGAATTGGGACTCAGGTGTGATTTCTCTGGCCCCCACTGTCTCCAGGGGTCTTCACTTTTTTACCATGACTTTCCTTCTTTGTTTTGCAGATTCTTTTTATCTTCTGAACACTCTCAGCGACTTCAGATCAATAAAGAGAGGCAGAAAAGGCCAAGTCTGCCCAGTGTAATAGGACTTTTTTCCCTCCCTGTGAATTATTTTCACAACCAATCTTCAGGCTCTTTTATTCTAACCAGTTTCCAGTGTTCAAAAGAAGGGGCACAGGTTAGCAAAGGAAATCATAATACCAGCATCCTAATATTTAAATAAGTGGTGTCCCATCCTATCTCTTCCCATTTTTTTTAAAGCAAATTGCTTGACCTGAGTGACAAGACCACGAGAAGAACCCACACAGAAATAGGTGTAGGGACATAAGCGGGTAAAGGTCCCCGCTCCTCTCCTGCAACAACACAATCTCTGATGGAACTGTATCAAAGGCACCAGGTACTGCAGAAAGAGTAATGTGTAAAGCAGCATCTTATGCAGGCAGAGTGGAAGGGGTGGGTAATGGTGATGTGCCCCGGGGAGATGGAAAAGGTCATTCAGATGAAAATAAGCTTGGGAACTTGGAAAGAGTGCTCCATTACCACAGATGGGAAGAAAACACAGTATCCAATCACATGGAACAGATTGAAATGCGATTCCAGTCAAGTGTGAATGCCACCGAATGCACTGTAGAACTATTTGGGGAGCTGGCACGAAGGCATACCAGTCCTGTCCCCACCCCTCAGTCCACGGTTGGACATCGACACAATTCGAAAGCAGGAATTTGTAAGGTCATCACTTGCGCAAATGAAGCTCTATAAATCCTAAGTGAGGATGAGGGACTGGGAAGTGTGATGAAGATATATTAGGGGTCTTTCTGCACAGGGGCACTGACTGTTCTGCTGCGGTGTTAAAAAGATGTGACACCACCGGCTTCATTTATTTATTTTTAAAATTTAAGCAAAGGGATGCAGAGTCTGCCTCTGGAGTGGAAGACAGGGCGGGGGCGAAGGAAGGGGGGAAGGAAGGGAACGATTGATCACTGCCTTTATTGTTAGCTTCCCATGGTTGAGTGTTCACTGATAGAATTGGTTTGACTCCAAGATGCTGTCTTAGAAACAATTATTGTTTTCCACTAAAATACAACTCCAGCAGAAAACATTAATTTAAGTGATAACTGCCTAAATGCTTCAATATCAAGAATGCGTGCGTCCTCTCATCTTTGGATTTATAAGCCAAGAAATCAGGACAATAAGCAACAGAAATCATAAAACAAAAGATTTGATAGAAAATGACAAAAGAGAGGGCTAACGTTGGCCCGAGGGGAATCTGGGAAAGGCTGCTACTAGCATTCTAAAGTGCCACACCATACAATGTGACAGTTTCTTACGATTCTAGAATTTAGCTATTAACTCTATTTGCTTTCTTTACTGGCTTTTTGCCTTCCTTTGCCAACCAGGCTGCCCTACGCCATGCGCCAGAAACGCTTTCTTCATACTTTACCTCTTCTACTTCAGAATGAGGCAAACAGCTTGCGAGCCAGGGTCAGCCCCCACTACTTTGCTGGACTATTCTTTAGAAACTGAAAATATCCCCTGGCCACCTTCCCTCCATCCTTTGACTTTATTCATTATTTGTTGTTCATTCACCTGACATTTCTTAAGATTCTGCTATGTGCTAGGCCCTATGCCGGCTGAATGTGTAGACTAAAACAGAACACAGGGAGATTTGATTCTCGTCTTCAAAGAGCTTAAATCTGACGCTGAAGGCAGTCAAATGGCACGGGCAGTTCAGTAACAGAGAGACACGGGAAGGGAGATTAACCCAGACTGGGAAGATCAGAAAGGTCTCTTGGAGAGAAGAGCACCATGCGCAGAGATTCTAAGGCACGGCTGTAGCATATTCAGAAACTGTGTGTGGGGGTGGGGGGTAGGGGCATGGTGAGAGATGGGGGTGGAGAGGGGCACAGGAGTCTTTTACAATAGGCTTAGAGGTATAGACTATACCCAGGGGACAAGGGGGTCCCCACCAAAGCGTTTTGTGTGTGTGTGTGTTTTAATTCTTAATTTTTTAAAAAGATTTTACTTATGTGTGTGTGTGAGTGAGTAAGACAGAGAGAGGGAGGGAGCAGCAGGCAGAGGGAGAAGCAGTCTCCCTGCTAAGCAAGGAGCCCGACGCGGGGCTGGGTTCACGACATGAGTCAAAGGTGGATGCCTAACCGAATGAGCCACCCAGGAGTCCCCCACTGAAGAGTTTTAAGTAGCAGAGATACTCTTTCAGGAGACCCTGCAGATTGAATTATGAATGGGCTTAGCAGACAGACTAAAAGAAAGACAAATCAATCAGAACTACTTAGCTCTCTGGGCCGAAGATAACACTAACTTGAGCTAGGGCAGTGGCAGCAGAGATGGAAAAATATGAGTCAAAGTTGATAAGGTCTAGCAATTTATTCTAGGTAGAACTGACTGATGAGAAAGATGCCTTCTAGGTGTTGGATGTGAGCTCATGACTGGATGATGGGCCACGCCCTGAGATGGAGGAGACCAGTGAAGAATCAAATGGAGGGACGTGTTTGGGTTTCAGTCTGTTAAGTTTCATTTCAAAACTGTTGCATTTGAACCGTCTTTTGGACATCCTAGTGGAAATATCCAGGGGCATTTAGATACATTAGGTAAAAGATTTGACCTACAGACATGGACAGCAGGGCCATAAAGTCATCAACAGTAATTTTAGTTTTGACTGTGAATGGTCTCCCCGTGGGAGCATGTGTAAAAAGTAAAGGGGGAAGGGCCTGGGTTTTAACTTACAGATACCTTGGCATTTAAGGAATAAACAGAGAAAAGGTATTCATAAGAAGACAGAATTGGTCAGAAACAGAGGAATGAGGAAGAGAAGAATGGAGAACCACAGATACCAAAGGAAAGGGCATTTGAAGAGGAAGGAACAGGACCGAAGGGAAGTGTGAGATGTGATGGCAAATGTTTACTTAATTGAGCAAATAGGAGTCTATTGGGAATGTAGTTGAAGTAGTTAACAACTAAGGAAATATAATAGGTTGCAGAGTATGTGGGAAGTAAGAGAGCAGAGAGGATAGCAAACAGTTCTAGAAACTTTTCAAGGAGAGGAATAATTTCCTACATATTCAAGTCTCGTTGGCAAAGATCCTCCAGAGAGGGAATGCTTGATACAGGAAGAAGGTGAGATCAGATGGGATTTAGAACACAAGTGCAGGCAAAGAGGAGGGATGATGCTTTTCCCCTTGTGGCAGAAATAAGATAGGAAGCTTTGAGCTCTATTCCCACATATAACATCCAGTAGCTTTGTCGTACTTCCTATTCAGCTGGCTGAGGCTGTGTGTTGAATTATGTCCCTGAAAAAATATGTGGAAGTCCTAACCCTTGGTATCAGTGAATGTGATCTTATTTGGAAATAGGGTCTTAGCAGATGTAATTAAGATGAGGTTATACAGGATCAAAGTGAGCCCTAAATCCAATCACTGGTATCCTTACAAGGAGAGAGAGATTTGGAAACCCAGAGACACACACAGGGAGAAGAAGGCCATGGAAGGGTGGAGGCAGAGATAGGAGTCGTACTGCTACAACCAAGAAAGGTCAAGGATTGCTGGCAACCATCAGTAGCCAGGAGAGGGAAGGAAGGATTTTCCCTGAGAGCCTTTGGAGGGAGTGCGGACCAACTAACACCATGATTCTTGACTTTTAGCCTCTGGAACTTTAGGAGAATAAGTTTCTGTTGTTGAAACCATCCCATTTGGGGTGCCTTGGAATAGGAACCATAGGAAACTAATACAGATTGCTAAAACCATGCATTTACTAGGCAAGTACCTAGAGATTATGGCTGTACCCCCACAAACTAAGCATTAGAGGCAACTAACTCAAAGGCATCATCAACTCAGGACAGCAGCTACTAAAAAGAACAACAAAAAAAATATTCCTTAGATCCAAGGAAGACAATGGATTGGACAAACATGCATCTTTTTTCATCACACCATATGGTACTTTCTTCTGTTCTAACAGTGATCAAGCTCACACCCACAATCACAGATGATCTTGGTCTAAAAACATTACAACGACCTGCAGTCAACAGGCCCAAGTAGGAAGGCCCCTTAAGGATGCATCTATATTTTAATGCTCCTGTCTACCACTATCCGTTTAAAGCTGGATCAATAAAGATGTCTTGAATGCATCTCGACCTGCACCAAATGTTAAATGATACAGAGAGACCAGAGAAATGACCCTTGTCTTTAAGTGGTGACAATTTAATGTTGACACAAGTGACTTATATGCATGAACTATCAAGAGAATATTACAAATCAGAATGTAATGAGGTGCTAAATTGAATAAGGCAGACTATAAGACTGTTGTGCTCTTCTGACTGGCTCTAGCTGGGCAACATTGGTTGGAAAAGCTTTGGGTAAAAGATGGGGCTTGTGCTGGGATGGATGCCGGGTTATTCATGAGGAAGCATGGTAGTTACATTATCCTTTCTGGCTCGTGGGGGCTAGGTTGGGATAAAGAGCTAAAGCCCTAACAATTCCACAGTGCTCCCTAATCAAAAGCAGCAGAAATAGACAGACCTACAGATCTGATGAAGATGCTCCAGCGCCTAACCATTCAAGTTCACAACACCTGCTATGACCTCAAACACGTTGCCCCTAATCAGTATCTATCTGTTGAATGACAATATGTCTGAGAATATCCAACAGCTACAAATTAGAGTTTCTGATATTGTACTGAGGGTTCTGCATGCCCCATCTTTTGGTCCTTCTTCGGAATTTTTTTCTTTTCATCAAGATTTTTTAAATGAATTGAGTTTAAATAATCAAATACGTATACAATGTTTGATTCAAAAATAGCAATCATTTCCATCACCAGGTTTTTCCTTCCCAGAGGCAACCACATTTACCTTTTTTTAGCTGATTATTTTGGTATTTATCTCTATCTATAAATATCATGCTTTGCTGCTATTTCTTGCATTTTCAATTCCAGGCAATCTCTAGTAGCTTCTCACTACAGAAAATGCCAATCTAGGCTTTTTGCTCTACCTGCCCAATCCGCACATGTACCTTCTTCATCTCCCTATCTTTCTGCAATAATGTTGGCATTGTTATTCAACGTTAACATTATTACCCATGTAAATGCTATTCAGAGCTGAACATGTAGTCAAAGAGGAGTATTTTTTAATTTTTGACTATTTTTTTCTGGACTTGTATTTTTGTGATTTAATTTCTATGCACTCATCACTGTGGAGACCGATGCCTTTGGGTCACGTTCCCGTTGCTCTACTTAATTGCTACGTATCTGTGAGCAAGTTACTTAACCTCTCTGTGCCATAGTTTTCCCTTCTGTAAAACATGGATAATAGTAATACACAGTATCATGGTGTCAATATCCTCCAGACAAAATACCACAAAGCACACTGTGGTCGAACAAAGTTGGGTTTATTAACTCACTGCAAAGAGCATAAAGATACACAATGGGGAGCCATGGGGTGCTCTAGTAGGAGGGTATTACAAAGGGCTGTTGTTAGGTGATTTTAGAGAAGGTTCAAGGAAACAGTTTCACTCGGCATTTGGTGCTATCAGAGAAGGGATGATTCTGTGATCAGCCTTCTCAATGTATTGTATCTATAGGAAGGGCTGATAAGAAGAGGCTAATGCTGTATTAGGTAAAGAAAGAACAGTCATTCATTTTAGCCTGGAGAGGGAAACGTTTTGAATTTTTGTGTTTGGAATTGTAACGCTGCTTGTGTCTATGTTTAGGCAATATTATAAAGTGGTGTTATTTTCATTTCATCCTAGTCACAGAGTGGCCTTCTTGAGTACTGGTGTTCTCCAAGACTGTTTTTGTTCAAGGAGAGAACACCATGACCCAGCCAGGAATGCCAGGCTAGCTCCTAACAGCACCTATGCCTGGACATTAGTATCAGCCTGGTTCCCACCACCTAGAGCTACTTTTCTATGTCTCAGTTGTAAGGATTAAATGAGCTATCATTTATATAAAAAATAAATTAGCAAAATGATTGCCTTAAAATGTTTGTTATAAGACACTCAAAGCATGGGCAACAAAAGAAAAAATAGGAAGGTGGACATCAAAATTTAAAAAAAAAACTTTGATTATCAAAGGACATTCAATAGAGTGAAAAGGCAACCTGCAGAATGGGAGCAAATATTTGCAAATCATATTTCTACTAAGTGATTGATATCCAGAGTATATAACTAATTCCAATTCAACAATAACAAAGAGCAAACCACCTTATTAAAAAATAGGCAAAGGACTAGAGTAGATATTTCTCTAGAGATGACACACAAATGGCCTATAAGTACATGAAAAGATGCTCAAGATCACTAATTGTTAGAAAAATGCCATCAATGGTATATCCCCTCATGCTCATTAGAATAGCTATCCCAATAAAAAAGGAAAACAGAAAGTGAACATTAGTAAGGATGTGGAGAAATTGGAACCCACGTGCATTGCTGGAGAAAATGTAAAACAGCACCACGGTAAACAGTATGATAAGTCCTCAAAAAATTAAACATAGAATTACTGCATGATTCAATGATTCTCCTTCTGGGTATATACCCAAAAGAAATCAAAGCAGGTCCTGGAACAGATGTCGGTATGCCCATGTTCCCAGCACCATTATTCACAACAGCCAAAAGGTAGAAACAACCCAAGTGTCCACTGACTGATGAATGAATAAACAAAATGTGGTATAGAGATACAAAAGAATATTGTTCAGTCTTTTTTTGTTGTTGTTCAGTCTTAAAAAGGTAGGAAATTCTGACACATGCTACAGCATGGATGAATCTTAAAGACACTGCACTAATGAAATAAGTCACAAGAGGACACATATTGTATGATCCTTCTTCTAGGAGGTACCTAGAGTAGTCAAATTCATAGAGACAAAATAATACAGCGGTGGTAGGGGGTAGGACAGGGGAGGGGAGGAACAGAGTTAGTGTTTAATCAGTACAGAGTTTCTAGTGGGGAAGATTAAGATGTTTGGGATGGAGGAGGGAGATAGTTACACAACAATGTGAATGCACTTAAAGCCACAGAACTGTGTGCTTAATAATTGTAAAAATGGGAAAGTTCCATATAAGTCACTATAATAAGCTAATGCTAGGTTAAAAAGTAAATAATATCAAACTTCACCTTTGTTCCAACTAAGTTTCCTTTCAAGATACTTAAAACAAAAGAAAGCCATTTAATATTCAAAACTTTTACGTTTTATTACTTTTATTAACTGTTTTAGAGGTTACAAAAATAGGAGACCTATTACGTTGTTCATAATATCATAATGTTAGAAATTAGCTGAGGCTGAGCTATAATTTGAATCCAAGTTGTAGGAACATTAGAGTCTAACTCTTAAGAATGTGGTTATTCTTTATTCTTTGGGAGAAAGATCAAGAGATTTACCAGAGGCTAGGACTATAACTTCTGTTGAAACTGCCCATTCGTAGAAGAAATCTTTTCATTCAACAGAGAATTTAGAGATCTCTAATAAGGGATTGGGGCCACCTCTTAAAATGGCTATTCAACAGTCTGAGGGAAGCTACTTAGGATTAAATGCACTCTTTAAGGGAATTTGGGAGAAGCTGAAGTTCTGCATAAAAAATTGCTAGGACAGGAAACTGTTAAGATGTGGCCTATAGCTCCTATTCTCTAGGCTTGCCCAGGACATCTTTTTATATGTACCAGGGAGCAGGGACAGAGATGGAGAGGTAGAATGTACACAATGCTTATCGACCTTGGGAATTTTGTCAATAGCAAGATTATTTGCTGAAGAGGAGCAGTTCTGTGCCATATGTCACTTCTCTGCTGCGCATCTCCAAAGGAATTACCTGTCCATCTTGCCTGTGTGCTCATTTGCACCATGGTACAGAAGAGCGGTCCCAACCCTGGTGGTTGGAAATTGCTGGACCTTCAATCAAAAAGTGTGTCTGTGTTACAAGAAGGCACACATGGGTGGGTGGGGGGGGAGGTGAGGGGAAGGTCTGATCTCTATTTGATATGTTCCTGGGTCAGTTACCAGAGAACCATCAATTCCCAATCCTCAGGGTGGGAGAATAGCTTTGGAGGCCAGGGTGAGTCTCAAGGAGCCCAGGTCAGTGCTGGAGGCACTGTGCTTTTTCTACTTGCTGCTGGGAGTGCTTTCAACATTTTCAGCCAAGTGTTAGAGGACCCCAGATCAGGTTTCTCAACTTCTCCAGGAAAACTGCAAGGAGCTGCTCTGCACAATCCTGTAGATCTGTTCTGTCAATGGCCCAGAGGGTGGAGTGAAATCCACACTATACGGGAAGAGGGGCTTGGGGGGCCTGTAGCTGGGACAGCCTGGACAAGCTGGACACAAGAAACTTATAAACAACATGGCAGGGCAAGAATAGACCTTTGGGACCAAAGGCCAACCTTGAAAGGTAGAGAAGCAGAAGCGCAGGATAATTGAATGACTTGCCAAAGATCAATCGGTGAATTAGGGACAGAGCAGAGAACACCCAAGTTCCCCAACTTCCACTTTGGAGCTTTGCCATCACGTTCATGCTCCCCAAACTTGTGAGACCAGAAGAATCGCTTAAAAGGAGCCATAAAACCATAACTCCTGAACCCTCTAGAATTTAGTAAACCAAAGTCTAGGAGAATGGTGTGGAGATATGGGTGCTTTTCAAGCAGAGAAGAGGAAGAGTATTTTGTGATGCTGTATGTTTTTTCAACCTTTTAAAAACTATAACCATGCCCCTCAAGATAATGTTTCAGTGCATTCTGTGTATCTCAATAAGCTACGCAAATATTTTAGAGGGTAACATTTAAGAGAGGGGCAAGGGAAAAAATCTCTGAAATTAGGAAGGTTGGATTTGAAACACAGGTCCTTCATTTCCCAGCTTTGTGATTTGGTAAGTTACTTAACTTCTCTGTGCTACGGTGTTTTCATCAATAAAATGGGTACAATATGAAGACCTTATTGCATTGGGATGTGGTGGGGGACAAATAAAAGCAAATGAAGGGAGGTATAAAGTGCTTAGCCTACCAGCTAACATGAAGGGAAGAAGAGGGTCTCAGGCAGAGAGCCAAACCCTGTGTGACTGCGCATTTGGGGCAGGGGCAGGTGCTGTCTCTGTGATCTCCACAGCCTTGAGATAGCATCCTAGACTTGTCTGTGCTGCCCAGGGGGCTGGGAACTCCTCTGGAGGAGAAGCAGCCAGGGCCAACCCCTGCCTGGGCACCAGGAAGGGTTTATAGGGAGCCTTGAACATCTGGCTCAGATATCCAGGTTGATTCAGGGAAGATTTTGGAACCAAGTGGCTCATGCACAACACAAAGTCAATGTGATAAATGGAAGGATGTTGGGACTTGATTTCCTGACCCCAAAATCATGAGTTAAGAAGGAAGTCTCTCCGAGACAGGGGCAGCCTCTCCGGTTAGGACTCCCACCAGGTTCTTCATACTGGCCTTGCCCCTACTTCTAGTGATGTACCGAAGCAGGGTTTTTCGAAAACTTCTCATGTACAGAGGAACTGTAAAGTTCCAAAGTACCTAAAAACAGACACAACATGACACAAAACAGCTATATGGAATATATTTTGTAAAATAAGTGTACTTCCCCATCCTGGGACATTCTGATCTGCTGTGCCTCCTTAAATTATCCATTTTTTCCCCCATCAAACACGATGAAAAGCAATAAATTGATAAAACAAAGGAGTTACTAAAGATATTGGTTAACTAATTTATTTAACAAATATTGAGCATCTACTATGAACGAGAGATCAGAAACTCTGCGGTGAAGGTCTCCGTGCGATGGACTGAAGCTGAGAAGAGAGAGCAAAGCCTACCGAGAACAGAGGACAAGGTTTAAATGCAGTTACATTAGGAGAGGTGGCACAACCACCTCGCCAAGTACAGACTTTTAAAAAATGAGTCGGTGTTATCAGCACAGTATGATCATCAATGTGCATAGTAACTGCTGTGACCTCTTCACAAAACCTAAAACTAAATTAAATTACAGTGAATATAGCTACTTAGGAAGGAAAGATAATTTATAATATGTTAGAGGAAAAAAATTTCCCCAAACCCAAAATATATAAGAAGAAGCTTTATTAACTTAAAAAAATTCTGGGATTTTTGCTCGTCCCAAATCCAGCCCTATGGACAGTGGGGGGTGGGCCCAGATGAGTGACGGCTGTCCTAGAATTGTGGGCTTTAGTGTTCATCAGAGGATTGAAGTTTCTCCATATCTATAGCTCTCAAGACAAATTTGTAACCCAGAACATCTGTTTTTAGAGTTCTGACTACAACCTCAAAGTCAGTTAATTCCCATAAAAATTCAGTTCTGAGCAATGATATTTAAGGCCTGTTGCCAGTGGGAATGGGGTGTACATGGCCCTTTAGTAAAACTAAAGCTGATCCATGCATCAAATCAATTATCCCTGGGCTGGGCAATGTTTGGATATTTGCAGAATTGCCTTTTAACTCAAAATATCTTCTATGGCTTACGTGGAGGGCGTTTATAACAAATTTTGGCAGGAAATTCTTTAGCGTGTGTATTGTGGAAGGTTACTGAGTATTCAGTCATTGGGGATACACATTATCTCCTTTAAGACAAATTTCTTTCTGGCCCCCCATGAGGATTCATAGAATTTCCCTGAAAGCAGTTGATTTGTTTTTACCTCATGGATGTTATGCATCTTATCTACGTTTCCCTTTTCGCTTTGGTTTCTAGGAAGCTCAGAATCAAGTTTTCTGTCTATCTTAAATAATGGAACAGGATTTTACATATGAGACTATGTCTGTTTCCCACCTTGCTATATTTTTTTTCTTTACTCTTACTGTGGCATCTAATTATAGTTTCCAGTTAGAGAGATTTGTTCTAAGGTGTCACACATTGTGGGGGAGATGTAAGAAAAAGAATGAACGGATGGCTGGTTGAATAAATGAACGGATGAAGGAAGCTTTTGCTTTACGATGCTAAATAAACAAGACAATCATTAAGTTAGGTAAGCAACTGAATTCTTAGACCACTCAAGGAAACCTGAAGCTTGCTAATTTTGATGTACTATTTTCATTTGTAATTAAGACATTGCCTTAAAAAAGGGGGGAGGGCTTGGGGCACCTTTAATGCACTCAGTGACAAATGGAGACTTTCCAACTGGGACAGCTCCTGTGGCACATAGACCCACTGAAAGGGTCCTGGCAGAGACACCCTGATTACATTTCTTCTCTGTAGTCTGATGTTACTAATGAGAGTTCCAAACCCTTAAACTTTAAAGACAAAAAAACAAAAGCAAACACTCAACCATTTTTGAGAGGGGAGGTCAGCTGTTTTTAGATTATAATGTGGCTGCATGTGTATTTTCTGCCTCGTGTGCTGACAGTAAACTGCAAGCCCTATTCTGATTTGGAAGGTGTCTTATTCCTCCATCTGCAGGAGCCTCCATTATGCTGCTGCTGGGATCCAGACTTTTTTTCCAGATGAGTTATTTCATAGGATTTGAAATTATGCTTCTATATACAAGCAACAACTCTGGAGCTCACCTACCGTGGCAGAAGGTCAGAACACGGAGAGCTCAGCTATCTGGAAGAAAATGGTTGAAGGGAAAGGACAGCGCCCCTCTTCAAAGCAGCTCACCGGCTCTTCCTAGATACCTGCTCGATGGGCATAGATTGGACGGTAGAGCAATTTGGCTCCAGAGGCGCCTGGGTTTTAGTATCGTCCACTAAAGAATGCGCTACAGTCAGGGAAAATAATGACAGTCAAGGCATAAAGGGGAAGTTTTGTTGTTGCTGGGAGCATGTTTTCATGTTGCCAAAAACATTTTAGTTGTACAGTTTATGTCTGGTTTGTTTCTTTAGAATAGAGGCTCTTTGTGCAGGACACATGCGCGGTGGCTGTCCTTAGTGATGGGCCTCACTGAGGCAAGTATTAACAGCAACAACAAGGGGACAGCGGCAGATAAATTTTTCACTGTCATGTATGAGCTGGACATGCTGGGAGAGATTTTATTTCACCTAAGAAAGAGACAAAGATCAAACTGCTACCCGATCTTCAGAAGACCAGGTCACTGACAAGAGACCAACTTTAAAAAATGCTGTGCAATTAACCAGCTAAAGAGAATACAACCGCTCACGTGGTCATTTCGTTTATGCCAAGATACCTATGGGAAAATCCAGCCCCTGCCATCAAATTCAATTCAGAACACCCGACACAACTCTGTACTTTGCATCTTCTGTGTCAAACTCTATTTTCAATCCTTTATGTCAAATTTAAATTCACGGCAACTGCATTCTGATCTCGATAGAATCCCCAATTCGCCCTGGACCCCAAATCCATTCACAAGACAAAGACACACACACACACACACACACACACACACACACACACACCCTCCTAAGAGCATACATATTTGCACTTGATTTGCACTTACTTAGCTAAGGCCCAGTCAAGAATTTTGAATGACTGCCTAGTGGCCAGAGCTTTAACAAGTTTTCTGATAAGTACCTGCTGAAAACAAGGGTATTGTGCAATAGGGTCTTCGCGCCTAAGGTGAAGAAATCATATCCACACAGCTCTTGTTTGGGATGAAAATGGACCCTTGAATGTTCTGCAGTATTTTCCCCTGTTATCAACCTTAAGTGACCTGAAGAAATTGATGGGAGATGAAAAGTGGCTAAGTTTGACTCTGAACACACAGATCTGTTGCGTCCACCAAAATGAGGTCTTGATTAGGCAGAAAACCAACCAAAACACCTTATCAATAACTTATAATCTGATACAACGTCAAAAAGAAAAGAAATTTTTCAGCGTTATCACTGAGAAAACATTCTGGATGGCCCTCAGATATGAACTGACCTCTCTTCTAGAAATCATCTTTGCCCGGCTATCCATATATGCATAAAAGGATATAGTTTTTAAAAGCTCATTTTCTCCCTAATAATTGTCTGTTCTTAAAAAGCTATCAGCAGGTGCACCTCATTTCAAAAGCCTCTTGTCCTTCATAATACAATATTCATCACGATTACATAGTATGAAATAAAAAGCAGCAAAATATAAGCGAAGATAGTTCAATTAAATGCAACATAATCTCTGCAGCCAAAAAAAAAAAAAAAAATGGCTCTGTAGCTAAAATCAGGTTCCGATGAAAGAAAAAAGGGAATGTATTTCCACATATTTTTAATTATATAGAATTTCCTCAAACATGATTTTTCATAATATATTCCATTAAGTTAACATCACATTTGAAGAAAGAGCATTTTCCGATTTCATTTTAAGCCTGATTTTGAGCAATTACAGTGTCATTGTTCCGCGGTAGAAAGGTTGAATTCATTTACTGTGTGGTTATGCTAGTTATGATTGATGTCTCTTCTCCAAATGATAAACCAATCACCCCAATGATGTAATGTCATTTTAAGAGTGCCATAATCACATTTCTCTCAAACTAGAAGCTCTGATGAGTTCTAATAAAGATTTATGGTAGATTAAAGGCCTTCATAATATCAACAATGGATTGCTCATTTGATGAGAGATTTGATTAGGTAATTTTTTTGAAAAAGAATACGAGTTTACTAAATATATCAGGCCTGGCTTTGAAGAAGGGCATGGGCCATGATAAGTAGCAGTCCATCATTCCATCTTCAGAATGAATCATCTTCAGTGTGTTTGGGAGGTCCTCTCTAATTGTAGAGGTTGAGGCCAGTGGTGGCATATTCTCAGGGGTGAAGCCAAAACCCAGTCTCATCAAGGTACACTCTTGGCATGGGAAGCTCATTCTGCCTTTGATGGGATATATTAACGAACACCACGAGTGGCCAGTTCAGAAGATAACTCTAAATCCCTTGGGTCAGGAGCAATTAGTTTCTGCAAATGTCTCCCCTTGGGCCACAGGTACTTAAACCCTTAGTGTGGCCCACTCCTGTGTTTGTATGTTTTGTGAATCTTTCACCAACATGGCAAATCAAAATAAGGCATGATTATTGCTGAGCTTGGGGCAATTCTACCTAAGATCTAGAGATTGGGAGGTGAGGCAGGAGCTGCAAAATCCTCAAAGGTGGACAGAACCTTGCGACCAGTCCCTTTGCTTGGGGCAAGGGAAAACCACGGGGAGAACTCGGGCTTTAGAGGCAGGATTTATCGTGGTACCTTGCGATCAGCTTGTTAAATTCAAGTGAAGTGGCACCTGCTGAGGGTTAGAGGAGAGGTCACCCGCCCGAACACTTCAGACCTGGCAAGGCATTCGGTATTCATGTCAAGGGAACGCATTTTAATCACAAAATCATCTAAACAAGCAAGGAAGAAAAAGTCAGAAGCCAACCATCAAAAACCAAGAGATCTGAAATGCACACAAATTGGGCACGTGAGGGTGTCCAGGGTCACTCAGCTATGACCAGAATTGTAGTGATACAAAATTCAATATTCCATTGTCTCTCTGCACTTCACCTTTGAGACCCGCAAGCTCTCATGTGCAGCGGTGGGCCAGTCCCTCCCACGGAAGGAGGCCCAAGCCCTGGGACGATAAGCAAAACCTCGTCAGTGACTGTGACCTTCAATAAATGTACCCTGGAGCTGCAAGTCCACAAAGCGACAAGCGTGTTTCACCGGATGCTCCCCATGCCGCCTTCTCCCCAGCCCTTGATTCAGGGCTGTCATTTTGCCAGAGACTCGAGAATGTCACACAGACAACAGCGCGCATTCGGACGCCACAGTTTCCTTACCACTGCTGGAGGCTTGCTGGGGCCCTGAGCATGCTCTGAGCAGGTATGAATTGGGGGAGAACTCCTCATCAGGGTTGGTGTCCATGATTTGATGGGAGGTGTTGCTGTCTAGCAATGGCATCTGGCAGCTAACTGGTGGAGGATTATGGGAGCTAGGCAGCTGAGCAGATGGGAGGAGGCTAGACGAGGATGTAGGTGGAATGGGACGACCTGGGAAAGAGGACAGAGGGGTCAAAGGTCAGCAATGAGTGTCATGAGAGCATCCAGAGAAAGTTACATTGAAACTATCTCACAATACAAATATCCAAAATATTAACCAAAAAAAAAAAAAAAAAAGAAAGAAAGAGAAAGAAAGGAGAAAAGAAAGAAATGCTCCAGATGAATTTTTTCAAGTGGTTTGATGTTTCTCCAAATGTCCAAATTCATACCACAGGTAGCTACGTATCTCACAAAATGGGCATGTGTGGAAATATCCATGTATGTGGAAATATCCATGACGACTGAAATGCAACCAATCAGGAAAACCTTCATTTCTTTCTATCTTCCCTGCCACAGTCCTACTATAATTCCCCGTTGTCTTTCACTGGACTATCTTCTTGCTAGTCTCCCTTCTTTCCTTCTTGCCATACACCCACCTCCTCCCCACTGTCCCCATCCCTTCTCCACAGCAGCCAGAATAACATTTTCAAGACAGAAATCAGGTCTCATCTCTCTTCTGCTTGGCACCCTCCAACGGCTTCCTGCTACATGTGGAAAGAAACTGAAACTTCTTATGACGACTCCTTACGACGATGTTGTGTGCTCTGACACAAACTGCCTCTCCTCTCTCGACTCCAACATCAGCCTTACCACTCTCCACTCGGCCTCTTACTCCCCAGCCAACGTGGCCATCTTTCCCTCTGTTGCTTCAACGTGCCACACCCTTCTGTCGTCTGAGTCTTTCTGCTTCCTGTTTCCTCTCTGTGGAATATTCTCCCCACATGCTACCTCGCTGATATTCACAAGCCTGCCCCTTCTCTTGAAACTTTTCCTGTTTGCCTTTTTCTGAGTTTCTCACCCATGCACTCCACCCTCTGAGCCTATTTAAATTTCTTCACAGTCCTTATTGCTATCTGAAGATGGACATCTGTCTACATTATTTCCCCCCTGTACCCTCAATATTTCCCTGACGAATAGCACCTGTTGAATGAACGAGCAAAGGAACAAGACAGACTCTAATCAAATTAATTCATTTAGGGTAGAAGTAGAAAGGGCCACATATGTGCATCCTAAAGAATTGGCCAATCCCCCCATTCTTCTGACCACCATTTTGTTTTCATTTCTGTCCTGTTTGGCAGATCACAGGGGAATTCCTACAAAGCACAGCCGCCCCGGGCCACGAGGAGGAGCAGCCAGCCTGGCAAGGGGTGGGTAGTAACTTGGAGCTGCCCTTGGGTCAAAAAGTTCTTCCACACAGAACCCTGCTGCAACCTCTCTTTCACATGGCAGGGAGCTCCTGGCAGCCACACTGCTAGTGAAGATAATTGTTGTGTGTACTTTCACCTGATTCACCCTTACGGGTTGGGGTCCTCGCGATTGCTTGCCTGCTGGTGTGTTCATTTGGGAAGCTCATAAAAATGAGCCAAGAGTAGCAGCCCACAGAATATGCCCCAAAGCTGGAGGTGTGGAAAGAAAGGTAAGGTGTTGAGAAAGCAAACTCAAGAATCCGGTCAGAGTTTCAACTCAGGCAGGAAGTGTCAGAGTCCAAACAATTGTGTTTTCCTGCTTTTAAAAGTCCTATATATGCAAATATATTTTCAGGCACCTCAGATGGATGCCATTTTTTTTTTTTTTAGATGGATGCCATTTTTTGTTGCCACATTTATACCTCTTTCCTGAGCTATTCCTCAGTGCATTAAATGTTAATGATAGCTCAATTTACTTCAATAAAATGGGAGTGCCTTTTATGGATACTCTGCTGGACATTGAGAAGACAAAAATGAGCAAGACATCATTGTTACCTGCAGAGAGCTCATAGTCAAGTGGGGGAGGCAGACAGGTAAGTACATCATTTCAGTACCAGGTAATAAAGAGGACAGTGGCACGTGGACACATGGTGCTGTGGAGGCAGGAAGAGGGACATGTGCTCCAGCCTGGCCAGGCAGAGGTAAGGGTAGACCATGCAACAAGGATTCCTGGGGAAGTTGACGCCTGAGCAGTTTTTGAGAGAAAAGGGATGGACTTCTGGTAAGAGGAAACTCTTCAGACAATAACACAGAGCCACCAAGCACTAGTTTGTTACTTTTTGGAGGGTGGCAGTTTTGGAAAGAGGGAATAAGAGACTCCTACGGCTCAAGTGTTCAGGGCGCCTGTCCAGTAACACAGCTGAAGAATCATCATCCCTGAAATAGACCAATGGACAAATGGAATTTGGCTTGAAACATTCAACTTGTATCTAAAAGTTTGGGAGCCACGTAAGGCATGATGTTCTTGCTGGATGCTCTAGCTAGAGTAGCCTGAACACGTCAGAGCTTCATTGGAATTGGGGCTGTTAATCCATATTTCTCCCCATAGCTCTCCCCCTACTAACTGTCATCATGATTACTATTTTAACTGCTCATGAATTTGGGCAATGACTATCTGCCACTTTACATATAATATCTCTATGAGGTTAGAATTATAATCCCCATTTTGTAAATGAGGAAACTGAGGCACAGAGCAGTAAAACTGCCTAGTTAGCAAACGACAGGGGCCAGGAGTCACACTGAGGTTTGTGCGTTCCCAAATCCACCCTCACTAGTCTGCATGGTGTTTGCCCTAACAGCACGATGGGGCGGGCGAAGAGGAAGACCTACAATGAGAGGGTCGGGTTGATTTACCAACCATGTTTCCAGTTTCCCATCTCCCAGTCCCAAGGCACACTCAATATTTCAAGTAAGAAACATTTCTTTGAATAAATGGTTATTTATAGCAGTCATCATCTGGCAGAGTTCAAAGCTTTTCTTGTCATTTTGTTATGAAGTTCAAAGTGGCTCCTTCACAGCAGCGTTACCCTGTGCCTTCCTCAAGACCCCCGAATGTAGAGGTATCCTAACCAGGGCACTGTGAAGTCTGGGTTGACGTCCACTTAGCAGCAAGGCTCTGGTAGGGACAGATTTTAACTCACAATCGATAGGCTTTAATGTTTGTATTATTGAGGCATATCTGGAAATGCACGCTGAAGAACAAGAATGGCTGGAAGCCAATTTTTAAATTCCTTTGAGTGACTGAGGTGGAACTGAAGTTCAAGTGCAATTTTCCAGGAGCCCGATATGATAGTTGCTGTGAAATCACTCTTTACATGAATTTTTTGAAATTTTGTTCAGCATGAATTCATTTCATATAGTTCAGACAGAACTGCTTTTTAATTTATACAAATACAGACAATGGAGGAGCAGTCCTACCACAATGAACGCGCTTGCGTTACTTCAGCGTACTGAAATACACATCGCAGAATTGTCTGATTCCTGTTACTCCCCTGGTGTCTTGAAATCCAAGCTTTGGGAGCTCCTTCAGCTCCCTGATGGTACCTCCCATTACATGGGAAATTTCTCAGTCCCTAGATCTGCCCCCAATCAAATTGTATGCTGCTCTCTGTTTGCTATGTCATTTGCTAATTTGGTTCACTTATGCTACATTTTTCCCCCGACTATTCCAACTGACAGAGACCATCTGTACAGACACAGACAGGTTCCAAAGTACAGGGGGAAGAGTTGGAACTTATACAGGCTCACTTTATAGACCATGATTTCTTACTAAAACACCTGGGGTGGGGATGGGCATGTAACTTGTAACTTGTAACAGAGCCCCATGTAAGGGGCTCCGCACTTACCTGCTTCCTACTTTAGGCACTACGGAGGCTCCCTGACCCCCAAACTATTTTTGAAGTTCCACTTTGAATGTGTATAGAGTCCCCGGCAAATAAAGGGAAAACCGGTTTTAATTAATCTGTTAAAAAAGCAAAAGGAAACACGCAAAGGCAGCAATATGTCATTCATTAAACTCATATGGTCTTGTGTATGTGTGGGTGTGTATGTGTGGGTCTTTTCCAAGATCCCCATGTAAATCAAAGTCTAACTAATTATCTGTGTGACTGGATTCCCCCTCAACCTTGAAAATGGAGACTAATTTAGATTTTACTAATTTATCTTTTTCCAAATGAGTACAATTTTGGGATAGTTTCAGCTCACGAAATATTTCCGATTAAAAGACTTACAGCTAAACAAGGCAGTTCCCTAGCTAACTCTGATAGATGGGTAGTTGCTGTTTGGAACGCTGCATTGAGAAGGATTCTGGGGTGCCCTGGGTTTAGTGGGAAATGCTGTGATCAATTAGAAAAATCACAGACCAGGAGTGGAGGCAAGACAGTGGAGGCCAAGTTCTTATTTGCCAGCCTGGCTCTAGGCCTTCATTCATCAACAATTTCAGCCACAATCTAAAACTTCATTCTATACCATCAATGGTTAAAGTCACGTGGTTCTAATTCCCATTCTCTCAATGGGAATTGAGCCCCATTTTTCTCCTTAATCTGATATGGATCCAACTCCAGTTCTCTAAGAATGGGCCACACAATCTCCTTCCCATCTCTGAAGTGTAAGTGTTATCTATGAAAGTTCTGCTCTGCCCAAATCTTGTTAATATATTCACTAATTTATGGTAGAGAGCAACAGGTTGCAGATCAATGCCCAAGCTTCACTTAAAACAACTGGTTCCTATTTCATTCAAAAGATTAATGGCAAGCAGATATTAAAATGTTCTGTGTAGACAGTGCATAATTGATCTAGGTAGTGACAGGGTGTCAGGATTTTTGGTGAAAGAGAGAGATATGTTCAGGAGATGGTAAAAAGCAAACAAAAAACAAAAAGAAAGAAAGAAAGCCCACCAAAAAACCAAACCAAACCAAAACCACCGACCAACAACCCAGTACCAGGAATGATCAAATCCAAAAATTAATCCCAATGACCATATTACTACGTATAAATGAGATCTTGCTTTGTGCTCAAAACTGAGCGAAGATTTTATGTGCACTTTTCTCTTTTAGCACCCCCAACTTTTTTATGAACAAAGTACTATTATCATCCCCACTTATAGATGAAGAAACTAAGGCTAGGATGGGCTCACTTTCCTATCGTTGTATTGGCCGCAAGCAGAATCCTAGCTGGATTTGAATCCAGGCATTCTGACTCCCAAACTTAAGCTTTGAATGATTTATTCTACGATTTTCACATCAGACAAGAATGATTGCTAAAAAAATGAATGAGATGTGAAGCCCAAACCCATCTGTCTCCTTCTGGAATGTACCACTGAGGTCCTCTTAGGGGGGGTAATTAACCAGGGGAAGAATCAAGGCTCCTCCTAGAAACAGCCATAGTGACCTGTTAAACAAATGATTTGTGAGGAGGGAAAGCAACTCTCAGATGCTTGGGTAGTTCTGTTGGTTAAATGGCCGACTCCTGATTTCAGCTCAGCCAGTGATCTCAGGGCTGTGAGTTCAAGCCCTTTGTCAGGCTTCACGCTTAAGATTCTCTTTCTCCCGGGGCGCGTGAGTGGCTCAGTTGGTTGAGCAACTGCCTTCGGCTCAGGTCATGATCCTGGAGTCCCGGTATCGAATCCCACATCGGGGTCCCAGCTCCATGGGCAGTCTGCTTCTCCCTCTGACCTTCTCCCCTCTCATGCTCTCTCTCCCCCTCTCTCGCTCAAATAAATAAATCTTTAAAAAAAATAAAAAAGATTCTCTTTCTCCCTCTGCCCTTCCCCACCCTAAGGTCTCATTCTCTCTCTCTGTCAAAAATAAAAAATTTAAAAAAGAACAAAGCTTTTGTGTTGAGTATTGCAAAACAACAGTATTAACATAGGCAAAACCATTAGTTAGCGAATTCAACTGTCCTAATGATATTCCCTAATACTTTATTCAGATACCTGACTAACCATTTTCTTCCCCAGATGCTTGTGGTTTGTGAAGCCCCTATTTTTGATGGGGTTAAAAAGCAAGGTACCCTGGAGGGGAGGGGAGTGGAAAGGGTAGGGTGTCCGGGTGATGGACACTGGGGAGGGCATGTGCTATGGTGAGCGCTGTGCGTTGTGTAAGACTGATGATTCACAGACCTGTACCCCTGAAACAAATACATTATATGTTAATAAAAAACAAACAAGTTACTTATCTGGGTAAATAGAAATAATGTCAGTATCTGAGATATTACCTTCCTTTTGGTTTGTAATCAATGAACTTTTTAGAAATATGGGCTGATTTGCTTTTGAGTTCCATGAGAACATTTTTCAGGAAATGCATCAGATTTTTGAAGTGTTCTGTACATGGGGTTTGTGGAGGGCGGTGTGGCGGAACATTCTTCAAGGTATGATGGGCTCCGGAGAAGTGCTGGCGCATGGCAGCCAAGGTTACCACCACAAAAGGAACAAGGTACCCTGAAAATTTAGCTGGACACCCTGCCTCCAGCTGAAGGGACATGGATGAAGTCACTGCACATCTGTTCAGCTTATATTACATGCTAAGTATCCGGCTGAGGGATTTTATTTCTGCCCCTTCCATAACTATCGCAATACTGTCCAGAGACTCAGGGATGTGAATTACACGCCCAAGGGTCAGAACCAAGATGGGCCCTCAGGTCTGTGAACTGCCAACACTACAGTGGGCTGTTCCCAAGCCTGGAGTTGCCTTGCACCGAAATCCACCCATTATCTGCCTCTTCATCCAACTCAACCCGTTCTTAATTTTTACCCTGCCCCAAATGAAACTCTGGACTCCAGTGTATGTGATCACCTGTCTTTTACAAATGCTTGTTTCTGCCCTCATGCGTGTGGTATTTCTCTGCGCTATGCAACCCATCCCTAACCTCTTGGCCTAATTGTTTCTGTCCTCCAAAGCCCAAGTGAGGAATAGAGAGGCACAGACCTTGAAGCCAGGCTGACGGAGCTCTGCTGCTTTCTGTAGGAGTCTGAAGGCCCTACTTCACTCCTCCGGGCCTGGCTGATAATAAGAACGCTGCCTTCCCATGTTGTTGTGAATGCTGGAGAGAATACATAGAAGGTCCCTAGAATTGTGTTTGGCACATGGTAGGTGCAAGGGCTTGGATGGAGCTAACGAGACTTGCAGCTTATTATTTCTAGCTCGTCCACAAGCACCTGCTGTGTGTGCCTGGCTGTGCCATAGTTAGGGAGGCTCTGGGACCTGCTGAGGCTGGAATGATGGAGCCATCCGACCACTCGTGGGGAGAGGCTGCCTGAGGGGGGAGTCAACAGGGAGGCAAGCGGAGATAGGATAAGAAGGGGGAGACGTCCCTGACGGCGTCAGTAGGGCACCTGGAATTAGCCAGGCCTGAAACAACAAGCCAGCAAACTTTTTGATATATGAACTAATTTATTCTCCATCCTAGCTTCATTTTGTTGTTGTTGTTGTTGTTGTTTTGTTCATTAAGCCAGCCTGAGTTGTTTTTTGTCATGTAGAACCAAATGCGTCCTGCCTAAAACTCATCATCAAGCCCAAGTGAGAAAATGACTTGGCCAGTGCCGCATAGTTATTTAGTAGAACTGAGACCAGATTCCAGATTTCCTGTCTCCGGTATCAGAAGAATTTCATGTTCTGTAAGCTGACTCCCTTCCTTTTAAATCATGAGAAATCAAGCATGTGGGGTCCCAGAGAAACCACTTATGGAGGAAGGTATTTGGATTGATAAGAATATTGTGGGCACAAAAGAGGAGAGGAGAGGAGAGGACACAGGCAGGCAGCTAACTATTGGTTACCCAGCAAGCACGTGCTGCACCAGCTGTTTGTCCTCAGCACTGGAGAGAAACTCAGATCACCTTCTAGCCGGTCCCAGGCCTTACATACAGCACACTGATCTTAGGGTAGGGTGAGAGGGATTCAATTTCTTATCTACACTTTACATTTAAAAACAAAACAAAACAAAACAAAACAGACAGCAGTTTCGATTATAATTGTAGAATGCAAAATGGCCACAATGAATACGGCATCTTAAAATGAAAATACAGGCATACATACATTCGTATTTTATATTGTTATCACATTATATATATTCCCTGCAGCAGCCTGCTTATACTGAGTGCTGATGTTAGGTTGGATCAGTCATTCACAACAGGGGAGAATTTTGCTCCCCAGGGGACATTTGGCAATGTCTAGAGACATTGTGATTGTCACAATTTGTTGTGGTGGGGGGTAGAAACCAGAGACAGTGCTAAACATCCTACAATGCAGGGAATAGTTCTCTACAACAAAGAATTTCCAGGCCCAAATGCCAGCAGGCTGAGGTCGAGAAACCCTGGCTCAGCCGCGGTGATGGCTTTAGATGAGTCTACTTTACGTTACGTGGTCCATCTTTAAGGTCTTTTTTCCAGTTGATAAGAATTGGACAGATAGTAGAAGTGAAAAATTTGATTCAGCCAGCTCTTTCCCCCACCCAAGACAAGTTCAAGCAAACAAGCTCACACCGTCATTGGGAAAGTTCTTTGAGGGGGCAGGAAAATTTCCTCAGGTGAAGTCTAAGTCATCACTGAGGGAAGTTACAACAGCCTCTCTGGGGAGCTGGGCAAGATCCGTTTGTCAAGAAATAGTGGGGCTGTCCCCACAGAGGCAAGACATTCAGGGGAGTGCCTTCTGACTCAGTTGTAGCTCACGGAACCTCACCTGAGGAATTTTCACGAGGACCCATCATGTCTTGTCAGTGAGACGGTATCAACCTAACTCGCTCCATAGCACCTCATTTGAAGTTTTTATTTTTACAGAAGACCTAACTGCCCTCCTCACTCACACTTCACTGAACTCAGTAAAGCCCAGATAAGCATTTCTTGGAAACACGGTGTTTTCAGATGGCCCTGACGAAGGCATCCCGATGGCCCCCAGCTATTATACATGATTTATTGGCAGAGGGGCAAACTGCTGGACTCGCCCCGGGGAGAGGGCCTCTTTCAGGAGCGCCAGCATGAACTGTCTTCACGGTGTGGGGCTCCATGCATTCGGGTAGCAGTAGTTCATCTAGCAACTGCATGTTTATATGTCACATCTTCCTGAAAGCATTGCACTTTGGAAGGTGTCAAATATAGATCAGGCTAGAGATGGAAGGTAGAGTTTATTTTTGAACTAATATGACTTCTGTAATTTTCTAATGCCAGCCTTTCATATTCATGAGGTGAAATGCAGTGAATCTGTGCAGCTTCCCCTTTTGAGGACACAAATACACTTTACCTGCAGTGACGGAACTGTCCACCAAAAGGTGATGAACCCTCAAACACCTTCGGACCAGAAATTCCCAGTGGCTTGATACCTACACCCTAATTACATCACCTAGCTCCTTTAAGCTGACATGCCACTGTCATTCTGGTGATGTGTGGGTGTCTAGATCAGCACTGTCCAACAGAACTTTCCGTGATGAGGGGCATGATCTATGTCTACTATGTTTAATACATGTAGCTATTGAGTCCCTGGAATGTAGAACTGAATTTCAACTGAAGAACTGAATTTCCAATGAATGGACGTTTATATAGCCACATCCATATATGGCTAGCGGCCACCACATTGGGCAGGACAGTTTAGACTATGGCTCTAGCTTCCCAGTTACTGCTATCTCTTGTTCCTCTGTGTCTCTCCTCTAAGAGCCAACATAATTTTTTAAAAGATTTTATTTATTTATTTTTCAGAGAGAGAGGGCACAAGCAGGGAGAACAGCAGGCAGAGGGAGAATCAGGCTCCCCACTGAGCAGGGAGCCCAATATGGGACTCGATCCCAGGACCCTGGGATCATGACCTGAGCTGAAGGCAGATGCTTAACTGACTGAGCTGCCCAGGTGTCCCGAGCCAACGTATTTTTTAATGTACAAATTTGCTCATATCATGCTTCTTCTCTCAAGTTTCATAAGACAACCCACTGCCTACATAATAAAGTTCCAATTCTTATATGGCAATCATTTCTTGTCAGACCTCCCCATTCCCTATACTCCAACCACATCAAAGCTATTATACTACTGAATATCTATCTTTCCCTCCTCACATCCCTCCCTGTGCATGGTAGGTCTCATAGGCAGTCTCACCTTCCTCCTGAACATCTCCTTAAAGACTCAGCTCAAAAATAACCTATTTGTAAGTCTTTCCTGATCGCCCCCCCCCACCGAGGTACCCAAGACAAACTTTTATCATTGTACAGTTGACCCTTTTATCATTGTACAGTTGTCACCTCCTCCTTGAGGAGCTGACCCTGCACACAGTCAAAAATACACATATTTTTGGGGGGGCGGAGAACAGAGGGAGAAGGAGAGAGATGCTAAGCCTGGAGGCTGATGTGGGGCTCAATCTCAGGACCTTGAGATCATGGCCTGCGCGAAATCAAAAGTTGGAAGCTTACCTGACTGAGCCACCCAGGCACCTCAGAAATTCACAAATAACTTTTGACTTAACTGCTTATAACTTAACTACTAATAGCCTACTGTGGACCAGAAGCCTTACCAATAAGCAGTCAATTACATGTACCTTGTATGTTATATGTATTATATACTATATATCCTTAAAATAAAGTAAGCTACAGGAAAAAAATGTTAAGAAGGTCAAAAGAGAAAATACATTTACAGTACTGAATTGTATTTTTTTTAAAACAATCTGTGCATAATTGGAGCTGTGCAGTTCAAATCCATGTTGTTGAAGGGTAAACTGTACTTGTAATATGCTAACCTATTTGTCTAAATGTCTACTCACATGAGACTGTGAGTAGAAAGTGTGGATTATATACCTTGGTACCCTAGCACCCAGACCAAAGCTTCAATGCAATAAAATAGCAGTATGATTGGTTGATTAAAACAGTTCACTCCACAAATACTTATTAAATATATATCAAATGCATATGGCGTTGATTTCACTGTAGGCTGCTTGCATCTGCTTGTCTTGGGTATTAGGTACCTCTGAATGTGTAAGTATTTTGTTGAAAATAATTGACTCTGATTTTAAATGTATGTTTTCTTCTTTTAATCAAGTGGCTAGAGTATTAGGTTATGACTTCAGTTGATGCTCAAATGAAGACTTAGCAGTCTGTGACATACATGGAGGAAAAACTTACTGTTAGATTTATTCAGAGATAATACTTGAGTCTCCAAGATACACCTTTCAAGAGAATTTTCCAGAGTGGTGGTGTGCCTGTATTTTTTGGCTCAGCTATTGAGCTTAGAATCCAATCCCCGTGTAAGATTTGACCCCACTCTAACCATAAAGTTTCCCACCTAGGGAATTGACAGGGAGATGCGACCCAACACTACCTACCAACAAAAGGTCAGAGTGCTGAACTGTGTGGACACTACAGTCCCTTATGGAGTTGTCTGTCTGAGCTGAATAACATGTAGAAGATATGTTGGATGATTTCCTTGCCTACCTGGAATCTACATTACACTCTCAAAGAGCTTAGATGAGGGTGGGAGTAGTTGCTGGAGAAAGATTTAAATAAACTGTATGTTTATGCTAAAATTTAATTTTCAAAGGGCCTTGGAAAACCTCCCCTATAACACACGGAATCTAGCTTCCTTTTATGTTCATTTCTTGGGTTCATGGTATATGGAAATAACAATATCCACTCACTAAGATTTATGGAGTTCTTATGTGCTAGGTTTTATTTCTAAATCCTTTACATGTATAATTCTATTTAATCTTCTAACAACTCTTTGAGATAGGTAATATTAACCTCATTTTAAAGAAGGTAAGACTGCATTAAGAGGAGATAGGTTGGCGGGGGGGAAGAACCTGAGTCCGGCATATCCCACTGTACAGGAAATGACAATGGACTTTAATTAACTTTTGTAATGATGAAGTACCAATCACTGATGACAATATGGTTGGCACGGGAACCAGACTGAAGTTCAAATATTGCCTCTGCCACAAATCTGCTGGGGAACTTTAGGCAAGTCACTTAACACTTCCATGCTCAAATGTTTGATAAGCAGAATGTGTATAAATAGATATCACAGATTATTATAAATATTAAATGACACATTATATAAATGTTCTGAAGTAAAGGCATTATCTTCATCTATTAGAAGGGTATGAGCTTGTTGTCCTAGTCCCCCTCTAGGACATTTTGAGAATTAAATAAGAACTGTATGAACATACATTGCAAATGGTGAAGTGTTCTGCAAATGGTAACTGTTTTTTCATTATTGGAAGCTTTCCTTTTCAAAGGCTTTATCTGCAGAGAGCAAACAGTTTTCAACTGCAAGTCTGTGTTTTGCTATGTGCTTAAGAGACCACAAAGATAAAACATGGGCTCTAGGCAGCAGATACTTGGACCATTTCATATCTCTGCTGTCTACGCTCCCAGGACCCCACCCATCTCTCATTGACTGGTCCTTGATAAGATGCTACAGATGAGATATAGGGGGAATCTAACCACCCATAGCCAACAGAAATACTGAAAAGCTCCCCATCAAAGACATAGAAGTGTTTTGAAACCGGAATGGACAAAGTAAACTAGACTGGTGCTAAGTCTAGGCCATGAACATCATACACATTCGTTCATTCCTTCTCTGAACAGTCATTTGAAAGCCATTTCCTTGTACTGAACAACAACAGCAAAATCCCTACTAGCCAGATAGTTGGAGCACCAGAGTTAAGAGTCCAGGGCTCCTTACTGTGGCTACTAGATGCCAGCTAGATGTGTGACTTAGAGCAAACTGCTTACCCTCGCCAGGCCTCAGTTAACACATGCAATGTTACTGCACTAACATATAACAGCACCTAGTGCTTTTAAGAAGCGTGATGATGTAGTTTCACTTCCTTTCCTGTGCATGGAAGATATTCCCTTATCCTTGACAATCTCAACTTCTTCTGAACATCTCCTTAAAGGGGGTCAGGCTTCTGGGTCTTTCCTGATCACCCCCACCCACTCGTACCCAGGACATACTTCTATCGTTGTACTTGTAATACGTCAGCCACATCAAATCCACGCTGAATCCGTATTCCGAGGGAAGAGGCTAGTGTTCCTTAAAATTTTTTGAGCATTCACAGTGTTCTAGGTGGTGTGCACAGCACATTTCTTGATTAGCAATTTATGTAATCCTTCCAGCAATACTGGAAGGTACTATTATTATCCCATTTTACAGATGAGGAAACTGAGGCTCATAGAGATCGAGGGGTTTGACCAAGGTCACACAGCAAGTCACAAAACCAAGATACTAATTCAGCTCTCTATGATTAAACATGCATAGTCACTGCAACGTTAGAGCTGTCAAAACAGAAGGGCGGGTAATCCCAGCTAGGATAAGCTAGGAAGGCAGATTAGAGGAAGCAGCAGTGTGAGGGTAACACAACAATCAGTAGGGAGCTCTCCTTCAGCTCTAAAAAGTCCACAATTTCAAAATATTATTCTGCCTGCATAGCAAGTATGGAGATCAATAATTGGGTCAAGACCACAGGTGAGGTTGCATCCGAGCAGGAATTCACAACCTGACTTCCCCCATCTTCTCCAAGCCCGGCTTCCCTTCTTCATGAAGGTCAGAAGGAATCTTCAAATTTCTCTCTTCAGTCCCTGCAAAGGCAGCTGCTGCATGGGACTGATCTCTGAAGGCTCAGTACAGCCTTCAGGGAAAACTACACATTAATACGGACAGCTGGAGACGTGAAAAAAAAAAAAAAAGGCCTTAGAGGGGGCAAGATGCTTCCTCTTGGAAGCATTAAGGGAGAAAAGAAGAATTAGCTCCACCACTGGGAGCATGATAATCTTGCCCACCAAGTACACCAGCCTCTCAGCTACTCAGCCTCAGGACGGGGTGCAGAGCGACAGATCCGGGTCTAAAGTAGCACAGTGCTATGCTGTGGCTGAAAGATGTGGAAGGAGAAGGTTTCAGAGAGTTTCCTCGAAGCCCAGGCAGCCCAGCGGCCCGTGAGATACCAAGGGTGCATTCGTTCAGCTCATGAGAAGCTGTTGTGTGTGTGCACACGTGCACCCATGCGTACACACACCCGTTCTTAAATAGACTAGAGTCAGCAAATTAATACGCACCCACAGGGCCCTGTTGGCGAAGTCTCTATTTTCATAAATAATGCCTTTCTCGCCTTTTACAAGCCTGTTTGAAGACCTGCGGTGCATCCTGGCTACAATTCAAAGCCCATCTAATGAAAGCACCTCCACTGTCAGCAATGTTAATGTCACTTTAAAGAGTGTGAAATGTTGCTAAATGTGTCAGGAAACAATTAGATAACGTAAGAGGCATGTTTTCTCAGTGCACAGAGAAATATATTATGCAGGCGGGAGATAAACGCAAAGTTTTCTGAGCTCCAGCATATTCAGCACTCTCCCTCCCTCTCTCTTTTTAATCCAACAGAAAAATTGTTTGGCAAGAGTAAGCCCTGTTTCAAATACTTGGAGAAGGGAGAAAGGCCTGCTCTGCCTCTGACTGCTGTCGCTTGAGCCCTGTGCTATCAGGCTCAGCGAGATATAGTCTTCCACTCAAATTAAATGTGTGCCCTCCTAATTAGCATTATAAATATACGTTTCTCTGAGCCAGAGTTGATAAAATTACAGTGTTGGGCTGGAAAGGAACCGGCAGCTCTCCCTTGCCAACACAATGGCTGCATCGTTTGTGCAGTTAGAACAATACCCCCGGAGTCTGCCCCATCTTCAGAGGTCAGCCTGGGGAAGGAAGGTAAATGCCAAGCGGGCTGACATTAGGACGGCAGCAGGGCCCAGATGCAATCTGTTCTTTGTATGTGTTGGTGTAGGGTTTGGCTCCTAAGCTCTGGGGAGAACGGTTCTTACTGCGAAGCTTCTTTGTAGAGTTTTGTCATCTCCACCACTTGTGGGATTCCAGATGAGAACTGGAAACCACAGGCAGGGCTGAGGATAATGGATTATCCTGTGTCTCTATCCAGAACTGCTCTCCATGGTTCTGAAACAGCACCACGTACTCGGAACTGGTTTCTTTCCCCCCAACCCTGAGAAATGGATGCCCAAATTCCTGGGGGAAATTTAAATTAGGTGAGGGAACCCATGGAGAAGAGAAAAAAGAAGAGAGTAAATAGAGATGAGGGCAGAGACTCTGAAATAGGCATAGCCACTGAGTAATTGTCAGCGGGTAAAAGAAGGAAATGATTTGTTTTGACACTATTTTCAAATAATCACAGTTGCCAAGAAAGAAACCACTGCCGACCAGGGCTGAAATGCTGAAAGACTTAAGGTAAGTGAAGAGTTTGCATGTTAGGTGATGCAATGACATGCAATTTGGGACATGAACAAACAGGTTTGCGTGGGCAACCAGCAAACCCCGTGGTGGTGGAAGTGATGTGATTGAAGTGAACAAATGCAAGAATTCTTAAGCTTTTTCCTTTCGTATGAAAACTTGCCATACTGCACAGATGAAAAAACAAAGACAATTGTGGCTAATAGTTTCCGTTTGCAGAATGTGTAATTCTGCAGTGTCAGTGAGTCTTAGAAGCTGGGTGTAGGGTTAACTTGCTGCTCATCCCCTTTGCTATTTTACTATTTCTTGCTGCTCTTTTTTCTGAGATTAGTAAAATTCATAGAAAAATCTGGACTGAAGTCAAAGAAAGCTTTGGCTAAAGATCACTGAACGCTAGCCATCTAAAGAATTTCAGACCATGCATTTCACCCTGTTGATGACAAAATTATGGCTCGGGGAGAGAAAGTGGCTTTTCCCATACCACACAGTGAATTAGTAACCTCAGCCTAAGACTTTGTCCACTAAACTACACTCCTCTTAGTAATTCCCAAGTTGAAGGACAAATAGAAGTCCCAAACTTCAAGTTTGGATGAAGAAAATCTGGTTTCACAGCCAATCATATTTATGGGCTATAATCCTGCACATTTAATGCAAGATGTGTAAAACAGGTGCCACCCCCAAATAAAGCCCAGCATTTAACATTACACTCCTTTTTTCCAAATTATGTTCTTTGGAACACTGAGTTTTTTCAGTATGTAAACATGTGTCTCAGGAAAGAAGGGTTTCACGACCAGTTTGTGCACGATGAGATAGTATGAGAAGCATAAGAAAATGAGTTCCACTACAGTCTATACTCGGGTGATCACGTCTGGATTCGCTGATCTATTCCAGCCCAGGTTTACACTACCTTAGAGAACCATGTTGAGAAACTGGATTTATTCAAGGGTGGAAGTTCAGACTGATGTTTGCACTAGATATCATCTAACAGGTTATAGGCCCAAAGGTCTTGAGCCTTGAGAAGAGTTAAGGAAAGTTTTAATAATCCTCAAATAATTGAGCCATGACACATAGAAAAAGAAATGGACTTTTATGAATTGGTTCAGATGTCAGTTCCAGGAATGATAAAAATTAATGGAGACAGATTCAGGTCAATATCTACTGCATTCATCTACGCGTCTCCTTTATATAAGTTTCACCTAGTATTATGGTTCCTTAGGCATGTGGTTTATCATTCTTCTAAGACTGTCATCTACTCTTTCACTCACTCAGTGCAGGTTTATTGAATAATTACTACATTTCAGGCTCTCTTTCAGGCTAGGACACTGCTCTGGGTGACTACTGAATCTATTGAACAGCACTCTTAGTGTTGTTCTTAATCTTTCCATCTCCCAGAGCACCTAACAAAGTCCTTGCTCACAGAAAGTGTTTAATGTCTGTTGACAAAAACGAATGAAAGTGTAAAGAGCCTTCTAACAGTTGCTGAGTAACATCAGAACTGGTACCCTTGTAGGTAATAAGGTTCCCATCACAGATTATGCAAGTATTCCTGAGCAGCACCTGTCAGCAAAACCAAAGAGACTGTTTTGGCATTCAGTGAGAGGAATGATTATAGGCCCTTTAAATTCAGCTCCAGCTCTAAATCCCTGTAAATCTCTGAGCATTCTTGTCATTGTCCCTAGGAGTAAAGGAGACACGGGATCATTTCGAAGCTGTCTCAAAAGTAAGCGGTCTTCCCAGAGAGTCTCCCTGCCCTACCAGAAGTCAGAAACACATTTGTCTTCCTGCCTTCTGCATATCTGAAAAATTTTAGCTCCCAGCTGAAAAGTGAGACCCATATAGATTCATGCATCCTTAGAGGACTTAACTTTATTTAAAGGAAACATGTCACTGTGTTGAAGCTTAAGCTCAAATTAATTATAACAAGTGTAATATTTGGCCAACCTTAGTCTCATGTTTCAACATTCCTGCTTGATCAGTTTCCAGAACTAAATGAAAGCCTATAACCATTTGCAATGTAATAATACTTTTTGCTTTTATGACTGCTTTCATCTGTGGATCTCAAAGCATGGTCCAAACAGTAATTAATATTCACCTGGGAGGTAAGGGTGCATTTGCTCTGCTCATTTGGCAAAGTGGGTGTAGGATGGGGTGACTGCTCAATGTCCAGGCAAAAAGTGAAATGGCGGGCTCCTTCGTCCAACCAATTTTCCTCTACGATCCCAGTAAATGAGACACATTTGTTTAAGCACAGAGTTGGCATATGTGCACTTAAACTAGAATAGTTTCAATCCAGAGTAAGAGAAGTTGAAATAAGTGATTACATGGAAGCTAAAAGGACTAGTGGGCAAATCTCATTCGAGTTCCTACACTAGCCATCATAAAAAAAAGACTCTTATACCCTGCCTTCTCCTTTCTCTTCCTCCCTCCCTTCTTCTATTTATTGAACACATATTCTTTGAGTGTCTAATACAGGGACTGTTCTAGGGCGGGGACTATGAAGTGGAAAAACCAGGATCTTTGACTTCATGGGGCTTATATTCTTGTAGGGAGAGAGGAAAACCAATTTTAACAAGTTGTAAAAACTAACAATAAATGTATTTAAGACACATATCCAAACATATACATGTAAGTATGCATGCATATATGGGCTATAGAGGAAAAGAGAGAAAGGTAAGGAGAATAGGGATTGGCAGGTGGGGCTCAAGACGTGCATGCTACTTAATGTCATGTGATCAGGGAAGACCTTCCTAGTAAGGCAACATTTGAACAGGGACCTGAAGGGAGCGGGAGCAGGAGCTATGCTGGTATCTGGGGGGAAGCACATTGTAGACACAAGGAATAGCATGAACACAGGCTGTGGGCTGACAGCATGCCCGATGATTTCAGAAATACCCAGCCAGCCAGAGAGCCTGCACTGCAATGAGAGACGGGGAAGAGGGGGATCTTATGGGCTACCATGAGGTCTTTGGCTTCCATTCTGAGTGAGATGGAAGGATGCTACAGCGTTCTTAGGAAGGAGTGACATGTCCGATGTTTAGTGTAATGGAATCACTTGAACCACTGTGTTGAGAAGAGCCTAAGGAAGGCAAGGGCAGAAGCAGGGAGACACATTAGAAGGGGACTGCAATAATCCATGTCAAAGATTATTGGGGCTCGGACTGGACAGGCATTGGTAGTGACGAAGGTGAAAAAGATCGGAGCCTGGATGCATTTGGAAGCTCAGGCTAACAAGTTTTGCTGATGGATTAACGAGGGGGTGACAGCAAGAGACAAGTTGATAATAACTCAGTTTAGGGCCTAAACAAACATGGTAACAGAGGCATGAGTTCCCCCACATTTAGACTATGCACTTGTTTTAGCACATGGTATAAGGTAAAAGGGATAAAAACGGGATAAAAAACTATTATGTTTGAAAGTGACACTAATTGTTGCCTAGAAGACCCTTCCTAGATAGATAGGCAAATCATGATTTCATTCGCAACTTTACCAAAAAAGATCCCCCGGGAAGAAAAAGGTAAAAAGGGGCTTTTAGAAAATCTGGAACAGAAAGAACTGACCGAGCTGACACCCATCTTTTTATCTGACTTAACGAAATCTAATAAAATCTACGCCGAGAGAGTTGAACTTTCATGTTTGCTCGGGTAAGGCAATGCTATACGTACTCAGAGTTAAAATTTCTCAACATATTCAGGGATAGGAATGCCTAGAAAATAAGCCATTTTCCCCTGCAAACTCAAATTCACATGTGGTACAGAGTAGTAAATTAATTTTGGTCCTGTTCTCCGATTTCTCCTTTAGCTTGACCTGATTTTCTCGCAAGCCTCAGGCACAGTTAATTTGTAGGGAGGGGTGTGTGTATATATTAGAGAAAATGTATTTGTGCGTGTGTGTGAGTAGATGGGGATCTTTGCTGAAATATTAATATAGCGCCTTTTTATTATTATTTATAGGAGAACTATATCTTCAGGGCTTTTAAAATAAAAAGAAATGGAAGATAGGTGATGTGAAATTATTTTTTAGTGTTCATGCCCTTTGGATGATATATAAATAATACAAATGAAATGGTAAACAGCATTAAGGGTACAATTATTAAGTAGAAATGTAGATTCACAACTGTACAAAGTTCCCAGTTATCGTGATAGGGAAGCGGCTATTTATGTAAAGCTCTGTAAGGTTGTCTTTTTTTTTTTTTTGGTCTTATTTGAAATTTACTGCAGTTGAATCATTTTATTACAGAACTAGAAGATGAATTTCTATCTATAAAGTTGGAAAACTAAAGCTTGGCTAGACATTAGCCACAAATACACAGTTGCAGTCTGCACAGAGTAAGTGAAAAGCAAATTGTGACAGTCTATGAAATGAAACAGTTGCTTAATTGGTTCTGAGTGACCCACCATTCTAGACTGGCATGCAGTATTAATGGTGAGGAAACCACTTTGGACCTTTCCAGGAAAACATGCCAAATCCTGTCACGGAAGGCAAACGTTTCCCTTACCACAGCAACAAAGGAAACATTACCACAAAATCATGTTGGAAGCCTCGACTTAAAACTATGCTGTGAGTGAAATTTCCTCTTCTCAAATAGAGTCGCGATTAAAATGAATGTCTTAGCCCTGTAATCTCCCATAGGGTTATGGAACCTTATTTATTTAAATTGGCTGGCTGTCCCCTGAGAGTTCTACCAATGGAGTGATGTGAAAACTCATTAGTGCCATTTTATTTTTAAATTCCACGGAACAGCCTCAAACAGAGCATGATCGCTTCCCGAAGGGCTCCCACTGTGGGGCATCATTTGCCCCAGGAAGTGCACCAGTAAATCATAATGCCCATCACTCAAACAGAGGCTTCTATCTGCCCACTTTCCTATATCACTTTGTGGGTAACAAATCCAGTTCGTAATGACACCTGCTAGGAAAATGGGATTTACAGGCTGGGCACATGGGCTCCTTTTTGTCTAATCCTGCAAGTTCTTAAATGCTTCGAGGAGGACCCGTAACTTGGAATTCCATGCTAATGAGAAATGTAAAAGAGCCGATCATGCACATTTGCTTTCTAATCAGACTCACACTCAGCTTATACAGTAGAGGCATGAAAGCAAAGAAACACCAATTACCATTAAGCCCAGATGTAAAGAGATCAATGCATGGGCTAACAATTGGGTGCTGTCAAATGTTAAAACCGCTAAATTCTCGTCTTGTTAAATCATCTGATGGCCATTTCTTCTTTAGTTAAATAGGGATAAATAATAAAAAACAATTTACAACTAAAAGATGCTAGTGTTTTGCAGCTGCTGAATGTCTTTTGGGGAGATTAGATTCTATAATGAGGAGATATAACCATCATTTTATAAAAGCTGTTGCTGTCTTGGGAAAAACACCACTGAATACGATTAGAAAAAGCCTTTTCTTCATGAACCTATTACAGTCATGTGCTGATTGCTTGGCATATGCTTAATGATATCTCCATAGCTGAAAAACAATAATTTGTTACTGTAAATCTTGACATAATATATTAAGTTCAACTGTGCTCTTATTAGTTCTGCCTTTGACTTGAATGGTTTAAACTTGCAAAACCCTACAAAAGCTGAAAAGTACATCGACTACCCACATTTTTAACACAGATATATATATTTTTCCCAATAGCTTAATTAGAAGTTTTTCTCAAACAATTTAAATATTATTTCAAACATCCCTGGCTGCTGGTTCTCCATTAAGGGTATCAAAGATACAGTAATGGGTGGATGAGAATTATGGAGTGGGCAAAATTCTGTGTGTCGCCCAATTAATATTAGGCAATAAACAACATTACTATCCTCTCCATTTTTTAAAAAAATCATAGAGTCAATTAAGAAAGTATCAACAGCTTTAACCCTAATGGTCAGAAACATTTCCAAAAGAGACAGTGACTCTTTGGCCTCTATTATTTCTTTCACGAAAGAAATGAAGAGATGAGGAAGAAACATGGCACCTCTGTTTCCCTCTTTTCCAACTCACCTTCCCTCCCAAGCATATGAGCTGCAGGAATCTCCCCCGTCCTCAGCAAAAACACTCAAACAAGACTTGACCAAAAGACCTTTTTTTTTTTTTTGCTGCCGCTGCTGCTGCTTCCCACAAAAACAGAAGTGTCCATGTCCACTACCAAGCTTAAGTCCCAGAACATTTTTATTATTTACAGCCAAAATTCTACCCCTGAGCTCTGGTATTATATCCAAGACCAAAATCAGAAGCCTTGCAGTAGGAATTTTTATACCCTAAAATAAATGGATGGTAAAACATCCAGACGGGAAACAGATGATAGGTTGATAGGTTTTCTCACCTTATCAAATATTTCTGTAGTATTTGGCACTAGGAGATCCTTGCCCAATATCATTGGTGACTAGGGCAGATCTGGGTATATATATATATATATATATATATATATATATATGTACACCCTTCTTTTTAAAATCAAGGACTATACACACAAGCATTAAGCAGGTATCATCTCGTCTAACACAAAGAACTTCAGACCAGGTCTCGGAATCACGGGTCCGAGAACTTAGATAAACTTGGGTCTCTCACAGACTTTATCCACCAGTGAACTCACTTCCAGTAGATCTTCTCACCGATCAATAGGCCCCACCCTTGTGAAGCTTCCACTTACTACAAACGACATAATTTCTAAGCTGTGAAATGGAGATCTCCACACAAAGGTTGAGACATTTCTTCATAAGTAGGATTCAAGGTCTTGCTATTTGCTGTTGGGTTCCATGGAAAAATTTATCTCCTGGGATTAGGGTAATAATTAGGGCTTCATGCACTCTTAACGGGGATAGTACTAGGTGGGAAAGATCGCACACATTTGTGAATGAACACGAGAGAATTCAGAGTTGTAATTACTTAGCATTTTTAATTCCAAACCTCATCTATCTCACACCAATCTCTAAATCTAGCACTACAGACCTACTATTAAGTCCCTGCAAGCTAACCTGGCGGGGGGGGGGATTTGAAGTCAGCCCTTGATGACTGGTTGAAGATCCCCGTTTCTGGCTTTCTCTTCCTAGTCCAGGTCCCAGGTGCTTTGGAGACAAGTTCTTCCTCAAATATCACTAAAGTCTTACCTTTAGGGCCTCCAACCTCCCAAGTAGCCCCCAGGATATCAACTACCAGTCTTTTCCTGGATCTTCTTTGTGGTTTAGCTTACTTTCAGAAGATAGGCTACATTGTTGCTGGATTAAATGGGGGAGGAGAAAACAGCATTGTTTTAAATTTTCATCTCAGGAGAGAAGGGCTTCACAACACAGAGATTGTGACAGTCACCTAAATCCTAGAAACCCTCCTCCCCAATGAACCTCTGTTGCCTACAGCTCCCATGGTTGATGAGAATGAAGGTTACAAAGTAGAGTGCTTCCTCCCTCTAGCTGACCTCGTGGCCGTCATTATAATTCAGTTATAAACAATGTGATGGGCACAAGTCATTCATGTCCTAATCCATGGGACCTGTGAATATGCCACTCTGCATGGTAAAAGGGACTTTGCAGATATAGTTAAGGATCTTGAATTGGGGAGACAAGAGGGAGGCAAGAAGGTCAGAGTTCAAGGAGGAGATGTGACCACAGAAGCAAAGGTCAAGAGATTCAGAGAAGTGGCCGTGGGCAAGTGACCTCTACAAGTAGAGAAGGTAAGGAAACAGATTCCTCCCTAGAGCCTCCAGAAGGAATGCTGGCCCATTGATCCCTTGATTTTAGTCCACTCAGACTGCTTTTGGACCTGTCACCTCCAGAAATAGAAGATCATAGATCTCTGTTGTCTTACATCACTAAACTGGTGGTAATTTGGTAGATTAGTAATAGGAAATGAACATAGTAAACAACATGGCTTTAAGGAAGGTCTGCTCCAAGTGGTTCATCTTACCCAGAACTACCCACAGCAGAGTGCTGGGAACGAGGTAGAAGCGGGACAGATGTCTAGCCTGCTCCCCGATTCTTTAGCCAGAAAACTTAGCTCTCTGAGAGCCATCCAGTCAAAGGTAAACAGAAATAACACTGCCTCTGTCAGTTGTGGCAAAAAGTCACCAGTTAGTGAATCAACTACCCAAGAAGGAAACGCGCCTTTTTAGGAGAGTTTAGAGGTGAGTATCTGAGGAATCTTTAAGAGCCTGGGGTTTACTATCACGTGGGAGAAATATACAAGTCCATTCCCTGGTTCCTTTTTTTTTTTTTTTTAAGATTTTATTCATTTGAGAGAGAGAAAGACAGAGTACAAGCAGGGGAAGAGGCAGAGGGAGAAGCAGACTCCCTGCTGAGCTGGGAGCCTGATATAAGGCTCCATTCCAGGACCTGGAGATCATGACCTGAGCTGAAGGCAGACACTTAACAATTTGAGCCAGCCAGGCACCCCCCCATTCCCTGCTTCTAATGCTGGTCTCTAGAGCAGAGCCTGCCCAACGGCAGCCCACTGGTTTCATCTGGCAGACAGACATATGTATTTTGACCAAAGTAGTGGGGTTTTTTCCTTCCTTTTAATTGAATTTTAATGACCTTTATTAAAATCCATACTCTCCAATTTACCACAGTCTTTACCATTCCCTCTTACTGACTTCTGGCTGTTTCATTCATTCACATGACCTAACTGGTCCCTATGGACACCTGAATTTTCAACCCAGGAGTAAAATGTGTGGTGACTTGATTATTATGCATTTACCCTTTAACACTTTGGAGCAACTTTTGTGATCTTTCCAGCACTCATGACCTATTCAATGGCCCGTTGTGGCCCACCAATGCTTATCTTCTGTATGTTCCCAGTAATATGCCACAGGTCCCATTATTGGGCATTCTCAGTGTGTTCACTGAAAAATTGGGTAAGGATACAATTAATAGTCTTAACGTATTTGTATAGAACATAGTGCTAGAATTAAATGCTTCTATTTTCAACAAGAGAGTGAATGAAGCTCCAAACACATCTAAATCATCCCAACTGAAATCTAAGAGGGTATATGTAAAGTTCTGCATTTAGGATAAAAGAAGAAAAATCCCACACAAGTTCTAGCTAGGAAAATAGAATTCCACAGAAGCACATATGAAAAAGGCTTTGGAGTTTTCTATCAGAAGCTTTGGTACGACACACTGATCGGCATGTTTTGCTCAAACAAATCACTAATAGAAGTCAAGGTTCTGATCAAGAGAAACCACACTTCAAGTTCTACTGTAAGATAGTCAGAACATACTCATCGATGCAATAACCTTTCAAGATGGACATCTGTAAAGGGGAAGATATTCCTAAGAAAATTGGCAGGATGGTGTTGGGGTGGGGGGTAAATGTGAATCAGGTGATGATCTGAAGAAAACTCAGATGCTCAGTTAGGGGAGCCAGAGACACGCAGGGAGGGTCTGGTGTACACACAGACAGATTTATCCGATCCTACAGGAGGATTTTGGCATTTATTTTCTTTGCAGAGGTGAGACTAGGGGCCAAAGAAGAGATAAGAGAAAGCATCTGACTAAATAGAAGGACATTTTTTTCTAATGATTTGACTAGTGCATAAGTGGGACGGACTTTCTTGTGTGGGAGTGAGTTCACTGTGGGTAGAAGCATTCAAACAGTTATCAGATGGCCCAAAAAGGGGATGGAAAGGAGAAAACCTGTGTGTGGATAAAAATAGGATAAGATGGCTTCTGTGTTCTAGTACAAAAGCAAGATTCTCTGGTACCAGGGCCCTACTGTCCTTAAGATAACACGACTTGGGAATGTGATCCATGGAGGCAGAGGGGGAGAGATCAAGTTCATTTATGTTGAACAAAAGAGCACTTAGGGACAATCCAAAGAGGCTTTCTCCCCCAGTAAATCAGTCCCTGGTGAACCTGAGGCTTGGGAATGTGGTTCATAAGCACGTCCCAGGCTATTAATTTGTTCATCAAAGAGACCCAAAATATCCTACCATTTAAATTTTCAATGTTATTTGTAGCATTTTTCTCCGTGGATTCATCTGTTCTGAACAATTTAAGAGATTCTTGGCATCTTGTAAACAACACCTGAGCAGTCTAAAAAAGACACCCTGGTGCTGTTAGGCTCCTGAGGGGTGAAGATTTTCTAGCGATCTAAGCCCTGCTGACAGGCCAGAGTCTCCCTTTCCCTCTTCCTGACTCAGGACAATTTTTAAACCAAATGATTCGTCAGGCACTGAAGAAACAGGCAGATGAAGAAAGGAGTCAAGTGCAGGGGAGCTGTCTCTGACCCTTTCCTGAATTGCCGCGCTGTCCAGAGTGAATGCTACTGTCCGCCTCTGGTCCCCACCTTCCCTGCGGGCTGAGCCCCAGCCGGGCGGGCTGGGAAGGAGGAACCCCACTGCCTGCACCCTCCAGGAACTCATCCTTTGGTGACGGACACAGAAAAAGAAATAAGCGGCTCGATTTTCTGTGTGGTAACTGCTGTCGAAGGAACGGGCTTCAAGCAGCAGGGGAACCCAGAAGACGGGCAGTTAGCATTTCCTGGGGAAGGAGGGGTTGATGACAAATGGAAAGTGAAGACACTTTTCGAATAGACATTGCCAGTAGCTGGGGGTGAAAGAATGAGGCTGGAAGGAGGTCCCGCATGACGCCAAGCGGGTGTAAAGTCACACCTGGAATGGCCATTGGACGAGCAGCCAGAATCAGCCAGCTGAGGCCTTCCCCCGCCTCCATCTCACACCTGAATTGAATCTGTGATGCTTCTGTTTCCAGTGAGAAGTGGGGAGAATAGGATCCCATGTACTTACCTCCCAGGACTATTTTGAAGACAAAAATGAGAGATGAGGGGGTAGGGGGCGCACCCGGGTGGCTCAGGTGGTTGAAGTCGGTTAAGCATCTGGCTTCAGCTCAGGTCACAATCTCAGGGGCCTGGAATGGAGCCCTGCATGGGGCTCTTCCAGGGGTCTGCTCGTCCTTCGGCCTCTGCCCACCCCACCTGCCTTGTGCACATGCGCTCTCTCTCACATAAATAAAATCTTTTAAAAAGTTAAGAAATGAGAGGATACAGTCTTGCAAAAGCCCGAGGTTGGCAAATTTAGGCTGGAAATCACAAACTGTGCAGAACGCGATCTACCTGTCTGTAGGTATAATAGCGGCTGCCTTTCGCAGGGTCTACGTTCTCCAGGTCCCAGCAACTCCTCATCTTATTCCACATACCAGGCTGCTTCCAACCTCTGCCACCTGACCAAGACCAGAACAACTTCATAATAAAGCAGTCTGCGTGAAGGAAGGGGGGATGTGTGAATACGTTTGTGTCTGGGTCTTTCTCTTAGACAGTGGGAAAGTGATACATTATTCTGAGCTGTGACATTAATGAGGGTGATTAAGAACAGGCCTTTGATGTTTGAGTTCTTTTCCACACAGTCCTTTTAAATGAAAGTATCATTCCTGCCCAATCAAGAACAGAGAAATGCTCTGAAAAATTGAGAGAGAGAGATAGAGATGGGGGTAGGGAGGGAAGGGACAGTAATGAAGGGGTGTGTTTCTATGTGAAAAAATAGAACTAAAGAAACTCCTGCTTCAATCGTTACAGTTATATTCTTAAAGTAAAAAGGCTTTTTAACTAATTTGCCAAAAAAATGGCAAACAAACCTGAAAGGCAACTTCTAGATGAATGTCTTTGGTGGTCTTGCAATATGTGATATAAAATAAAGTCCATTTTACAGGAAGAGGTATAAGGAGTTGGCTAAAAATGACAGACATTCATGAATTCAGCAGGTGGGAAGAGAAGAGGAGGAGGAAGAGGAGGTTAGAGAAGTAAGACGGAAAGTAAGAGTGAAAGGTGGATACACTGAAGAGTACTGATAAGAGAAGTATGAGAAGTTTTTTTGGACACCCTCCAATCTCTAAAACATTACCTTTTACATATTTGAAAACTCCAAACTCAAATGTAAGCAAGATAAAGCCAATTAGAGCCCTTATGCCAGGAGGGAACCATGGATAGAAGGGTAGAACCATGGGTAGAAGGAGGGCTCACGCACTCGAGTGTCCCTGAAGCCAACTGTTAAGTGGAAAAGGTCTGGCAAGAAATTTCCTGTATTTCAGTTGCAAATGCTTAAAGCAGGTGTCCTGCTTCCCTTTTCCTCCCCTTGTTTGAGAGCCGTTTACAAATGCATTCTGGTGATGCAGACCCTCAAATTACCGAACCTCGTAACAGAACGAGGCTTCCTAGGAATCTGAACTTTGTTTACACAATTAGGAGACACTCACGTGCACATTCCGTAAATGACAAGGTTCCCGCAGCAAATTAACAAGAATAATTTTCCCATCTCAGGAGCTGTCAAGATGGGCCCTGTTGGCCAATTTATCTTACTCTAGCACATCTCTGGTGCTTGTCAATCAATACGTGAAACATTTGGTGCTGATTGCCATTTTTCTCTCCACTTCCTTTTGCCTCTTGTACCAGGCAATTTACTGCAAGTCAATCAAGGTCGAAGCCGACCTTGTTTAAATAAAACACTGTTGAGCTTTTTTCACACCAACAATTTCAAAGACAGAATGAGCTGTATCTTTTACATTTACACTACCTTTTCTTCCCCCACCGATTCTCCTAAAATGCCATCCTTGAATTATAAGCCCTAACTAAAGCTACCTGGAGAATGAGAAAACAATGTTGAAAAACGAGTAAGGAAATGTGTATTTGAGATTCCTATCTGCACTGTTCCAGATTCACTCAGCCAGCCGAGGTGTCTTACCACGAAAGACTCTCCTGAGGGTCTTGCTGACACCAGTATGTCCTGATCCCAGGCAGGGCCCCTTAGCACAGACCATATACCCCCAATCATCAGAACTTGGAAACACAAAGCAAGCAATTTCAAGAGTTTGCCCTGGTGATCAGGGCCCTACAGCTGAGAGAGTCTTAAGACATTTTGGGGATAGTTCCCAATGAATCAACTTAAACCTTTATCATCATCATTATATCCGTGGACGAAGTAGCAAAGCCTACTGAAGTTCTTGAAAACAATCTGCTCACAGGTTTTGTTTTCAAAACCTCGTTTATCCTGCAAATCATCTATAATCTCTTTTTTTTTCTGAATAAATCCAGCTCTGGTTGCTTAGTGAAATATAACTTTGCAACCCCACCCCTGCATATGTTAAGAATAAACATTGAAATGAGGCCTGGCTAAATTTGACTCTCAAAGAAAGAAAGAAATACAGTTAGACGAATATAGAACTTCCTGAAAATAGGAACATGCAGCTTAACAGCTAAAGTAGTGCTATGCTCTCAAAATGATTAATTAGAAATGAGTGCTTTTTAAGCATCTACTATTATATATAAGACGTAGCTCAGTGTTTTCAAAAGTGTGATTTCTCCCATTTAAACTTAAAATAAAAAATCCCAACAAAATATTCTTGTGTTCTCAGAGCAAGAATGATCCAGTCCTTTTATGCCAAATGCAGTTCTAATGGGGTTAACAGATCTCGTTAGCCCATGGTCCTATTTTGTTTCATCATTAGTCACAAGACACTACTGATGAAGTCACTCTTCCATCTGTCTGTCTTTTCTTGAGTATCTGTTATGCATCAGGCACCATGGAGGGCTCAATGGTGGGCAAAACTGAAGAACTCTCTGTTTCATGAAGCTCAGGGTCAGGTCAGGGTGTTAGACACCCATGAAGTCATCTCAAAAATACAACTGTGGTTAAAAAAAAAAAAAAAAATACAACTGTTGTTACAAACCGAGATCGGCGCTGTGCCGGGCCATTGAATGGTGGCCTAAAGCAGGATGGGAATTTAGGAATGCTCTTTGAGGATATAAACCAGCTCAACTCCGACTGACCAGAGGTACCTGTCCTAGCCCAGCGCTGCTCAAAGTGTGGTCCATGAGGCCCAACCAATCAGCATCCGAGGAGAGAAATACAGAGGTTGTAAGAAAATGGTTAGAAACTTTTAGAGCAGCCTGACATCGCCACAATCAAGCACCTGATTAGTAGGAATGAGTCACCAGTTTGGGTGAGGTCAACCTCGCCCATGGGAATTCACCTATGGTATAAGATGCACACAGGTCCAATGCAGAAAGACCATATTTAAAGGGTCCCTAAAGAGTTGGAGAATAAGTGCTTCCTCCACCGCACACAGTTTGAGAAGTTTGGATCTGAGGACGTAAACAATATTCTCCCCCGTCCACCATTCATTAGTCCAAACAGCTTGGCCTCATTTAGGCCATAGGAGACAGCAATGCCTCCTTCTTGGGCTGAGAGGGCGAGATGTCTGGGTTGCCATTAGAGCAGTAGCACTGAGATCCCTAACTGTGAGAGACATTCTAGGATGAAAGAGTGGAATTTGGTCAGAAAGAAAGAATTCTCATTTCTACATTTCCTTTTGCTATACAGCAAGCACTGCAAAGTTAATTGCTCAGGAGAGCTGTCAGGTGCTGGGTTTATGTTCTGTTTCTTGCTTTGTAGCTGGTAACAGGTGTGATCCATCTGGAAATTCCCTGGACTGTACATTTATGATATGGACACCTTTCTCTTTCTCTCTCTACATATTATTGTCTATTATTATATAATATATATATATTTTATATAAAACTATATTTTTAAGTGCCTATTATATATAAGGCGTATGTATACACACACACACACATATATATTTGACACCTAACTAAGACGTTTTAAAATGTCACCATCAAAAAAGACAAAGGCAAAGGAATTCCTTCAGATTAAAGGAGACAGAAAGACATGAAACATAATGCAAAGTGTGATCCTGAAATGAACACTGGCCCCCGGGGAGGAAGCAATAGCTGAAACCAGCATGTTCGGGGCAATGGATGATATTTACATATGGACTGAGGATTAGATCATGTATCATTGCTAACTTTGTGCTTTGGCCCCTGGACCTTTGTTATGGAAGAGAATGTCTTTGATCTTAGGAAACACACACTGAAGTACTCCAGGGTAAATGAGCTGCTGTGGAGGCAACTTAGTCTTAATTGTTTCAGGGAAAAGTACTGTGTGGGGGGCTAGTGAGAGAGAGGCAGCAAAAGGGAGTGTTACTGAGCAAGGCAGAGAGAAGTAGGGGAGACAATGACAAAGCAAATGACAAATGGGGCAAACAGACACAATTAGTGAGCCTGGCCAAGGGTGTACACGTGTTCTTTCCACTATTTCTGTAATTTCGAAACTATCCCAAAATAAAAAGTTATGAAAGTGAGGGTGACAATTTTTAAATAAAAGTGAACCATTTCTTGAAATGAATGACCAGCTCGACTAAGGTGCCGCAGAGTTGCTCCAACAAATTGGGTGTTTTGTTCAATGAAAAGTGATGTGGCAAGGTCTCTCTCAGTATTCGGAGTCACTGGCACAATTACCCCTCAAATGGAGATTGGGAAAGCTTGACAGTTCCCTAGGCGGACATGATTTTCAACACAGTTTGACACAGCCTGATAGACCAAACATTCTTTTTTTGGACATTAATTCACTTGTGATTTTTACTGCGATGCTGAGTATCTTATCTGGAGGTGGTCCTTAATGGTGCATGGTATATTTTATTGATGTTTCTTTTATTCTGGTGTTTATCTTCCTCGTGATTATATCTGTTGCTACTCTCTGTCTCCTTCAAAATGCTATTCTCTTGTGAGACTAGGCCCTGCTTGGAGGCTTAATGAGGCTTCTAGATTGTTTGCTGATTTATCGGGTTGGGTTCTCAGCATGGGGGTGGGGAGAGGAAGGAGGCCAGAAGAGGTAGGGTGCTCTAGGATCAATGAAACCTTTTATACCAAGTTCATTTTTTATGTGTGTAGAATCCTTCAGTTATAGGGGAACCCGTCGGGGAGAAACACACTCGTCTTTCATGCTTCCCATCTTTTCTCTCTCATAATTTTTGAAGTATCATTATGAGATCCATGCGTCACACTCTACAGAATTCCAAATCTGTGTCTTAAGTTTGGCATAAGAGCTAGGGCCTCCACTCTTGAGCTCTGAGCTCCCAGGCGGAGTTACACTTTTCTTTCCCTACCGTCAGCCTTTGAGATTCAAATGCTTACCTATTGTTCCCTTTAGCACTTCCTTTTGGGTGAGGCGTGCGTGCCTTAAATAAGGATATTTTGTGAATTGTGTAGGTACTTCAATTTCTTTCCCATCCTTGGAAAGGTTCGTCATTAAAAAAAAAAAAAAGTATTCTTTCTCTAAAATAAAAGGAACTAGAAACATGCCATGTGCTTGTTAAAATGAGGCCATCATAATGGAGGACATGGTGTTACATTTACTTTGTATTTTGTTCTCAATTCTCTAAACATACGCATGCTCGCAAGTGAGTAGGCACGCACACAGTCTAAAATAAAACGCCGTTAAAAAACATCTGTATCTCAGGTTCTACCTAACCTGGGCAATTCTCCTTCCTAAAAGCTATGATGCCTGGTTTTCAATGCTAACAAATGTTATATGACAGGTTCACCGATTTACTGCTCTGCACCCTTTTTAATTATGGATGTATGAAGGAAAATTTCCCTGAGAAAAACAATAAATCACCAGTGAAATTATTTGTTAGTTGAATGAGCTGAATAAACAGTTGGCTTCAGGGCAAAGACTTGTCTGGCATCTTTTAAGTCATTCCATATTCTCCCTTTCAGTTTCTACACAGAAGCAGGACTGGGCCTGCAGGAATCAGCTGGGAACATAGATGTTGATGCCTAAGCGAGGGAAACATAAACACTTGATCCACAGATGTCTTGAATGTTGGATAAAATACTTTTTGTCAACTTTTATAAATAATGACACCCTCTAGAAACAGTTGAGTGCATGCTGCATACGCATGCCATTTCATTTAATTCTGACAACAACCCTATTTCCCTACACCCGCGATGACTTCTTGAAGCCAGAAAGGGGTAAACTCAGAATTCAAACCTGTTTCTGACTCCAGATCTGGAGCCCCTCAGCCGTGAGGAATTCTGTATTATTTAATCTCTAAAAAAAGACAGTGCCCGAATTAATGGTTAAAACCCCGGTTCATGTTACCTTAAATCTATACAATGCTCTTTAGGTGATGAAGAAAGCAAATTTTTCCAGTTCCTCCTCTGAGAAAACTGAGTTTGAAACAAAGTATGCATGGGATAGGGTGGAGATGGGAGGCAAAGAAAAAGGGGCCATCACTGGACTCCCTTCTGGGAGGTGAAAGAGGAGTAGTAAGGTTGTTAGTTTCAGTTTGAAAGCGTGGGATGTGTCAGGAATGATAAGTAGCTATTGCTATTTTTATAATAAATGTCTCCCTCAGAGTCAAAAGCAGACATCGAACATTGGAAGCTTCCATGTAGAAATCAGTTTAGCGCCTTTCCTTGATGTCCCTGTTGAACTCATCCAAAGAGTTATGAAGAATCATGGCTACTTTGAACGCATTCATACAAATAGCACTGACAGTTCTTAAGCAAGGACAAATGTCTAGCTTTGGACTCCCTCTCACACCAGCAAATCGGCCGCCTGTAGCGCATCCCATAAGTATCTCAGCTGGAAACTTTGTTTAAAAGTACTTAAATGGACCCTGGAGCTCCCAACTCTGGAAACAGACTTGAGTCCGGTAATCGGATATTCACATTAGAATTGCCCACCATCTCTGCAGCTTCTCTTGCATCATTAAGCTTCGGATTCCTCGTCCACATATTGATTAGATATTGCTTTATGTCGGACACTACACACTTGTGTGGAGACAACTGCTTTTGACTTAGTATTTCAGACTAGTGGCTCACGTCTATATATTTTTTTTTAAATATTTTATTTATTTATTTGACAGAGAGAGATCACAAGTAGGCAGAGAGGCAGGCAGAGAGAGAGGGGGAAGCAGGCTCCCTGCTGAGCAGAGAGCCCAATGTGGTGCTCGATCCCAAGACCCTGAGATCATGATCTGAGCCGAAGGCAGAGGCTTTAACCCACTGAGCCAATCAGGCGCCCCTCACATCCATATTTCTGATGCTCATTTTCTACTTGCCTTGATACTACGCCAGGTGCAGGTTCCAAAGGGCTTCATGGGGACATTTCAAGGGGAACTAAGACAGGAACCCAGGGGCCCTGGAAGGTAGAAGGCAGCCACAGAGCTCCCCGGGGCAGTTTTGTTTTTGTCTCCTGTTATGGTTTGTGTTACTATGGTTTCATGAAAGACGAGTGAATCCTTCCTACCTATTACAGATGCAGAAAAAAGTGATGACGGGCAGAAAATAATGCCCACTTCACATACCACCACAACTAGCTGTGTGCTCTGGTCTACAGTCTATGGCTTTCTGCCACTGACTACCTGGTGGCTTGGAGGCAGAGACTGAAAAATGCATCAAGGATGTAAAATCATGACTGTCGATAAGATAAACATACATACCTCAATAGGAAAATGGGCAAGACAGAGGTGGACACGGACTGCTCAGATGTACACCCAGGTAGCTAATTGTAACGAGATGAAATGAGGCTTGACCTCGCTATTGATCAAACAAATGCAACCTTAAAAAAATGATGTGATGTATATTTTTAAGTTAACAACTGGACCCAGAGTTTAGTAAATGTAATATCTGATGCTGGGAAAACTCTGGGAAATTCAGCACTCTCACAGAGCGACAGGAGAGTATATGTGGAAATACAAATTTTTTGGAGAGTGATTCGACAGTATGTTCACAACCTCGAATCATTCAACTTCCAGGACATTCTCCCGAAGTTATTATCAGAGATGGACATGAAACGGGTGTGGGGGCTCACTCTATCCCTTTCTCTGTAGCAGTAAAAACTGAGAAATTCAATATCTTACAGGAGCAGCATGCATAAATAACCAATGGTGAATCCATATGTTCCATTACATAGTCTTTAAAATAGTATTTTAGAAGACTACTAAGCCATGTGAGCAAATATAAACACTATTGTACATATCAAAAATACTATGTATTATTAGGATTATTGCTCATTTTCTTCTTTAAACTTAAAAAAGTGAACATAAGGTGCTTTTGTAATATGTGTGTGTGTGTATGTATAATTGTACATATATTAAGATACATATGTATCTTTACCAGGAAATGTGGCCTTTTCTGTTGTCACTGAGTTAATTATACCCACCCACAAATCCTATAGGAAATGGACATGATAGGACATGTTCGGTTTTACCAGAATGTTCACACTTAATCGCAGTGTAACAGATAAGGCACTGTGATGAAAGTCCTGGCTGAAATTGTTCAAAGTGTGACACTCTTCCTTTTTTTGGTGAGGCAGCTTCAAAACAGAGGAGGCCAACTCCATGATACAGAAATCCGAAAATGTGTCATCCCACAGCTGGGTGGGTCCTTCAAAAGATGTCACATTTATCACAGTGGCTGCCACCTCAATTTTGAGAATCCACACACTCTTCATGGTGTGCTCAAGTGGTCTTAGGTGTCTCCAGTGCAAGCACTTTGGGCGTCGGGCCTGGTGTGAGACCCTTTGGTGAATGAGACTGTTTGTCAACTCCAATAGACAATTATGAAGGGCAATTAAAAATTCAAATTATGTTAATAGGCCAGAGAAAAATGACTGTTTGCAGAAATCAGTAGCAATTACCAGACATAATGGTTCTCAATTAGGCTGGAGGGGATTTTCAGTCATTCATAATTCACTATCTTAAATGTATCATAAAAAAGTAATTGTTACTTGTTAATAAAACTTACTTAAAAACAACGTGGCTATCTTGGGTAGAAAGTAACTCTTCTTTCTTCCTCCTTGGTTTTTAAAAAGGTAGCATCTTAATTTTAAAAGATTGTATGGGCTGGTGTGAAACAGAATCAAACAATGCAAATGGGTTTAAAAGCAAAAAGCCTTTTCTGGTCCGCTACTTGCACTTTCCCAGGGGAAACCATTGTTTTATCAATTCAGTGAATATCCTTCCTCCCAACCACCTCCGTGCTCCCATTAAAAAGAGGGGAGGGGGTTGGGGAGACTGTCCAAGGAATATGTTGTATTGATATTTTTAGTCAATTAAAGGTGAAAACATAAAAACATTATCTTGCTGCTTCTGTCATGTTTGTTTTTCTTCCGAGGTTTTTGATTTTTTTTAATTTTTATATTCATATGCAGCTTCCATTACCCCTTAGGAATATAGTCAGCATTCATGCGTGTCCTTACAGTTCTATTCTGAGGCAATGCAGTTGGCTGTGTAAATTGTACTGCACGTGGGCATGTGATTCAAGGACTCTGACCAGTTGGTTCCAAGCCTTATTTCTGCTGCTTCTGGGAGAACCAAAAAGGGCTACAAGAAGCAAGAGACAAGGAGAAGGGAGTACGGGAAGGACTCTTAAATAACCGAAGGATGAAAAGAATGGATTTTTCTCTTGCCGGGTGCCACCTGATAATGCCTCTTTTATCGACTGTTACGGATCATGTTGAAAAAAAAGGACAGTCGCGTTCTCAATTTTCTTGGCCGATCACGAAAACTTACTACAACTTTAAGTCCCAAATTGTAGCTCTGCATCCAACGGAAAGACTGTAGCAAAGACAAGAATGAGCCCTTTCTGTCCCTGTGCAACGATATTCTCACTTTGCCGAGACACAGTTGAGCAGTATTGCCAAAAACTTCTCCAAACGGATGCTCTAGGCTACTCTGACCCAGGCACTTCATAGACATGACCTTATTTATTTTTCACCATCACCCCACAAAGTGGGGCATTTTTCTATCCCCATGTTACAGCGGAGGGTACTGATAATTCAGAAGGATCCGTACCACGCTCAGAGTGACAATGAGTTAGAGGCAGTGCTGGCATTTGAACCCAGACACTTCTTGATCAAAAGTATACATACATTTCCCTCCAATGCATGGTCTCTTTATTGAAATCGTATAGACATGCACAACTGTGAGGTGTCACAGCTTATGACATCTCAACTTATGACTGCCCTATATTTCTCTTTCTTTCAGGGAAACGATGCTACCCACTACCTTGAACAGTGAACATCTTCGGGATATTTAAGAACATGGAATCAGCCACACATACACAAATCATCTTGATTTTGTACATTTTTCAAAAGTATCTGGAGCAACGAAGACTGTGGGAGTTTATTCTGAAAAGAGTTATCAATAAAGAAAGAAAGAATCTATGTCTGTCCTCGGACTTCGGTCTTAAAAGTGGGTGTACTCCCAGGGGGAGCCGAAAAAATCTCCATAAAAGAATTCTTAGCAAATATATTTTGCATTAAGATCTATACATGGCTGGCTTCTTGCTGTCATTCATATCAGAGTTCAAGATTTTCCAGGGGGAAAGTACCTGTTACTCTCTCTCTCACACCCTTATTTCATGGTTTTTCAAAGATGACTCACACTGATGTTCTGCTGATTTACCTATTCATGTCTGCCCTGCTTCCTGGGGTGTCAACTCCACGAAAGCAAGGTCCTCATCTGGTGTGTGTACCACCGTATCCCCATCCCTAACTCCATGCCTAGCATATAAATATTTGTTGATGAATGAAGAGAGGCTTATAAAATCAAGTGTCGGTTTCATGAACATTCAGGTATGGGCCTCTAGGAATGGACTTCCATCTGTAGGAGTCTTAAGAAGTAAGGGCAACCAGATCTTAAGTAAAAATAACACCTGGAGTGGGTGGCTGTCCTAGAGACGGAAAAACTGACATCATTGGAGGGATTTGGAAAGGAAGGGGAAACCACGAGGTCTCTTGATTCTGACTCTTCCTGAGGCTGACTAGGGATTTCAGCAGCTCCAAGGGGCAGAAAGGAAGTACCAACATTGCTTCAGTTGGGGCTAGACTGTTCGCCCACATGGATGGTACTGTTTTCAGTGGGACTGTAGCTCTGTGGTCTGGAGGAGAGTGCTTGTCTCTTCGGTAGTAGACTGACAACTCAAGGTTGCTGATTAGGTAAAAGACTATATTAATATTCGGGTCAATCGATCAATGGGGAGGAAATGAGATGTGAGATGTGGAGCTACCATGGTGTCTTTCTCTACTACAATCTTCAGGAGGATGGGTTCTGACTGTCAACACGCCACTCTTTGGGACTGATCTAGTTGACGCTTTGTGTGTGTTTCTGCTTTTGAAGTTGTCACCACGGAAGGACACTATTCTGGCCGAGTCTAAGGTCCTTTGACCATTCAATTCTAGCCTTTTAATTGTTTTTCCTTTCCTTGTATGAACGCTTTGCACCTGGCTTACACGGTAAAAGTGATTGATTCTATTTTTCTATTTTAAACAAGTTCTCATGATATTTGCAAATTTTAAAATAAAACACAATGTTGAAATGTACAAATAAATGCTTAATGAACTTTACAAATGAAGATTTGTATAAAGAGGAACAACGTCTCCTTTCTCCTCTTCACCCTCGTGCTTCGTCTCCCCCTCCTAGTAAAGCCACTCTCTCGCTAGAACTACTCTGGGTGGTTTGTTATGTGTCTGGTGGAACACTGATTGAAGCTTAACGATTGGCTCTACAGAAATAAAAAGCTCTGATTTGAAGCATGTGCTGATTTCTGTGGAGTAAATATTCTCACCATCTACAATTTCGGGCTAAGGTTATGGTGGAATCGGGCAAGGGTGTTGTACCAGCAGTTCTACGAGATGGTATAAGTTGTCTCTAGCACCTCACTGTGTGCTCCCTTCAAATTATCTCTATTGCTCTCCCGTCCTTCCATCCTCATCTGCTCCTCCCTTCCTTCCCTGCATATACACTTGGACATAAATAGACATGCGTGAATCAGCGACATACGTGAACATGGCATTTTGTCTGGCAACTTTCACTTTGTCACGTGCTATACAGTGGCTCTGCACTTTGAAAATCTCTTGACACGCTCCTTGTCACTGGAAACACCCCATGCTAGTTCCAGAGCAAAGCTGAGAGTCCCTCGGTCTCAGACAAGCCCAGGAGCTTGCGAGTGTGCCCACACATTCGCAGTAGTCTATCTATCAGAAAAGGGAGTAATTCATCACTGGGCAGCAGGTTCTGCTCAGATGGTTTATTGTCCTGACCTCATTAAAAGCATGTAATCCACGCAGTGCCGTAAATCTATGCCTCTAAATACTTTCCTCTTTAAATTTTTAATACCGCACACATGAAGGGAAAGGTTAAAGCCAATTAAAAGAGATACAAATACCATTATTACTGCCCTAACAAACAGTTATTGGATTTTGTCGTTTCAGTTTAGAAAGCCATTATTTTTGTTCCTGAATGAATTAGTAATCAAGCTGTTTATTGACTTGTCTCATCTCCGAGATGCTAAATATTTTTTTGGCCCATTCTCTCTCTCAACTGGCATCATTCCTACACATATAAAAATTACAGACAACTTAAGGTCTAAGTGCAAACAATAACTGCCCAGCTGCCTGCGGAAGCCCACATATGGACAGAGCCATCATTTGCACTGTGGTCCAGAAAGGAGAGAGCCACTCAATTCATTCTTATGCAGTAAATAGTTGTTATTGTCCTTGCTGTTGTTTCTCCTCCCATTAAAGCTATTATAGGATCCTGACAAATACTAAAAGCATTTAGAGCTGAAAGAACGCTGGGAAAATTGCTGTAAAAGGATTGACAAATGATGATCTTTCTGTCCGCAAGGTTCTTATTTCCTGTGCAAAATGGACCAAAAGAATAAAGAAAAGGAGACAGAATCATTAATGTAGGAACTCGGTCTTGTTTTCTGACATGAATTCATATTTTGCATTGCACTGAGCCAAAAACGGGACCCTGCTTATGACAAGACCATGGCACTGTGGCTGCTGCAGGCGTGTGGGGTGCCCCCCCTCGTTCCTCACCCTCTCTTCACTCCCCCCAGAACATAATTGAGGTGCTACGGGATCCAAGAGGACCTAAGGATACTGAACTTGGACCAACTGTCCAGCCACAGGTCCAGGGGGAACCTTGTCAGAAACAATGTTGTTTGGTGATGGCTTCAGCACAAACGCACACCCGCAGACTCTCATCCATAAGAATTTATACAGCTCAGAATTCATACAAGTGGTCTATCATTTTTCCTAGTATCCTGCTGCTCCTACCTCTAAGAAGTCAAAGTCAGGTATACTTTAAAAAAAAAAAAAAAAAGGGAAGAAAAGAGGAAAGCTTTCAGAACGTCACGGAGCTCAAATTTCAAAGGAGAGCATGAAACACACACGTTCGTAAGAAAAATCACAACAGAGAGCAAGAGAGACAGAGAGACAGAGATGAGTGAAATATTTTCCAATTAGGAGGATGAGAACCTAAAACTGAAAAGGAGGACTTTCTGTATTATCTTGGCCCTGGGCTAGAAGAGCGTGCTCGAAGTGTATCCCCTGGATTAGCAGAAACACCCGCTTTCGGAGGACTTGTTAGAAATGCAAACTGGGGAACCTGCCCCAGACACACTAAAGTAGAAATTTGGGTTGGGGCCCAACCATGTGTTTCAACAAGTCCTCTGGAGGCTTCTGATGCCCACTGCAGTTTGAGAATCTTTGTTCTACAGAATACATTTGTTTAGCTGGTTCTCTTCAGTCTGTTCTTAAAGCCCGTCACAGCCTTTTCAACACGAGCTGACCACTCTGTCCTTTGTCTGCGTCCCACATGTCCCACACCACACACCACGACACACAGCGCTGATTTGCTTAAACATCCTGCTCTCCTACTAGACCCTAAGCTCCTCGAGCCCAGGGGCTTTATCTGATTCACTTATTTATTCTCAGTGTCCAGCCACGGGACTGGACCAAAGCAGATGCTTGGGAAATTAATTATAAGACAAAATGGCTAGATAAGCCCCGTGAATGAAAAAGAAACTTCTAGAAGTATATAAATCCACTAAAAGTCTTAGTTCTACCTTAGGAAGACCCATGCCTACATAAAAATGACTTCTTTTAAAAAGAAAGATAAAGAGAAAAATGGTCAAAGGAACATTCTTAAGCAACTTCTAATGGGGTCACTGTTTATTCTCTTGAGAAAAGCAAGAAATAATTGCACACACCTCACACTAACAGCCTCTTATAGAGTGTGCTGACAATCCAGTTGGTCTGAATATTCCTATGAGGGTTTCATATTCAGACAGGACCCATCTGCCCACTTGACGACAGACATTCTCAAATTGAAAATAATCAGAATACAGGCTTATAATAAAACCACAAGAACCACTAGTTCCAGCCCAGTGGATTAAGGATGTCAAACCCTGGCGGTGCCTGAGTGGCTCAGTCATTAAACGTCAGGTCATGATCACAGGATCCTGGGATCGAGCCCCGCATCAGGCTCCCTGCTTGGCAGGAAGCCAGCTTCTCCCTCTCCCACTCCCTCTGCTTGTGTTCCCTCTCTCACTGTGTTTCTGTCAAATAAATAAAATCTTTAAAAAAAAAAAAAGGATGTCAAATCCCTTGGAATTTCTGTCCCTCAATGTGTTCGAGGGTCGAGGGCAGTTCTTGGAAAGAGGAAGATATCCTGAAACCATTCTAACTGCCTCTCCATGAGGAGTTCAAAAACTGAGAGGTGAAGTCCCTGGTCCTTTGTAGACTTTGGTGACACTCTGGAGATGTCCTGTTTAGCCTTTCTTTTCTACTATGGAGTTTATCATGGCATTACCTCTAAGCTGGGGAAGGTCTACCTTATGCAAGCTTTCTATACCTGCCTTTGTGTGGCTCTGACATCAGATCACTTGGGTTCTAATCCAGGTTCCAATACCTTCTGGCTTCTTTAGCTTTCCTAAGCCTGTTTCCTCACTGTAAAATGGGAACAGTCATAATACTTGAAGATTAAGTAAAAAATATACATACATGTGTGCCTGAGTGTGTGTGTGTGTATATATATATATATATGCATATATGTGTGTATACCTCTATATAAAGTAGCCAGGTGTTTGATGTATAATAAGAGCTTAATACTACTATTATAGTTAAGTAATATTATATGCTACCAGGGCTTAAACTAGAATCCATGGGCCTATAGAGATTCATGAAATGGACAAAAGAATGTCCATAAGCTTCCTGAAATAATCTGCAAAATATCTCATGTTTGTATAGATTCATTTTCTCTGGGCATACAGCCCAAAACTTTAATCAGATTCTCAATGTGGCCCATGGCTCATAGGTGGTAAAGAAGCATGGCGTTGAGGCTTTTAGTAGTCAGAGTGTGTTCTCAACAAGCTGGTAAACCAGGAAAATGAGGCAGTTTCTCTAAGGCTGGTGTCTCACTCTGGCCATGATGTGTGGCTCTGGGACCTCCATTTTTAAAATAATTCCACACAATGTGTGTTTGTTTATTTTCCTTCTTCCACTTCGTAACAGGAAATAGCATTTCAAATGCATTCCACCACGAGGATATGCAGACAGTTAATTTTCACCTTGAACACCCCCAAGATTTAAAAAAAATATGTGAGCTTCAATCTACTTCTCCCAACCTGCCAAGCACAATGTTCTTAGCAGCAGCAAAAGTCAGTCTAAAAAAGCTTCTCTGTTTTTGATGGGTTTCTCTTGATGCTGTCAGCCTGGGGGACTGTATGATCGAGGGAGAGGGCAGAAACCACACTGAGCCACATGCAAGAGCACTGGGGCAGGTCTTGAACACTGTCCTGACCAGCCCCTTCCCTGGACCAAGTGGCTTCTCCTCCAAGCTTCTCTGATTCTTTACCTATCAAATAGGAGTAACACTGGATCATCATTTCCCAATCGTTTATGTACAAAGGTCCAGATTTAATATAGAAATGATTATGCGGGGGTGTTACTTTTTTAATCAATTGACTTAGAAATAATTACAAAAAGAGTTAACTCCTTTTTGAAAAGTTGAAAAAAATTTGGAAAGACTATCTATCCGGATGGACAGATGAAAAATATAGTTTGTTCTGGTTAGAAGTAGCCAATGGTGAGCAGAGGAGTTCAAGGACCCATTAAGCAAGTATCTACTCAGCATTTACGAAATGGCAGCTACTTCAATACAGCTGGGGACATAGCATCAAACAAAAACAGTTGCTACCTTCGTGGACATGACTGTAGCGCCAGAGAAGGAAAAAGACAACTAAAACTACATACGCATAGAAAGGTTTTAAACTGTGCTAGTGCACACTGCAAAGGGTTACCAGGATCATGAAAGAGAAAAAAGGGGGTGGGGATGGTTTTAGATAAACATGACAGGGTCAGCAATTGAGCTGAGACCTGTGGGATGGTGGTAGCTGAAGAGGCAGAACTTTGTGATGAAGAGAAGACCACAGGTCAGCAGGGCCTGGGGTAAGGAAGGCACTTAACGTCTCTCTGCCTCATTGCCCCATCTGTAAAATGGGTATGACAATGGAACACAGTCCTTAGGCTGCTACCAGGATTAAAATAGCTAGTAATTACAATTTGTTTAGGACAAAATGTGGCAATATCCCAGTGGATTGCTGCAAAATAAGTATCATGATGAGAGAGGTAAAAGCATGTGCCAAGGCCCTGAGGTGGACGAGAGCTGGATACCGTTGAGAAACTCCAAGGATGGTGTGGCTCTTCGGTGAAATGTAAGTGAGAAGGTGGTGGAAACTGCAGCTGGAGCAGTAGGGGAGGGGGAGATTAAATCCCAAGTTCAATGGGAAGAGAGTGGAGAGTTCATATCCCCAGAGGACCCCTCCCGTTCATTCTCCAAAGCCAGAAAATTATTGTCTCTGATCTTTTTTTTTTTTTTTTTGTATAGCAGATGATTCTCTAATAAAACTCCTCAAAGGGAAGAGTTTCTTTAGGTATGAAGTTTTAAATAAAGAACTCCTGTTTCATTCATGCTCATTAAACTATTTTTCCCCCCCACCTATATCCCTGCAATAATAAATATAATTTAATGACTTTGGTTCCTTGAGCTGCAGGTGTTGGAATATTGTATTTATTAACATATTTTAAGCCCTTTAAAAAGACTGCATTAATTCCTATGATAATTTAGTACCCATAATACATTCTCTGTTCTGAATAGATGTTAATCACCACAGAATGACTGATTTGCCCGTGTACGAGCTGAGCCATGCTCTAACTAGTAGCTAGGAACTTTAAAATTCAATATTGTTACTGAAACTGTTGATTAAAATTTAGTTGCAATAATTGTTGAGGACTCAAACCAAGATGGAACAATTGGATTCTCTGCCACTGAAGATGAATGAGATATTTCTGAATGTTTGTGTTTCCCGTAACAGTCTACTCGGAAAGAAAAAAAAAAAGTTCAGCTAATTCCAGTGACTCTGAATCACCTTGGGTTGGTTAGTAAATAGCAGCAGGAAGGACATTACTTCAAAGAAGCATACCTAACCCCAAAGCCAGCCTGGAGGGAGGTAGCTGGA
>CM053607.1:48096833-48130698 GCA_028646535.1 Procyon lotor | reverse complement strand
ACAGGCAGGCAGAGGGAGAGGAGGAAGCAGGCTCCCTGCTGAGCAGAGAGCCCGATGCGGTGCTCGATCACAGGACACTGAGATCATGACCTGAGCCGAAGGCAGAGGCCCCAACCACTGAGCCACCCAGGTGCCCCAGTAATTTTTATTTTTATTCTTACTTTTTTTTAGACACAGAGAGAGCACAAGCAGAGGAGCAGCAGGCAGAGGGAGAGGGAGAAGCAGAGTCCCAGCTGAGCAGAGAGCCTGATGTGGGGCTTGAGCCCAGGACCCCGGGATCATGACCTGAGCTGAAGGCAGATGCTTAACCGACTGAGCCACCCAGGTGCCCCAGGAAGGCCAGTAATTGTGTGCCAATTTCCCCCGGGTGGGGAGAGGCAGGCTCTGGGCTATGCCAGAGTCCCAATACCCTACCAACTTAAACTGAAATGACTGTGGAAACAGAAGGAAAAGCCTGATCATGGAATTTGGACCAATGAAATGAAATGATAAAGTTGAGTACAGAGTCAAGAACAATTGCAAATGCCAGGTTCTGAGATAAGGACCCTCACATGAATTATTTAATCACATAACTACCCTGTCAGGGAGGTACCACAATTAGCACTCATTTCACCTGGAGCTCAGAGAACTTAAGTAACTTACTCAGAGTCACACAGCAGGTAAGTGGCAGGGCACCCAAGTCCGCACTCTTGTCTTTTGTTCACATTGCCTTTATAGCTGATCAGTCATTCAGTCAATCATCCATGTAGGAATGACATTGAAACGCATAATGAAATATGTAATACAGTATTATGTGTCAGAAAAATACTTTTTTTTAAGAAAAACTCTTTTTTAAAACAAAAACTGAACAACTTCTCCCTTCTGGCTTGGAGGTTGGTGACAGGAAATAGTATCATTCGCATCTGTAGGGAACTCAATCTCTCTCTGATTGTTTTCCTTCAGCAGAGAGTGTTGGGAGAGAGGGAAAGGCTAAGCACAGAACAGACTGGCTTCTGTCCACCAGGTACTGACAAAGGCACTGGCTTTGGGGGCAGGGGCGGGGCAGCGCATCATAAACACTTGAATTTCTGGCCAGTCCGGGAGAGATTCGGAAGGAAACTTTGCAGGGAGCTGGGGCCCCCAGTGGACAGATCTTCACTGACTTGGCTTCCTTGAACAGCAGAGACTGTATAGGAAGTGATGAGATTCTTCATTTCAATTTCTTTCTACCTCTGGCATAGAAAACCCTTCCTTATCCTCAAACTTGCAGTGAAGTCTGCTTGGCATCAAGGTTTTGGGGAGATGCTTTTGTTTGCTGGTTTGGGACTTGATGTCTGCACCTAAGAAGGGAAAGGGATCGAGTCTCACAAGCACCTCAGTGTGAAGCAGAGAGAAAGGAACAGCACAGGCTTCGATGGGCTGTGAGACCATCAGAACTTGGTGCTTCGGAGAAGCATCCAGAAGTAAAGGTGAGTCTAAGGACAGAAGACCGGAAAACACACAGAAGTTGGGGAGCAGGGATCTGAGCTGTATCTTGGTCATGATTTTTTGGGTCATCGTTAACATTATTCTCACAGAGCTGAGAAATAGTGGCATCTGCTCTTCAGACTCATGAGGACGGTGAGAGCTCAGTCACTTTAGCAAACGCTAAACGCCCAGCACTCTGACTCAAAGGAGGTCACATAGCCCTGGCTGATCCCAGGTCTCCCCAGTGCCAGCCTGGTGCTTACCTAACTCCTAGGGAGTGCTGATGGGGGGGGGTGCCCGCAGAAGTGGGCGGGGCTCGTGGGAAGTGGGCAGGGTCCTTTGGACTTGTCTCTCCCGGGATGTGCTGCCCACCGACCTCTATGGGTAGCAGCAGCCCTTCCCGGCCTGAGGTCAGACGAAAGGCAAGCAATGGCAGAGCACTGAAGGTCTAGAAGATTACTGCTAGCCTCCCTTCCACCACCCCAAGTAGACACCAAGTGGGGGCTGTGTTCTCAAAAGACAGGCCCGCAGAACACCCTAGGGAGTTCTATGAGAGGTGGAAACATCTCTGCTGTTACCATGGGGTAGACAGTTAAATTATTGGTGAGACAACTAAAAAATTAAAAATAAGGAGAAAAGACCCCCACACCGTGTGCCACAGTGGCCAAGCAAAAATGCCCTCGTTAGCCTCGACAGACTAATTGTGTCTTTATCTCCGGAGTCGGCGTTTCAACCTGCATTCTGTTTCCACCTGCAGAAGGTTTGACTCTATGAAGGAATCCAAACACACCCACCATCATATAGACACACATGCACACATATATAAGTCCAGATATAAACAAATGTAGGTCTTTAACACCTATTCCAAAAGCAGATTTTCAAGTGAGGGCACTTGGAAATTGCAAAATTTGGGGGACATTTTTTCTCCAAAGACAGTTTATGTTGTGTAAAAGCTCCTCTAAAATCTTTTCAGATTTAAAGCAGGCCAGCCAGGGGATGAAATCCCTTTACAGGGACCTGCTGTCCATTTGCAAAGGTTGCAAGCTAGCAGCCCGCAGGCTCCATCTGGGACCTTCACATTTAATTGTTTGGTTCACACAGTGGCAGCCAGCACAAGGTTTTCTCGAAGTCGAATTAGACATGGAAATTGGAGCTCTCACATAAACCTGTGTGCTGGTTTGTTTTTTGTTTTTTTTTTAATGGCTGGCCCTTGCCGTCTGCACGTCCATGAACTGCCCAGCTGCCTTAGGCTTCCCATAGGACGGTGCAGACTGGTGGTGTGGAAAGCCATTCACTGTGAGGCTTGTGCTAATCATTCTAGTACAATCCTCTGCCTTCCTTGTGTACTAACATTACTGGACCTGGCACCTGAAGTCAACCATTTTCTGGGCTCCGAAGGCTCTGCCCACTGGGAAACTTCCGGGCTCCTCTCTTGGACCAGAGCCTCTATGAAACCTTTCCTGACCTGCTGTCTGAAGATTAGCCACCCTTTCCTCGGCAGCCACCTGGTACTGCAGCCACTCAAAGGCCCTCCTTCCTCAGTCCCCACAGCACTCATGACTAGGCTTTTACACACTTTTGTTACACAACTTCCCCACTAGATAGATGCTCCTTCAAGATGGGAATCATGTCTCCTTTGCTTTTCCTTCCAGGGCCTGTCAGAGTCCTGGGCACATAGAGGGGGCTCAAAAGAGGCCTGTTGAAGTAGATCTGGCCATCAACCTCTACCCTCACTGAGCCACACACAGGTCAGGACGGTGGTTAGAGAGAGGTCCCAGAGGCAGCAGCGAGGGTGGTGGGCAGCTAGGTGTGCCTCTGGGCAGGAGGGATGGCACATGATGTGAGCTTTGCTCAGAGCTCCTCAGCCAGGGGCGGGGGTGGGGAACACAAGCCAGGGGTGCCATCCAAGGTAGTTCAAGGCAAGCTGGATCCCACCATAATGGGTCTCAACCCTGGACCCAAAGGCCCAGAGTCTAGAGGCAGTCCCAAGGAGTGGGTAATGAACAAGAGCCCCAACTGGGGGGGCTTCTCTGCTCTACCTACTCCTTCCCCAAAGGAAACGGGGCTCTCTAGAAGTCCAGGCCACTCTTTTGCATCCCTGATCCAGATGCAACCTACACGAGGGTTAAAAAATTTTCAACTAAATAAAGTATTGGCTGTTATTTAGGATGGAGTTAAAACAATTTTTTTAAAGGTTAAAAAAGCTACTTGCTCTTCAGGTCAGTAACTGTCATAACGATTTTTCTCCTGCCATATGCTCTTCTGAATTGCATTAATATGACATCTCTCTCTGAAGCATCTGGTCTCAGCCACTTCAAGGCACACAAGGAAGCCGCACATTCAGACTGAGTATATAATAACACGGAGAGGTATTTGCACTCTTACCATCACAAAACACAATACTATGTTGTAGTATTCATACATTCATCCAGAGATGGGGCAGGAGATAGTTCAAATGAATGGAGGCAGAATTTGGGGAGCTTTTGTTGGCCTATGTATTACGCGCACGTACACGCGTGTGTGTGTGTGTGTGTGTATACAAATACACGCACGTGCGCGTGCATGTGTGTGTATACAAATGCATATGTGTGCACATCTACATACATGTTTTATGAATTGGCAATCCCCTACATTGCTCAAACATCAAGTCTTATTTTCTGTCAGAAAGAGCTAAACATTTTAAGCATCAAATGCAAATCGAGGCCCAGCAACTTGCAAAATATGGACAGAGAGGTTGGGCATATCTGTATTTCAGCACTCTGAAATACAAAAAGGGAAATTTTCCATCATAAGCCAAAGGCAAAGCAGCACTATCAACCTCCAGCCACATTTTCCAGACTAAGACAAAACCTGACCAGCAATGCAGACGGCCTCTGCTCATTGGTAAGAATCTTTGTCAAACTGATAGATTTACTTGAATTTTTCCAAAGATTTCACCGCACTGTCTTGCATAGTTAGTAAAAAACCCCAACAGGTTTAATAAAGTTGACCACCAAACACACGGTTCTGACACCCAGTCTTTTCTTGTCCTGAAGATCCTTGTGCCTATTTTGTCAGAAGCACAAAAAGTAGAAATGCAATTCCATTTGTGCTGATGCTAAATGTTAATAGATTTGCCTAAATGCCTGCTAATAGTCCCCCTAAAATTAGCTAGACTAGTAGTGCATGCCTAATGTGCTGTTGTTTTTGTTATTTTACTTGCTTTTTTTGCTTCTCCTGCTTTTATCAGAGGAGAAAAAAAAAAAAAGACCCCTAGAAAAAAGTATAGGTCCTCAGCTATGAAACATTTCCAGTGTCATATGTGAATTCTGCAGAAAGAACATATATTCTGAAACTATCCCACATTTCTGACATTCTGTCATGAAGGTGACAAATCCTAGTGCTCTAATGTTTCATTAAATTAAACATGAAATGTTTAATGTTTTGTTAAATTAAACATGAAGCCGTGACTTTGCACCCGAGAACCATAGCCTTCTATCAATTCCTCACATTCCTTCAGGTCACTTCTTAGGTTATAAAAACTAAGTTTTGTTTATTAGAAGTATTGTATTTCTCTCTGCAGTTAAAATGTACTTTCTTCTAATGCACTTATAAATAAAAACCAACAAGCAACCAGTTTGCGGGGCGGCGGGGTTGGGGGGGAGGCACTTAGAGTACTTCTCAGCTGAGGCTTACAGAAAACAGCTTACAGACAACTCCTCGGCTAAACCGCTACTACAACTTTCTTTCAAGTATTTGCAAGCATGACCGAGAAGCTTCCAGAGAGCCGAGGCATTACATTTTTCATCAGGTCTCAAGCCCATTTCACAGATGCGCAGGCTGAAGAATGAAAGGATGGCTAGAGAACTGTTGAGAGAGATCTTTCAGACTAATGACATTTAGCAGACTAATGACTGCTTTCCTTTATCCATAATGGCAGAAACCAGCAGGGAAAACAAGACAGAACCACTCTGATCCGGGATAGAAACCATTTGTATAAGCAGACAGGAGGGTGTGGAGCTCTAGTGTCTACTGAATACACATTTTGATGGAAGCCTTTAAAATAGCAGGTAAACAAAATCTGGGCACTGCTGGGAGATGATGGAATGAGACTGAGAAAAAAAAAAGGGGGGCTTCTTTTCCACCAGTTTAACCAGAGATAGCTAAAAGTTTCATAGTTCATAGTTATACATTCAGAGGATCATACCACAGACAAAATTTCCAAGTACTATTTTATAAAACACATTTAGATGATACTTTTTTTTTTAATGCAGAGAAAAGCCAGAACAACTATGCAGCAACTTAAAAGGGGGAAAAAAAATACACACATTTCATGATGAAAGTATCTGAATATTTTTACATGTTTCTCGTGGTCTCAGTGGGTAAACGAGGTGTCCAAATGAGGTCTCATTACTGCCAACCCAGCAAGAGTGAAAGAACCGTCCTGTAAGTGGCAAGAGGCACAGACCCTCCCATCCAACCAAACTTGTCACCAGTGCTTTCTCTGGGTCCACACACCAACTCCAACCACTGGCCAAAGCTCTCCAGCAGCCTGGATTTGCTAACAGGTCCTTGCTCAGAGCACCCGCTGGAGAACCCCTCTCCCCGCATGTCCCCACCCCGTAGGAAGATAATTGATACTTACCCTTCTGAAGCTTCATGTCTGTGAGGCAAACTAAATAAATTAAACGGATCCTGCTTTAATCTTCTTTTCTAGACCCCAAATGCCTTAATCAAAAGGAAAAACAAAAAACAAATGTTCCCTGAGGTCCTTCTCTAAACCACCAGAGTATAAGCAAGGAATAGCTGCCTTTTTTTCTTTTACTGAGTGCCCAGAACCTGTCCCTTACCACGAACAACAGAGAATTATTTCTAATGTCCTTCTACTCCCCCCACCCATCTTTTCCATCAGTATATCATTGGTGCCCAGACAGGGCTTGAGTTACACTTTAAATCAAAATCTGGAAGATGCCTCAGTTGGAAATTTGGCTTGGCAGACCTCCTGTAAAAATCCCACATAAAGACACGTTTGCTTCCCTCCTGCAAATGAACTGTGCCGCTTGCGGTCCCCCTGGTTCTCCCCCGTGCACATTTCGCCTTTAAATGAGTTTAAGCTGCAGGACTTCATTTGGGGTTAGCTGTCCCGGAAAGCTCATTTGGCTCTTCCTGTTAAGGCAAGAGGCTCTAAGAGGCTAGCAAGATGCTTTTAACTATGTTGGAGGGGCCAGTCATGTCTTGTTAGCAACAGCTGCACACTTACCCGGCTCTCAGGGCCTGGACAGAGCTGTCCTAGTCCTTCTGGGATTAAGAAGGCAAAACGAAATTAACCAATCGTTAGCTGGAGCCGCCCGAGCTGCTCTAGACTCTCCTTCTCCAAAAACCAAATGAGGCGCCTTCCTCCAAAGTGACTCCTCCATCCGCTTCTACTGGCATATACAGCCCGCCAAGGCCCTGGCTGCGGTTTCAAAACTGCTGCTCAATAAAAAGATTTTAAAGGCTGTGCCGGGAGCCGGGAGCTTCAGATCCCAGTTTGGCTTTTTCTCCATCAGCATTCCTCAGCAAGCCTGCACAAAGCGAGGTACGCTACATTATTTATGTCAGCTCTAGGCTCTGGAAAACACACACTGGCATCCTGATTACTAAGAATCCTCATGGATACAATTAAACCATTCCCACATATATCCCCCTCACCCCTTCCCAGATTCAACCTCTTTCAGAGGAAACAGGAGCACTTTGAGGCGTGTCCTAACTCATCTATTAGGAGCCAAGAGAGCACTGAAATATGGCCACGATGGCAAACGGGCCAGAGGGAAAGTACACTTTCCCTGGAGTGGACAGATGATACTCCAGGGAGGGAAGTTCAGAGAACAGTTCAGGGAATGCCCCGCAAGTGGCCGCCCTGGGTCAGGGGCACAGACACGCGAACAGCCAAGTTGAGGCACTACGAGAAAACCGTTTTGATGAATTCATGGAAGATTGATTTAGAATGGGCTGTTAAGGGAAGTAAGGCACATTTGGCAACATGACTAACCTTCCAAGCTAGAAGCAGAGTAATCACGCTCCCCCAACAAAGGCTCCTTGGTGCCCCATCCAAGTCACAGCATTAGATGGGAAGACCACTGATTTCGCCAAGTAGAGCAATGACTCTGTCCCCAAGTCTCCGCTTCAGCAAAACAAACAATTCTCCAAGTCGCAGTCCACCATTTCCCTTCTTGTCAGTAGCTCGACAACACATTATGAACCGGTCATGTTAGGCACAGCCAGAAAGCACAGTACGCCAGCACCGAAAAGGAAGGATGAGGACAGGAACTTCCTCCTCTGTAGGAGTAGTGAGAAGGCTATGCGTTTCCCCTGGTGTCTAGCTAGAAAGTCCCTGCTTGGCAGGCAGAGGTGACTTCACTTTGCGAAAGCCCCAGGCACTGCTTAATGAAACAACCTTTGGCAGGACCTCACCGGTAAGTCAGTTTATCTAGGCAAGAAGTCAGCTTGGGCAAAGTCAGTTGTCTCAACCAAGAACACAAGGAGAAAAGAGCAACCTGCTTCTCTCCGAAGGCTTCCCTTGAACATGCATTCCGTGTTTGCCAGGTTTTTATTTTTTAAGTAACTTTCATTTCTAATGGCTTAGTCCACCCTAATTCAGACACCTTGGATGGAAAATTGGTGTCTGAGATGGAAAATATGGTAAAGAACACAGGGTAGGTCAGTAGAGGAGAGCCCAAAGGGGGCAACCCCACCCTTTGATATGAACCGTCGCAAAGCAATGGGGAATTTGCTGTGGTGTGTAAAGAAGCAGAACATCTCTCAACAATAAACAGATGAGAGGTAGCATGATAGCGCGTGTGCGCGCACACACACAGTCACACACCACACAATCATAAAACAACCCAGGCGCCCGGAGATCTGATGCATGGAAAAGTAAATACAAGTTGTCCTGTCAGATGATTCCAAAGTTGTAGTATTGGCCCCCATACCCAAAACACTGGGTCATCCAGTCCACTGACACTTCAGAAGGCCTTGGCCACATGTGGGCACAACTATGCTCTCAAATTGAGGTTGTTCCGTTCATTCTTGCCGCTAAGGAGTCTAACACATATTGTAATTTTTTTCCTGGAAAGGGCTCAGAAGCAACTAACTAGAGTGACAAGAACAGGGATGACTCCCTGGGAGGAAGATTATTCTAGCATATCATTTATTCCTCTGATAACTAAGCAATAATCAACTTGGAGGCTGACTGAAGACTAGAAGTCTTAGCGAGGGTTCCCTAGGGACCCTCTTTTTACCCTGCAGTACTACACGGTGGAAAAGGCCTTAGGTTCTGTCCATCATCTCCTCACCTGTGACCTTGGACAAGCCATTCAGCCTCCCTGAGGCCTCAGTTGTCTTATCTGGAAACTATGCATAATGAGACTCACTTCTAGAATTTTGAGGACTCAGTCAGAAATTAAAGGTACCTAACTCGGTGCCTGGCACCTTGTGAGCTCATAATAAACCTCAATTATTATGAATTTGCAAAAGATTATCAATCAAAATGCACAAAACTTACATTGGTTGGTTCACAGACGCCTGAGCCCCATCTCAAAGTACTCCCCGAGCACGCAGGTCATTACTAACAATCTGTGTGCAAAATGCTGCAGTTATCGTTATCCTTTACCTTCGATAAACGTGTTCACAGTAGTTGCCCCATGACAGAGGTCAATAAAAACTAAAGGGTATAAAAACAGAGTATTAAGAGGAGATTTATTTTTTTTTAAGAGAATTCCAACATTATAATAAAAAGCAACTGAACACCTTTCTGCTGGCTAAACCGTAAACTAAACCCATTTCAAAATTTTGATAGAGAGGGCTTGCTCTACCTGACATGGGGTGGGGGGGAGGGGCTTGAAGTCCCATCCTCCAGAACCCTCCACCCACTTAACTACAGCCCCCTTCTCCAAGGTACACGCAACAGAGGTTGAGAGCCTCAAACTAATAGAAAACTGGCATCAATGAAAAAGGAAAGGGGGACCCGAGCGATGAAGGGACTCACTCAATTTCCTGTTACCCAGCACAACTTTTCTGGAAAGCAGAGGTCTGACTACCTTTCCAATGTCCCTCATCACCACACAAGGAGAAACATGAAACCCCTGGAACTCACAGGCAGTTTCTTTGTCACCATCCAACCCAGTCTCTTTGCCTTAATACTGTGCTTACGGGACCAATACCTCACGAGGAGCTTCATGGTTTTTTTGTTTTTTCACTTTTTCGTTTTTCCAGAAAAGGATTACCTTAAATTTTGAGTTTAAGTTTTTCAATAAATGAGGTTCTCCAGTTTTTGCTAAGCCATTTTACCAGCTATGGGTTTTACTAGAAGTTTCTAAATCTTTCAAATGAGAAAACTGTACTGCAAACTTCATAATTTATAAAGGCTGCACATGTTATTAATATCTTTGAAAAATAGTTTTGCCCACAAATCTCTAATGATATAGTTAGCAAATAACTATGTCTTGGCTCTATATACACAATCACAAAAGGTCTTGAACGTGCAGTTATTTTTTTACGTACAAATCACTTCTTCTTGCTTACATAAACAAGGGCTTCCCAAATGATAAGTCTTTAAAATAAATAGGGTCTATCACCTTTCCCTGCTGAGAAATATCCTCACACATTGTGACAACATCTGATGAACCGCTGGGCTGCACAGACATCAAGGCCCCTTTCTCAGAGTTTCAAACAACGCCATCTTTTGCTTTTTGTCAAACCACCCAAACAAAAATGCGGTATGTTGCATCATTTGCTGAAGCTATTTCTCCAGTTGAAACATGAATTATGAGTCCTTTTGAAACACATCAGCCAAATCAAGTTGTAACATGGCCTGGTTTTACTCATTGCACAGATCCCCACAGCTAATCACTTTCTGATGCAAGTCCTGCTTTTGCTTCATTAAGTTAACATTTCCCTTGCTTTCCCCCCTCCACGTTATGTACTGGATTAGCCAGATTTTCGAGTGGAAAATATCCTCTCCTACCACGTATACTTCGTCTGAGGGTAACTCTGACTTTGTTGGGCCCTTCGTACTTTTATAATATGGGGGGTTAGAATGCTAGTCTTAGGACACGGACTTTTCTGTCTCTGTAAATAATGTGAAGGCACTCTTGGTGGTCTTTAAATTCTATTTTTGTTTCTTTTCCCCTCTGTGGAAGCTCAAACCCACTATCTAATGATTAATATCCCTAAATATGTACAGTTCAGACTAAGAAGCCTACGTGAGTCTTCTTGGCAGAATTGAGAAACGATCATTGCATCCAGAACAATACAAGGAATTGCCTGGGGCACTGACTTCCTGTTTGCATAGGACAGACCAAGTGTTTAAGGCTATCTTCAAATTGGTGGTGTAAGAAGTTAAAGTGGCAGAGAAGATTCAGAAACTATATGATCCCCATCTGAGTAACTTTCTTAAGTGAAGCAAAAGAGAAGCAGTCATCGTATTCTTTGAGGTTCCAGTTAAGCTCTTTAGGGAAAGAACTAATGTTTTGCTGAGGCTGGCTGAAAAAGTTGGTTGATTCCACAACATTCCAAGTCTATGCGTGGGCAAGAAGGCAAAAGGCTTCTGGTACGGAGCCCAAAGAGGGAGAACTGGGATGGGAGAGAATGTGGGTCCTTTCCCCTGGGTCATGCCCTCTTTCCTGCTCTGGAAGGAGGACACCCTCTATAACCTTTCCTGGGGTCACTTATGATGGATGGTGTGGCTCTACTGTCTTTTTCCAGACTGAGTCACCTCTGAAGGCAACGTTTCCCTAGTGTTTTAGCAACCCCTGTCCAACCCAACTCTCTCTTTCTGAGCTACTGTATATCAAAGGCAAAACAAAAATAAATTGCTTTTACTCTAGTGTAGATTCAAAGGGTTTTAATGAGACTGACATGGTCATTTAGTCCAAAATCCTTATAATATAGGTTAGAAAAAAGATGGAGAATACGTATTTTCCTCTTGTCATTAGGACTGTACCACAGGCCCTGTGATATTAGGCCTACGGATCTGGAAAGACAACCCTGGCACATAAATTCCTTCTTTTTTTTAATATGGATTTATTGTTTTCTCTTCCTTCTCTTTCTCCTATACCAACCATCCCCCCACTCTCCCACCCTTTGCCATACCTGAGAAAAGATCATGCCCAATGTTTTCTTATTCTGTGATTTCCTGTTGCCAGGGACAAAGTTTAAATCTGGACACTATTCTAAAGAAGGCTTTGTAGGATTTTCAGGTGCCCGTTGTGAAGAGCACCAACAGCTCTAGGAACAGTCATTCCCCTAAAGTGTTCACAGCCAGACAGTGGCCTCTTATTTGGACTTGTGAATGCAATCCAACCTCTTGGTCAGACAGAACTGGATTTGAATCTCCTAGCTGCTGTATGTCACTACCTTTAGGTCTCCCACAAATACAGCAGGGAGAATAATGGTATCTGGTCCCCCTAGCTCTTCTGAAGGTTAATGTACTGTGGCCGGCTGATATTAAAGGCTCAGCGGCTAGGCACTACTATCGTCATTTTTCTATCATGGGCTCAGACAACATCCTGAGAGAGTTACGAATTCTCTCCTTGCACCTGTGAACCCAGGGCAGAGTCCACTCATTTGGAGGACTCCCTCTCCTGAGTGACCTGTAATATTCTGCCATACATCATTTCATTGTCAAGAGGGTTGATACAACACATCTGATGGAGGCACCATGAGCGTGCAATTTTCTGCTTAAAACCACAAGGAAAACAGGACTTCTGGGAAAGGGAATTACGATTCAAATCCCATTGAGCCCCAGGGAATCAGTTATGGTCTGTCTCCACCTGGGGACATAGGCACATCGATCCATGCTCATCACCACTGGCCAGGAAGGGCAGTGCTAGCCCTGACTCTCCTATTAATTAGATAGGTGGGGAATTTCCCTAGATCAGCATTTCCCAAGTGTGAGTCATTTTCCCACTGCCTTCCAGACTTGTGCTTCATCCAGTCCTTCCCCGAAACTACGGCAGCCACCATTCTATCTGACCCTCAGCTCTCTATTCATTTAGTAAGTCCATCTGAAGAAAAATAAGATTTCCAACTTTACCTCATCCTAGCTAAGAATATCTATTAGCTCTCGAAATCACAGCTTAGAAGTGCTAGCTATCTATAAGCACGAGTGTGTGTGCGTGTATCCATACACACACAATTTCTAAAATGTAATACAATTAACAGATCAATATTACATTTTCAAAGAGGGGCTCCTTCAGGATGTCTTGTGTATTTGCACCATCCTTACTGGTCCCCACATGACACTCAAGCACGTGTTTGGAAATAATGTCCGAGATGAGATGTGATTCTCTTCCTTTTGAACCAGCAGAGTCTCTACTTTGTGCCCTTTTCTCTTCAGAATGCAGTGCCTCAGAGTGAAATGTCACCAGGAAAAGAAATGCTCTAAAAATGAAGTTTGATTATGTCCTGTAGCACAGATAGAAAACTCAGAGAAGAGCCCAAATGCTACTTTTCATCCTGGGAACTGATGCCTGAATGTGTTAAAATGCTATTTATTTTCCGACAGGCTACTTGGGCTTGGCACCATGTAAATCCAAAGTGTTTGTAGAGCTTCCCTTGGGGACAAAGGGAAAATCATCTGTACAGATCAAATGTGTATTAGCTGCATTAGCAATTGGTCCCTGGAGACCCGATAAAGACCTTTTTAGACAGATTTCACTGCACGGTTTTTTTAAGAGCTTTCATTGAACTAGCCTTGGGTATCATGGGCTTGGGGCTTCCTTCCCATCCTCAGTGTCAGAAGAGAAAGATGGAGAATAAGAAGCCAGGATGAGAAGCACTTCCTTCATCGTAGGCGAACCTCAATACCACAGCCACGCTCCCTTCCTCCATCAATATTTCATGGTCTCAGCATCCTAAGCAAATGTATCCGTTGCCTTCTTGCATTGTAATATGTAGCATGGTGGAAATATTATTACAGCACAGGTTCAAGAATTTAAAAATTCATCACCTTCTCAATTTAGAAAGCTGATGTGGTTAGAACTTAGGAAGGCTCTACAGGCCTGAAATGACCAAGGGGGCCAGAGCCCAGCTCCTGGGAAATCTGTGGGGTGGGGGCCGGCAGTCAGAGGGAGGGGGCGGCTTCCAGTGCGGCTGCTCAGGCTGCAGACTCAGCCGGCGAGGTAGAGGCCGCAAGTCTCCAGCTTACGATCAACTAAAGGTTCGTCTTGTACCACGGCACTGTTTGAAAGAACAGACAGAGAAAATGCTGCCCCAGTTGTAAGCTCAGCAGCAAAATGCAAGTTTGAACAGGAGTGTTCCCTGCTCTTTTGCCACCCTTTGCCCTGCAGCATAGTGGTTGCCAGGGCTTTGCTCAGTTCCACGTGTGTGTCTGCGTGGTCTCTTACTGTGCAACTGGTCAGCTCTTCTAGGAAAGCACCTCTCAGAACCCTGGACAATCACACAGTACTCCTCCATCCGCTGAAGCCCTTCCAAGTCATTCAGTTGTTAGGCTGGTTTCGCTCCTTCCCTTCCACGACTGGACATAGTTCAGAGACTTACATTGTCTGGGCTGCACATTGCATTCTCCAGGCTTCAGTGCCCAGCCCCTGCTTGTGAAGACATGGGAGCCACTAACCATAGCAAGGGTGGCAAGGAAACACGCCTGCTTTCCAGGGCAGGAAGCAAACTTTGTAATCCCAGCCCCTGGTTTACAGAAACACAAAGGAGTTTAACCTGCAGCAGAGTGGTTAGGGAAGAAATGAGTGTCACTTTCTAACCTGACACATACTAGCTCATCATCTCATCCCCGGTGGCCTACCTTTCTTGCAGTGGTAATTCTTGGGGACATCACCACCAGTCTGTGCACCTACCTAGACACCCCATTGTGGCTCACGCATTACAGCGGCCTCACTGTCCCCCGCTCCACACCAACACCCTTCTCCTTTGCCCTGTCAGTCAGTCACGCCACTGGCCATCAAAGATAGGCATCTCTCAGCACAATGGTTTTCCTTGACCTTTAGGCATGAGACACAGATGGCCTCACACACAGCCTAGTGGAATGGCAGGCAGGAGTTCATGTGAATTCTAGCCAACTGTCCAGGGGGTGTCATTCCCACAGACATAGTCAGTCACTTAGTGGGATACACTCAGGTTGCTGCATGAAGAAGGCGACGCTTTCTAAGAATTAGATTTGATACAGAAGCATTGTTTCACCAATAAATAAAAATCTTGATTCCTTTCATTTTTTATCAACAAATGGAATGTCCGGATGTCTGATCCCCGAGAGCTCCACACAAGTGCCTCAGGCAGGGGAGGATGTTTCAAGGGATGGCCCCAGAGCCAACTTGCACCGCTCCTACTTCAACAGAGACGGGACCCATTCTGGATCTTAGGGTGATTTTCTAATACAGAAATCTGAACTCATCCCTCCTTGCAAATTCTCCACTGGTTCCATCTCTTACAGGACAAAGCCTTCATTCTGTTCTAGGATCTTCAGCTCTTTCCCCACCACCTACCTCTCATTTTATCCTGCAGGAGGAAAACCCTATCTCTTGGATGATATCTTATGGTGCACACTTGAGGCCTTTATGGATGAAGGTTTCTCTGTTTAGCAAGGGTTTTTTTTTTTTTTTTTCATTCCCGTACTTCTTCAAAATAGGATATAATTCCTATGCTTCCTTCAAAACCAATTCAGATATCACATTTCAGAGGATTTTCACGTCCATGTGCTCCAGGCATCATAGTCACATTAATCACCTTAAATGAGTTGCCCCCTGTAAAGCACTTAGAACTGTGAATGGCACACAGTAGGTGCTCAATCTTAAAAATCTATTAGTATTGCCCTATCACTGTATTTACCATCATATATTTCTAGTATTTGCTCATCTGTCCCCCACACCCACAAATCCCCTGCCATTGACTTTGTTGAACCATTAGTGTCAAGCTAATGTTTGGCACATAGTAGGTCTCAGAGAGGATGAGCTGAACTAAAATGGATTAAAGTAGTTTGGGAATCCCACGAGGTGCTCGGTTCCTTATTGCAGCGAGCCTTCATGCAAAAATTTGTGGTCAGGCTCTTCTCAATTCTGTTCGCAGGAGAACAGGTCTTATGCTTTCCTTTAATTCTGTTTGGGCACTAGTATTCTCCGGTTGTACTACCTACTGGGCCAGTACCCAGAAGCCACACGTCTTCGGAGCAAAAGCAGTAGATGCCAGATAAGAGCTTGCTCTCCCCATTCTATTCCTCTAATCAAGCTACGTGTTACCCTGCCTTTCTTTAATTTGATTTGAGAAGAGCCTTAATAGCACCATAGAAGCAAAGAATGAAGCTATTTCTTCAAAGAGCCACTCGCTTAAATGGCAATTTTTGGTTGTCCATTGTGACAAGTGAGGCCCCTGACCGCGGCCAATTGTTGCGCTTGGCTCCAAGCATGAAATTGGAGGATTTTTATTTTTTAAATTTTTTTTTATAGGCACAAGTCAGCCCTTCCTGATTTAATTAGAGTTTTTTTTTCGGTCTCTCTCTCCTGACCTTCCTCTTGATTATGTAGTGAAGTCTTCCTGGAGAGCAATAATCCCGTAAGCTTGACATCAACCCTCCCAGCTATGAAAATGACAGAGCTGTCAAAATCTCAACCTTACAACTTCAGACGGGGTCAGCTTGGAAATGCAATGGTCGAGAAACTCAAGGACCAGAGTCCGTTAAGAGGAAAAAAAACAAAATGAAGAATCAAAGAAGTAAAAGGTCCCACACAATGACAACGGGAAGCTTTAAATTTCAGATTCTGCATGAAAATTTTGCCTTTCTGTGTGTGCCATTAACATAGCGATTCAGTAATTTCGGTGGGAGATGCCATCTCCTTGGAGTCAGAGAAAATGAGAAAGTCTTTTTTTCTCCCAGAGTATGCAAACAGAAGCTTAGAAACATGTTTGCATTTGGATTGGATGATCTAAACCAACAAAGTTCAACCTTTTCACTAGGAGCTGTGAGCTGTTTGACAAGACCTACTTTTTATCAGGCAGGCTCAAAGTCTACACTCTGCAGAGGCTTCCTTAATAAGAGGGGCTAATAAGATTATTTCCTTAAAGATCTAACTTTGGCACCCATCCTCCTACCAGACAGTAGAGTAGATTCATTCTCTAAATTGCTTACCTTCAAAAGAAAAGCTCTGTGGGCTGGAGTGGGTCCCAGCATGGTGTACCAACTTGCTATTAGTAGGATTCTCATTTGGATTTGAAGTGGCTATTATTTTTGTCTTGTGCTCTTTCCTCTGTGATTTTTTTTCCTCCACAATGTTTTTCCATCATCAAAAAATTAACTTCCCAAACTAAATACAAAGATTTCATTTCAACGGGTTGAGTCAGAATCACTGATCGTTCACCCATCCCCCAAATCGGTCCCAACACCTTGCCTTTCCTCAGGGACATGTTTAACCAGCTACATAAGAAAAAAAAAATATGTGTAAACATAGGCACATTCCTGGGCAAGAAGGCTTTAATGTAAGGAGAGAGAAATGGACCTATCTGTAGCAAAGGGCTCTATTAAAAAAAAAATTCCCATTTGGGATCACAACATAAGATCTTCAGTTGAATGGGGAGGTTTGAGAAAGAAAGATCATGTGATCATCAAATTGAATTCCCTCTAACTTCCTGCCTCCTGCCTTCCTGTATCATGGCTTATGTGATCTGCTGAAATAATGAGCCATTTTCACTCTCCCATCCATGTGTGCGATGATGTACAGCCATTTAAAACTGGCCGTGTTCAAAGAAATGTGATTTAAAAATGGGAACCATTCGAACAGGGCACTGTATTTCTCAAAGGTGAAACAGTGAACAGTGTATGACATTTAATGATCTAAAAGAGCCATAAAAAAGAATTTTCTCCTAATCAAACTGAAATTAACTCTTCTCAGGAGAGAGGATTGAGGCCATCTGTGGGTTTTAGTCCTTCCTAGCCTTGACGACTGAATCAGGAATGTGTATAGCTCTGAATCTCAATGCCTCAACTCCGGGGGGATATCACATCTCCCCAACTCTAGGATGTACGTTTCCTTGGTCATATTAACATTTATGAAATAGGAATTCCTCTTGGAACTGATGCCATGTTAGAGTGTCATTGGCAAAGGTTTTTCCTCTCTTAATTCATACATAAAGTAACAGTGATTTATTTTGCAAGTGAATGCATTTTAGGACTATGAAATATTGTCATAGATACCTAATACATCTTGCTTGGAGAAATGGCTGAAAGGGGCACCCCCTGTTGGGACTCAATACTTAAGGGAACAAATATATTTAACAACAAAGAAAACCTCAAACCTTTGCATCACTGAGATAGAATTCAAGAAGAGAACAAAATAGAACCTTACGTAGACGTGTTAAAAACCAAACCAAACAACAATACAAAACAACAAAGTCTAAAAAGCAGGAGGAAAAAAAAAAAAGACTAGGGGTTTCTCTCTGACAAAAAAGGTACCAGTGGAAGGAAAAGAATTGACATTTGCTATGCCAGCCACTTCCTCCATTTCTTTCAGATATTTCCCGGAGTAGAGGTTCCTCACGGAGGAGGAAATCGAACCGTACAGAGGCTAAGACACCTGCCTGACAACCAGCCCTTAGTGAACTTAAAGCCAGACTTGAACCCAGACCTGGCCAACTCCGGCTTTGCCCTACAAGCTGCTGATTCTCAGGAGCAGTTCTTCCGACTGGTGGTGGGGCGTCTTCACTTGATCTGGTCAATCGGGCCATACGGGAAGCTGGTGTTCAGAAGTAGACTTTGTGTTTGAACACTCCAGGACAGCAGTTTCCAAAGTGCTGCCCGTGGAAATCCTCGGGGATCCTTACAAAAACAGAGTTCACTGGATCCCTTTTCTGGCCATTCTGATTTCACTAGTATCAGGTGTGACCCGGGCGATAGAATTTTAAAAGCTCCCCCAGAAGATTCTAATGTATGACAGGCTTGGGAACCACAGCAGTAGGACGTTTTCATGTTGCTCTAGGGAAATGAGCCAGACAGCTCATTCCTGGTGGGAAACTGCACGAGCAATCCCATACAGAGCCTCCTCAGCGACGTGTTACTAGTCAGCCTTTCTTAAGTCCCACGTGTCATATTTTAAGAGGCTCTGTCTCTCTAAAAAACTACATTTATGAAGTCACCTTCAGTCCATTTTCCCATGGACTTGCTAATGACTTACGCTTAAATTAAAATAAAAGGAATTTGGTGTTTTATTTGCTGCATGGAATCCTTTCTTAAGCTAACACAGACTTTTATCCTCTTATTTACCATCAAAAAGAGCTTGATTAATGTCCAACATTCTGTGAGGACCAACACTCCTTCTTGCTTTACGTAGTGGGCCTGCTGAATAGTCCTACCCCTAGGCCAAGCCAGGCAGCATATTTCCTCTCCATGCCAGAACGACTGGTTCAGGAATGGACCCAGGACCACACTGGAGGCCAGGGATGTTACTGGAAAAATTGGGGAATTGTGTAGTAAAGAATTAACTTTACGCAAAAAGAAGTCTGGCCTTTGCCCTGGACTCCAGAGGGGTACCCTCTAAGTCCTGGGAATGCTCTGCCTCATTAGCATCTCTGTTCACCTGGTGGCCTTGGGCTATAACAGATAGTCTAAAAATGTGATTTATGGTGGGAGCTTTGAACTCTGGATCTGGTTGACCTTTGGAGGGACTAGAAGCTAAAGATCAGCTATATGGATGCTCAACGGTGTCTCTGTGTCTGAGCCCCAATAAAAACTCTGAATACCAAGGGTTGGAAGAGTTTTCCTGGCTGGCATGCTGTGTATATTGTCACATATTGTTGCTAGGAAAAGTCAGCTCTGTCCAAGATTGTATTGAAGGACCACAACTCAACACTCTGCTACTTGAATTTTTCTGGACTCTGTTCCATGAGTCTCTTCCCGTGACTCTAGCCTGAAAGGGGCACCCCCTGTTGGGACTCAATACTTAGGGAACAAATATATTTAACAACAAAGAAAACCTCAAACCTTTGCATCACTGAGATAGAATTCAAGAACAGAACAAAATAGAACTTTACGTAGACATGTTAAAAACCAAACCAAACAACAATACAGAACAACAAAGTCTAAAAAGCAGGAGGAAAAAAAAAAGACTAGGGGTTTTTCGTAGTATTTTAGTTTTTCGTAGTTTTTCATAGTTTTTTGTAGTATCCTTCCACTGTAATAAACCCTAACTATCAGTATGACAGCTTTCAGTGAGTTCTGTGAGTCCTGGCAAATTATTAAAACTGACGGTGATCTTGGGGTCTCCTGAACTTGGCAATGGGTGTCAGAAGTAAGGCAGTCTTATGGACTTACCCGATTCTGCAGGAAGTGAATCTTCTTTTTCATGGGAAATGGGTATTTGGACAAAATAAGCTGGAGTTGATAGAGTCCATCTTGATCATCACAGAAGAAAACCAACAGGGAAAAGAAAGGTCATGTGACATGGTTTGAGCCTCAGAAGTCCAAGTCTCCTGGAGCTACCCCTGGGCTTAGTTCCAGTTCTACGAACAAAATACTTCTTTTTGTCTTCACCTCAGTCTTAGATGAGAGGCTCACATGTGTCATTTCCTATACTACTTCACTGGGTTCTCATAAAGAATCCACTAAATGGCGCGATACATGAAAGAGCTAAGTATAATACCTTCAACATAGGGGTTTGAAAATGCTAGCCTGTTCATTATGACTATTACTGCCATTTTTATGTTTAATATTTTCCTACTGAAAAACAAGTTTAGAAGCTCAACGAGGAGTGCCTGGGTGGCTCAGTGGGTTAAAGCCTCTGCCTTCAGCTTAGGTCATGATCTCAGGGTCCTGGGATCGAGCCTCGCATCGGGCTCTCTGCTCAGCAGGGAGCCTGCTTCCCCCTCTCTCTCTGCCTGCCTCTCTGCCTACTTGTGATCTCTCTCTCTCTCTCTCTGTGTCAAATAAATAAAATCTTTAAAAAAAAAAAAAAAAGAAGCTCAACAAGCCTGAAGTTAGGCAACGATGTGCTGGCTGTACTGACTCCTGGAGAGTGGGTCCTACCTGCCCTGCCAGCCCTCTCTCAGCCCGAACCGGCCTCCTCCCTCCTACTCGATTGCCTGCACCTGCCCCTCTTAGCACCCGCGTTTCAGATACATTGGGGAGCACACTTAGGACTGTCTGTGATAAAAAATGCATATTTCCTGAAACCCCAAGTATTCTCACTGAATGTAATGAGTGGAAAGTTATTTTACAGGAAATGAAAATCTAAGATTAATACTCTCTCTGATGCCATCTAGTCCCCTCGGGACAATTATTCATCGTAGTACAGCAAAACAAACTTGCAAAATGTGGCAATAGGTTTTCTCCTTGGGTTTCCAGGAGAAGCGAACCCTTGAAACTACTCAGGTCGCTTCCTGGATGCTACACCTATCACCTCACCTCACTGGAGAGGCATCAGGCTTTTCAGAACACCAGACTTAAAGCGGATTCATGGCCATCTCCCTAGAGCTGGGCAAAGGTGTAGGAGAGGACAGAGATTTAAAACTAGTCAGTCAGTAAACTGTTACCGATTGCTACTTACCAGCATTGTGGGACCAGCATCACTGACCTCAAGAAACTTAGAGTATTCATCCATTCCCTCCTTTGGTCAACAAAAAGCTACTGAACTTTACTGTATTCCAAGCACTCGGCCAGATATTAGGAAATAAAATGCCCTTACGGAGCTACAGTTTTAAAGACCAGAGAATCCCAAATATGGCTCATTCCAAGAATCCCAGGGAAGCCTTATAAAAATACAGGTGTCTGAGCCTTTGGTCAAGACGACTGTATCAAAGACTTCTCAGGAGACCAGAAACCTATTTCAGGAAGTGGCTCCCATGACTGTTGTGCTTAACCAAATTTGAGAGAACCACAGGGATAGATGATAAAACACACACACATGAAAGCAATCGAATACAAGTCAGTGTTTATCTGCTAGTTGGCAAACGAGTGATACACTGAGGCGTAGCTGAAGGAGAGGTCATTCCACACAATGTCCCTCTTACACCCGCCAAGTTGGCATATAACAACGACCTACTCTAAGTTTATTCAAGCCAACAAATAATAAAAAAGTCACCAAATCATGATGCCTCCCCAAATATTACCACAGATCGGTGAAATTCGTTCCCAGATGGAGAAGCACCAAAAGTGAGTCAAGCAGCAGCCTGTCCGAACACAGACTCACCCTCTCAGCCTCACACACCGCATACTTCAAAAGACAATGTCTCAGAACTTCCAAGGCCATAAGCATTCTTGCCTGAAATCATTCCTTAATTCCCATCATTTTGGGGTGGTTAAGTATGATGTTAACTTACTTTTCCCCTAGGGCCGCATGTTTTGAATTTTTCTTTCCTGGCAATAGGAGCAGAGCTCCGACAATTAGACTGTCCCTTGATTCATGTGTCCAGAGATGGGATAAAGTGCAACTTCTAAAGAGATGGGGAGTGGGAACTGGGAGAGACCTGGGTCTGATTTCTGGCTTTGCCACTTACTGTGGAATGACTTCGAAAAATGCTTTTCATTTTTCTGAACCTCAGTTTCCCTAATCTTTTTAAAGGGAGAGTGCCCAGGGTGAGAGTTAAATGAAAGAATACATGTAAAGAAAACAGCACAGAATATGGTCAACAAGTAGCTGAGACAATTGATCCAATTAACTGGCAACTAAAGGCTTAATAACTTAAGACCTGCGTAACCCAAGAACTAGGTTCTTCTTCCTACCACCATTAACAAGCTCCATTTCATTAAGTCTTAGTGTGGAACATCAAGTTATGGTGAAAGGAACAGCTCTGCAAACCGGGCTTCGCAGCTCTAAAAGACCATCGTTTTCCCCCATCCCTTTCTTCTCATGCCACAGAAATTATAATAGCATAATAGAAACGAAAAAAAAAATAAATTTAAATACATTTTTTAGAATAAGATATTACAAAACATGCTTCCCTGGTTTTCAAATAAAAGAATATTATCTATCAGCCAGTTTTGGAGAAGGTTTTGTATGCTAATTAAAAATAAATTGGGCAGGCACGAAGGAAATTTCTGCTACAGTGGAAGTGCTCTAAAACTGGATTTGGGGTATGACTGCTTAACTGTATAAATTTACTAAAAATCATTAAACTGTACATGTACAATGGGTGAATTTTTTGGTATGTAAATCACACCTTCATAAAGAGGGATGGCAAATAAAATCTTAAAAATTAAAGAGGGAGGGAAGAAGAAATGGAAAAAGGAAAGATGAGGTTTAGTCTCTGAATCTAAGTACTTATGTCTCTGTTCTAAATGATAATATTTTCACAAACCCTGAAGTATCAGATCTGAAGTATCAAATCCAAATGAAAAATTTGGATTTCCATAGGAGCTCTATAGGTCTGGTGCGTCCTCCTTCACGGCCTGATATTAGCACAGAGGGCAGAGCTGTTCCTGGAAATAAGGAAAAGTGGAAAGTGGGCAATCTACCACTGATCCATTTCTGTCTCTATGAAAGACTCTTCCTGGTTGATGCCTGCAAGATGTCCTAACACATTCTTTAAACCTCCCAAGGGTCAAAATCTGCTATCAAATATTTATCTGTTCAAACAAACAGAAAACAAGTAAGGCAAGGGTAGACAGAGCTGAATATGCTTAGGAGGTCATTACTCCCTGGAGGATCCCTGATGGGTAGAATTCTAGGTGCCAAACCACGATGCTAGGAGCAAGAGGGCGTCCTCTAGTCTTTGATGACCACCGTAAAGAACCCCGACCCAGGGAGGCAGATTTGATCCTGATGGTCTAAGAGGTAGAAAATTTATTAAGATCAAACTAGTGATTTGGGGCAATGATTGATTTGCTGCTTTTCATGTCTTATGCTTGCGGCTCTTCCCAATGCCTTTTCCACCAGGTACTTAGCTTTGTCTGATTTCAAGCCTCCAGTGGTACATGCCTGCAGTTGGTATTCATTAGATTTTTTTGAATACACAGGGTTAATATGCCATCACAGGACTCATGCGAGTTAACACTCAGCATCCCAGGAAATAAGTGCTACCCTCATGGTGAAAAAAAAAATAAAGGTTGACAGGTGTGAACCCTGTTCACACATCATTAGCTGCACTACAATGCATCTATACTTGCACGAACCATCACGAGTGCTTGATCATTCTGATGGGGGTCAACGAGAACCCATTTCAGTGATCAGAAGAAGCGATACAGAAGCCGGCCGGCCATTAGAAGCTTCAGACAATGTATGCACTGCCTGGTACATAACTGATTTAATTATCTCAAGCTGTAAGGAACTGGTGGGGCATGCCTCAACAAGTATTTTGAGATGCCCAAAGGGGAAAGTCTAAAGCTCAATTCGTTCTTAAGAAAACCACACATAATAAGGAACTTGAAGGATTCAATGAATATAGTCAAAATAAAAGTTGTTTTGCCATCCTCAGCTCTCAGGTGGTTATTACACATCATCATCTCATTTAATGATCCCTGTAACCCATAGAAAAAGGTATTTTCATGGATGAGTCATGGGAGGGTCAAGAAACGTTTTGGAAGAAATGCATTATGTGTGAAGAGATGATTAGTCTGGACCCACGCTCCTCATTGAGGTCCCCAGGGTCCTAAATAATGAAGGGTCTGACACTTCCTAGGGTTTTCTTCTTCAACTTAATTATTCTCACTCTTGCCCTATCTGTTAGCGCCCCGCCCCAGCTAAGCTACGTCAATCTACACAAGCATCATGTCCCTAGCAGTCTATGCAAACAATCTTAAATATGAGCCAGATTCATAATCATCTCTTACAATACAACCCGGCCCTCACCACTTTTTGATTCCAATCTACCTTCTTCACTCTCTCTTTCCTGGATCTCTGCTCTCTGTCCCTCAGTTTCAACACCAACTCTTCTTGGGTGTCCCCTCAACAAAGGATCTCATTTATCTGTCAGGTATTTGTCTTAGCCTCCCTTCTCTCCATCCCTTCGCTTTCTGTTCTTAGTTCTCTTAGCGCCACTTAATTGGCTCCGTTGTATTTACCTGTATAGAAGCCTGGCATTCCTCGATGTCAGTTCCATTAGAAGATGAAACAGACTTCTTTATTGTTACACTTGCAGGGCACAACACCCTGCCAGGCACATTCCAGGCACTAACTTATTGACTGAGAGATGAATAAACATCATCTTTTATTATATAACCAGCCACCAAGAAACAAACAAAAACCCCAAAAAAACTCCTTCACACAGGCACAATCATTTCTTTACAAAATAAGAAGGTGCTAAAAATATTCTCGGTTCCTGTAGCATTTGGCACACTGACTTGGGGGACAGAATATTTTTCCCCAAATGCAGGACTTTCAAAATGTAACAAGAAAAAAAAAAAAAAAAAAGAAGTGCTGTACATAGTTGCTTAAAATGCTTTATTTGAAACCTGATCATCTGGAATTAGAGGATTGTTTTTCCAGGCAGTGGTTTTGAGACACACAGAAGTAAGGTCTAAAATAAAGGAAGATCTAATAAACTCTGGAAATCAGCCTATTCATCTACTGGGACTACTGAATATAACTTTCACAGTGTCTCCTAAAATTAACTTGGTCCCTGAAGGAATTCATTCACCAGGGGATCAAGAAGTCCCTGCAATGATTGAAGGGACCTCCAAAGAGTGACTAGAGACCCAAATAGGGTAGGCATGTTATTTTCCAGTCAGCACTGCCTTGTGGAAAACACACATAAAGATAGCAGCCCTTGGCAAAGCCCACGGGGCTGCCAACATTCCTGTGCTGATGCCCAACAGAACCGAAATTCAATGGAAATCAAGGAGCAGATTATGTGTGCTGCAAGACTTGAAAACTAACATGCAGCCTAATGAGCGTATTATAACTGCAGGCTCTGCTTGTTAACTGTTGAAAATATTTTCACAAGGCTCTGGGTATGGCAGGATAATGCTAGTTATGAAACATCTATGCTGAAAGGAAACTCTGTGTAAGCCAGGCTCGAGCAAGTCACCTGGATAATGTCAGTGGTTAGAAATGAATCAGAGCATGTTCTGGACTTGGGTGTTCCATGACCAACCCCATCAGTTTTCTCAGAGACCAGAAGGTAAACAGATTCATCAGGCTCAGTGAGGAGAAAGGCTGTCAAGCTCCTACCGGGGGGATGTAGGGTGCTCCTCTGATCCTAGGAAGCAAAACCTGACTCAACACTTGCCTTGAAGAGGAACTGGCAAGGTTCTTATATGACATCATGGCATTCCGTAAGAACAAGTTTTTAAGAGATTACTTTGGGCATAGAAACATGTACACGTTACGCAGAGAAAAGGGACCTCCACGGATTGCCCAGTTGGATGTGTTAGCCTCATATGGATAAATGTGATCATCCCAATTTTTCAAAAAAACATTCTTGGGGCCCTGAGGGGCCAAAGAGATGGATGAACCACTTAGGAGTTTGGTGGACACGGGCTGCGTAATTCGGGCATTTATTTTATTTAGTATTAAAAGCGGTAACACTGTCACTCCTCTTACAATGGTATGTCACTCCTCTCAACACTGGGAGGCCGTATGTTTACAAAAATGTAGTCACATGTATTTTCTCACTTTGGTCTGCACGTGACACTGGGTCCCAACGGTGATCAAATTCTATCCGGGAATGGAATGGAATTTGGAATCCAGTGGAAGTTATAAGTTGAGAGTGCTCATATGTGGTCTAGGATAGTTACTAAAATGCACGTACGTCCGCCCCACCCCAGACCCACTGAAACAGAACTTCTGGGGGTGGGGCCCAAGCATCCGAAATCTGGTAAAGAAAAACAAAGCCAAAATCTTCCCGAAGTTTGATACTCAACAAACCACGGTTATCACAGACTACGGTAGTCTACGGACTTCGATAGCCTGTGGACCGGGGATGAAGACAGCCGCCCCAGAGGTCTTCCTTTTGATTCTGCCTTTAGGGGGTCTCAACTTGTTGCCTGACCTCCTCGTTAGTGTTAAGGACGGAGCACAGTTTTTGACTTGCCCTCAAAATACACATGTATAAGGAGGAATTTGCCTAAACTATACAGATCAGCTCACAGTTGAGTTATAGCCAGGTATGACTCAGGGCCTCCTGATTCCAATTTATATCAAATGTTAGTCCTTCCTGTATTCTCACATACTTTGCCTTATTGTGTTCTCCCCCTCACTTACTTTTTCTTGAGATCCACTTTTTAAGTAGATCTCAAATCGACTTTTTTCCCTACATGCATTGATTGAAAAGGAAAATTTTATATCGCCACAAGAAATGTAAAACAGGCGTCACTTGCCATGAATAGAAAGTAAAGGTAAAATTAGACACAACGAAAAGAAAGGAAGATGATAAGAACTCTGCAGACATTCTCCGTGATCTAATCCGAAGGAGTACAACAGGGTTGAAAAGGGTTTACATCCTTGTGCGATTCAGCCATTTAAGGCACACCGAGTACATGCAACATCTCAAATAATCCCCCCAATACTACCCTGAGCCTGCCCACAGGAACGCCCCCCGGCGCTTGCACTGAGGGGAGGGTACAGGTCAGTGCCTCCCCAGGAAGGCTGGGTTATGACCACTGGGGAGGGGGGTCTGGAGTCTGGGAGCTGCTCGTGGGGGGCTGTATAGGGGTCACTGTGCAGCCCCCGTGGACTTCCCCAGTTGTGTCCGAGGCCACCCAGGCTCTGCTTATTCATAAGACTGCCAAAGCCTCCTCATTAGGTGTTCACGGATGGCAGGCAGAGGTGGAGACAACTGGGAAGGAGAGAGAGAAACGTTCTTTTATTCCAGGTTTGAAGCTCATCAAGGGTAGGGTTCAGCATACTAAGTCCTTTTCTGACTGTAAAGATAAAAAGATAAAATAGCTCCCTCAACCACAGTGGAGTTTAGTGTGTCTTTGACAAGCAGCATAATTAAGATCTAGCATAAACACAGAGCCTCCGAGGACAGTAAAAGCTGACTAAATGGGAATTTGTTCTGTTTGGCTTTTCTTTCCTTTATTTAGTTTTGCTGTGGAAGTTTCACTTTGAAGCAGGGCCAGCCCCAGGCAAAAGTGCAGCGTCTGCGGAACCCCTGGAATACTACTGCCCTTGCCCCAACTCCCTTCCTTACTGGGCTCCATCCCCACCTGGGTCAAGCCACCCACGTGCACAGAGAGCTTCCCGCACATGCGCAAAGCCTGTCCCAGCCCAGAGTGTGCCTTGTGGCTCCTTTCCTAAAAGGCATTCGGTCCCGGGTTTTGTGCTACATGGATGGAAGCTCTCGTCCTGTTTCCTCTTTCAGAACATGAGGACAGTGTCCTAAACCACCAGAACATTCGCTCTGTGCTACGCAGATCTGTGCTGGGAGCAGGTGGCTGGCAGTGGTTTCTTTGTTGTTAACAAGGGGCTTTTCAAAGGAGTGACCCACTCACCATCTGTAAGTTACAGGAAGCTGGGACTTGTAGCAACAGGTCTTGAGAGAGGTGACTGAGAAGACAGCATCTATGGGGCGGGGGGTGTGTGGTGCTGAGGCTCTGGTCCTGGCGTCAGCCTGCCTGGGTTCAAATCCTAGCACTCTTCTTTTCCAGCTATGCGAACTGCCTTTGGCTCAGGTCTCGATTCTGGAGTCCCAGAAGCAAGTCCCTCACCAGGCTCCCTGCTCAGCGGGGAGTCTGCTTCTCCCTCTGGCTGTCCCCCGTTGCACGCTCTTTCTCTCTCCCTCTCCCAGTCGCTCTCTTAAATAAATAAAATCTTAAAAAAAAAAAAAAACAACTTTGCACAGTCCTTAGCATTTAATAAACACAAACGTTTACTGCTATTATCCATATGATCAAATATCCATATTATAAAAACGGTGTCAGAGCCACCCATTGATCAGAATGACCCTATCAAGGAAATGCAGTATTTGTGGGGCCGGAAACACGTTCCATTTCATGGCCGTGTTTCCCCCTCGACTAATAGAGGAGACTTTTCCCCCTGGGGCTGTCAGGCAGCAGCAAGTTTCCTCTCCTTCCCTTTCCTGACACAGTTCTCATTTTTGACACATGGCATCACTCTTCATTTCCTAGACAGTGGCCAAAAGGCAGCGATCTCGAAGGCAATGAGAGAATTAATTATAACATGAGAAACATACTCAACCTTCAGATCTGAAATGACAGGTAAATAGCAATTGGAGAGGAATGTAATCTCCTTCCTCAGAAAATGCTCGTTAGAGGGGTTTCTATTTACCCGCCGTTCTCTCCTATCATGAAGGAACTTTGACGACTCACAATAAAGCCGCCGTAAGCCCCACTTCCAGAAATGCTTGCGGGTGCTCTCCCAGGGAAAAATGAGCATCTATTCTCCAGCTTCAAATTAGTCCATAATGGGTAATTTGATGCAGGCATTATTTCTAAACAAGAAATTCCCTAAATGCTAATTGCTTCTGCGAGCTGTTCAGTTAAAAGGGACAAATATTTCTGCTCATTACAGGGGATGCCATTTAGAACGGGTCCTAGTTAACGCAAGGAAACTCTAAGCAGGACGCCCTATGAAAAAGGAGGTCAGGATTCTAGGGATCAAGTGACACCTCCCGCATGCCCATGTGTCTGACTAGAGGGTTCTGTGCTGAATTGGGCTCAAAAATTAGGAGGTCTGACCAGACTGAGAATGTATTTCTGCACATCAACCACTGCTAAGTCCCACCACAGGAAAATGGTCAAATGCCTATCAATGTCAGGCTAAGATTAACAAGTAGAGTCTCCCCCCGCCTCGTTAGCACCAGTAACTTCTCGGTATGGCGTTTAATAGGAAATTGTGACAAACCGAGAGTAGACCCTTGTCTGCTTCCTGTAAGCAGTGGAATTTATGTCTCCTGTTGGCAAGTACTGATCCTGATCGTATGAATGAGCAAAGAATGAGGTAAAAAAAAATTTACTCTTGAGGAGGACAAGGCTGATGCAGGCTGCAGCAGGACCTTGAAAGACAGCTAGAGAGGGTAATTCCAGAGGTACCACAGAAACACCTGAACTTGGACAACCCACCTTGGTAGCAACTTCCAAGAGATGGGCAACTTCCATGTTCTGGATGCTAATCTGCAGGCTGTGGGGAATGACTCGAGAAGGCATGGCCTTGAGTACTTCATGGACTCAAGTAGGCTTGAGCTACTTCCAACTTAATGGGGCAGACAGACGTGACTCAGTTCTGCACACAGGTGTATGCAGATATGCACGCACACACACACACACAGGGGCTGAATGAAATGCAAGTTCTGCTTTTAAAAAAAGGAGATGCTATAGAAGTGTATAAATGGGAGAATTAGCTTAGGCCTCACCTGGGTATTAACAACTGTGATAAGATCTGCAGGAAGAGGGGATTAAGACAGAAAAGAAGAGCAAGGCAGAGTAAGCACTATGTACCCGTTACAAAGGCTCTGTGGAAGAGGAAACCCTAGTGTTCTCAAGCAGTGGAAAGCAAGCCAGTCTGGCTGGAAGCAGAGAATAGGAGAGGGGATGGTGTGAGATAAAGAGGAGAGGCAGCCCCTGGTAGGACTGTGATCTATATCCAAAGAACAATGGTATCAAGTGTTTTCAGAGGGTGAAGGGTACGCCATGATAAGATTCCAGTTGAACTGTGAATACACGGGGGTAGGGGGTAAAGTAGGTGTGAACGGATGCAATCAGAGGCTATCGCAGCTCCGGAAGAGAAATGGTGGTGGTGTTGGTTGAGACACAGCCAATGCCCGTACAGTTGACCTTGTTTCTATTTTTTTCGAGCTCCTACAGGACACTCTTTCCTTTCCATTACCTTCCCTAGCATTTGGAGTGGCTCCTCCTTCCTTCCTCCTTTCATAAAAAAGTCTTCTGTCTTTAAGAATAACCATCAACTAAGACAACAATGAAATGCTTTCTTCCTCATACAGAGGCATCCATTATTCGATATCTTATTTCTCTCTCAAGAAAAATTTATTATAAAGGTGGAATGTGCATTTTGCATCTATTTTTCCTCTTCTCAAAGAGGAAAATCTGACTTCTGTCTTCATCACTTCAGTGACATGGCTATCTTGAGGGCCATTATTCTCCTCCCTAGTGACATCTATATGGCTCCCATTCACTTGCTGGATTTTGATGCATTTACCAGTATTGTCCACACTCACCTGGGAATCCTCTCCTCCCTTGACTTCTGGAGCCATGTAGCCTCATGGCTGATCTCTTTTATTCTGTTGCCTTCCAGGCTCTTCCCCCTCCCTTGCAACACCTCACTGTGGATTTCTGCCAAAGGGAGGTCCATGGAGGACTGTTCTCAGGGTCGCTCCCCTGCACAATCAAGCACCAACTCCATGTGGATTTCTCCCTCGACTTCTCAAATCCACTCATAAGCCTCAATTCCCTTGAAAGATAGATGTGATTTTATTTGCCACCGTCACTGCATTCTCAGAGTGTTAGGGGGAAAAACAAACATAAAATATTATCTTCCCCCAGAACGGTTTCCTTCAAAAGAGTTTCCTAACTTGTCCATGCGTGCCAGGATGAAGACCCCCAGCCCAGCATTTCCAGTCCCCACTGATACGGTGCTAGCCTTCCCGTGCATCTCCCTCACCTCCCCAAACCCCAGGTCAGTTTAACGCGCTGCTCTACTCACTATCTCTCACCCTTGGTTTTCATTTACAAAATACATTATTTTGGATGAGATTCAGATTTGTAGAAAAGTTACAGAGATAATCCAGTGAGTTCTCGCGTGCCCTTTACCCAGGCCCCTACCATCAACATTGTAGATCATCATGGTCCGTTTGCAAAAATAAGACATGAACACTGGCACATTCCCAGGAATGCAACTCTAGACTTCACCAGTTTTCTGTCCCAGGATTCAATCCAGGATACCACACTGCATTTAGCACACTTGCTTTTTGAATTCCCATTGCCATGGCTTTGCTGTAATGTCTCCTTTCCCCGCCAATTTTCTTCCTGTGAACCTTCCAGCTTTTTTCTTTTCCCTGGTGTTTCCATTTGTGCCATGGATCTAGTTCCCAGTTATCTTTCATGTGAAATCTCTCCATGGGATGGTTACCTACTTTTTTCTCTTTCCTTCTAACTCTTCCAGAGCTTCCTCTTTTGTCCACTAATTTGACCCCTGCTGTATACAATCCTATCAACCTCAATACCTCTAACACAGAACTAAACACTCACTGATTCACTTTTAATCAAAAATGCAGAAAATGCATGTTAACAAGGAGTCATTCCAAATATAATCCCCCCACCCCGTCCCCATTTTCCTATTCAAGGAATCACTGAAGACTCCAAGACTCGAACCTCAGAATAGCTAAATTCTTCCTCTTAAGCTGCCAGGACCAAAACAATTTATTTCCCTTTGAGGTTCCCCAACAGAAGAAACACATTTGAAATAAACATGTGTAATTTGTCATGCCCAAAGAAAATGTTTGTTTTTCTCAAACAAGTGTTTTATTTGGCAAACGCGTGCCCCTTGTAGCTTTTGTATAATGTGTGTTTGTAGAAGAAGCTTTAGATTTTATCTGGGTTCTGAGTGGACTGGTGGGTGACACATCTACTGTAATATATTCCTCAATTAAATAGGTGGATAGAAATAGATTTTAAATATTCAGGAATAATAATTGTTGGGGAGAGAAGCCCTAAGCGATATTCCTCACTGTCTATCACTTTTCTATTCTTATTTCTCAAATTTAGGGCTTATTAACATTTTTCTAATATTTTTCTCCAAGCGAACAGAGAGGTGGATACAGAAGTGAAACTGAAGAGTAAAAGAAAGTAATGTTATTATAATACTTTGCATTCTAGTTGGTCGCATTTACTGACCTCTTGATGTTTCTTAAGAATAAATTATGCTTTGGGGGCGCCTGGGTGGTGACTTTAGATTTCAGCTCAGGCCATGATCTCAGGGTCATGGGATCAAGCCCTGCATCAGGCTCGGCACTCACTGGGGAGTCTGCTTGAGATTCTATCCCTCTCCCTCTGTCCCTCTCCCTGCTCACTCATGCTCTCTCTCACAAAATAAAATCTTTTTTTTTTTTTTAAAGAAGAAACTGTGGTTTCAGACAAAAAACCTACTTACACATGCTTTTGACAAAGAGAAAGGAAGAGAAAGAATGGCTAAGAGGTAAAAGTTGAAAAATAATAATGGGTTTTTATTAAGCATTTACCATAATCTACATACGGTTACACAGTGCTTGTCCTCTTCTCCCTTAATTCTCTGAACCAGCTCGTAAAACTTATTATTATAACCCCCACTTTACAGATGAGAAAACAGAACCTCAGAGACTAAATAATTTGCCCCAAATCATACAGTAGGAAGAGGTACAACCTGCTGTTGTCTTGATCTCAAAGCCCAGGTTGCACTATACCCCCTCAGAAGGGAAGTTAAGAATATGTAATTCCAGATCAGGATTTAATTCCACCCATGTAGAGCAAAGCAGCAGAGAGACTTTAACAACAAGGAGAACCTCTCACTCCAGCCTATTTCTAAAAGCCCATAGGAATGCATATTTGCTGCTCATCCTGGAGAATCCAGGAAAAGTAGATGCATAAAAAGCAAAGGTTTTCTTCCCCCGCCTGCTTTCTGTGCAGCAGGACTTGCAAAAGAAAGGAGGAGACAAATTGGAAAACTCAATCAGGGATAGAAATCTCAGAGGAGAAGGCTCCTGCAGAAACTGTGAAAACGTTACTCAACATACAACAAAACTCTGTACCACCGCACTTGTTGACATCACTATTATCATGTAAATGCCTGTTAACAGAAGGATACCTCATGGGGGTAAAAATGAATCACCTTTAAAAAACAAAAAAGGCACTGCATGGTGGCACATGTCGGACCTCCAGGCAGATCCCCCTGACCTCTGCTAACCACTCCGAGGGAGGCATTATGTTCTATTGAGTGAAATGCTAGCTCTGGAGGAAGTCCCTAGACTTAAGGCTGTAGACAAATGCTCTTTGTGGCTCCCAAGGAACTATTATAGTCAGTGAGGTAGACAGAACATGTTGTCTTCAAGTCTTGAGGAACCCTCTGGAGCCGCACATGAACCGTCCCCTCTCCTGATGTGTGCTTCTAGTTGGGACGCATTCCAAACACCTCTCTGCACCTGTGTCATGAGCAACGCCGGGGAATTGGTGGCAGAGTGGAGTGTCCTTCCAACATGTGCTACCATGCTGTGCCTTCATGAGACACACTGTGACCTTCGAGTCAGAAGTCCATGGCTGCCTCTCGATTCATCGACTGGTTGGGGCGGGCTCTAATGATGTCACCATGTCAGTTACTCTGTTTTCTCCTCAAAGGAAAACTGCCATGTAAGGAACTGGCCACTTCAATTGTTTTCTTTCTAATTGCAGGCCAGTGATTCCCAATTTTCTTTCTTTCTTTCTTTCTTTTTTTTTTTTTTTAAGATTTTATTTATTTATTTGACACAGAGAGAGATCACAAGTAGGCAGAGAGGCAGGCAGAGAGAGAGGGGGAAGCAGGCTCCCTGCCAAGCAGAGAGCCCCATGCAGGGCTCGATCCCAGGA
>CM053607.1:48052090-48096733 GCA_028646535.1 Procyon lotor | reverse complement strand
ATAGAACACACTAAAGATTATGCAAAAACTGAGATATGACAGCTGACGTTTCACTAGAGAGCTTTTAATAAAGACCTATGCTTTGCTAGATACACTCTAAGAATATCAGACAGGTCCTTACACACTTGGGGTCTATAATACAAGCCAAATGCATCCTTGTGGGCAGTTACTGATAAAGCACAGACACAGAGAAATAAGAACTTTTGGCAGAGATGTGACAGGCCATGAAATTTTGAGTCCTATTCCAGGGGCTGGAGTAAAAAATGAAAGGCGAAGTTCTATTTTTCACTGATTACAAAAAAAGGGAGAATCACTGTGATTGCGGGATGTCTGCTCCACCAGGGATGGAGAGGCATTTTCAATATGGAAAGCATGTGATGGAGGAAGCTGTGTGTTTTTCCACAATGTTTGTCTGATGGGTGGACTGTCATTTGGGGGCTTTGGGCAGAAAGGTCTTTGCGGGGATCTGGTGAGAAGGACAGAGAAAGGAGCGCTGACAAGTGACTTGGAACCTCAGTACTGTCTCTTGACAACTGCACTGGAAATCTTGCTTATATAGCTTCCTGCGGGATGATCAAAGTCAGCGGAAGATCAACTCTGAGATGGGGGTTACAGGAACCCCCTCTTTTACACTCCAACGGGTCCAGGCATTTCAGCATTTATGTTTCTAGGTTTGCTTTTGGGCAGGGACTGTCTGAAAGCCCATTATTCCTCTCTCTATTTTGGTTCCTCTGTGTTAAAAAATGATGTTCTGGCAGTTGGAGAAGGCAAGCGTGTGCATTTTCTAAGTCGGAATCATGCAGCGTCGAACATTGCTTTACCCAAATAAAACTTTTTGCTTTCAGACTTTCAGTGGGCATGTTCCTTTTTTTAGCCTAAAAATTTTCTGGTCTGTATTAACAGCTTCTTTCACCGGCTTAGTCTCTCCCATTTTGCCAGCTGTGGACCCTGCCAGTGTGATTTCTTTTGTGCCTTGCTTTAAACAGTCTTAGAAACAGACCGTATTCTGCCATCAATCCATGCAGAGAAATCGCACTGACATGAATGGAGGCTCCGTGCAGGAATCAAAGCCAGGGCATGGCTTCATCATATCTTAAAAAAAAAAAAAAAAAGTCCTCTCTTTATTTTGTCTGTTAATAACAAAAAAATACACTCAAAGAGCTGAGATAGAGGTTAAATCAAGAAACCAGGCAATGAGAAACTGAACTTCCAGGATGTTATTTCTTTTATCTGTAAACTATAATAGGATCTAGTCCCCTTTTAAAAATGTTCAAGTATGAATACCTAGATAATTACAGTAAAATAATACTGGTTAACACTTATTAAGGACATATTATGTCTTAGGCACTGTGCTAAGTACTTTTTTCTGATATAATAACCTTTTAGAGTAGGACCTATTATTAAAGCCCTATTTTACCCTTCTGGTGGTAGCTGAGCCAAGATTTCAACTAAGGCAGTCTGACAGCGGATAGCGGATAGCGTATTCTTAACTACTTCTCAAAACTGCCCAACAGGCAAATACCATTGTTGGCCCTGAAAAAACAAATGAAAGCACACACTCAAGGGGTTTATTTAAGGTGGTTGGTTGGAATCTGAACAACCTAACTGAAAAGGAACAAGGACAACTCAAATTGGTTTATGTGATGCTAAAATAATCATTAATAACAAGACATTCAAACTGTCCAGCCAACCCGGAAAATGACAGACCCGTGGCCGGGGGCAGCCAGAGTCGGCTGGGCTGCCCAGAGGAGAAACACTGCAGTCTTCCCCTTCCACCTGCTCTGGGTTACTTCTGGCCCCCCTTTCCCAAACCAGAGAATGGACAGGTTTAGCCTTGGGATTAGCCCACAATGGGCTTAGCCTTGTGGAAAGGCCCAGAGTTAGGAAGAAGGTAAAATGGTCACTGCCCTACAACTGCTTCTGGCTTTCTGCATGGGCAAGCTCTTGTTCCCAGGAGTCCTCTTCTACCTCCAAATGTAAGTAAGGTAGGATGGAACATAGGAAAAGGAAAATATGGATTCCAAATGCTTACAATTATTTGCCTAGGAATTATTTTTAAGGCCTGTCTTGATTATTTGCCAGTTTGTTTCATTAACTCCTTTCTTCAATCAGAAAACATTTATGTACCAGGTATTATGCTAGGAAAGAAGGATGCAATGGTCAAAGGGCCACAGCACTTTCCTTGAGATGCTCACACTAGCATGGACTGCACTGCTGTACTGTGTTGTAGGATCTGGGTTTTGCCTCCCCTCCCATTGTCAAAAGTTCTTCCTGGGACTCCATTAGACAGCTTTACTTGCCTCCAGGTAGGGTTACATAACTATCAATGTAAAGAAACAGGAAGTGATGGGTCAGTGATCGAGAAACAGTGGTATTTCCCACGACTGGAGAGAGAGGATGCTGATGATCCAAGTGAAGGCAGACCCACCAACTAGGAGGACTTTGGCTTCCTGAATAATCTGTCGGACTGTGATTAAAGTAATCTACACCATTCTTCTAAGTTAAGCTACGAGGGGATCCAAGCTTTTCTGCTACCATAGCTACCACCACCTTAGTATACGATCTATAAGCGAAGTGTTCTTGAAGATCTATTCTGTGATGAACTATTTTGACTTAGAAGATCTAAATATTTCCCTTAATCTCAAGCTCTTGTTTGATATTTCACTGTTGCTTGTATATGCTCCCAACAATTCCTAATAATACCTTCATCACAATGAATCAGTCTGGTGTCTTTTTCTTGATGAAATAGATTTAATCCAGGAAATATTTTAATAGATTCCTTTACTGTAAGTTAATCTAGGGTTCACATATTCTAAGGAATTTTTAATTTAAAAGGTCCCTGAGGGGTACAGTACTTGAAAAAGAGCAATACTTCCCATGAGCTAGGCACTATACCAAGAAACACATACATGGATATGTCTATGTATGTGTGTCTCTATATATAGACACACATACACACATACATACTGCTTCAATTTATCCTTACAAATCCTATAAAGGAGAAACCTGGAGCAAAGCATTGGCTCAAGGTCCCACAAAGATACGCAATAGTGACCAGGATCTGAATCCATCACCTGTAATCTACCGTATGTGTGTTTTCTCAGTGTAGTGAAGAACGCTTATGTGTTCTTTTGGCAAAACAGAACACACTTCTGGAAATCTTTTTGGAAATCTCCATGGACCATGTACCCACCACAGGTTATTTGTGTTCTCATAATTGTCATGGGAGAATAAAAAGAATTCAACGGATAGTTAATACAAGCTACCACTTTTAAGGCATATCAATGACAAAAGAGAAGCAACACCATATATTCAAGTATTCATCTGAAATTAAAGATCTATGACTCCAGCTCCATCTACTACAGTGCTGGTGTACATTCTTGCCTACTACCTTCCACTAACAATTCCCTGGCTTCCCTTTTTCCCATCTCTCTCATACTCTGGGCCCATGTGGTTTGCGAGTGTTGCCTCCATTCCCAGGCGCACAGGTAGGCATGTGAGTCCAGCATGGCCAAACAGAGCATGGAATTCCTTTGGACACAGAGGTCACAAATAGGCGTGCAAAGTAAACTGGGTCACACAGATCGAAAAAGACTTAATGATGGGGTGTTTCTTGCAACTATTGGAAAAAGAGAAGCTTTTTCTCTACTGAAAATGCCAGAAGACAAGATGAATGCCTGGAGCTGCCCAGGGTGAGAGACAGACTCTAAACAAAGTGAGAAAGAGAAGCATGATAGGTATACATCTTGCTTTCACATGGAATCCAAGAACAGAACTTGGATTTCTGAACAAATCCTAAACAGAAGTGATCCAACATAGGAACCCAGGGAATCAGCCCTTCCCGAACTTTTCTATCCTATCATCTCAGTCAATATATTTTTTTCTTTCTTTCTTTTCCTTCTTTCTCTCTTTCTTTCTGAGGTTAAATTGAAGTTCTGTAATTTGTAATCGTATGAATACTCAGCAGTAAAATCATTACTTGCTAAGTGACTTTCAGTGAAAAAACAGCACCAATGGCTTTTTAAAAAATTAGTATGCAAAACTTAAAAATATAAGATTGACAAAAGAGCTGCTGTGGTTGAGACAGGGCTGGCCCACGTTCTACCCCTTCTATTCTCCCAGCCCCTCCTGTTCAGGGAATCTCACAGCTCACTAGAACACCATTCAGAACCTTGAATAGCAGATGGTCCCTATTTACCCCTGGGAATAATCATCTCTGTGCTGTGAGTGGAGACAATCAAGACAAGGAAGAGGTTAACCTTTGGCATTTGAGTCACTAGGAATTATATTACTCCCTAGTATGTGCCTTCTGGTAGGTTCAGGGGACTCTAAGACACGGCCCTACAAATTCCAAACCCCTAAGGCCCATGCTAAGGCTTATGGGTGGAGACAAGCTCTGATCAGAACATTCAGGGGAAGCACAATCCATACCTATGGTTTTGGCCTGCCTAGTTCCCTTTGTCTTGTTTTGGAGCACTGTCTCCATCTTCCTTCCATTCTCAGGCCAGGGGGTTCACTGGTGAGACTTCACCTTTTGGCCAATGTGTGTATTCTTTTCTCCTGGCCATAGTGATTGGTTCAGGGAAGAATATGTGTCCCAAATTATTCCAATGAGATTCCAACTTAGGACCTTGTTGTTGGTATCCAGTGGGAAAGGGAAGCTCTACTACAATTTGGCTGGGTTATTATTACAAGTAGATATGTAAGCCTAGACCTAGTGGAACTTACTTATTACTGTTAGCGGAATCTTTCTAAAAATGATGCCAACAGAAAATAAGAGGAGAACCAAGAGATGGAGAGAGTGTGTCTTAAGCGATTTAAGCATCTGGATCCAGCCATGCTTTTACTGGAATTTCCCTGTTGTACAAGACAATGCATTTTCCTTTAATTTTTGCTGAAGCCAGGTGAAGTTCAGTTGCCGTCATTTATAAGGGAGATCATTCTGTCTAATAATGTAAGCAAATGCTTTCCAGAGAGCTCACACCTGAGGAGTTAGGGGCTAGTTCTCCAAGCTACAATTTGAACTTTAAGCATGGCATTTGGTCATGGCATTAGGGACAGAAAAAAAAAATGTGGGCCAAGATGACCCACGAATATGTTTTATTTGGCTATTATATTTTCCTTACCCCTAGTGTGACTTTTAAAAAAAAAAACTGTTTTAAAGATTTATTTATTTAAGAGAAAGAGAGAGAGAGAGAGAGCATGTGCACGTGCAGGAGTAAGGGCAGAGGGAGAGAGAGAAAGCCAAGCCGACTCCACACTGAGCGGAGAGCCCCATGCAGGGCTTGATCTCAACACCCTGAGATCATGACCTGAACCGAAATCAAGAACTGGATGCTTAACAGCCTGAGCTACCCAGGTGCCCCCCTAGCATGCCCGTTACTAAAGTAAGTAGGCAGGTGTTACACTGACAGTACTTTAGCATTTACTGCCTCACACCTGCCTGCCTGGTACTCGTAGATATTTGGGTTTATAATCCCTTGACTAATGCTCTTGTAGAACCACCATTTGATGTTTCTACCTTAGATTTACCTATTTCTCAAGTCTGAATTTCTAAGTTTGTCAGTTTGTTACGGGGGGACATACCTGAAGAGGGATGAACGGGGGTAGCACACCTGCCAATTAAACTTCTATTTATTAAACCCGATGAAGTGACTCTCCTGGGGATTTTCCTATTGATGAGAGGACTGTTCATACATTCAAGATGTGGATGTATGTGGATGATATAGAAGCATCCCACAGGGCCTGTATCTCAGCGATCAATCCATCTGCCTTCTCTACTGCTTCCCCTTTTCCTGCAGGGCTGGAAATCAATTGTGTGTTAGCTACTCTCTAGGTCTGAATCCAGGGAGCCTGGAAATTGAAATGCACGTTGTTTCATTAGGCACATCAGCAAGGAAAAACAAAAGGAAAGAAAGGACCTACCCTCAATGACTTCCCCACATGAAATGCATGTTAAGAAATAGTTGATTTATTTTACCATGGCATCGAGGAAAATTAGGAAAAATAAAGAAAATTCAGTGACCACATTAAACCATATCACATGATATCCAGAGATGAGGGTGGGCTGAGACAGGAGACCAGGAGACAGGAGAGAGAAACTCTGAATGTACATAAAATCTCTATACACACATGTCTTGGCAGACTATAGTCGAGGGGTGGACAAGAAGAAGTGCTGTCTTTTTTGTCTTTTTTAGATACATGAAAAATTTTCCTGTTCACTCAGATCGGCTCAAAATGCCATGCAGGCCTGCATTAATGGAGATTAAGTATATTTAGAGAGAATAATTCAAAAGACTTTATCAATTTGGTACTATTTCCTTCAAAATGAAAAAACCTTAATTTAGCAGGATATAGATGAATTCCTAGATTTATTAAAATAGTGTGGAGTTGAATAGAGTAGGAGTCACACATCATTTGTCCCTGATATTTTAGATTCTTTACCTTGAATTAAAACCCAAATAACACAAACTCTCAATTTCGTGTGATGTCCTAAAGAGGCTGGTACACAATTTGATATTTCCTTCCAATGTATGACATCCTTTTGACCTTCTTTTCACCCCTTTTTGGAACAAAAGAATTACAGCGACAAATGCAAATGTGTGCAATCTTCTATTCATCGGTTGGCTGAGAGGAAAACAGTTTTATATTTTGCCGGCACCCAAAATTCATTTAACTGCTCATGCTGGAGAAGGTTAAAAGCAAGTAAGCAGAGGGTACCAGGTGGGAATATAAACTCTGGAAGACAGGAACTAGGCCAACCTTTGGCCAGTGACTATATCCATGGTCACTATTAAAGTTGGCATTACTTTAGGATATGATTTAGCCTAAAATGGGAAGGGTGAGTGATTTCTATGAAAACCACAATTCCTGCTTCATATGATCCAACCACAGGAAGAGAAGGAAGAAGAGGAGGGGGAAGAGGAGAAGCAATACGCCCTGAGCTTCCACTGCATTCTGTGGGTGAGGCTCTGTGCCCATCATACTCACACATCATTTATCTCTTTACCAAAACAAGGCCCCCCAGAACAATAAACAAACCCCTCAAGTTGCCATTATTGCTCCCATTTTACAGAAAGGGAAACTGAGGCTTTGGGGATTCCATAACTTTGTCCAAAGGCTCAAAGTTAAGAAGTGCTGGAGCCGGAATTTGAAATAGACAGTGATTCTTACGTCCTATTCTTACAGTTATTGTTCTTAACACTGTTGAGGCTCTGGTCAGCTGTTCTCTATTAAATTAACCCTGAATTTGGCTGCAAAAAACTCTTCAAAGTTATCATCTATGGGCCAGTTAACTTCACCTTGTTGGTTTACTCCCAGCATTCCGAGAATTCCTTCCTCTCACCACTCACTCACAGCGCTGTGCATTAGATTCCAGATACATTACTGTACCCACCAGCCAGACCAAGGCCTTGTTCAATCTGTGTGATTTCTCACCAGGGCCAGGGGATCTGCTGGTAGGCAAAAACAAAAACAAAACCCAAACCCTTCATATGTCAGCTGACATTTTTGTAACGTTCGAAATAACATGGTAGATTGGAACCATGCCTGTGCCAGTTAGAGGAAGGCCGGCAGCATCTCCGGCAGGTCAGGCTAGAGGAAGAGCCTGGGCTAATGGCTGAAGGAGCCGCCTTGGCACTGATGGAGCCGGAGAGCGCTACAGTTCCTCTCTATCTTAAGCACACACTGCCAAGGCGTCCAACTACATTAATGAGTTTCCTGGGGATCGGAAGTGGAGCTGTAGAGGGCTTGTTCAACTGGAGTTCAGAGACCCTTTCTTCTGAAATAACATGCTCCAGCTCCCCACAGTGCAAGCTGCCACCAATGCTGTGCAAGCCTTCCCCACTGCACATAGTGGTCATCCACAAACACGTCTCCCTCTTGCCCTGCACAGACCTGGGCCTGGCCCTCACCACCTCCCGGCCCAATGTGACCCTTCTCTTGGACTTCCTGGGGGAGCTGACCTGGGTGTGTGCCAGTGAACACAACGGCCTTAGAGGAATGGGCATAAACAGGAGAGAGCGAGAGGAAAAAACCCCTCAGATTTGTAGTTGGAGCTGATCGGCGTTTCATCTTCCATGAAGCACAGAGAACCTGAGCTTACATTCAATTTCAAAAGCACTGTCCTTCTACATGCTTTGAAAATTCAGCCGTCATCTTCTCCCTAGCAAGGAGCAGAAGCGGCAAGTCTGATGATACTAAGAAAAGTCAAGCCAAGTGCCGACATGCATCTGATCAGAAATATGGTGAAGACAAGTGCTTCTGTATTGGGGACTTTTGCTGTCCAGCACAAAGCTGGCCAGTGAGCTAGGTGAGCAGACCCTGTGTTTGCGGAGTCCGACAGCTGCTTGATTGACTCGCCTACATTTGCTTTTTAATCCAAAGCAGCCCGCCCATAATGTTCATTTCTTTTCCGCCAGCAGTATTTTAAGCTGAGGTGGGGAAAATTAAAAGCTACTAATTCCTTGGTGAAAAGATCAAAAAAGTACCCAAAAGGCAGCTAAGGGGACTTTTTGTCTCTTTAATTGCTCTCATTTCAGTTTGACTGCTCCCTTGTACTTTTTTTGTTTTTACATCTTTTGCTCCAAGTGCCAAAAGCCTCCTTTTTCTTGCATTTACGATAAAGCAAGTTACACAACAGTGTGCTGCAAAGAGCTGAACTTGGAAATGATCTCAATGTCTTACTGAGGTGTGGTGTGAGCTTACTCCCTTCCCAGGGCTGCACGTGGGAGAACCAACTTGTTTGGGCCATTGGCCAATTAGCGTTTCAAAGGCCAAGCCTGTATTGGCCTTTGAAAACGAACTGTATTATTAGCAGTAACTCAGAAGCCTTCTATAAATTATAAGGGAACTTAGAACCAATGCAGAAAACTCCTCATCTATGATCTTCATAAGTGCTGTCGAGATGGTTGAAGCCTGAACTTGAGTTTAGACTGGCCATGCACTTACGCAGTTCCTTTCATTTACTCTTTGCATTCCCAGAGAGCCATGTCCCAGTACCTTTGTTCAATTTGCTCTCCTCTACAGAACTGGAATCTGAGGAGGCAGTAAGTAGGAAAAGTATAGAATCAATGCTTTTTCCAATCCGAGGGCCCCAGCTCTTCTTTTGTGCCTGCTTCCTTCACGTCTTGTTTTTGGGTGTATATTTATTACCAAATTTCCCAGTACATGGTATCATTTACTGAGTATTTCTTCTTGAAATTAACTCAGTTATTTCCCTTGAATTTATTGGAGGGAAGAAAAACCTGTATCTCTAGTTTATAACACAGGGAAAATTTACGATAGTATTAATGTCGTAAATAGAAGGTGACCGCAAAAACAAATACAGGGTATGAAAAGCAAGTGGAAACAGAAACATTTACAAAATCGTACAAAACACTATTGCCAGCTAATTATAAGTACAAGTGTCATGATTTGTGATCGTTAGGTTTTACAAAGTCACCACCAATATTGGGCTAGGGAATGCTGAACCATTGCTCCTCCAGGAAATACAGGGTTAGGTTCCTAGGGAGTTGCTGGCCACCAAATTTTCATCAACCTATCAACAAATAACTTGGTTTTATGTATGCTTCAGCTTAAAAATATCTTGTTTAATCGATAGTGTTGATTCATTACCACTGAACTCATGGCCAACAACACTGTAACTCCTGCCTGAGCAAAGCCCACCTGACACTTTCTCCATAAGGCACATCCCAGCCTTGTGCTTTGGATCACTAGAAAGCCTTCCAGCACTGCACTCAAGGGCCATTTTAAACAGCAGGATTATCAACAAAAAGCACAAAATGGGGAAAAACTGTCACTGAATGGACCATCAAAGGACACTCTAACTTCAAGAGAACTACAACAAGAAGGCAGACTGGGGACTCCGATCTTTCACTGCTCTGCACATATCCCTGAATAATGATCCAAGTGCCATGAGTACTGATTTCGGGGTCACCAATACATTTTAGGGAGGATGCAAACTGACAAATATGAAATCCATGAATAATAAGGATCGACTATATTATGAAGTCATACTAGTATCAAATGGAAGTTTTCTCCTTGGGATAATGAAGAAGATTCTAAGAGTGTCAACACCAAAAACTGCTCCTGCTATGTGATTCAACGTATTTATTGCTGAGTGTGTGACCCAGCTGTTCCCGTGGAGTATCACCCCTGGTACTTGTCTCAGGATTTGGGAAATTCTCCCTTATCTCTATAAATTTGGGATATTTGAGATGGTCCTGTGGCTTCCCCGTAGCTCAGCCCCAGCCACTCTGAAATACTGACAGGTGGCTCACAACCTTCCTTGGTAAAGCATAACGGGGGCTACGTTCCTTTCCTTTCTCCCTCCCTCCCCTGCTGCCCAGTTCCAGCTGGAATGTGGCCTTCTAGAGAGTTGTTCTGGGAGCGGAACAGATTTTGTGAGCAGCAATTGTAGAAGATCTTTGTAATGCCGGAGCTTATAAAGCATTCCAGAAAGCCTGTCTCTCTAAGCCACATTTGTCTTAGCGTGTTACCTGATTCCAACCTCAAGAGGAGGGCAGTGACTAACAGACCTCTTAAAACTTACATATTCAAGTAATTCTGCCCTACTTTATGTTGTTTTAAGTCCACTGGTACCAGGTAATCAACAGAAGAGTTGGTCCTAGTAAAGTCACTGTATATAGGACAATAAGAAGTCATATGTTCTCACTTTTCACAAGAGATTGCAGCACAAGTGCCCATCCAATCTTGGGAATTTTGAATACTAAGAAAGCACACTTGAGATCTCACCACGTACAGTCTGGGCTACTCAGGATCATATCTACCTCTCTTGCCCACCTCCCTATTGAATTCTGGAGAGATTCTTGGTTGGTAGGGCAATATAAATATTTCCTTTAACATCATCTTTCACATTGGGCTGTTTCTTGGTTCTGAGTTGCTAAAGCTCTTTTGTCAATGAAGCCTTCGTAATTAACAGAAGACCTCAGAGATGAAGCACAAAACCCCTCCAGCCAGTGGGTCATGTTCCCGCCTACCCCTGTCGGGCTACGTAGCATTTCAAAGGTTGCCTATTGGATGTGTTCTTTTCACTTTACATTTAGGATGGAAACTTTCTTCTTTCCACCTCATTACGACTATGATATTCTGTACAACAATGAAGATCTCCTAAAATACCGTAAGCTCTGGGTGATAGTCTGTTACACGTTAATATGTTGAAACCCTTGGCCGAGGGCTAAGTTCAGTGCAAGTCAGATTAGACATTGATACCTGGCCAGGTAAGCACCCAGATTTTGTCATTACAGAATTCATATGGAGTAAGATGGTTTTCATGTTGTTTCCCTAGACTACGGCTTGGGCAGCCTACACACATACGTATACATGACTTTTAAAGGAAGGCACGGTGAGCCTAATCTAGGTTTTTATCCAGATTGAGTATCCCATTTTGGAATTATTATTTTAACTCCTTTTCTAGGCAAGACTGTGCTATTCTGCGAATGTTGATTAATTCTGCTGTTCACTACATACTACTGATCCTACTGGTTGAGAAGAAACCCACAGTGTTTTCTTTGTGAGAATGGAGGAGTGAGTTCTTACAAGGATTAAAGAACTACGTGAAACTTAATTTGCTCTTGCCTCCCACCACCACTCTTGAGGAGACCCTATTTCCTCATCACCATGTTATTCTGACAGACACTAATTTACTCTCCCCTTACAGGTTGGCCTCCTGCAGTCCCCACACACACACCATGGGCAGAAAATCTCCTTTGAACCATATTACGCATATGTTTCTCCCGCTTGACAGCCTGTCATGACTCCCTGTGGCCCAACACACTAGGCCTAAACACCTTCGTTGCTGTGGACAAAGATCTTCATGTGGATGCTCCTCAACTCAGCCAGATTTTTTTCTTCTTTTGAACATGCGTCTTCCACGTAAACACTGGTTTCAGCAGCATCCTCCCTCACCCGCCCCTTTCTAGCTGAGTATCCTCTCTCACCCGCCCCTTTCTAGTTCACAAGTCTTCTCCTTTTACTCCAGCCTACAAAGACGCTACCCTTGCTGGATTCCCTACAGCAGGGGTGGGCAAACTTTTTCTGTAAAAAGCCGGATAGTAAATATTTCAGCTTCTACTGTCCATGTGGTCTGGGCTACAACCACTCAACTCTGGTTATTACAGCCTGAAAAGGGCCATAGACAATAAGTCAATGAGGAGTGTGGCTGTGTTCCAGGAAAAATTTATTTATAAAAAGAGGCAGTAGGTCAGATTCGGCCCATGGGCCTACCCCTACCCTACAACATCAAGACAAACATACACATACTCTCAATCGTTCACTTGCTTTCATTTTCCCTTGAATGATACGCAAAGCTCAGCTCTGGTTCACAGTTTAGAAATTAAGCCCCTTGATGACATAGGAAAATAAGACTAAAACAAGACCAAGCTAACATTTAAGCGCTTCCTCTGTGTCAAGCACTCTTCTAAAATCTTGGTACACTTTATCTGATCTTCATGCAATCCTAGATGTTGGATTCTATTACTGCTATCTCTGTGTTGCAGTTAAATAAAGTGGAGCACTAGAGAGGGCTTAAAGGAACCTTCTTGAAGTTGCACATGTAAAAAGTAGCAGAGCTAAGATTGAAAGCCTGGGAGCCCAACTACAAAGACAGTGCTGCTAACGAAACTTGTCATATTGCCTCTCAAATGCTCTTTACGTCATAAACATAGGCACATTTCATCTTTTATTTTTAATATTAAAAAGTCATTAATGAGTAATTTGCTTATGAAAGTATACTTACTCATTGAAGACTTTGAATAATACAGAAATGGAGAAGAAGAATTTCTGCTTCCAGAGAGACACACTATTCACATTGTGGTAGCTAATTTTTCAGTCTCTCTCTCTCCCTACTAAGGGACTAACCTGGAGCTCTCCGAATGAGCTTAAATTTGACAGGCTGGATTAGCCTATACTCTTCTCCCCTCTGTAAAACATACCCAGTGCATGCGGCTTGTAGGTTGTTATAATAACTTTCTCCTCTTTTTGTGCCTACAAATTGTGTTTGTCCCAAACCTATTTATGCCAGTTGCATTTTAATCTAATTTCATAATTCAGTTAAATATAGCATGAACCTATAAAATGGTGTTAACGCAGAGCGTTTTCTTAAGTTCTGTGCTTTGAAAAAAGCATGCAATTGCTCCAAACAATATTGTCAAATTAGGTATGGATCCAACTGAAGAAAATTGATGTGGAATATGTAAACATCTAGAAGGATTCAGGATTCAGACTTCCTTGCAAGCCTTTTAATTTCCACTTTATTTTGAAGAACCCAAATAGGAATTACAGATGCTGAGAATTGGGAGTGGTCTATGTAATCAACAGTTCCACATTCTAAGAAAAAGTTTGGCCTTTCCCCTTAAGATCAGTGAAAAAAATACTTTTCTAGGTTTTAAATTTTTAGCTTATGTATGGAGTGATTTTTCCCCCCCACTCTTTGTTTTACTGTTTTAGTTAAACCATCAGTCACTTGGTTTGGTCCATGTAGGATTTAAAGGCTTGTGTGTGTGTGTGTGTGTGTGTGTGTGCGCGCGTGCGTGTGTTCTTTTCACAAAACCAGGAACATATTACATACATTCCTTGGTAAGCTGCTTTCATTTAACAATGTATTTAGAAAATCTTTTCTATGCCATTAAATATTCACACAAAATATAAAATTTCCTCAAAATCTTTTAATTTGTAGATATGTTTAACCAATTCTCTCTGTTACACATTAGAATTTCCCATTTTTCCTTTTATAAATAGTTCATGATGTTTTCTCGATAGTCATTGAGCACTTACTTAGCTGCCAGTCACCCAAGACAACTAATAGACATTTCAACATAAATTTGAACACTGTTTCTTTGGATAAATTCCTAGAAATAAGCCCCCTGCTTCAAAAGGTAACAGAATTTTAAACTATATACTGCTATACAGCATTATGCTTACTCCGATATACCTGTTTCTCTCCCAGCCCCTGAAAATAGGGACCATGTCTTGTTTATCTTTTGATTCCACAGCACTGAACATAGACTGTGCCCAGAGTAGGTACTCAAAAAATGTTTATTGAATCTTGAATAATGAATAGTCCTTGACTGGAGTACTTATTTACTAGAATTACAGATTTTTTTTTTTCCTAAACACTCCTAGTAAAGTCAATTAAAAATCATTACTTGCATTTGTAACAGAAGGAAGGATAAGAGAAAATATCCAAAAGTGAAAACCGCTTTTATCAAGGATGCATCTGAGGGCTTTAGTTAAACCTAGTTCTGAGTTACCAGTAGTTTGGAAACTCACCAATGCATCCCAAATCTCAGGAGAGTTTCCAGAAAGAGCCGGAAATTCTCAGGATAGAAATTCCATCTGCTGAGGGACAGCACAATCTGGTGTCCTGCTCACTTTTCCTGGTGAGAAGACCTTAGGAGGTCACACATTGGGCAGAAGCCTCAGCACATCCTCTGGACCACTTGCTAATCGGGCAACATTCATTTGCTTATTGGATGCACTGGAGAGACTACCACAGAGATAGGGTGTTAAAGACAGGTTTTAGAAGTCATTCCAGAGAAAATCATAGGTATATGGATTCATAGGCTTGTAGACTGCAGCGGACAGTCCTCTGTTTTCTCACCCACCATTCCATGCAGAATATATCGACACAGCAGTTTGGAAACTTTGTATACTCCTCTTGATCCAGTGATTGGATATTACCTAGAGTTTCTTCTCAGTATATTGTGACTTCTCAATCCCCTTTTATAAACCGTATTAGGCAACCAGGGCTGTTCACGTACTAATTAAATGGATGCCCATCTGTAAGGTATTTTTGTATTTCTCCTAGAGCTGATTACAGCTAAGTAAGATGGTCCCTCATATAGCTACTGAGATGGTAAGTGGCAAGATGAAGATGATAGACCAGTTAGCACCTAGTTCGGTGTTTCTCCAACTACATCTAAAATAAAGACGACTATGGAGTAAACCCAAAACTTTCAGTAATGAAAGTCAAGTTATCTCCAAGGTGTATCCATACTGAGCACTGTCAGGCAGATATATGTACATATATCTGATATATGTATATATCACACTTCATCTAAAGAAGCTGCCCTCATCATATTTCATCCACCTGATAATCAACCTCCCTTCCTTCCTTCCCTTTTTAAAATATCAAGTTGACAATTGTTCTGATTGGCAAGTGAGGCAGCCTTTCTCACCACTCTGTAAGAACTCAGCTTCTGTTGGCATGTGGGTCACCTGCTTCTTCTAGGCATGCCCTTAGATTAGTTAATTTGTTAGCTTGCTTGAATCACAGTCGAGAACCCTTCAGCTTTGGTTTGCAGCAATAAATTCAACTGACAGCTGAAATTTGGAACGCTCACTTAATATTGATTCTGAATGTAATAACAAGCGACATGACCTTTTGGATGGTGTAAAATATGGCCGCCACAACATCTGTGCCACATTTCTTGCTGTTTAGTAATATGCTGTAACAGCATGGAGCTGGCATTAAAGCTAAGCTTTATTATCAAGCAGATCACTCCATCTCTCTGGCTTCATTTTAAAAAATGCTTTCAGCTTCTGGAGCTGATATCGTGGCTAATACATGTTGCTGTTTTTGAGACCTAATTTCTCCTGCAGTAAAAAAGAGAAAGATATCTGATGTCCAAAGGGGAAGGCAGGGAAGAATATGGAGGGTAAGAAAGGCTACCTGACACCCCAAATTCCAATGGACCAGAAACTGACACAATCCGCCATGACAGTAGTAGGGACACTAAGAATTCCCAATCGTATCCTTGAAAAAGGTCTATGAAGTTGATGTAATTTAGTGATCCCCACAAGATGTGAAAATCTTTTTCTCAGCCAACAACTGCCCCCCATTTAAAAAAAAGAAGATGATTACCAGTGGTGACTTGCCCTGGTGCCTGAGAATCATTCTAATTTAGCATTGCCCTAGGAAATCCTAAACTAATTTTGCTAGGATGGATACAGGGATGCTTGCATCTGATTTACTCTCACTGTTTTTCTTTGAAGTCTTGGTATCTTTAAAACATTCTCCAAGTAGGCAGAACATCAATTTGTGCACTTTAAAAAATCCAATTTAAGCAGGTTAAAAATTGTCAAAATAGTCCAACCATATTTCTCCAACAGAATTTCCAACCATAGAGCAAACATAAAAAATGCTAAACTTGAAAGCATTCTATCATTTCAATATATTCCATGGCTCAGATTGGCTTGCACTGGGTGAAGAGTGAGGATTTAAATCTCTTTATCACAAGAGACAGATCTGGACTCTGAAACAATACAGCATCTTCTCTCAGTGTGGGGATATTTTGACAGTTTGGCTGAGCCATTTCTGGAGGGTACAAGCAAAAAGTTTTAAAACCTTTTTCTTTGAAGAGAAGAAAAAAAAAATCAAATCGTATTTAGGAAGTCTTCTTCTCTGTAAAATATGCTTCCAAAATAAAAGACTTGTGAGTTGTTTCCAAGTGGCTAAACATATAGAAAATGGAGAATAGTTTTATTTCTTCTTCTATTTAACATGCAAGCCTGGTTACAGGAAGCACTGACACTTGGTACATTGGCAATCTATCCAAACCAAATTACTGATAGGGACTTTGCTCTTAGGACCTGTAGAAGAGTGGGTCTGATATTTGGGAAGTGTTTTTTTTTTTTTTTCAAAGAAAATACCAGGTCTAGTAGGTAACTGAAAAAGTCAGTCTTCAAAGTCCTAACACCAAATGAGAGAAGTTGCCCTGTCCCCTTTCCCCAGGGAAAGCTAAGAGAACACCCATTAGGATTTACTTCCAGAAGAGTAGAGAGCCATGCTGACTTAAGAGGGGGAGGAAAAAAAAAGAAAGAAAGAAAAAAGGCAACTAACTAATCAAGCCATAAGTGAGCTAGCTTGATAGTGAGACATTGGTAAGAAGAAAACCTCACACAGTTGACAAGCCTTTAGGTCGATTTCCAAGACAGACAGGCAGTTATCACCATTCGATTTGGTGATTTTGGTGGATTACCATAGTAATCCATATGATTTTCTCCCATTAGATTCCATGAATTATTAGTGTTGTTGTTGTTTTTTTTGATATATTACTTGTCCAAGTATTATTTCTTTGAGGAAAGGTCAGAAATGCTGGAGGCCACTCCTATGTTCCAGGGAGCACATATTTATTTATAAAGACCAAGCTCATTATTCATGCATCATAATGTGGGTAAATGTGATTGGATTCCTTTATTGACAGCGGCCTATGCCAGATGGCTGAAACGCCACTTTCATTTCAGGAAGAAAGGAAGACTTCACAGCAAAGAGGAAGCTTGGAGTTAAGGTAAAAACTTTCTTAATTATCACTCCCTGGCAATGTATGGCCCCCACTACATTTAGGCGTTTACGATTAGAAAGTGAATTTCAAACTAAGGACTTTCCCAGTACAAAGTCCACTATTAAAAGCAGAATACAAATGGCAGTGGGTTCGAGGGACTGTGAGGGCCGCTGGACTGAGATAATAAAAAACCTGCCAGTCTTAAGTTGAGTTTTTGGCTCTGGGTTTAGAATGAATCAATCCTCAAACTTGGCAAGCTATAATTAATTCCAGGAGTGTATCACTCATCTGTGTAGTGGCTGCTCCCTCAAATAGAGATCTTACAAAAACTCTCCCTGGTGAAATCAGCGAAGCCATCAGACATAGCCATATGTTCAAAGCTCAGAGAGGATTGGTCATGAAGCAATTGTCCGTGGATTGAGACGTTAACTGCCCAACAAAATTTTAGTAGCATGGGTTGAGAGCCTCAGGGTTGTTTCAACTGTTACCAAGAAAGCAAAACAACAACAACAACAAAAACACCAAAAACCAAAACAAAACAAAAAACAAAGCAAACACAAAAACAAAACCCCACACCTCTTTGAACATTTACGTCTTCTCCTTGTCTTTTTTTCTCATTTGGTAATTGACTTCTCAGAGATACTAGGGGTAGCTTTGTTGAGAGCACCCATTGAGGCCAACAGAAAGGATAGAATGATTGGGAGAAAGAAGTTCTCACACAGACAAGGTAAACAGGCATGAATTGGATTATTCCAACATCCTCCAATGAGGTAGGATTCACAACTAATCTGATTATATGAATATTATTAGCCACTAAGTATCTTTCTGCAGCAATTACCAAGCTTTGGTGCATAAAAAAAGGGCATTTTCTTTAGTGCTGGGCTCATCTATCAAGTGTTTAGCTTCAAAGCAAAAGCTAGAGAGAGTCACAGGCAGAGAGACTGAAGTGGGCTTATAATGTACCAGTATTTCTTCTCTCCCCTCTCCTCTCCTCTCCCCCTCTCCTGCTTGTCTATTAAAGATCAGGGGATGATTTTTATTCCTTAAATACCTTGAAACCATTTTTAAATATTATACTGTGTTTGCTCCCATTAAGTTCTTTTGGAATCAGGACTTGGTACCAGCTGAAAAAACTATGCCATCCTCTCTCAGCCACGGCATTGCCCTGTGTGACCAAAAAACACTCACGTCCTCATTTCTATGCCTCTACCTGAGGCCTAGAGACCTAAGATTTGGGGTAAAGGTGACAATAGCTGTGTCCAAGTTCACTGGTGTTCCCTCTTCAGTTTGCCAGCAGTTAGCTTGGATTCTTTTTATGCAAACCAAACCAATGTCAGCCTGAAGTCAGAGACTCTACAAGACCGCATTGGCAATGGATGTCAACACTGAGTCAGAACTCCCTGAAAATGTGAGGGATGCATCCTAGAGATGAAGCACAATATGCTGGTCATAAGTTCAGGCTACAGGCTTCAGCCTTCCACCTGTCACTTCCCAACTGAGGAATGATGTTCCTTCACCACTCTAAGCTGTAATGCCCTGAGGCACTGGGAAAACAGTATACTTAGTACCCACTATTGTGCTAGTGTTGGTTTGAAAAGTCAAGATGAAACTCCTACCGTGTCCTAGGTAAACTAGTCCTGATCACTTCTCGAGGATTGTTTTGGACTTGGCTTTCCTTGGTTTCAGCCACCCAGGACTCCTCTCTGTTGCTCACCTGACCACATGCCCACTTGTCACATGGCCAAAGGTGTCTTGCTTCTCTGGCCTGAGATGTTCTTTCCTAGTCACTAAGCCTTCACTGTTCAGTTTGCCCTTCCTCAGAGGAAAGCTTCAGGAATTCCTATGACGACACCATATCCTCCCTAGTCCCTAGAATGGAAGCTGTGTGAGGCAGGGACTGTGCCTGCCTTTGGTCATCATTCCGTTCCCAGCTAGGGGCTGAGGACTTGAAACATAGTAAGAACTCCATTAATATTAGTTGCTGTCATGATGCTATGTGTTAAGTCTTAAGAGCAGAGGTTGGGAAAAACTCATGTCTGTCCTAAGGGATTGCAATGCACTAGGATGGTAAGCAGTGGCGTAGTTGTGGTGGCTTTGGATTTTTCAGCTGGCCATGAGCTCCATCAAATTGTGATTTTAATGAGCAAAGCAGTTTGCCACAAAATTCATCAGAGTCCAACTGTACACCTGTACTGAGCTGTGATCATTACCAGGCATCCTGGGCTCACTGGCCATTGTCTTGAAAGCCATCCATCAAAGTGTGCCATCCTTGTATTCACAGGCAATAGCCCAGGAATTAGTATTCAAGTTAGATCATCTCTGTGCAAATTCAGTGGCTAAATACATACTTTAATTGAGCCCAGGAGTGTTGACTTGCAGACACAGGGTAGAAAAAAATCACTAGAAAAATGGCAAGTGGAAGCAGCCTTTTACCTTTGAATGGAATGTGATACTTACAAAACATCAATAACAATTTTCTATTGGGGAAAAGCCTGCGGCAAGAATAACCTGCTTAGGTTTTTAAGCTGAAACTCAACAAAAAAAGTAGTGTTTCTTTTCTTTAGAAAACAAAACTGCCGTAGTAAGCCAGGTAAGGTAACTTTAACTGGATGAAATATAAAGCAATTAGTTGTCTGTGATGTTGAGATATGGGAATTGTCATCAGCCAGTGAAAAGGCTCCCGTGTCTGAAGTGATGTTCAGTGGGGTCACAGCGATTAATATGGGCAATATAAATTTAGTAAGAAACAGAATGGCCAGAAGGGGGGGGTGAAGATATGCCTTTGTTGAACATAGAACTTGTTACAGACTAAGATCGCTCATCTCATTTGTACAGAGTAAAATACTACCCAAATTTATCATTGGTACCAAGCACTCCCTAAACAATACATCGCTCTGCTTGTTAATTTTGCTGTCATATATACATGTTCACCCAAAAATGCCTTCACTGTGTATATATCTGTCCATATGATGCCTTTACATACATTTGTTTTCATACATAATGTATTTTCATGGCAATATTATTTGTGGTTCACTGATGATAACAGCCAACATTTACTGAGCACTTTCTCTAAGTTGGGAACTGTTCCAAGAGCTTTTTTTTTTTTTTTTTCAGATTTTATTTATTTGAGAGAGATAGGGTGCGTGCACAAGTGCACGCACATGTGAGCAGGGAGGGCCAGAGGGGGAGGGAAAAGGAGTAAGGATCTGAGGCAGACTCCATGCCGAGTTTGGAGCTCAGGCACGGGCTCAGTCCTATGACCTTGAGATCACGACCTGAGCCAAAATCAAGAGTCAGATGCTTAACTGACTGAGCCACCCAGGAGCCCCAAGAGCTTTACGTTTATTATCCTACTTGATTGTCACAAGGACGTTATGTGACAGGTGGAACTGTGGTCCCCATTTTGTGGATGAGGCCGGTGAGGTTTGGAGAGATTAAGTAAATCATCGAAGGTCACAGAGGCCATCAGGGCCTTTAGCTGGGCTGCCACTCAGCCAGCTGGACTGCGGAGTTCAGGACCCAGCAACTACTCTCCACCACACTGTAGCCTCATGGTTCAGACCATTTGGGCAACATCCCAAACAAACAGAACGACACTCCTGTGCGTTTTGGAGTCTCCATGAGAAGCCCAAATGTGGCCCTTCCATAGATCATTAAGTCTTCTACGGAGTATCTGCTCATAACAAACATTTTCTTAATAATCTAGTTATCTTTCAACTTCGGAGGCAGTAGTGTGAGATGCCACTGAAATTGGGTGGGTTTCCCATTTCTTAAAAAATAAACCTTATCAACATTCTTAACCTTTCTAGTGGGCTTTCCTACTGCTTGTTTCTGTACCACATAATTATCACATAAAGAACTACCTACTTATGCGGAAGCAAGAAAGAGAAAACAAAACAAATGGAAAACACAAACATAGGCATGTTTGTTGTTTCATATTGAGGGTTATTTAGCTTGGATAATAAATCATTACAATGAATGTCAACACCGCACAGGGGAAAGGGAGTAGCTAGTTGCATATGCTAATGGAAGACGTGCATTACTAATAAGGAAGAGAATGAACAACTCTAGCCACATGCTAGTTATCACTGCAAATCACAAAGACAAAGCACGCTCACACAGAGCATATGACTGCTAGATGACAGAGCGGGCAAATATTCGCACGTCAACAGCAATAGCTCCCATATTCCATCCAAGACTACTGAAGAGTTTAAAAATAAAGCTCTCCCTGTCATGCACCAAGATGTCAAGTTTAAACACATCTGCCAGTCAAAGGGATTTTGCCAGTCTTTACCCCCATCAGTGTGGTCTAAAGGCTTCAAGTGTATTCGAACTACAAAGAACTGTGATGTTATCCATCAATATCCTGTAGCTTTTCCCAGATCCACACAGCCTCTGCTTCCCTATTGCCACTAGCCCACCATTGTCTTAATATGAAACTAGATCGACAACCTCCTGTCTGTCTGCCTTACTGGTCTACTGCCTCCTTTCTATCTAGCATAAAACAGTGTGAGCTGGTTTTTGTTGTTCTTGTTGTGGTTTTGTAGCTTTTTTATTGTGGTAAAAGAGATAAAACATCACCCATTTTAACCAGTAAGTGTACAGTTTGGCGGCAGTATGTAAATGCACATTGGTGTGCAACCACCCACCTCCACTCATCTTCAAGAACGTCCTCATTTTTTCAAATGGAAACTCTGTCTCCATTAAGCACTAACTCCCCAGTCGGCCTCCCCCAGCTCCTGGCCATCATCCTTCTACTTTCGGTCGCTGGGAACTTGACTACTGCAGGTACCTTGTAAGGAAGGAATCTCTAATATTTGTTTTTGCATCTGGCTTATTTCACATAGCACAAAGATCTTCCAGGTTCACCGTGTTGAGGCATGTGGCAGAATTTCCATCCTTTTTAAGGCTAACTAATATCCCATTGTATGTGCTGTATTTTGCTTCTGTATTCTTCTGGGGGTGGGGGGCGCGGCGGTGGGGGGCAACTGGTTTCTTTTGCCCTTTTGGCTATCGTGTATAATACTGCAAAAAGAGGGGCATCCAAATACCGGAGTCCTTACGCTCAGTTCTTTGGGGAATATACTTAGAAGGGGAATCAGTGAATTTTTTTGAGGTGCCTCCACACTGTCTTCTCCAGGGCTACACCATCTTACATTTCCATCAGCAATCACAAGGGTTTCACTTTCTTTACAACCTTGCCACACTTGATATTTAAAAAAAAAAAAACAACAAAAAGCCAAAAAACAGTTTTTAGCGACAGAAACTGAACGCAGAAACTCCCTTTAATGGTTTCCAACTGCACTCAGGATGAAACAGTCCACTCCTTAGCATGGCTGCAAGGCCCTGCACGATGTGTTCTCTGCAAAAACCTCTTTAATTCCATCTCTTCCCACTCTACCTCCTTGTTTTGCACTAGACTTGCTCGTCTCCATTTAATTTTTCAAATATGTCGGATTCTTCCCCAGGTTAGGATCTTTGCACATACTAATTACTTCATCTCGAAAGCTCTCTCTCCCTCTATTTCCAAGACTGGCTTGGCCTCACCCTTTCTGTCTCAGTTTAAACACAGTCTCATCACCAAGAGACCTAGTGATTTTCCTCTCCATAATTCCCTCTCTTCTTTTCTTGCTTTCTCCCTACATAGCACTAGATCAATGTACAATTACGATCTTTCTGCTTGTGTATTTTATTGTTCATCTCCATACCTAGGAAGAGATCCTCTGGGAAAAGAGCCCAGGTCTTGTTGCTCACTGTTATGTCCCCAGAGTAGAACAAAGAGCCTCGCACACAATAGGTAGTCAGTGAATGTCAGTTACGTTTATGAGTGAATTACAGAAAAATCCAGGCCCACAAACAGAACTCGGTAGCAGGCCCCAGTGATAACCTCACTCAGTTCTGGGAAAAGGTTGGAAGAAATGTATCCCATGCAGATATTCATCAGCCCTGGCAACAGGCACTGTGTGTCTTTGGCCTGAAAACCCACACATCTCAATAACAATGGGATCAATTTTGACATTAACACGAATATTACCAAAGCCCAAGAGATACATTTAAATTCACCGAGCTCTGCGGCAGATAATATAAAAGCTCTAACTTGCTCTCTAGAAACAAGAAACTTTCATTTATGGCTTCCCAGCTCTTGCTAATCCTGCCCATTAGGCCAAAATATTGCATTTTACACAGGATGCAAGATCATACAAGAGACTGATGTAATACTCAGGCACAAAACCAGCTGGCAGATTTACCACTGAAATCCCCTCTATTCAGAAGGCACAAATCAGCCTGTGATGCCTTTCTTGACAGATTTCTGCATGTTCCTCATTAGGGATAGATGAAAGAAGACAACCCCACATTCGGGGCTCAACGCCACCTCCCTGCATTTGCATACTCAGTCATTTGTAAACGGAAAGAAACACATCTCCACATTTGCCCAGAGGTGACTGTTTATTCAGAAAGGTGACTTCTGACATTGACAATAATGTCAGTTTTCCATCTGCATATTTTAAGGTAATGCATCCTTCCTTTAAGTGCTTTCAGTTCAGCTTCTTGGTTTCCCTCTTTCAATGAGCACAGTGACACCCGGACCTCTGGGTCTCAATTTGAATAACTTTCTGGGAAAAGTGAAAAATGCAGTAAGGCTTCTCACCAGCCCAAGGACAGGCGCTCCGGTTGCTAAAAAGTGAGCACTGACACGATAGTCCTTTTATCTTCCTTAGTCCGCCATACTCGACTAGCTAAGGGCTAAAAGGCTCACCCCAGGCTGTGGATGAATCCTTCTCTAAAATGTGGTTTATCCCCGGAGATCTCTCTGGAACATTTGCGCAGGTAGCTGAGCGGTTCATCAGCATAGCAATTTGCCCGGTCAGCTCCATCCATCAGAGCAGAGAAGTGTGGCTGGTGGAAGGGAGACTCGTGGGAGAGCTCCCCGCGGGCAGGTAGAGAAGGCACATTCATCCAGAGATCATAAATATGCATCTCGGCCCTCATCTTCCCTGCATGAGGGTGATGGAATGAAGAAGGTGGAGAGACAATCCTCATGGCCCACAGTCTCCAAGTGCCCCTGTTCACCTAAAAAAGTGCTCTCCCTAGATCTAAAGAGGCAGGCAGATTCGCCACATGTGACTCAATGGGCTGAAAGAAACACAAAGGAAAGCGAGCACACTCTTTCCAGCTTCTAGATCTCGAAGCTCACAAAATCACAGCCAACAGAGGTTTACTTCTTGAGAAGCTACTCTTTGCCAGGTGGAATCTGACAATGAGTAAGACAGCATCTCGCTCCTTGGAGAACTGACAATCTAGACAATTTAAATTAAATTGCTAAATTAATTTAAATAGCATCTAAGAGGCTCTGCGATGGAAAAAACAGATGGTGCTGTGAGAGCAGGACAGAGGAACCTTACTTAACTGTGGGTGGCATGGGGCGGGGGTCACCGAAAATTTCCCCGGAGAAGTAAAGTTGGACAGAGACTTGGCCAATGGCAGCCTGTAAGATAAAATCAGGGTAGATGAAGGGGAAGGACAACTCACCCGTCCCTCGATTTTAACCACAGCGCTATAAATTCTTTGCCTTTTGCTGGAGCTGGAATGTCAAGTTGAGAATTTTCTAGCAACTCCCTCTTGGCCGGATTCTATCTAAAGACACCTATGCTAAAAAGCCAAAGGAAAGAGACACGACACAGACCGTCAGCAAGACTGGCTTAGAAATTCTGACTCTCACCGATTAAGAGGCTTCTCCCCGAAGAAAGACCTAATTAATGACACCCTGTTTTTCAGTTGTTCATTGCCTTCTTTGCCCGACAAGGATGAGAGAGTTAAAAAGAGAGAAAGAAAGAAAACGGGGAGGGAAGCAGTAAATTACTGTTTGTCCAGCTCAACAAGTTGGAGAGTCGGGGAAGGCTTAATTAAAGTAAGCAGACAATTTCAAGGGAGAAGTTCATCCTACGTGGGAGAATCCCAGGCATTAACATAAATGAAAAGTTACAAGTACACACTGCCATTTATCATTTACTCAAGGCTTGGGTGGTATGAGAGTAAGCAAGCTGCCCCTAAATCCACTGTTAGCAAGACTTTGGTCATGGCAAGATACCCCTGAGCCATGAAGGTAAGGTGTTTGTGCCCATGCAAGTCTTCCTCCTTCTCGCTTTTCTTCTTCTCCTCCCCATCCCAGCAGAAACATAATAACACCACAATCCCCATTCAGCATGCGGTGCCTCACTATCTCAGCCGCTTGCTATGCCTGGGGGTACTTGACATTTGCCAATCCCTTGGGAGCTTAAGTCTGCAATTTCAAACTCTCAGCGTAAAGAATGGAACCCAAACTTGGGAACCAGGACTGACTTTGACCCACTGACTTGTGGGTCGTGGGTCAAAGTCGTGCTTTCTGTGGCCCAGATAGGTAAGAAATAAACCTAACAGACAGGCTAGAACACGAATCAATCTACCTTAAGAAGTTGTTTTTTTTTTTTTTTAAGGATACCTTTTTTTTTTTTTAAGATTTTATTTATTTATTTGACAGAGAGAGATCCCAAGTAGGCAGAGAGGCAGGCAGAGAGAGAGGGGGAAGCAGGCTCCTTGCCGAGCAGAGAGCCTGATGCGGGGCTCGATCCCAGGACCCTGAGACCATGACCTGAGCCGAAGGGAGAGGCTTAACCCACTGAGCCACCCAGGCGCCCCTCAAAAAGTATTTTTTAAAACAGCCTTTAAAGCATTCACTGGCTTGGACCACGTTTTTGTCTAGGCAGTGGGCATTGCATGGGCTGCCTTCGAAGAGAGGGTTGGGATACACACTTCCGCAATGTTGAGTCCCAATATTTAATAGCATCTGCCTTAGGGCCACCGTCCTGGTTTCTGGAATCGCTCTGCAAGAAGGCAGGCCAAAGAGAAAGTGTAAATGTGGAATTTGTAAGCTAAACAATCAGTTAACCTTGAAAAGGAATAAAGGGAGGAAGAAAAAAAATCTCTGATATTTCCACTGGATTTTGGTAAAGTATCTTGTACAGCAATCATTCTTCAGACCAAAAGACAAGAGCTTTTGGTGGGTAAGATGTAGAATCCTTACAGCAATTCTGGCAGCAGCAATGGGAAGAAGAATTCTGATCGCCTTGCAACCTCTCTGTAAACTTAATGAAGCACCTTTCGTTGGAGGTTTTTAAAACTGGGTCAAAGAAAGGAGAACAGTACCCTGAACGCTGATGCTACTTTGTAACAGATTGAATACGTTGTGGCAGTAAATCCGTAGAAACCTTCGCCGAAGCGCAGCAGTGAACCAGCACAGCAAAAACCTTTCTGATAAACGGAGATCAATAGCAGGAAGTATCTAAAATTGGCTTTTCATCCCTAACCTCCCCACTGCACGGTGGCAATCAGAGCTCTGCATTTTGGGGCACTCACTTGAGTCATAGGAGGTCCCATAGAGGAAAAACAGGTGGACCCAGGAAGGAGGAGAGGGAGTCCAGCAACTCTCTGGGAAGATGACTGGCCATCATAGACCCTACTCATTCCTTTTCGTCTTTCATGTAATTTCTTCTGCCTGACAAAGAAGCTCCAATGCTATATGCAGATGAAAAAAACATGCTCAGATGCAGCTAAGTTATGGTGTTTTACTCCCACCTAGGAGTATAATAAGGGTGTCTGGGGAAGTGGCAGGAGGGGATCTTCTTCCTCCCGAAGAGCTGGTCAGATGGTTCGCTCATTTGTAGGCTATCTTAGGTCTGTGCACGCATGCACGAGCACGTGTGAGTGAGCGTGACAGACTGAAAATTCGTCACTTTGATTCTCTTCCAGAATGCCATCTGAGAATCCAGAACAACGTGTTCCTCGGGGTAGCCCCATGTTAGGCAGTCCTTGTGCATCTGCCTAATTCCTTCCCCAGAGGAGCGGGTCCCTGTGGCACTCCTAGCGCAGTGGTACAAGCATATTGAGGATTCAAAGTTGATCAAGCTTTTCCCATCAGTGATATGGCTGGACGTGGCCGTTCTAGCACTCTGTGTTTCTGTCCCTGGCTCAATGGCTCTAATGTATTTGTAGGATGCTTCCACAGTGGGAGGGGGGATGGCAAATCCTTGAGCTCAGAAGAACTGTCGGGAAGCTCTGGAAGCTAAGTGGGAAAGTCCGGTTTCCCTAGGGGGCCCCCTGGGATGGATGTTGATTCTTTGCATTAGGGCCATGGGTCCTCAGGTGTCGGGAGAGGAATTGGTGGGGTCATGCGCCACGTGCTGATGTTAATCTTGAGTTTTCAGTTTGTTAATAATCCAAAGCTACAGTTAGATTTTTAAAACTTCTCTTTTGCATTGATACACAGAATACACTTTCAGTGAGTTTTCCTAATAGCAGGCTATATTCCTCAAGGTGGAGAAACACAGCCCTGGGCCTTTTTGTGGAGTTAAGTAATTGGCAGAAATGTAGGCCACTAAATTTCTTTACGACACTTTTTTATTCATTGTGCAAAACACTGGCAGACAGACTGCCTCTTACCAGGCATCACCCTGGGTCCAGGGGATCTATCAATGAACAAACAGGTCAGGTTTCCTGCCCTGGTGGAGCTTGTGTGTTAGGAGACAAAGAAACAATAACATAATAAAACATTATGTAGCAGGTTAGAAACTCCTAAGTATCACAAAAAAACAAAGTAAAACAAAAATCCTAACAGGGTAATGGGGTGGGTTTCAGAGTGAGAGGGGTGAGTGGGAGAAAGGGTGATTTTTACTTTTCAGCAGCATGTTCAGGATAGGCCTCATGGAGAGGGTATATTTTCAAAAAGACTTAAAAGAGGTAAAACGGAGTATAAAAGGAAAGACGCATTCACTCACTATCTTAGTCATAGATAGTTCTGGACATCTGTGTTACAGAGGTATTCGACAGTAACATTTGGCTGGAGGGCTGGGCACCGCAGCATGGCTAGAGCGACAAGAAACTTGGCGGGGTGGGACACTTATTTATTTACATGTGACCCCCCATTAACGGCTACTGAAACTCAAAGAGGTTGTTGACTCTAGGGGCAATTTCCTTCTGAGCCAGACATCAAAATAACAAGACAAGTAAAAGAGAAAACAGAGAGAAAGGAAGCAAGTGGGAGAAGCCTGGGCTGCCTGCATTCGGATAATCGCACCAAGGTCTAACTCATAAAGGCTGCCCAGCACCATGGACATCCTTCTGTGCCCGTGGCCTCCAACAGTGTATTAAATTCTTTCCTTGTCTGACACCAAGTAATAACAGAGAGTTGTCCTGAGCAACAGGAGATGGGATGACTTAATTTCTCTCTTTCAGAGGCATGTCACAGGGCTGTATTAAAGACAGGAGAAAAGCACTAGATCTATGTAAAAGAAGCCACAATATACCACACTCTTGGAGAGACAAAGAGTAAATCCATTGAGGGTAAGATGTACCATGTGATGTTTTAATCGGCAAAGAGCTGTGTGACATTTTCTACTGGAACCAGTCATGTAGGACGGGCGAACTCTGTAGTCCAAACACCCCTAGCTAGTCCCCAGGATAATCATGTTCGAGTATAACTGATTTCACATCTCTGAATATTCATCAGTAATTCAAAAGGAAGAATAAGTATACGGAAAACAAGTTTTTGTTTTTTTTAATAGGAACACAACACTTTATTTGACACTGCCAAACTAAAGAAATCTGGTCTCAAGGTGGGGGTTTATGAGTACTTTTGGAAACTAGGCCCTATCTTACTATTGGTGCAGGAACGTTCAGGCTCATTGGTTGTCGTCCAAGCAACACACCCCATGGTCTCCTCCCCGGCCAGCCAGTCAGGAACCTGACCCCCACGCTGCCGATTCATGTCCATCGCGGGCAGAACAAAAGCGTCAATGCACATCCAGGCTTGTCCATCACAGCGCTGTCTGCATTCCTGTTCTATCTGTCCTCGCATCCCTGTGACTCACACCTGCACAGATCTGCACCTCCCCACTTCCTCATCACGCCTCAGGTCTCGGGCACCAATGACTCTATCCTCAGGGAATTTTTTGACACTGTGCAAGAATCAGGAAGATCTGCAATTTTTTCCATTTTCAGAACCAAAGCTCTAATAAATGTTTCCACAGATAGGATGGGAGTCCTGATGGATCATAAGTGCTAATAAAAAGCTAACATTTAGGGGCACCTGGATAGCTCAATTGGTTAAACGTCTGCCTGTGGCTCAGATCATGATCCCAGGACCCTGGGATCAAGTCCCGTGTCAGGCTCCCTGCTGCTTCTCCCTCTCCCTCTGCTGCTCCCCTTGCTCATACTCTCTCTCAAATTTTTAAAAATCTTGAAAAATAAAAGCTAACATTTATGGAACATTTGCCATGTGTGGGGTATGTATGAACATTTACTACTAAACCAGCTTGTATGTGCTAAGTTCTCCAAGTGCACTGGTGTCTTTTTATCTTCACCATAACCTTTCAGTTAGGAAGGAGGATACTGAGATACAAAGAGTTTAAGCAACAGTAAGTAGCAGAACCAGGATTTGAACCTGTGTTTTTAAGTACTACAACCTATTACTACAATGAAAAGCATTATGTGTTTATCAAAGATGTACTTGTGTGAAGTATAAAGCTAGCCATAGTAAAATCCTTACGGTAGACAGACTTAGAGTAGGGCTATGGAGATGGAGAGCCAGCTGGGCTGGAGTTTCAGCTGGAGGTGTTGCTGGACCAGTCAAGGTCGCGGCAGGAAAGCAGATGGCACCTAAACCGGGTAATGCGAGGCAAGTTTATTAAAGGCGCTTTTTAAAAAGTTGTGGTCAGGGTTTGGGACACCGGAAGGGATGACCCAGTGATCCAGGGCTAGCAAGATAGAGAAGTTGTTGCCATCAGTAGCCCTGCAGGGGCAAGAAGAGGGAGGGGCTGGAGCAACCCAGAAAGATAGAGCTGTCTGGAGAAGACCACCCGGGAACGCGTGTGTCCTTGGGACAGGCACATAGTCAGCATCTGGCACCAGGACAAGGAGGAAGCTGGTAACTGGTGCCCCAGCCTCCTCCTCCTCTGCCCTCTGATCTCCTGTCACTGAGTAAGCCAAAGGGCAGTAAGAGGACAAAGGCACACGCTCATGCAGCCTGCATGGTCATCTTTCAGGACAGAGAGCAAGGTCTTAAAGGGTTCAGGGCAACGTGAAGGACAAATAGGAAATACGTAACACGTCATTCCAATGATAAACTGGGACAATTCTCAACCTCCCTGGGACTCAATTTCTCATCATTATAATGAGACAATTGGACCACATGTAATTTACACTGCCTTCCAGCTCTGACATTTCAAGGTTTTATGAATCTACCCTCCACCTATTTCTCAAGAGATTTTCCAAGTAACTTCAAAAAATAATGACTACAACAGAGTCCCCACACGCAAACTCCAGTGATACTCCGCATCCCTTCTGTCCATGTGTTTTGATGAAAGGGCGAATACAGACCATGGCTGAGGTGGGAGGGCATTTATCTTCTCTAGAAAGTAACCAGCCCATTGCTAAGTGACCTAAAAAAGGCTGGAGAATATAAAAACTGTCTTGGCAAAGGATAACAGAAAACCCCTTGCTGTCTTTCTGATACAGAAAGAGAGGTACAGAAGTACTTCCAAGCACACTAGGTGAACCTGGAAAGAGGTGCTTTGCTCACTTTCCTGGGAGTGTCCTGACAGTTGAAGCCCCATGCCTGTGTTCTCAGCAAGAACCAATGGACACACACGGTTGGGCAATGAATGTGGGTGTTGGCAGGGAAGGCCTTGAGGGGGGAGGATGAGGGGTGGGGCTGAGAAGAGAGGATTGTATTCTCCTGAATCATTTAATGCTTATCTGGATAGCTTTGAAGTTTGCTCTTAGGTTCTTGATGAGATGCTTTTGATTTTCAAGGTCTCTGGTTGATCCTTGAGAGAGCACTAAGGTGGTTGTCTGAAGAAACAGACGGCATAGGCTCTTCAGGGGGACATCTGCCCTCCTCAGCTTCTGGGGACACATGTGCTTGTTCCCCAAGGTGGAGGTAATTGATGTGTGATAATTTAAAGGATGTTGGAATCTTCCCCCTGCCTCCCTCATCGCTACTATAGTAAATCTAAGTGGAACTCTACCATTATAGAATCATCCCTTTGTTTTTGTCTCGACTCACAGGAGGTAATATTAACCCTTTTTTAGGTTTATTGATGAGAGGAATGAGAGGAAACTCATGTCTCCTCGAGACCCCCTAAATCTAGGGGACCAAGGCTATGTGCATGTTTCGTAAAAAGGTGAGATATACTCATTTTGAACTTGTCCTACTTCACAACTATTCTTCCCATGGCCTGAAGGATGAAAAGGAAGGAGGCAAAAAAAAGAAAAAAAAAAAAAAAGGCAAATGTATACACATATATAAAAAACGATATGCAAGTAGGAACCTATTCTCAAGTGGTTGTGTCTATACCACCTATAGGTCATACGTACAAGGAAACAGAAGCTTCAGATGTGGAGTGGGTTGAAATACCAGCATGCTCACTTAACTAGTTAATGACCTTGCATAGGCACTTTGCCATTGGTTTCTTCATTTTAAAAATGGACCTCATGAAAATGTTAATACCTAACACACAGGCTGGATGTGATAAAATGAGATTAATTCCAACACTTAGGATAAGAGAAGTAAAAGCATTTCGTAAAGCATATGTTACCCTAAAATGCAAGGGATTATTATTACTCCACTTAAATTGACATGACAGCAGCATGCCCTCTGAAGGCAAACGGTGCACCTGAAGATTTGTCAACAAACCCAGCCACCTGCGGCAAAGACACCAGGAGTTTCTTAAAAATCTGTTCAGCATACTAAATATCAGACACAGGTCACAGGAATAAGCCACGTTCTGAAGTTCAATTAACAGAATGAATCATTTCTCCACCCTTCCTTTTGCCTATTTTTAAAAACGTCTTAACACAGAGCCACAATCAAGGGTAAATCCGATCAGTGTGCAGAGAACTACCACAGATAGGTCTCTGAAGGGTGAAAAAATGTGACAGATGTATAGCGAGTAACTTGAAAGAGTATTTCGGCAACAGACAGAAGACGCTTGACTTAACAGATGTTTACAGTTAATAAATCCCATTTTATAACTATTTTCACAGAATATTTTTCTGGCGAGATACCTGGCAGCCGTCATGAAGGGAGCAGAAAAGTATTTCCGATCGACAGCCTGTTGGGAAGTAGAAATTGCACTCAGCGACAAGGATTCACAGCTACTCTGGGCGCTGTGGAGCAAAACCAGGGTCACTGCCAAGTCCCCCACTTCTTCCTACACACTCATTGGAAGGTCCAAGCAAAAGCTCCACCTACTCTGCCGATTAGGAAAGGTCCTGGTCAGGCCCCCGCTGCATGCACCTCGGTCATCCTTACCCAGAGCCTCCGTCACAACCTTCCCATGCACAAAACTCACGGGCTGAGGTGAGGCGCTGGCGGGTCTCCGTGAGGGGCGGCCGGGCTGGCGCTCGGTTGTGCCGCCGCATCGATGACCAGGGGCGGCTGGCTCACCATTGGCACCGGCTGGGAAAGGGAAGCTCTTCCTTTTGTGTTCCCCTCTAACTACAGAAAATCACCAGCAGGCCCAGCCCCACACAGCTGAGGCCTTCTCCAGCTGCGAAGGAAGAACACAATAGGCAATAGCTGCTCTCCCCTCCTCCCTTCTTTTCTCCCTTCCCTGTAGACACACTCAGCATGAGGTTCCTGAGGAATTAGTGGCGGGAGGACGCCTCCCCCGCTGGCAGCCAAATGCCAACCACACGTCCTGCCCATGTAATGTGTCTGACATTTCTGCATCGCTCTGGCTTTAACATTGTTTGACACAGACTTTTTGAAATACCTCTTTAAAAGGTTTGTGCATATGGGCACATGTTGTATGTGGGTACGATTTCTGTGGTTTCACAGCATCATTGCCTGTATTTATTATTATTCTTCTAAATTATTCTCTTAGTTGCTGACACATCGCTGCTCTGGCATTTCCACTTAGGCAGAAGTAATTGGTTTCAGGAGGCTGAAACCCTTATTTGAAACCATGTGCACATTCTTGTTGATGGATGCCATAAAATGTTCAAATATCATCTTCCCTCAAGTAAAACAAGTGTTAAAATCCAGAAGGACGGAGTGTGATTGACAGCGCGGCATACTTACATTTTAACTACCTGTTGTCAAGTTATTTTAAGGCACATGTATATGAAATGGGGTCAGTGCTCCTTGTTGGTCAGTTACCTTTAGATAGATCTTAATCAGGTTCGAAAAGGATCCTCTTTCCCTGTATTAGAAAGGACTCTCCATTTCTTATTGTGTTTCCTAATGGGAAAGGGGCTCATGAAGTCAAGATCTCTCTCCAACATTCACACAAGGTGCTACTTCCGATGGGGAAGAGAACAAACAGTTATCCACCACATTTAGAAGAAAGATCTAGTTGTAGTCCTTCTACTCAGAAAGCAGAGCTTTTTTTCTTGCCATGTGTTTGGATATTTTTTTGTGATTTTATTTTTTTTAATTTATTTTTTTATTTTATTTTTTAAAGATTTTCTTTATTTGAGAGAGAGTGAGCCAGAAACAGCATGAGAGGGGAGAAGGTCAGAGGGAGAAGCAGACTCCCCACGGAGCTGGGAGCCTGATGCGGGACTCGATCCCAGGACTCTGGGATCATGACCTGAGCTGAAGGCAGTCGCTTAACCAACTGAGCCACCCAGGAGCCTCTGTGATTTTATTTTTAAAGATGTCACGGCATGTCTACTGAAATGGATTACACAGATGACATCAGTATCTCAGACAAAAACAAATTTCTCCCAAGAGACAATGACCCTCAATGCCAGATCACGTAGGGAAGGTGACTGGATGCCTGGGCACAGCTACAGCAGAACGACCGACTCGGCAAGTGCATAGGAACTGTGCATGTGTTTTGTACCACCACTCGTCTGCCTAGGTGAGGCACCAGAAAATGCACTGCCATTGTGCTATCTTCAAAGACCATCCTGGAAACTCAGGGCAGAAATGCATCCACAGCCTCTCTATGTGATGCCTAGAGCAATACAGTGGCACATTTAAGCCTGCAGAGTCTATAACTGGACCAAGTAGGTTCAGATCCCAGCTTTGTCAGCTACTCATTGGATTTAGGCAAGTGGCTTAACTATACGGTAGCTTGGTTTCTCTATTTGTGCTATGGGAAGGAGTCAACCTCAAAGGATTGTTTGGAGTATTGAGGTCACACATGCAAAAACACCTCCATCACCGCTTTCACTGTCATTACAAGTCAGTCTCTTCCTGATTACTCCACACACAAGGGAGACTAGATCCCATTCCAGTCTTGGTGAGATACTATTGTCTGAAGTTTCATCCCTACACCAAGCACAAATGAAGCTCCCTGCAATTTCAATCGATTTACCCCAGGTCTATCAGGAAAGGCAGAGCCAGGAAAGTCTCATTTCTGTTCTGCTGATAGTTCTTCACAACATTTGAGACAGCTGTAATGTGTCCTTAAGTCTCGTAAAGACCAAATCAAGCTAGTTTTAAACAACTTTCCCTCGTATGGCAATGGTCACATTTTTCTTGATCTTTATCACCTTTCTTTGCTTCATATTTGTCAGTGTCCTTAAGCTGCATCATTTCAAATGGAACAAAATTTTCTGGCTGTGTTCTAAGAATGTGAGCTTATAGCAGACAATTTCTTAGGCCAGATATGCCATCTCTTCAATCTTAGAAGCAATCAGGACATTCAAAACTTATAGTCAAATAGCCAGCCACTCATTCACTTGGCCCAAAATACGTTTTTCAAATAGAGCTCTAAAGAAAGGGTTTTGTGGTTTGTTTGCTTTTTCTGACATCAGTACGAAGGAGACACTATCTTGTGCATAGACCATATAACTAAATATTTGTCAGTATCCTGAGGCTAAAGGACCTTCTGAAAAATCAGTTCATGGCTCTCTGAATCTGCCATTTATTGCCATCTTGACCTCAGGATGGAAATCCGCATCTGGAATTAAGTTTGGAAAGCACCTGGGTGATCAGTCAGCCTAATTATCTTATTTTTCCAAAGACACTCAGAGAGCTTCAATGACTTCCCAAGCTCACAAAAAGATGGAGCTGAGAGTCGAACCAATGTGAAATCATGGGCTAGTGCTTGCCTAATACCTCTCTACATGGCCAACAGGCATTTCCTTTCTTATGTCAGTATAACCTAGCCTTTCTCTTTAAAAGAGATTCACCAGTGGAGCTCGATAGCTTTTCCATCACAGTCAATCAGAGCAGCTGATGGATCATCCTATTAAAATTGAGCCACAGGTAGGTGTGGACAGTCATAAAGGCTTACCTTTGTGCTTCAGAACGGTGTTTCAAGAAGGGCCCCAAGAGCTATAGGAGAGCCATGTGTAAGTCTTCCTAATTACAATGCCTTCTAGATTTCTCAGGATAAAGGCTTCACGTCTTTGTTCATTTGCACAGACATTAGTGTGGGTCTCTGCACCCTAGCTGTTGACTCAGCAGCGGTATGTTCTCCAAAAAGAGAAGCTTTATCTCTAAGCCCTTCCCGATTATACTGACAGATGACCTGGAGCAAGAAATGAGGATTTCATTTATTCCTACCTAAAAAGAAATTAATAAAAAAATGCTTCCTATCTTGCCTGACAAAGAGAATGTGAACCCGAATATAACATGTTTGTGCATTTGTGGCTTGAAAGAAACAAAACCAGAAAAGGTAGAAATGCTTTTTTTAAAATATTTTCTCATCCTGCAAGCGGTTGTAACTAAAAAATACAAGAAACAGGCAAAAATCAAAGTAAGACAAATCTCAGGGCACTTGAGACTTTGGATCCTGCTCTACATGTAAGAAGATATTTCCCTGTTTCTGCTAACAGAGACCTCTTCTTCTCACTCGATCTTGCTGAATTCCATGACACATCACAGACGGCACTGTAACGGTCCCGTGTACGCATGTCTGCTCTCTTACCAAAGTGTAAGCTCCCGAGGGGCAAAGACAAAGCATCATGTTGTTTTCCGCCACCATGGGGTTTTGCCCAATTCGACAACTTCCTGTTGATTCTATCAATATCACTCTTGCTCCTCTAATCCTTCATCTGCATGCCAGGAAAATGACCTTTTAAAAACAAATCCGATCATTGCATTCCCTTCTTAAAAATCCTTCAATGACTTCCATTTTTCTGAAGATAGAGTTATACCCCTTTCAGATGGTCCAGGAACCCTTGTAGGATCTGTTCCCTGTCCACTTCTCACCATGTTTCACTCCTCTCTCTTGCTCCCTCCTTCTTCCAGTTTCTGAAACACGATTTTCCTTTCCAGTCCACACATACAACTTCTCTCCCTCCCTCCCCACAACCCCTTCCTCTGGTTACCGTCTAGAAATCAGTTCACTTCTTTAGGGAAGCCTTTCCTCATATCATATTCAAGTCAAGTTTTCCTGATAATACGTGCTATTGTCCTATCCTATAAAATTTCTCCAAGACCTTCTGAAGGCATGATTCTGAAGGCAAAACATGATGCTTTGTCTTTGCCCCTCGGGGGAAATATTGAAGATACAATATTTCCTGATACACTAGTGAAATAGGATATAATTGTATCAGAAAATATTGTATCTTAAGTTCTCAGAAACACTCTAAGGAGCTATATCATCAAAGGAGAAACTGTGTCTCCCTCCTGAAAACAAAGTACCAGTGCAGACATATTTTGGGGCTGGGGGAGGGAGTTAGTATCTCCCATAATGTTTAATCAGCCATCCACATCATTTTTACTTAAAAAAAAAAAAGCCCCCAGGCTATTTAATGAGTTTAATATTTTAAGAACTCCCAAAGGTCTAGAGAGAGAATCAAAGTGTAGGTGATTTACTATGCTATAGTATATTTTCAAAGTTTCAATTGGCCATTTTTGATAAACTGCCTCTATGGTTTATCAATCATCCCAGCAGCCATGGACCACACTTGGACTCCTCCCCCTTTATATTCAGGCTCAAAACTTCAGAACAAGGTCAGGTCAAAAGAAAAGGACCACTGTAGGATCACAAAGCCAGCCTTCTCATCCCAAATTCTTTAGTACATCAAGAGTACATGGCGACTCTTGAGAATTGAATACCCTAGCTGTGGGTGGCCCTGGAGCCCACAACACTCTAACCCACATGTTTATATCAACACCAACGGAAGCACAGAAGAGCATAGGACTAAATCATCATGGAGCGGGAACAGGGGAAGAAGGATGGAAAATTGTATTCACTGAGCATCTATTCTGGCCACTTCCTCTGCTAGGGGCTTGATATCCAGTTTGCCATTTAATTCTACTTGTCACTTGGCTCTCTCTTTCCTTTGTTAGAATTCTCCAGATAGGCTAATAACTTTCCTCCTGAATAATGAACCAATATTGCAATTAGCCCCCGTATGCCTTTTCAGCTTAAAAAATTTAATCTCCATTATTTTTGACAAAGTCTAATACACCTGATCAAAGCACAGAAGAAATTATTATCCTGTTGATTTCATCTGAATGGCAATGTGGTAGGGATCAAGTCAGTTCCAGATCTCAAGATCCCAAGTTTCTCCCCCGCCCTAAATAAAGGGGCGGCTCTCCTTATTAGTATACATAGGATAGAGATCTGGGGTGAGAAGAGAAGAGAAGAGAAGAGAAGAGAAGAGAAGAGAAGAGAAGAGAAGAGAAGAGAAGAGAAGAGAAGAGAAGAGAAAAAAAAAACAGACACTCATTCAAAAACACAGATATCAAAAGTGAATGCACAGTCATTGGCTGATTTAACTGTGCTTCTCCTCTTCTCACGCTGACCTGGGAGATGTTGGTCACAAGACAGCACAGGATTCCTGGAACTACTCAGCCCATAGAAGTACCTTCTTGCCCTTAAACTTTTACTTCCTTAAGTTCAACTTATTACGGGTACATGAACATCTTTTTCCCTAACCTCAAGTGTAGTTCTTCTAGAGTCGAGACTCAAGTCCTATTTATCAATTTCTGGTGGTTCTTAGTGTGATGCCTTCTACAGTGTTTGTCCTAAATAATTCATTTTCACTTTTGTCTTAGTTTCTCTAGTGTTCCAGTAAAAATGATAATCAGTTATTCCAATAGATATGGAATGAAATCAATATCATTGTTTGGCTCCTTTTAAAACATGAAGATACACAGATAAGCATGTGAATTGTTCTTTTTTAAATGAAAATTCAGCAGCCTTTATAGATTGAAATTTCTTTACACATCAACATCTTGAATGTAGGTCAGTGAAACTTAGTGGAATTATAAAAGCTTTCCAACACATATCATAAGATAATTTAACCTTAGTGTGGGGTAGGAGGAATTTTATATACCCTTTTTATGAGAGAAGAGAATTAAAGAAAAACAGGAGACCAGTGGGAATTATTTTTGTTAATGATGACAGTCAATTGGAAGGAAAATGAACACTAATTTTTCAGTAGGAAGTAGTACAGGGTAGCAATTTTTCAAAAAGTCCGTTTGATAAGATGTGAAGATTATGAAGGTAAAACTAGACTTTTACCCTAGAAATCTTTAAGTAAAAATGATCCCATAACTAAAGGTTTCCGACAACTGGAAAGTACCAAGAATTAGAGAAGCTTCATAAGGAATTGTGGAAAGGGCTGAAAATATACAGAAAGGAGCTGAAAGAAAAGCAGTGTCTCACTGAAGATCATGAAAAGCAGAGACAAGGACGGGAACATACACTCCTTAAAACAAATTTTAATTTCCTACCTGTTGTTTTGCTAACTCATAAAATAACTGAAAATAAAAGTCATAGGATACTGTTGACATTGAAGGCTAAATCGATGGAAAGTAACCAAAAAGCACCTTCAGCTTTAGTCCACTCAGATGAAAGGAAGGGTATTTTCTTACCCCACAGGGAAGTCATCCCCAGGCTCCCATGATCAAATCACTCAGAAAAGGCCCAATAGATGTTACTAAAATTTAGGAAAAGTATTCACATTTCAGCTGGGTATAAGCTTGAGGTATTACAGCCCAAGGCATATCTTTAAGAAAGTTATAGGAGAACATAAATAGATTCTTAGAATAGAAATGGCTCTTTCAGCATAGGTTAATGGAAGATATGTTATCACTAAGTTGGGCAGGGAAAATGGAGAATTGATATATTAGGTTACCCAGGCTTGATAGAGAAATTGCCAATCTTTATGGAAGATTTGCAGAATATTTAAAAAAGACACAGAAAGGCTTTACGTTTTTAAATGTATCTTCCTTTCCATCTCTCCTGCCAGCCTCGTATTCTAAGTCACTGGGATGTAACACTTGTCCCTGCTAATTTTTCCTCTACACAGTGGCTTGAGGTCTTATGTTCTTTTTGTTTTCCTAGGTTAGGTTTTGTTTTGATGCAGATATGGGCATGTGACCACTGCCTCCTGCCCCTGACAGGTGTATCAAAGTCCTCAAGACATCCTCTTTTTTCGTAGCTCTTTCCACAACCTCGATGATTTCTGTATTTGCTCATTATCCACTGTCTTGGTCAGCTTTGGCTGCCATGATATCACACACTGGGTGGCTCCGGTAACCAACCTTCATTTCTCAGGTTCTGGAGGCTAGAAGTCTGAGGTCAGGGTGCCAGCATAGTCGGGTTCTAAGGAAGGCCCTTTGCTCACTTTGTAGATGAACATCTTCCCACTGTGTCCTCATGTGGTGGGGAGCACACAGAAGTCTGGTCTCAGAGCACTAACTCCATCATGGGGTCTCTATACTTGTCGCCTCATCCAAACCCAATAACCTCCCAAAGACCTCACCTCCAAATTCCATCACACTGGGTATTAGGGCTTCAACATATGGGTTTCAGGAGACAAACATTCAGCAAAGAGCATTCATCTTATCCCCAAGTGTGCGAGCTCTAGGAGGTCAGGGAACGCTCTTTCACTCCCTATTGAGGCTGTGTGCTTTGTTCTCCGTACCTGGAACACTGTAGACACTTCATCAAGATTGAGGAGATGTATGTATTTCCAGAGAAAACGAGATTACCCAGTTACTACCTGGGAAACATGAAAAATAAACTGCCTTAAGTGATGTTAACATTTTTATGTTTCCACAGAGTATCTTCTCAGTAGCTCCTTAATTGTGTAGAGTCCGGCTCTCTATATTAGTAATTTAGCTCCACAGTGTCCACGTAACTCAAAAAGGAAATAGGCAGGTGCCACGTGAATTGTAAGTGGTCTGGGTATTAGCACAAGTTTTTAAATAATCAAAGCTCTCAGGACATTTGTAGTCAGTGCTGTGTAATTTAGGCATGTGTGCGTGCATGTGTAAGAGTCTTATCTTTCCATCTTACTGCCCTCAGGGGACCACGGTTGTTGGCATCCTTACGGTGCCTACCCTGGTGCTAAGCATAAAGCAGATAATTAATACATTTGCACCGACCTATGTATCAATGTGCAAATTGGGTCGGAAGTGACCTCTGGGGCAGGTGTAATTTAGAAGAGAATATTTCTACGTGAAAGAATCCTAGGGCAGATTAGCAAATCCTCAAATCCATTTAAAGTGGCCACACCAGGGATTTTTGTTATGGCTGGAGGGGGAAGGGCAATGGAGCCCAGACGCCTGCTTCTGTCAGTGAGGCTACCTAGCATAGGGCAAAGACCCAAAGACCCTGGGCTTGAATTTTGGCCCCAGGTACATTTGTCCAAATGAGTTGTTTCTTCATAAGCCTTGTTTTCCCAATTAAAATTCCAGTCTCACCAGTTGTAAAGTCTCAAAACAATGCTTTGAAAGGGATTAGCATAATTTTGGGAGGCATAGGCGGCAGTTAAGAACTTAGAAACACAGTTCCATGCCAAGAAAGTTGTGTGAATGTTCCTAAGATCCTAATAGCCCCAAATTGGAAAAAATCCAGACATCCATCACGTGGTGGATAAAGTAAATATGGTGTATCCACATCAATAGAGTACTCTTCAGCAATAAAAAGGAACAAATACTGATGTATGTACAAAACGGACGGATTTAAAAAAAAAATACTACATATTGTCTAATTACACTGGTAAGAAATGCCCAGAAAAGGCATGCTACTAGAGACAAAAAGACCAATCAGTGGTGGCTTAGGGTTGGGAGTAGAGCAGAGATTAAGAGCAAATGGGCAATAGGGCATTTCTGGATGATGGAAATGTTCTAAATGTGGAGGATGTTGATGGACGGACATAGAACTCCATGTATTTGATAAAAAGTCAGAAATGTAGACTTCTCATGGATGAATTCTATGGTATGTAAGTTCTACCTCAATGAAGCAGGTGGGTGTTTTGAAGTTCTATTAGAGTGCTGAGGGAAACTGAGTAAGCAAGCAACCACAGCACGCCCCTCCCCCAATACACACACACACTTCATATTGGGAGAAGAGTCTCGGTCTTAAGATAGAACTCTGCACAGAAGTGGACACAGAGGCCTCGCCAGGCAGAATGATGGCAGAGCCGGGCCTCTGAGACTCTGGGGAAATAGCCTGATGCCTTTGCAGTGCTGGTCACGAGCTAGGATCATATGGGATGACTCCTGCAGCCAATCCCCATAGAAGTGCTGGCCTGGGGATGGTTGTCTCCCTCGGTGGGAGCCAGAGACCGGCTACCAGGACTATTTTGAAATGGAAAATTGGGGTACTTCACATTCCTGCTTTCTAGCCTTGCTTTCCAACCTCATTTCACTGTAATTAACCAATGGTAGGCAGCTCATTAGAGAAGTATTTGTGGGACTTGCTGTCCTCATGGGGATCTTTACAGGGCTTGCTGGCTGCATCCTGTCCAGAGAGGTTATTCAGAGAGAGACAGGTGATGCTGACACCGGCGCACAGCGTCACACGGAGACAAAAAGGTACCTGGAAGACCATCAGTCAGCCGCAAACACACTAGTTCCAATAACAGGGGAATAATTGACATATTAAAATCTATAGGTCCTGGGAGGATACTAAACCCATCACATTTTTCTAAGGAGAGAGATAGAGAAAGCATGGTGCCCACAATACATCAATTAAAACCTGCCATTTCCCCAAAGCTGTCAGCTGCGGCGCGGCTGCCAGAAGTCCCCCTTCTCCGAGGGCGTCTTGAAAATGAGCACCTGGGGCGGCCAGAGCTATTAATAGGTGGAGGGAATGATAGAAAATGTCACAATGCACCTTTCCAAATAAAAAGGTGTCCAGACTTCTCGGGGAGGGAAGCAGGAGAGGAAAATGGCCCAAAGTACTTAAGAAATTATTGCATTTTCTGGTTCTGAACTCCCTACTATATATTACAAGGGAGAGCTTGTCACTTCCAAGGTGTCTGGCCTCTCTCATCGCCCAGCTGGAGTGTCTCAGAGCTTGCTCATAGCTAGCAGGGTCGTCTTGCTTCCTTCTTTTCAGAAAAGGGGCCAGGGAGGCATTGCTTCTGATCCAACCAGGAGAGCTTAGAGGTAGGAGGTGTTGACTATTTCTGAGGTACAGCAGGGAGGAGAGATGGGGCTCTCCTCACACCATTTCTTCTACTGCCCAATACCTCATGCGCATGAGGAGGAGAACCTTGGGACCCTCAATTCTCAAGAACTTCACAGGTACACTCAGAATCCCTGACTACACTTCTGGATTGATTTCAAAATAATCTCCATGAATTTCTCTTCAGCAATGATCCCTTCCCACCAAGACTGACTGGACTCATTCTGTGTCTGGAGACAGTAGGTTTTAGTTCCTGCTGATTTCTAGAATGTGACCTTGAAATTCAAAAGTTGGGTGAGCATGGGCAAGTCACCAAACTGCTTTAGACATCACTTCTTCCCATTATAAGATATTCCAACATCGTGATTATTCAAGCCCCCCTCTAGTTTTAAAATTCCTAGATTGTATCAGTGAGGTAAGAATTTTGCCCCTGGAACAGACTCAAGAATGCTCTCAATGAGGGGTAAGGTCAGTTGTCATTGCTTCAGTAGAGTCTGATTAAAACATCCACTCTTTCTCTTTTCTTTTTTTTTTTTTAAATAGCGAAGGTTGTTCTATTTTCCTCCAACCCAACTATCAAACTTATAGTTGCTCTAATTTAACTTTATTATTCTTTTGTCTTGTCAATAAGAACATAATAGTGTCCTTAAAGAAAATGACAGCTTTTTTCTTTCTCTTTGAGGTTTATTTCAAACAATTTTCTTTCTCCCTAATGAGGCTGATCCCTGTTTGCCATTGCATATTGTGTTCTCTTAATGGGAAGGTTTCAAACACAGAGGAGAAAAAGAAAAGCTTGCTTTCTTTTATTTATTTTTTGCTAGCCTTTTTGTCAGTTCAGATAGTTACCTTACACACCACTTAGGCATCATGGTCTGTACAACACAGTGCATTTTGAGGACGGTGCCGCCTCGTCTTTTTATTAAACGGGGTCTTGTCCAACCAGTCGATGCGCTCATGCTGTCCCACTTCCTGAGGCCCTGAGTCTTCAGGCTTCCTTCTACAAGTGGTAGGGGCCCAGCAGCTTTAAAGCTTTTTGATCTGGTTTCATGGGAGGAGACATGAAACATTAACGGGCATATTGGAACTACCACTGAGGCACCATTAGCCAACCATTATTGGACTTGAAAACGCTGGTCTCAGCTATCCCCCTGGTAAGGGCACACACTTTTCCTTTTGTACTGAAAAGGAAAAGCAACCATGCGTGCAATCGGTATTTCCCCTTCAGTGTTGAGAGAGCTCAAGGATATGGATTGCTAACGATTTGGTGGCTCAGAATGCGTGTCCTATTCTGCGAGCCACACAGCAAATGTGGATGAGCAGAACAAAGGTCACATCTGCCAGCAGATTCTCTTTAGGCTGCTTCCTCTTTTCCCCTTTCTTACAAGGGTCCTCTTTCCCCAGATCCCCGGAGAAAACCTCCCTCTTCAGTCCCCACTTGTGTTGGGAATTTTAGTTGGGCTCTGACATTCGCTGCTAACCCATTAGCCCTGTGGCCACGTACCTGGAAATGTGCTGGGTAGAGCACCTGCAAAGTCAGGGCATCATGTTTATATGACTAGCTTTCTGCCTTTGAGCCTGAGAACTTGTTTTCTTTTTAATACTATGAAATAGCTGGGCCAAATGATTTTTAAGGTTGCATCAAAATCTAAATTGTATGCCAGGTATCGTAGGAATGAGAATGAAGTTTAAAGGGACAGTAAAGCAAACAGCTTGGCTGAGAAAGAATTCTTAGAGAAACACAGGAATAAATTAGAGTGATAGATTACTACAGACGTTTGAAAGGCTCAGCAGAAGAAAACTCTGGATCCCAAATGAAGTCAGCTCAGGTTCCTGAAGAGGGAGAATAATTGAACGCGGATGATGAGCGTGGCGACGATATGAAAGATAACGGCTAAGACGTCGCTGAAGAAAGGGGAGCCCCACGTGAAGAGGGCCTGGCCCCAGAGAGGGGCGCTCCTTCATTGTTTTCT
>CM053607.1:48028380-48051590 GCA_028646535.1 Procyon lotor | reverse complement strand
GATTCCCTTTTGCAGATCATTAATGTAGATTCCTCTCCAGTCCATCCCTCTTTGCATTCTTCCTTACACTCCCCTTCTGATCTATTCATTTGACAAGTACTTGTTGAGTATCTCACCTGAGGCAGGTACAGGGAAAGAAGGTAGAGGAAAAAAAAAAGGCCATGATGGAAGATCCCAACATACAAGGCTCTTATCTCTGAGAGTAAGAAAGTTAAGGAGAAAGTAGAAAATCACAATATTCATGAGAGAGAGGGATGCAGGGTGGCCGGGGAAGATTTCTTCAAGGACGTAACATGTGAGCTCACGTTGAGCTTCTCAGATTGTCGAGGAGGGTGCACCACAGCTATTGGGAAGGAGGGTGCTGGAAAGAAGAAACAAGTGCCAAGGTTCTGAGATGGGAAAGAGCTTGGTATGTCTGCAGGGTCTAAAGGAGGCTGTGTGACCCAGTGAATGGAGGAGGTGAAGGGGGCGAAGGGGGTTGATGAGGTCAGAGTGTGGGGGTGGAAGGACACATCATCAAGAGGGAATTAAGAAACAGGTTAGGGATGGTTTTTCTCACTCAGAGAAAAATCAAGATTGTGCTTTTTTTCTCTAAGATTAAGGATAAGGACACAGAATCAACTTCTGTTTAAACTCTATCGGGTACCTTTTGTGAATCCCTAGGCCCAGTAATGGAGACTAAAGGGTGGTTCTTATCATGGCAGTATCCCAATTGTGTTTGCACAGGTAAGATAGGGATCAAGTAGGACATGGAATGGAAAAGAAATAAGAGAGACGCACGACATTGTTTCTCAAAGATTGGCTGAGCTGAGGTATAAAGCCACTGGGACTAGAAATGGGAAATCCTAGCAGAAGGAGAATTGAAGTTATATAGAAAGGGAGATTGAAGGGAAGTAGAGTCAACAAAATGTCAATTGACTGCACAATCCAAGAGCAGACAGGCGAGGCATTCTCTCAGGTGGGGGTGTGCAAGATTCCTCAAGCTCCATTCGGCCTATTTCAGAAGCTGCTGTCTCAGACTGAAATGCAAATGGCCCTGAATTTCTGAAATCACAATTATTTGCAAACGTGTCTGCATCCGGATTTCTGTAGCCCTGTGCCACTGACTCAATGAAGAGAAGGCACTGACTGGAAAGGCAAAGATAGGGATTCGGAAAGGCATTGTTGATTCCGAGAGGTGATTTCTTAGGGAAATGAAAATGGGAGAACATCTGCCAACCCCAGCAAAAGCAGCTACGACCCTGCCTGTGGAGTACCGTGAGCAAGAAGACAGGCTTCCGGACCAGCACGCCTCACTAACGAAAGCTTTAGGATCCCTCGTACCTGTTAACTGTCCTGGGCCTATTGTCTTAGTAGCATCTTAGCAATTTCTGACTTGCTAAGGGGAACAACTGTTTCTAAGAGACAAGGGTAGGAAAGGGTGATAAGAAATAACTTACTGCACTTTGCCCGGGACAACACTGGAGGAAGGGAGAACATTCCATGTGTTTCTAGTTTATCATTTCATGGGTCAAGATAATGTCCCAATTAAGCACTCGAAAAAGAAAAGCACAGGAAAATGTCAGTGTGGAACAGGGTGGAAACTGATCCTTCACGTTTTATCAGTTACCGACACTGAGCTCTGGAGTAAGGTTGGAAGAGGGACAAAAGTTTAACTATTGTGGTTGCAGAACTAAGGCCTTTTCCTGCTCCCTCAACCACCATATCCCCCAAAGCCAAGCACCACCAACGCAGGAGGGAACGGATTCGAGGCGGTGAAAAGCTGCTCCCAGTCATCAAGTTGGACATCTGGAACATCTGTGGGCTTTCTCCTATTTCAGAAGTTGCTTAAAGTTGCTTCAGAGTTGTGATTTAGGACATATCCCGAGGCAGAGATTTCTGCTTCTCCAAGACTCTGACTTGCACGTAATTGGAATCCCACTAAGGAAAAAACAGGATCGACTTTGGGTTCCTGCTTTCTCTCCACAAGCCTTTGAGAAAGAATCACTAAAGGTTTTGCTCTTAGTCCAACGCAGGAGCTAGAAGGAGCCTTTCCATTCCGGTCTGCTTTCCACAGAATCACAGGGGGGCTCAATGATTCTGGGATCCTCGTTAAAGACCTGGGGCCCGGAAATAGAAAGACTGGTCCCAAGTTACAGAGATAATCTGTGACCTAGCCCCAGCTGGAGCAGCACTCCTGGTCTGCCGGCTGTAAAGCCACGCTCTCTTCCTGTTCAAGCGAACATGCGAGGGACAGTGGGATTATCACAAGGAATACCTTAACCCATTTTAGTGTAACATTTATGGACCTTATTCTCCAATACCTCCACTTTAACATGAACCAATTTTCTGCGATACACTTCATCCTGTTTATGGCATTCATCCCTGCTTTCTGAACTGGGTCTTCCTCAAATTCCTTCGTTGAAGCTCTAACCTCCAGTACCATAAGATGTGACTGTAATTGGAAGTAGGGCCCTTAAAGAGGGGATGAAGTTAAAATGAGACTGTTAGGGTGGGCCCTGATCCAATCTTACAGGTGTCCGTGTGAGAAGAGAAAATTTGCGTACAGACACACACACACACACACAGACATGGGCACACAGAGGAAAAAGGCCACGAGAGGACGCAGTGATAAAGCAGCCATCCACAAGCCAAGGACAGAGGCCTCTGGAGATGCCAAACCTGCCCACAGCTTGATCTTGAACTTTTAGCCCCCAGAACTGTGATAAAATAAGTTTGTTATTTCAGCCTGTGGTATTTTGTTCCGGCAGCGCTACCAAAGCAATATAATCCCTTTAACAGCTATTTTCCTGAGCACTTAATTCATGCAAGTCCGTTCAAGACACAGTGAGAAAGAATGCACGTGTTTCCAGTGCCGTCACGGGAATTACTGTTCTGTAAGGGAGGGAAAGGCATCCAGCAACTTAGGTCACTAACGATTATTTAGAGCTGGGACACGTCTTCCAAAATCCAGTCACCTAGCTCAGGAAGTCTCTTCTCGGAAGCAAGCGCGCGTCCAAAGTGTGAAGAAGCCAGCCTGACACAACATAAGCTCAAATGCAACGTATCACTGCGTGTTCTCATAGCTCCTAATCCTACTTTATTATATGCACCATTAGCATTTCACGGAGCCAGAAGCTTCCGCCACACTGCTGTTGGGCCAGACCGTGAGCAACCAGCCTTCTCGGTTCGGCGTTCACTGCCACCCGGGGTCCGGACTGGAGAGCCAGGCATCCTAGGGGTGCTCACAGATGCCGAAGAGTATCAACAAAACCATGCAAATACCTGGGGCAGCCAAGAAGCAAATGGAAGCCAGGTGCTCTGAGTGGAAGGGTTTATTAACAGCAGCCGGGACTGCTGGGGCGCCCTTGCCTTCCCCCTGACCCCAGAGGGCTCTGGATCAGCTCAGGGCCCCCATAAGACTGTCTGGAAAAGAATCTCCTGCATCAGAGGGGTCCTACTCTTCTTAGGAGTCTACTCTTCTTTCAGCCGAGGTCGGATGTTATCTTAGGCTTCGCTCGCGTCTTTGAGGGACAGAGAGAACCCTGAACAGGGTGGGGACACTTTCTCTGGGTCTCTGCTAACTGCTGCCAGTGGTCTTTTTTGCAAGAGCTGCGCTACAACCAGAGGCCTGACTGGCCCCTTAATTCCTGCAGCCACGACTGCAGAGCTCTTAATTACGTGGAGCTGCCGTGTATCATCTGGCTGCCTCCTGCTTGCATGTCTGGACTCCCCATCATGATTGCAGACCCCCAGAGGGCTGCAGACTCCACAGGACTGGACCCCTCAGCAGGAGCACATTAAATATTTGTTGAGTTGAAATGAAGGAGAAGATTGCCTGCAACTGGCAGCTTCCCAGCTGGGTTCTCTCTTCCTGGGAGGCACCAGCATGGACCCTCCGAAGCAGCAGCCAAATAGTTAAGCCTCTGCCAAAAGACAAATTTTTGGACTCCCAGGCTAGGGCAGCAGCCCTTTCGAGCAGGCACTGTTCAGTAGCCGCCGGCGCTCTGTGACAGGCATGTTCTGATCAGAGGAGAGAGGCTTCCCACCTCCCAGGGAAACTTGTTGATGAGCAGACTGCCTCTGTAGGAAGCACAGAGACTTTGCAGGGGCTCAGAGAGGAGGCGGGCAACGAGAGGACGATCACTTTAGACTTGTCCATTTAAGATGCTTTGACGTACTGGCTAAGTACCCAGAGGTTAACTAATGAACTTAAAAATAGGACATGATTGGGAGCGACAGGAGTTGTCTTTCTGGAAGGCAGAAAGATTTGAATCTTAATCCCAGGTGTGACACGGATGGATTCTGTGGCCTTAGGCAAATCTCATAAACTTGGCTTCACTTTCACTACCGTTCAGCAGGGAGACTGGCAACTCTCCACAGCCAGGGCCAACGGCGGTTTACCGGCCCTGGCTGTCCATGGCCAGAGAAGGCGGCCTCCTCACTGAAATTGGCCAGTGGGGCCACTCCGCACCCCCTCCCCCAAGGACCTCCTCCTTCCTTTTGGCAACTTTCAGCCTCCAGGCCTTCAGATTCCAACAGCATTCCTCAGGATCCCTCTGGGTGGCCTCACTTGGCGGGGTGCATTTCGGGGCTCTCTTCCCTCCTAAGGCCCTCCTGTATCACACCTCCAGGGGTTCTGGCCCTCGCCCTGGGTCCACAGAGGTTCTAGATGACTGACTGCTAATCTAACCAACTTGAGCAGAATTCTAAAGGTTTTGTAAGGACTTGCCACGTTCTCTGAGCAGATTGCATCTTTTCCAGAGACCTTAAACATTTTAACTCAAGTGAGTGCTCAAGTGAGTGATACAGGATTTTTTTTTTTTTTTTAGTGATAGAGGATTTGAAAGCTGGTTTGATAAAAAACACTTTTTGCTACCTATAGATATGTTGCATTCTTGGTTCCTACAAAAATCACAGACTATAGGTAGATGGCTCTTTTGTTCAAAAGCCTTTTGATTAGAAGCAGAAGCGGTTATTTCTAAGTTCGTTTCCTAACATGCATCTAATTTATATAACTATTTTTCCTCTCCTTCCCCACTGGGTCCAAGCCCCATGAGTGCAGCCTACAGCTCCTGACTGCATCACGCTTCCTTAGGTACCCGGGGAACAGCTGACGAATGGTTAGGGACGGCTCGTGGAAATTTCTCGGTCAAGAGTTCTCACGTGAAACCCAATTCTCCTCAGAAAAATATCTCCAAAGTTTTTCTACTTATTAAAGTTTTTGCTTACCAAACTGCATTCATTCAGTATCCGTTTTCTAACCAAGAGAAATATTATACGTTAGCTTGTACCAAGAAGGATATTACCTCTATTTGGCTTTTTGAAATACTGAAATGGCCTTGGGCACCCCATGTAATTTGTTTAGCTGTACATTTTGAGCATCCAACACAGAATGAGTGGGTATGAATTAGTATGAATAGCAGGGCAGATTGGACCATAATTTTCAATCACCTCGGTTGTAGCTGCCTGACAGTCCACACTACGACTGTAATAGAACTAATTGTGTTGTTATTTTTTTTTTTTTTTTGTCCTTACCTATAGCCATTTGTCATCCTCACAGGAGTCCAAGAAGAGCTAGAGGCACAGTGGATCTACTTGGGTAATTTGTCTACACCATACTAAACATCCAGATGCTTAGATACTTGGAGACACTATCTGACTAGCATTTTCAGTTTTCACTCAGACTGTCTAAATGCCATGGAGATTGAAACAAAGTTAATCAGTCTTCCACCAGTTTTGCAGGATCAAAATTGGGTGTGTGCAACTGGAGAAAGAGCTGAAGGGAGGGAGGGAGAGGGGAAGAGGAAGAGTGAACAGAATTGATTTTTGCAATCACCTCTGCTGTGTGGATCCTTCTCCGCCCTACAAAAGAGGGCAGTAGGTCAAGCTCAGTGTTTAATTGCCCCCGTATTCTTAAGGGTGCAGTACAGATTATGCTAATCATCCCACTTAAATAATTCATACCACATTATTGAAAGCTGCAGAGTCACTGCGAATAATGCAGGCAGAGCACGCTGAGAAGCCATGGAAATCATAGGAGCGGTATCTGTTTGATACGAGAAGGATGAGATGATCAAACAGAGCATTCTTTTCCTCAACCAGCCTCATTATTAACTATAATTATTGACATCTATAATAAGCAATCCTTTTGCTTTTTACATTTTAGCTAGCGACCAATTACTCCCATTTATTTCTAGAAGTGAGTGAATATTTCTCATTCCATTTCATAGAAAGGCCATCGAGACAAGCCATGGGTCTTCTCCTGTGAGTGCTCACAAGTCAGCTCAACCAAAGCTCAAGGATGCCATGATGGGTTGCATGATAAGGAAATTAAGAAGAACTATGCCCGGAACCCCAAAGGGGCCATGAATGCTGCCCATGCCCTGCTCAAACAAACCCTTGCTTCCATCTGTATTTTTGTTTGGTATTGTAATTTGTTCCCTGCAAGTGTTTCCTAAGTTACAGACAATCCCCAAAGCCCATGAGCACATCTCGGAAACATGATCTCTCCAGAACAATACACCAAATAGTAGTCTAAATGATGTCTGAAGTCAAACCAACGGGGATCAAGTTCCCACTCTGCCCCTTACTACCTAGGAGACGTGACCTTGGACACGTTTCTACTTCTCTGAACCTTAATTGCCTTAGATATAAAATGGAAAGAGGAATTCTTCCCTGCCCGTTTTGCTGAGATCATGTCAACTGAGTGGTAGGCACCTCCATTATGATACAATGGGATTCTTCTTTATCAAATGCACAGCGAAGTCTGAAATATTAACTATGTGTAAATTTGGACAGTTTTCTGGTCTTAAGCAGACAACTAGGGGCCTTTCCGTTTGAAAGGAATAAATGTGCTTGCATTAGCAGCTACAGGTGTAAACATATACAAACCAGGTCATTAGTGTATTAAGAACGAGATTTCAGAAATCAGGGGACAGGCATTTTGACTCAGGTCGACCTTCTCCATGTCATTTCAGGAAAGCCTCTGGACTCCTTTGGATCCCAGTTCTCTTATATGTAAAATAGCAGCTTTTGAATAGAGGTAGTGGTATGATGTCGCTAATACAGGCTTGTGAGAGCCAGCTGTTAGTATCGCTTCTAAATTCCACATTCAGCATCACATTTAAAGCTTGACATTGGCCATGGTGAGAATGTTTACACCCTGAAAATCAAATCCTCAAATGCTACACACCAGCCCCCACTCTCGCCCCCAGAGGCTGTTAACTATTTACCAGCACAGTGTTGACTAAAGATTCTATCAGAACTAACCATCTTGATCTTACATTTCAATTGTACGGCTTGCAGTTTTAGAGAACCATCAAGTGATTAAAAAAGGCCGATTGTGTAGTTTTACCAGTTAGTATCTTTTGATTGCAAGCAATGGAAATCTTAAGGGCAAAATATTGGGTTATAATGCCGGAAAATCTAGAAATAAGGCAGGTTTCAGGGATGGTTTAATTTTAAAGGATTACAACTCAGCTTATGCTTCGAGATTCTTTATCTCTACCCTTTTTGAGGGCTCTCTTCATTTTCAGGCTGGCTTCTCTCTCAGCAGGTAACTGTAAGCAAGAGTTTCTGTCCTCACACCTTTTACTGCATGGACTCCTACTCTGAGCTGCTCCCTCTCAGAGGTGGAGTTAGGAGTCCTAAGCTTTCTGATTGGTCCAGCTTAGGTCACATAACCATGTGGCTAGCAGGACAGAACCAACTGACAGGCTTTACCTTAATCTTCCCTTCCTGACTTTTATCTCCAAACAGAAATTGGGCACCACTGAGAAGGCAGTGAGGAGATTTGCCTGTTCCTGAGGGCTGAGGGGGTTGGGAGAGTTACCAGGAGATCTTCCTAACTGCTTAGGAATATGCCTTTCTCAGACTCCTGCACACCCTTCTAAGGAATCAAATTGAGATGATGCTGGTATTAAGGAATACAGAGAAAAGTATTCGGCTTTTCCTTTCTGCTTCAGAAAAATATTTCTTTTTGCTGGGAAAGTAAGAGTCCAGCATCCAAAAATGCAAAGGCATCAAGAGGCTGCACTCAGGATCATGTATCCTACACATTTCATTATGTGGCAAACAGCGAGGACATGGTATTTTTCATGTGTTCAGTTACCTACGACCTTCGATATCCAAAAATGAGCAAGGAAAGCATCTTCAGTTTCAAGGCCCCATGTTTCACTACCACTTTATCAAGCTCGGAGCACCTCCGGCCTATCTGTAGATCGGAAAGATTGGTTCAGAACTTCTCCATTCTGTGATGGAATAACATTTTCTTGGAAACTTGAACCACGTCATCTATCTCTGTCAGAAAATCATCCGTGCACAATAAAGTGAGGTGTCACCACATGTCACTAATGAGAAATTTTCTTGTCTCCCAACACTTCTGGCTGGGACACAATAAGTGGCAGAAGTGGATCTGACCAGCAAACTCTAAAAGCCCAAATGAAATGCAAAAAAGCAAATGGTCAGCCAGTTGGCGGCAGGGAAAAAAAAAAATTATCTTTTTAAGTCTTGTTAAAAATACGGCATTCGGTGCTTTCTCTCTTCTCTAATTGATCTTAAATCTCATCACAGTGACCAAACAGGGCCCTAAGTGTCAATTTTACACTTTCCAAACCCTCACATGCACTTAAGTTTTACATAGTAGACATTACATCCACAGGGGACGCACTTCTCCCTGGACAGCTTAAAAAAAATATCTAGAAGAAATCTAATTAAAATAAGCACAAACACCGTAATGGCCTAGTGATATTTATATATCAGGCCCTAGCAGTCCTCTTAGGCCCAGTAGTGACCATGTGAATGAAAGCTAAATACAAAGTACCTCACCCATCCGGAATCCAACTACCTCTCCCTCACAATCCTGCAGATTCAGAGCCCCAATTCCACATCAGGAAGCCTTTTCAAAGTGATCTCTCGGCAGTCAAAACAGATGCCACCAAGTTCAAACCCTTGATGACTTTTTATTGCTCAGGTGAGTTAAGTCCTCATTTTGTACACTGTTAAATCTTGACTTGTACATCAATTTGTCATATATATGGCTGTTAGACTGCCAAAACCTGAACAAATTACAAATAGACAATTAGAAAAAAGAATATAACCGTATGTATGGAACTAGATGGGCTATAATATAAGTGAGAAGTGACGATCACTAACTCATTAAATATTTAACGAGCACCTACTATTCACTAGATACCGTGACAAGGTAATACCATGAAAGCAACACATGAGAAAGCAACATTATGTAAAATAAAATAAATAGATTTAAGAGCTCAAAAGCAGTAGTTTGGGACCATTTGGAAGACAAGCAAATAGGCCTAACAATCTCAAAAAAGCTCTCAGATATGGATGCTTTACTGATCACCCAGCGTCCATGAAAAGAGATTCAATTCAATATACCAAACATTCTAGAAAGGCAGAAGCAAAATGAGCTATCGTCAAATGTTAAAATAGTTAAAATTAAAAAAAAAAAGTTTTTGTCATGAAAAAAATTAAGCTACCAATACAATTACTTTCCGAAGGTCTAGAGGGCTGAGAATCTGACCTGGTTCAACCAGTAGGAAGTTCAGGGTAAGTTCAAGATCAAAGAATACCTGCTTTAGATCTCAAAAATCTGGATAAATGATCATGCACCAGAAAAAAAAAATGTTAGAGCACAGACCAGAAAAATCTCACTCAGCAGGTGCCAGCAAATTTTAGTTCCATGGAATGCATGAAACTAACAGAGGCAAACATCTTTCATTTCGTGCAAAATTCTATTGATACAGCTAAAAAATGAATTCTTCCCAATAGAACTGGCCAAAAAAAAGTCTCGAGGATAAAAACCCATTTTAGGCAACTGGCATAGGATTTCCATGTGGTGTTCTGCTATAAGAAGTGAAAAATCATTTGCACCTTCCAGTAAGATAATTAACTGCATGCACATGGTCTTTGGACATCGGAACTATGTGTATTTCTGTCAAAAGAATCCTTGAAAGGATGTAGAAATCAGAGTGACACTAAATGGTCACCAGGCTGTATTTCCACAGTGTATGGAATATCTTGTAACTTAGACAATTTTCCTGTGAGAAGCTTTATCTTAAATCTATTAAGAATCCAAGTATATTGGTATGATTACTCTGCAGTTTATATTGCATACATTTAGTAGAGGATAAATGAAACTGCCAGTTTGGTAAATTCCTCGGGGAGAAAATGGAAATTCAGTCTGTTGAGATAGAGTTTATTATGTTAATTTTTGGTTCCAGCAAATAAAAATAAAATCAGCTTTTGTTTACGAACAATTGGATCAGTAAGTTCAGTACTTTTAGTATTGATCGGGGAAGTCCATGGAACAAATTGAAAACATATCCAATGTGAATAAAGAAAAATTTAAATAGATGAAACTCTGATAGTTTGGTCCCAGGTTGATGGGGGAGTGAGGTGAGAATACAAGTGGAGAGCTTGTCATATCATATAGTAAATTCTTTATCTCACTCGTCATCACAGTAAGTCCTAGAAATTTATCCATAATCCACCACCTACAATGATTACTTTAAATTTGTGGGATGACAGTAAGAACAGGTGTTTAGAGAGAAAGTCTGAAATGTGAGGCTCTCTTCTGGTTTTCAAAGCCAGTGACTCACAAACAATATGCGGTAAGAAATGAGCTTAGAGATCGAGAGTATTACTCCTACCTTTGTCTTCACAGCCTCACTCACAACTATCCTAACATCCTCAGTTGACCTCAATTCCGTAAATTGCATAAGTGACCAAAAATTCCCTTTCCTACAACTATTTGGAAACCACAAGATATTTTCATAAATAGGTTCCACTAGTATGCTCCGGTGAGAACACGGACACTGTAAGAATAGAGCTACCAGCAGTTCCAGTTGAAGGCTATTGAGAAGACAATGAATTTTTTAGGTTGTTTCTTGGAGGGATTTTATTTCCAATGGTGGAGAAGCTAAGAAATTAAGACCCATGATAGGAATACTTCCTATCTTCCTGATAGGATGCAATGTTTCAAGAGCAGAGAGGGGTCTTTATAATCTCAAAAATCCTTTTCTAAAAGGCAAACTATCTCAAAAAAAAAAGGGGGGGAGGGGATAAAATATCTTCAAATATTTCTACAGGTGCCCACAGCATGGTGGTGGAAGACCATGTGGCCATTCATTGCCAACCAGAAAATAACTTTCATAGAGGAGAAGTATTCTGCGTATAATTTCCTATAAACTGCTAAACTGAAATTTTTATTACTAAACACCACCTAGTTTTGACAAACTGAAAAGAAAATATAACAGATTCAATAAGAGGGCAGAACAAAATACTCATAAACCTTCCCTTAGGCCTTCCACAGTCATTATTACTTTACCAGGACCATCTTCCAATCTACAGGAGAAAATTGATTGTTTAAACAATATTATTTAACAATCTCCCATTAATTGACATTTCCCAGTTGTTGGGTTCACCCAATTACATTAGCCTTTAAACAGGCAGCACACTTCCATAATTTTTAATAAAAATGGCCATTTTGCAAGATTTAACTTGCTAAATAAGGGTATTAATTTCAATAAGGCAATTAGCACATTTACATAATTTGATATTGTTATTTTAATAGAACACAAGAGCTTTAAAAGGCAGTTTCTAATACAGGAAGGAGAATAGTGGCCTATTCACATGCAAAAACTAAACTTTAGCTCCCTGATAAAAACTTTATAATAATAGGTCTTTATGTTTTAGAAATAAGTGAAATTAGAGAGTTTAAGGGCTTGGAAGTTGAGTTCAAAATGCCACAGCATCAACACCTGGACAAGGAGCCAACGTGGAAGGGGGGGAGGAGGCAGTCTCTGAGGCACACCAAGAGGCTACCTAGACATAGAAAATGACACTTAGTTTTCTTTCGATGATGCTTTTGCAATAGAACAGAGTGAGTGTGCAGCATTGACAAGGATTAAAGCATAAAGAAAGGTAACAAAAAGTAAAAAAAGTGGGGTTTTTCCTGAAAAGATGCTGCCAGATTGAGATATCTGTTGAAATGGGAAGCATTTGTTTTTTGATGATGTCTACATTCCAACGTGCCAAGGGTCTCTTCTTGGAGACTGCCTGGCTCTCCCACGGCCAACCTGGCCTTGCTTGCATCAATTTTATTGGGGTCTCCTCCTCAGTTGAAGGGTCTGGGCATTCCCAGAAGCCCTTGCGGTTTCCACCTAACCAGCCCAGGGATGGAGCTGGGGCTCATTTTTGTTGGGGATGCTGGTGGTGCACAGACCAGAAGAGCTCCAGGCTTCTAGGCTGTAGATAAAACACAAAATGGCGTACATTCTTGCTCGGCCACTCCATTTAAAATTAAGAAGCCTCATCCAATGCTTCTAAATAAGCAGGGCTGACAGTTCTTGATTAAATAAAGTGAGGCAGCTTAACTTCATCTTCCTCAGCCTTCTGGAGATAAACCTTGCCCAAAAGGAGGGGTGGGGGATGAAATCGAGTGGAGGAAAAGCATTATAGGAATAGAAACACTGTGGGCAGAAGGCTTGCATCCCAGCCCTGGCCCTAATCCCATGAGTCAACTCAGTCTTCCTTCCAAGTCATCTAGGTGTACAACTGTTACCTGGCAGCTCCTCATGAAAAATGAGTATCCAGCACCATTCAGTGGCACCAAAGGTGCTCATGACCCGCTAGAGGAATCTGAATCCACATTTAGTGCAGCAACGTTGAAAAGTCTCAGAATCCAGGAGCATGTACCTATATCACAGGAGCTGGGAGCCTCTCCACTGCCCCACCCCAAGCGATACACTGCAGATCTATGACCTCGTCTTTGATTCAGGGGGGACTCAGCAGATGCCTAGGGGAGACCCAGCAAGATACACAAAAAGCAATGTCAAGAAATTACTGGATTTATTAGTGAGTCCGCAAGCTTGACTTTGGGGAGAGTTTGAGGCTTCATTTTGGGCCAACCACTTAATATTTAAAACATATAAATTTTGCATTTGCACAGCTGGGATTTCTGCAATAAAACATATTTATTAACCCATCATGAAGACATATTCTTTCAATTAATGACTAACAGCAGAAATTCAATGCAATCAATTCTACAGGATAAAATTGAAGCGAGGGGAGTTTGAGACTGTGAGAGGCATCTCTGGTCATCAGCAAGTCCATGGAACAAAAGGCACAGTATCGGCAGAGAGCTGAGAATGTGAAATGACTCCTTTTTCAAAAAAGGAAGGAAAAAAGGAAAGAAAGAGCAAGGAAAGGAAAGGAGTCTCTCTGCTATTCTAAATACCGGGCTCATCAAAGCAACCTTTTGACTGTAGATCATGCAACTAGACTTCAAGCGATGAGGAGTTAATCTACCGGTTTTTCAGAAGCATGTGATGTGAAGGCACCTTTTAAATAAAAGAAAAGCTTCCCTAGTATACTTGCTTCGTGCCATTCAGTGTGTCTGGCCTTGGGGATTACAGTCTCCTCACAGTCCTACTGCCTGCTCCCATCAGCTAGCAGGGGAGCTGGGTGGTTACCCAGGCTGCAGTGACAACGGAGAATCAGTCTGATACAGAGAGAGGCTGTGGGGGGCACCTGGGGAGGCGCATCCCTAGGGAGCATGATGGGCATAGACAGGGAACACAGCTCGGAGCCCATGGGAGAGACTTCAGACTGGAGCTTAAAGGATGAGTCAAAGTGAGTCAGGAAGAAGCAGATGGGGTGAAGTTGGGAGGAGGAAGGGCATTTCTGCCAAAGCTACAGCATGAAGGAAAAGAGGAAGGCTTCCCCGGAGGAAAGGAAGGCATTCAGGGGTCTGGTAAGCAGAGGTACGAGAGGTACTCAGAAAGGGAAATAAGGCACAAAAAGAAGGTCCTGGACCACTCAAGATCCTGGGAGGCCAAGCAAAAATGTGCCAGCAGGGAACAATGGGTCCAATTTGCATTTGAGAAGAGCTCATTGTGCAACTGCTATGAGAAAGCCAGGAGGAAGGGTGGGAGTTGGACAGACAGACAGTAGTGTTTGCACAGATAAAACCAGGTACAGGTACCAGAGGTAAAATCCTCAACGTTGCTGGTAATTAGCCATTCAGCACGAGGCATAATACAGTCACCAGTCAGTATTCACTAGGAGAACACATTACCGTGCCGGACTGATGAAAACAGAATTATTTAAAGATTGCCAGAAAAGACCTTCAGAGCCTCTTCTGATTCCTGTAGGCTTCCAGGAAGTCTGGCGGTTGGTTCCCCTTTGACCTGTGGCTTTAGTTAGCTCCCTGTGCCACCCCCCCCCCACCTCCCCAACACACACACCTTACTGTTACCTACTGGAACATTATTCCATTGGATCTTTCTATGTCTGATTCTTCTTGGCATTTAGGCCCCAGCACAGAGGGGAGTCTTCCCTGATAATTCTACTTTAAGTAGTTCCTTTCTCTCCCATGGGTACACCTCTTTTCTGTTCCATCACTCTGGGTTTTTGTTTCTTTTTCCTCTCAAAACACTTCTCACTCACTGGAAATATCTTACCAAATTTCTTCTCTCCCTCCTACTTCACTGTCTGTCAACCCCCGAGACCGAAAGCTACCTGAAGAAAGGCATCGGATTTGCCTCATCCATCACTCTGCCTCTAGCGCTTGGGTAATGCCTGGACCATCACAGGTGTTCCATAAAATACTTATTACATGAATTAATGAGAACCTTAGGGAGTAGAGGTTTTTTTGTTTTTGTTTTTTTAAAGATTCATTTATTTTATTTGAGTGAGCAAGCACGAGTGGGTGGGGGGAGGGGCAGAGGGAGAGGGAGAAAGTCTTAAGCACACTCCATGCTGAGCATGGAGCCCAATGTGGGCTGGATCTCAGCACCCTGAGATCATAACCTGAGCCAAAACCAAGAGTCAGATGCTCAATCTACAGAGCCACCCAGGCACCCCAGAGTTTTTTGTTTTTTTAAAGAATCCTGCTTCATATGTGATGAGATTCAGAGAGATTAAGAAACTTGCCCAAAGTCACAGAGCAAGTGGATCGAAAACCTCTCAGTTTTTCCAATTGCCAAGACTGCTGCTGGATTGTCACGCTGAAGATGAACAAGTGTGCTAAGTGAAGAGCTTGCTATTCGTACTCATATTTACTGATGTAAGATGCAGTGAGATAAAGCAAGAATGGACAGGAAGAAAGAAACCTCCCTCTGGTCTCACTGCAGCAACTGTCAGGGGTGAATTACAAAGTACTCCGGAAATTCACTTCTGCTCAAGAAGTGCTGCCCATTGCATAGTGAGAAGGGCAGCAGAATTCACACACTCATACCTTAGTGAGTATTAACACTGCAATTTATAGCCTCCCCAGACACGGACTTTTACATCCTATTCAAGTTCTTGCCTAGTGGGTTATGTGTCCAATTTTGGTAAATAAAGGCTTGTTTTCTTTCAGACCTATTCAAGTAAGTATCAAACCCCAATTACGTGGCATTATGCCAAGTGCTAAAGACAGAGCAACGAAGTAGTTAGTTGTGGTCCCTGTTCCTGTGAGCTAACTTTTTTCAGAGGGAGACACAAAAACTCACAAATATGTAGGATACACGCTATCAAGGAGGTAAACTCGGTGATAAGTTGTAGATTGCAAGTAGTTCCAAAAATAGGGTTGTCGGTAAAGGGCTCCAGGAACAAGTAATGTCTGCTCTTCTGCATTCACTCATTCAGCAGATACTGAGCACTTACTAAATGCTTGTTTTAGAACCTAAAAGTATGGTGGTAATGATGGAAGTGAGGAAGGGAACCTTGCATATACCTAGGAGAAGACCATTAAGATAAGGCACAGCAAAGGCAGAGGTCCAGAGATGGGAGAATATTTGAGGGATGTGAAAAAAAATTTAAATGTGATCAAGAGAGAGTGGGAAGAGAAGGAGGTCATAGAAGCAACCGAGGCCAGATTGTGCAGGGTCTTTGAGGTCAGTGTAAAGACCTTGGTTTGTATTCCCAGTGAGATGAGTCCCACAGCTACTGGGAAGACTGAGATGAGAGGGAGCTGGGACCATTCAGACTAGTAAGCGCCCTCTGGCGGCTGTGTGAGGAACTTTTATGAGTGAAGCAAGAGAGGAAGAAGTTTTCCAAGCAGGAGTTTGGCAAGTACAAAGATCCAGAGACTGGAGAACTCTTGCACTTTCCAGAAACAGAAAGAAACCCAGTATGACCCCAGCACTAGGGATCAAGGCAGAGAGTGGCAGGAGACGAGCATGCGGGAGCCCGATCAGGCAGGGCATCTGGATTTCATGTTGAATATAAGGAAAGCCACAGATACAAGGATCTTTTTATAAAACCAGCATCTGCCTTAGGCCAAGGCTCACTTTCAAATGCATTTCTTTGCTCAGTTGGCCTGAGCCAAGAGTGGGACAGCAAAATGTGGTTTATAAGCCACTGACTACAAAAATGCCTTAATTTTAAAAAAGTGTGCCAATAGTCATAATTGCTCAACACACAACCTCATGTGTATTTAATGACAGATGCAGTGATTACAGTGCTAAAGTCCTTCAGGGATAAAGAAATCAAATACTACCATTCTAGTTCCAAAGAGGGTTTTTGTAGTTGGCTGCCTTATCACACTCCCATTACCAATAAATTGCCTCATTTCTCCACGACTAGTCATAATGGAAACGTGCATGTTCTGTAACTTGGGACAGAGATCTAAGGTCTGAGTAGAAACATTTTTAAGAAACTAGATAAAAAGTTGAGGATTTTTCAGCTCCTCTAGACATGCCCTTTCTCCTCCTTTTCAGTCTACAGCAAGTACCCATGAATGAACAAGGGTCCATTCCACAGCTTTCATGGAAAATGAGCAATACTTTATTCTGGCCGCAGCATCTTTCACATTAGAAAGCCTGGCTTGATATGCTTAAAGAGAGTTTATCTCCAATGGGTACACTGATGGGGTTCAAATGATTCCTTTTACCAAATATTAACAGCTAATCATGCAGCCAGCCGTAGCCACATGCTTGCTGACACCAGTAATTGTCTGCTTGTAGGATTCGGTGCCCGAGGGAAGGCAGGAGTGAACAGCTGAGCTTCACTGAGCTAGACACACAAGCTACGGGGTGACACACGGGTATTCAGAGCTGGAGGTTGACAGGGAAGATGTTCCACCAACTTCTACTTATCTCTAGTCCTGGGACAAATCCTACTCAGTATCTCTGGGAATTTCATTTCTACGCATGAACAGAAAAAAAAAAAAAAATGAAGCCGAGGATTTCGTGTCTGGGTTAATTTAATTTTAAAGCTGAGGAAGTAATGACTCATGTTTTAAATACACTTTGAAATATGCTTTTATGATTTTTGCGAATCATTTGGAATTTCTTTCAAATCATATTGGAGACGAGGAAAGAAGGCATGGTAGACGTAATAATGAACTCCCAAAGAAGTCCATGTCTTAATCCCTAGAATTTCTGAGTATGTTACCTTCCATGGCAAAAGGGGCTTTGCAGATGTGATGAAGACTGAGGACTTGGAGATGGGGAGATTATTCCACATTATCTAGAAGGACTCAATCTCATCCATGAATCCCTAATAAATGGAGAAATTTCCTGGCTGTGGTCAGAAGGAAATAGGAAAAGGGAAGCTTGGTCAAAGAGACACTGCATTGCTATCTTTGAAGAGGAAACAGAGGGCCATGCACCCCACAGTGCAAGCAGCCTCTAGAACCTGGAAAGGGCCAGGGGCCGAGTCTCCTCTTGAACCCCCAGAAAGGAACACAACCCTACCGACACATGGATGTTAGCCCAGCCCATCTCGTGCTGGACTTCCAACCTACAGAACGGTAAAATAATAAATTATGTGTTAAGTCCTTATCTGTGATAATCTCTTACTGCAGCAACAGAAAAACTAATGCATAAAGTTGCTAGTTGTGTTTGATACAAAATCAAGCCACTCATTTTTTCCCATCATTCTTCTCAAGTGATGTATTACCTTTTTAAAAACCTGCTAAATAACGATAGCTGATTATACTAACTGACTTTTCTGCAAATGGAAATGGGGATTAGGTGTAACATCAAGCTAATGAATGACTGAAGGACAAAAGGTCCTAAGGCTTTTAATCCTTTAATACTATGGTAAGTAGGACCAAAAGAGAGGAGATAGAAGTTTTCTCCTAGAAAATTAAGTAATTGGGCTACTAGAATTCAGGGATTTATTACGCTAAATACACATGCCTATTTCCTAATAAATTGCCATTTGTAATAGATTACTGCATATTCCATTCCAGCACAGCACACGCCCTACTTGCTCTTCTGCATTGAGCTCATTCCAGATTGTCTTTGGAGTAACACATACTACACTCAAGCAACTAAGGGAACTTAGTCTGTGAACAATATCTTCTGTGAGCAATAATGAGTTGTCCTCTTCTTTTTTTCTGGGCTTCTACCTTCATTCAAAAGTTCCGCTCTCAGCCCAACACCTCCATTTAAATTATGGCCTCGCATTCAACCAGGGCGCACACATTAATCTCGTCCTCTTTGAATACATCTTAGAAAAAGATGCACTAAAATAAATACATGCGGTATTTCAGAGAAAAAAATGCAAGTGAATAGAATCCTTTTACAAACAAAGTAATCAGATGTGAGCATCTGCTCTAACTACTCACTTATAAACATGAGTGGGGAGAATCACTTAAGTATCAACAATAAATTCAGTTCAACAAATGTATTGAGTGCCTACTAGGGGAAAGGCTGTATTAGCATCTTGGCATAATGACGCAACATTAGACTTCTGTCTTTCTCACTAGTAGAGATGCTATGAAGGAGTCATGGACTAGAACATTATTTTGTTTCGTCACTGTCCCAACCATCAAAATGAAGTACACTGTCAGGATGCAATCTTTTGTGCCCTCATTTTTTCCCCCCTATATGCATGGCTAGGTTTTATACTTGTGTATGTGTGTGTGTTGAACAATTTAAGGTCAACTAAGTCTTTTTTTTTTCCCCAAATAAACACCATGGCATAAGTCATTAATATAAAAAAGTGATTAGTGTTTCACATACTACGTTTTGTGGAACAATGGCAATTTACTCAAGTTTTTTCTTGGAAAACTGGCTTTGACAATGCTTTCCTTTTACTAAATACTCAGAGGCATTCTGTAGCAAAGAAACCAATTTGCTTTTGTGGGTGAGGGAGCTTCCTGAATTCACTGGCATACACAACCTCCCTTCCTCAAGCACCTTTCTTTCCCCTACCCTGCTAAAGGTGTTTTTCCCCTGTGGCATGCCATTGGAACACAGTTTGGAGAATGCTGTTCTGGACCAAGTTTTCTTAATCTGGGCACCCTTGACATCTTGGGGAGGGTAGTTCTTTGTCGGGGGAAGGGCTGTCCTGGGTACCTCAGGATGTGTCCCTGGATTCCATCCACCGGATGCCAACAGTGTCTGCAGACACTGCCGGGGGCAAAATCACCCACTGGTTGAGGATGGGTCCTGGCAAGATCCCAGATCCTAGAGGATCTGCTGAGTCACTGGAAAGGCCATCTTTTGTGTACTTAATCACAAATATTCTGGATATGTATTTTTTATGTCCTTCTTGCCGCTCGCCCTGTGCACAGACATCATCCACAGTGTAGGCTACCTCTTGTCTGTCATTCTGCCTCATTTTCAGTTCTTTAAACATTCATTCTGCCTTTCACCTCCTGAGAGACACATTCTCTCCCTGTGGAAATTCAAGCTGTTGAGGGCACTCCTCTGTAGGTCAAGAGTCTCTGAGCTACAACCTTTACCAACTCTTCTTACATCTTAGTGTTGTCTAAATTCTCCATCCCTGTCACCAAAGAGCTGCCTTTTCTATCTAGTCCTTTGAGTAAGTCATTGAGACCAAGGGTACGGACTGGAGAATAGAACTTGGTCCAGTGGGAACGTCACAAGCGTGTAGGCCAATTTATTTCAAAAAATGTTGCCATTCTCAAATTCACCTTGAAGGATGGTGCATGTGTGATTAGGAATGGGATCTCCTATCTGACAAATAATTTCTTTGATCTCTTCTAGTTTTACATTTTCAACCTGTCCTTGCCTTTTTGGGTAGAATGCTTTCCATCATTCCTTTATTTACGTACCTGTGACTACCTAAAAAAACAATTTGTAACAAGAACGGAGTTCAACATCTAGTTGAGTTCAAGAATGTAAAAACTAGAAACAACACTCAACACTGTTTTGGGACCTGGGGGTCTCCAGGATTTTGCTTGGTTTTTTGCTTGTTTTGTTTTTACATATTTGGTCGTCTCTAATTAACACATAAAAACTGAAAAACTGGCAAATTAATATCACTGCTATGCCCATGAGGAAACTGAGGCTCAGAGATGGTGAGTAAAAGGCCAAAGGTCACAAAACTGGTAAATTCTGAAGAAAAGAAAAAAAATCAGACCAAACTATTGATTCACTATTAGACTTTCACTGCAGCTTGCCTTGTGCTGGGAAACTGGTTTCTCTCTAATTTGTGTAAATCCTGATCTATGGTGTGACCTGAAAACTTGTATTCTTTTTACCATACAATGGATAAAATAATTCAGATATCAAACCTTATTCAACCTTTGAATTACATATTTGACTTTAACCCCTTTTAGTCCCCAAGGGTTAGGTAAGCTCTGGGCTTTTCATTAGTACCAATGGCTCATCTGGGATTTGTTCATGCCAGGAGATTTTTCAAAGTACTTTAACAGACAATTTCTGGTCAGGCAGAGAAGACAGGGGTGATTGCCCTGCTTTAGAGATGTGGACACTGAGCCACAGAGAAGCTGGGACTTGCCCTGGTCAGCAGCTCTGAGAGTGGTCCAACAACAGGACCCAATTTGCCGGACAATAAGTCCCAAAATGTTCCCTTTACACCACATGGCTTCAGGTGAGGTCTTTGGAGCTAGACGAGTTCTAACACGACAGAGAGAAGGATGGATTATGAGGACATGTAAGAAAATAAAATGTACTCGGACCAATGGATGATGGCTTTCTGGATCCTCACTCCCCAAAGAGTTTAAGTTCTCCAAGTTATGTGAAAGGAACTGTGCCCTTTTGATTCAGGAAATCACTTCTATAGTATGTCTAAAATCACATTCATACATGGATCATGGATATGCACAACTTCAGAACAGCAAAAGCTTTAGAAATCACCTACTTAAAATTAAAACTTCTTTGCAAATTAGCAGCACTAAAATCCTGTGACAGTTTTTGCCCCCCAGAGATTATAGTCCTTGCTTATTTAAATCCCCATTTTGCAGATTCGGAAACTGAGACTCAGAGTGGTGAACCCACTCTGATGAGCTTTGATGATGCAGCTTTGATCCTGAGAGAGGAGTTCAAAGATCATACTCTCCTTTGCTTGAAATCCTCTCAACCAGAAAGGGAAATATGATTTCCTCAAGGAGCAGAAAAATATCTTCATATTTTAAACATTAATGAAATCTCTAAAAAGATAGAGGGTACAAAAACTATCATGCTAGTGAAAATTAGGCATTCAAAGAGGCCAAAAATTCAGAGTATGAAGATTGTGCCAAAGGAATCATTCAATTACAACTCTTAGGTTATTTTAGGATATCCATGATTATCTTCAACCTATTTCTAAGTCATCTTAAAGATTTTAAGACTGAGGACGTAGGAGGGGTCAGTTTATAGTTAAGGACAAAGCTCTCAAAATAGTGAGTTGATGGTCAAATTAAAGGAAGCAGGTTAGTGTGGTCCTGGTAGTATTGGAAAATGTACAAAATTTAAATGAAGATGGCTTTATGGAAATTTCACTCACTTGAAAATAAAGGAAATGAAAAAGACTTAAAATTGATTTCTTTCCCCCCAGACTTTTGTATTACATATACAGTAATGGTTTGCCTCAAAGTTGAGTTCATCCAGCTTTCAGATACTAGGACAAAGTATCTATTTGGATTGCTAAGACTTAGATAAAACAGAACCTTTTACTTCACTTTTGTCAGTTTATTTAGAAGCCATTCAACTCATTTCATTAATGAAAAACATAAATAAAATACTATTAAAAAAAAAAAGCAAAGAAGTCACTTTCTGAACTTCTTGACCTTGGCTCATTCTGCATTCCATTGATCTCCTTACCCAAAGGCCACAATCTGGAAGTTATATAAATATTAACAGTAGAAGGCAATGAGTGAAACTGCTGTTAATTTCCACTGACGTTAACCCATTGCTGATGAACACTTGTGTCTTGGTAATAAACTCTCAGATGAAAGGCAGGGGAGTGATGTACTTTTCACAGACATGGCACAACAATGAGAACCAGGTGGTATTCAAGGAGATGAAAGCTGAAGTCGACAGACTAGCAGATTGCTGAAAAAGCATGAATGTTAAAGAGATATCTTGGGATCCTTCAAAATACAGTTTCCCAGTCATCATCAACCCTCAGGTGACTTATTCTCAAGGCTTCATGACAGGAGTCACTGTTTCTACTACAAAGGACTTCTCCACATTCCTGTGTTCCCAGGCTGGGATTTGGGATGAATGGGAGACCATGTTCCTCAGTGGCCTTGAAGGAAATTTTCTAACTCTCTAGGTCCAAGCATCCCCCCGGGGAATGGACGTAGCTGTGGTGTATCCAAGGGTGATGACCCTTCTTGAACCAAGCTTGACTGCCATTAGGTGCCCAACATCAGGAGCTTGTCTGAGATGGAGGTTTCATCTCTCAGTGTCAACCCAGGGCTCCTAGCACACTGTGGGTGTGTACAGCGGCCAGAAGGATCTGACCGTCCCTCCAAGCTCCATTTCTTTTGGTGTTATGACAGCAAGCACAGTGTGCCTAATCATTAGACTTCCACTGTCCCTCTTAGAAGTCCCATTTGAAACACGTTCAGTGACTTTAGAGGGAATTAGAAAATTAAAAATTTCTCCAGTAACGGAAGCATTCAAAAATAACTGAATCCCTAAAGTGGATCCCTTATGTGTCACAAACAAATACTAGAATGTGGCAGGAATATGTTCTGTATTTAGCAGCTTGCATGACCTATTTAAAATGAGAGGAAGTTCTGACCTCACCACTGTTTTTTTTTTTTTTTTACTACTTTGAATTATTCTGTCATTTTGACACCAAAGAAGATCTGATGCCATTATTTACTCTGGCTAAATGAGTACTATATGGAAAGGTATAGCAAATTGACAAATCAAATTGGCTTAATTGTATTGTTCCTAGGAAGTATTCTAAGTATTCATCAATCTTGGTACAATTCTGTTGAAAATTTCTATGTTTATAACCATCATGTCAAAACATCCTATGGGTCAAAACGCTGAAAATGATGTTTTAAT
>CM053607.1:47970029-48028280 GCA_028646535.1 Procyon lotor | reverse complement strand
GTCAACACATATACACACACATATATCATATATATGCATACACACACACACATATATTTTTTTTCTTTGCTTGGATCTATCTCATCTTGTCTACAAACCTTTGCTTCTTCCTAAGGTACAGTTAATCTCCTTGGGCCCATACTGCCAAGCCAGCTACCTTCCTGGTATCATTTCCCTAGCCTCCCCCATCACTATCCATCCATCACTATCCGTCTATTTTATACAAATTCTCTGTAATAATTTTCTGGTCTCTTTCTTCCAGGACCATGACATCTTTGAGGTCAGAGGCTATGTTGACATCCTTAGACGCCTGTTACAACATCCTTACAATGAGTATGAAGAAAGTACTCAAAGTCCATTAACGATAAAGAATATGTTTTTAGAGATCATGAACAGGGGTAGAAGGTTTATCATTACATGCATCGCTACTTTAAGCCTTTTTGAGTTACCATTTGGAAGTCCCACTTAGGTTGTGTTCCCAGGCCCACCCATGTGGGGGGCGAACAGCGACGGGGTGCGGAGGGCAGGGCTCCAGTGAAGGGCTGTAGAGGTAACCCCAGGGGCATGAACTCTGGGACAGTGTCTGAGGGTGGAGGGTGGCAGGCAGAAGACAGGGAAAACAACCCAAGAATCTTCCAGGACTTGAACTGGCAGAAGTTTCCTCTGGCTGGCTACGAAATCCTAATAGGCTTATTCCTGTTGTGCGCTTTTGTTACAAAAGCCAGCTCCCCTTACTTGGCTATTCTTCAGGGGCCTGCACTGCAGAGGCTTGTTGGGCTATATAGGGACAGTCTCAGAACCCTGAGCTCACAGGCCCAGGAAGCCCAGCTCTGCCCAAAAGGAAAGAAGGAAGGACTCAAAGGACTTGGACAATTCAGCTAGGAGACAATCCTCCTCTTGTTCAGGTTTCCCCACTTTTTCCACAACCTTAGCAGAGATCAGACCCAGAGATGCCCTTTCTCAATTTATGGAACAGAAGCAGAATTCGGCAGAGATAAGATCTGCAAAGAGTAATGAAGCCGCTCCCTGATCCGTGATACTTCATGCCTAGCAGAAGAAACCACTTTAAAAATCTCTCCCCTCCACTAGAGCACTGGGGAAGTGCTAGAACACCAACACCAAGATCCTGCACAAGGAAGTGATGGCAGAAAAGTGTTAGAGAACATGTGGAAATCCCACCCTGTGATTACAGCCCAGTTATTAAGGAAAAGACAGTGTGAAGCTCTCAATCCCATGTCCCTCATTTATTACAACATGAATAGCCCCAGTCGGGAGGCAAGGCCAAGGTGACCCTTGTTTCTTGAGGGTTAAGCCTCAATAATTTGATGTTTCTTCCACTCAGGCAGGTTATGGAAACTTCCATACCTGGTATGCAGGACTACTCAATCATCCTGCAGAAGACAAATCCAGGCCTTGTCAGAGAAATTTCATATTCTCAGCAATGGTAAGCTGTACCATAATGTCAAGAGCCACAAGATTGGGGAAAATGGGATTTGAAAAATGGGAGCTAAGGAAAAATTTGAGGTGGGAAACGTATGGGCAGGGTGTCCAATCTATGAGTCATATATGTATATGTGCATGTGTGTGTATAGGCATGCATGTGTTTATATGTGTGCATGCAGGGTGTACCTGTAGGTATGTATATTGAGTGTGTATGCACACATAAGCATATTAGGGCACACAGGCACGTGTGTGCATACATGCACATGTATATGTGCACCTGGGTACATGGATATCCATGCCTGTTTGCATGTGGGGACATGCATGTGTGCCTGTGCTTCTGCATATACACGTATGTGTGGGCCCCTGTGTTTGGTACATGAGATCAGTACCCCATGCCCAAACCACTAAAATAATTCACCAGGAAGACAGTGCAAACCAAGTCCAAGAGGAGGCTGTAATTAGAGCAGTCTCAGCCAGCTTTGACACAGAAACCCAGGGAAGGGCCAGGGAATGGGAGTCAAACATGGGAGTGGGCAGACTAGCTGAAAAATACAAACACAACTGTATTCTTTTCGAAATGCCACTAAAATGTATTCATATACAAAGACAAGTACATACACCCATGAAGCAGCACCCACTGTGGGCCTGGGAGGCAGGAACATACATTGTCCAGACTGTGTCTTAGGCTTGATGTGTGCAATCAGATGCTTCCAGCACGAAAATACTAAAATCCAGAGCTAGAGTGATATTATCATTTAATAAGAGAAACATGTACATGCTACATATGGGTATTTGCTGAAAGAAATATTCTGTCATTTTAAAGCAAGTAAATTGTTTTTTCCACTAAACTCCTACTGGGGTAGAACACTGAAAAATGTGTTCTCATTTGCTCATGTCTAAATTCATGTTTTATTCCATATTCAAAAAAGCCTCCTCAGTTATGGGCTTTTCTTTCCTTGTGGTATTTCAATCTTCACTGAAGCTGTTTATGTAACCGATTAAGACTACTGAACTAACACATCACAAAACCAATTCCTAACCTATGACAGAAAGAAGTATCATGAGTTTCAAATACTTCTGCCCTCTTCAAGAATAAAACAAAACTTTTCAAAGAGAACACAGTGTTCTGAATAGGAATTTTATGAACTGACCAAGTTAGGCTTAATTACAAGTGCTAGGTAAAGAAGTATAATCCTAGGGTGGAAACTTACTGTATGTCTTCCTTAGATGATACAACTTGTTTCAAAATTTTCATACTCACATTTCTGAAACTGGGATTCAATTTGCATTCATGCATTTAATTCCCCCCTCCTCATCCCCTTATTAAAGAAAATTTTAATGATTGGTAGTATCCCGTGTCTGATCTCTGCTACTCATTTGACAGAGAGACATCACAAGTAGGCAGAGAGGCAGGCAAGGAGGGGGAGAAAGCAGGCTCCCCACCGAGCAGAGAGCCCGATGTGGGGCTCGATCCCAGGACCCTGAGATCATGACCTGAGCCGAAGGCAGAGGCTTTAACCCACTGAGCCACCCAGGCACCCCTGATAGGTGCATCTTAATGCTTGTTCATTTAGTATCTACTAAAAAACATAGTTTGAGATATTAATGATGCTTGCCCATTTTTTACTTGTTACCTTTTTTTCTATCCACTCATTCACTAAGACATAGATAGAGATGGGGAGGTAAAGCATCATTTTAGGGCTAAAATCTAGTTGACTGGAGTTTTGCCCACTTCATCCATTGGCCCTACTCGTGGCTTACTGAAGGATGGTGAAAGCTGTGTTCATCAAGAACAAAACAACAAAACAAAAAACAGAAACAAACACCCCCCCCTTTTTTTTTTTTATAGAGGTAAGGATTTTAAAATAACTAGCTGAATTGGAGTCAGGCACCAATTTTAAACAACATGCTGAAAATAATTTGCACACAACTGATAGAACAAAGCTCAGTGGTGGCAAAAAAAAAAAAAACACTTCTTTTTCTGAAATCTCAGGGAAGAGAGGAGAGTGGGAAGGGATGGAAAGGCAGGTGGAGATGGGGCAATGAACTTGAGACCTCAAGCTATAGAACCTTGATACCCAAAGTCAGTGGCAAAGTCACCCTACAAAGAGCAGGTGGCTGGTGAGGGTGTAAGGAGATGGGTGAGGTACAGAACAGGAGGGGAGGGGGAAGAGAGCAACAGGAGGAAGGGAGTGTGAGCACTAGTCACGACTGATATTTACAGGCACCACTGCAGAGCTTTCAAGGAGCTGGCACAGAGCAGACGGGCAGCTGGTTTGATTCCCCAGAATGGGTTTGACAAGGTAGGTGTGGTGAAAGATCAGGGCACACAGCAGCTGAAGGAACTCTGAAGGCCAGAGCTGGAAATACTGGCCAAGGGGCCCAAGCTAAGAAGGATGGAGAGAATGACTAACCACAGAAAATGGAAGGACAAGGGTCTACAGCAATGTTGCAAAATAGCTCTTAGGTCATCCATCAACTGGGATGAATGTAGAAAAACCTTTTTTCAAATGTGGATAAAACTCAGTCCTTCAGCATCCACTATCCTAGACATTACCTCAGGCTCAAAATGAGGATGTTAGGTTGGTGCATTTTTCTCAGTCTCAGAACCTGGTCCACTGTCTATTCTGAATAATTATACATCCTAGATTTTCCTACTGTATCTCCTCTTCATAGCTATTGCCATTGGGATAGTGGTTAAAGTTACTGAAGTCTGTTGAAGGGACTTGCATTTTAATGTGTTTTATTTTTGTGTGTTTTTTGGCCACTTATTGGCTAAGAGAACTTTGGGGGCAGGTACCTCATCTCTAAGCCTCAGCTTCTCCATCTGTAACACCAGCACTTGACATCATAGGCCCTTCCTAACAACTGAATAAATCGATCTGAGTAAGATAACTAGCACAGTGCATAGCACCTAAGAAAGGTTATAGCTATTTGTTGAATTCATAAATAACTGGTAGCTATATTATTAGTACTTCTGTTTTTGTTTACTCTCCATCTTTCCCCTAGGGCACTGAAAAAGTTTGTTCACTAGTCTCCCTGTCTCAGATGATCTTCCTTTCCAACCCATTTTCCACATGTCTGCCAGGTGATTTATACAAGACACAAGTTTGACTGTCACTCTTCTGCTTAAAAATCTTCTGAGGTTTCTAAATGTCCTTAGGTTGGTATCCAGATTTATTAATCTTGTCAAATTTTTTTAAAATCTGCCCCCTTTTCCCTCCCTACGACTTATGCTTTATGCTCTTACCAAGTTTAGGCTATGTGTCTGAGAGAGAGAGAAAGAGAAAATACAGGTACCTACATACACACGTAAGTTCTTCTGAATCTCAGGTTCAAAAAAAGTTAAGTTCTGTTTCATTTCTTTTTCTTCCTTCTTTCATCCATCTATGTCCTTCTACCATTCATTTCTACCACTGTAGTAGACCCTTTAGGGGTTGTTCCTAATGCAATCAGACTCCCCTTAACTTATCCATGGGTACAGGATGCCACGGACTTTTACCACATGACTTGGCTTTCTTGGCTTGAGATTGGACTAGGTGTGGACACTTGAACAAGTGAAGAGTATCTTTATCCTTTCCCTCTTTTGCTCATTTGCTCTATAACCTGGAACTCTAAAAGTCAGAGCTAATTTCTCAAAGATGATGTAAAACTTCAGGGTGTCGGTGAATGCTCTTCCACGTGATGTTCTTCCACGTGAACTGGGAACCAAGGAAATGGGTCTGCACAGAGCAGAGAATGATGGAGATCTATGCGGACACAAAGAACATGTCCTACGTGCCATTTTCCCACTTGCTTTAGCTGCCCTGTTGCAAAAACAAGCAAGTACCAATCGGACTAACTTTGTGAGCAGCTACCATCTCCGACTTCCACCCCAGTTTGTTCTATTTATGAGTGTGTGGACATGAGAGCTAAGCATGTATTTGTACTCCACAATGAATACCCAGCTGTCAGGGAAGACAACACATTTAGAATCCAAACTGGCCTAGATGCATTGGAGGGACTGCATAAAATGAAATTCAAATTTGATGCCGAAAGTTATGCTTAGGAAAGGAAAAATAAATTTTATAAAAATCTAAGTAGAGAAGGGCTGGTGAGAAAGTGAGAGAAGATCAGATGACCTGAGTCAAGTCACACCACGAACCCACATTGGAAGAGACAGAAAGTACAAATAGGAAACCAATGTGGTCAGGGTTATGTAGGCAGGACGGAGTAGGTAATTGTCCACTTGCGCTCAATCCCAAGGTCTCCTCTAGAGCTCAAGTTCAGTGTGTGTGAGGGGGGTGCCGCACTTCAATTCAAATGCTGACACCCTCACCATCAGGAAAGACTGTGCTGGAGAGATCTTTTGAAGCACAGGCCTGACTGACAAAGGGAGAGAAGTGCTCAATTTGTCCATTAAATGTAAGGCAAAGAATGCTTTGGGGAGTTTTCTTAGCAGATATAAATATATGGAATATGTATGAAAAGAGAACAATCTTTTGCTTTCTTGTATTTTCATTTCTATTTCCATTGTGCTTTGCATCTTATAAAGAGCTTTGACATCAACAGTATTAGTCAATGTTGGCAAATGACCCCAATTACATGGCACAATGTGTATTTCTTGTTCATTGCAGGACAGTACAGGTTGCAAGGAAAAAGCAGGGGGGAGGCCTCAGATTCACACAGCCATTCATGGACTCAGGCTCCTTCTTGTGGCTGCAGGCTCTTCTAGGTCCTCTCCATTCCCTCCACCCATACATGGAGAAATAGAAAGGGGGATCGTATGTACAAAGATTTATTTTCCAGGTCTGGAAATGGTGACTGGTGTTTCCTCCCACACATTCTATTGTTCAGAACTCAGGCACATGACTCCACCTAACTTCAAGAGAAGCTCTAATTGTAGTTCAGTTGTGTGCCCAAGAGGAAAACGAACAATGGGCTGATGAACAATTAGCAAGTATCTGCCACTTGTATCATGCAATTTCATTCTTGCAATAACCTCTCACAACTACAAGTGCATATGCAATTGTTTTTGTAATATAGTATATACGTATATAGTAAGTAGGTCTGTAAAATACATTACATCTGCCTCCTCCCCACCACGGCAGAAAGTACTCATCACTGTGACTTTTTAACTCTATCCATGTATAATGACATCCTAATCTTCTGATGATACCTATACCTTAGGCAACCACAACCATCAATAGGAATCAGAGCTTGAAATGAAACATTTGTCTTTCCAACCTTAGACTGTATCTCAACGATGATTTAAAGTTGACTAAGACAGCAAGAAAGTCCTGATCATGTTCACTGAGCAGAGAAATGGCTGGCCCAGAAAATGGTCCACATCACCCATTGCTTTCTATTTGGTTAAGTTGTAGCTTATATTTTGCCTTTTGTAAGATCTGAAAGTCCTATCTCTGTATGATGGGGAGTATCTATAAATCAGAACTACTTCAAGACTTAGCAAGACTCTGGTGGCTCCGAGCATGCTCCAGAAATCAACTATTCTGGTGGTCATACACATCTTCAGTCCAGTTTGGACCTCCACACTGAAAGGTTTGGGATAGAATGGAATACAGCAGTTAAAATGCCCAAGACTCCAGGCAGGGATCAAGTATTGGGTTCTAGATTTTCTCAACGTTTATCATGGACGATTCATGCTATCAATTTCGGTGTGTTTTTAATAATGCTTCTATGCATCAGAGTCTAAATCACTGCTAAGCCTAGAGCAGAAGATGCAATCAGTGTAGTCCCTGGGACAGAATGGACTCATTCTCACCTCGTGTTGGAAAACACCATCTTTTCTTTAATGGTTCACAATCTACTGGTTCAAGAACCAGCGAACTTTACTGGTTCACAACCAGTAAACAAAAAGCTTTGCTGCTTATACCCTTTTAACTTCAAATTGAGAACTAAATTATAGAGGTAGACAAATGGTAGGAAGGTGCCAGTAGTCAAGTCAAAAGTAATCAAAAATATTCTCAAGTTTCATCCAAAACAATCAGCAGGAAGAAAAGAAAACACAGATATAGGATTTCTACCAATAAGTTTACATTTGAAAATTAGTTATAAGATGAGGTATAATTCTGTTTCATTCAAATATGTGTTCATCCACTAGCTAATTTTATATTGGCATTAGAGGATCACCTAGTTTGAGCTCAGCAGAGTTCCACTATCCACAATAGGCACAATTGCTCCAAGATTTATTACAGAGGCAAAGTTTTCCCTTTAAATATTTCTGTTAAGAAATTAAGTTCAAGTCGGGCGCCTGGGTGGCTCAGTCGTTAAGCGGCTGCCTTCGGCCCAGGTCAGATCCCAGGGGCCTGGGATCGAGCCCCGCATCGGGCTCTCCGCTCTGTGGGAAGCCTGCTTCTCCCGCTACCATTCCCTCTGCTTGTGTTCCCTCTCTCGCTGTGTTTCTCTCTGTCAAATAAATAAAAAAAAAAAAAAAAGAAGAAGAAATTAAGTTCAAGTCTATCACGTTTCACATTCTGATACACAGAAAGGACAGGGGTAGTCAGCATGGTAAGGCGTTTTCTTCCTCCACTGTTTCTGCCAACTCCAAGTAACATATGGTTTCTTGACGGTGACTTTTACCAACTACAAGCTATTCAAACTCCACTGCCAATAATTTTATGCCACAGAATGACTCCAAATATGCCAACAATCCATCCAAGTTCCATCTGCCTCCATTCCCTCCTACCAAACCTGAGCCGCCTTCTTCTACTTCAGGTGCTACTAGTAGGCATCCCAGAAAGAAGTTTGGAAGACATCACATTTCTCCCAACATTAGGAATTCTAGCCCGGAGAGACTGTACAAGTATCTTAAACTACACAAGTAAGAAAGGCCGATTCTTTCAACTCTGACACAGTGGCAAGAAACAAGACCAGTTAACTCACACAAAGCTACTGCGACTCCATTAGTCTCTGCCATTTTTATTCCAAGCCTCCTTTTCCCTTGATTTGTCTGGCCTGCGAAGCCCTCTTCCTTTGTGTCTCCTCCGTGTGCTTGGTGTTTTTATATCTAAAACTGGTATTAACTCTTCCATTTGAATATATTTTATCTTGCTAATTGTAGTGAGAGGTGAGGGTGGAACATTCCTTTAGGAGAGGCATTTACTTTGCCCCCCAAGTAAAGACTTGAATCAAAGTACTCATTTTTGTATTGTGGGCTTTGTATTAAATCAATTCATTAGGAGGGATCACTCCTACTGGGTAGGATATCCTCAGATGATAGCTCTCTAAAAAAATAAAATTTTTAAAGTACAATCAAAGTTGGGTAAGGTTGTACCCAGAATACAGATGAAACCAAAAGGATGAACACGCAGGCCAACCCACTGCAGGCCAACTAGGACAGGTACATGGTCCCTCCAGTAAGCTCTCCACATGCCACATCATGGCCATACTCAACTGAGGGAATAAAAACTTAAAGCAGAGTAAGCCCAGGAAGGTTAGCTCCGCAGCCAATTTCTACCACGAAGTTCTCTAAGGGAACCAATTCGGAACGGTCCGGAAATAGTATTTCACCTTTGAGCAAGCTCTTCTTTTACTCTGTCGCACCGTTCCTTCTGTCTCCTAGCTCTATTCCTTCTGCCTCTTCTGGCCAAGAGAAGGGACTGGAAAGAGGGAACGGACAGCAACAGTAGCAAGAAAAAGCAAAACAAACTTTGGAGAGAAAAGAGCAAATTCTCGCCTTTTTACCGTGCCCTATTAGCCTAAAAGAATGCTGTTTGCTACACAGCACAAAGACCTAAGTTGTTGAAAACTTTCCTAAAAAGAATAAGTCAATGAACTAGGAACCAATCCATTGTACTACTTGTTGGGTCCTACTTTAAGTGTTGGGGAAGGGGGCGGGAAATGAAAGCTTTTCCAAATGATAGAAAGTAATCCTAGGATAACTTTTTGTTGAATTAAAAAAGAAAGAAGACCCATACCCAATTCGCTTACTGCTTAAATCGGGATTTAGTATGTTCTTAATGCCATATACTACCCACGGTGTCACCAGGCATATATTACACATGGCTTTGGATTGGAAGTTTCTGGACTAACTGGAGCCACAATAACTCTGGGACATGGTCGGACGCTACGAGAAAGCAAGCTGAAAGGACCCTGGGAATGTGTGTGTGTGCATGAGTGCCAGAGAGAACCAGAAAAACAGAGCTGAAGCTGAAGTGAGCGAGAAAACACAAATAAAGACCTTTGAAGGCAATAAGAACAGCAGTTCTTGGAAAAACATTTACGCTTTAAAGGATTCACATTGTGGCAAAACCAGCTCTTTCTTCATTAAAACAAAGTGAAATTCAATGAGGGACATGGCCCCATGGGGAGAAGACCCAAACCAGACCATCGATGTATAAACAAGCATGTTGGCCAGGTGCGGATAGATGTACTCTGTCAAGAGGACATGGAAGGACTGAAAAGGCAGAACTTCCCAAGGCAAGACAGAATACTCAAACCCAAGCCCTTCCATCCTTATCTCATGTATGGGATTAGTCATCCACACGTGCAAGTGTGGAGGCTATTTATTTCATTTGTGTGACTGAATGAATGGGTGGGCAGAGTGAAGAGCATTTGCTCATTAAATAGGCTAAATCAGCATGCCCTATCAGTGACAGGTGTATTAAGCCCTCCTTTGCTATTTCAGGGCGATTCCTCTTCTGCATAAAAAGAGGACAGTAAGCCTTCCTCAGATCTCTCCAACGCAGGGAACATACTTTATAGTTTTCTTTCACCGTTGCAGTATTCAAAATGGTGTGAAAATTCCTCAAATGGAATAAGCCTGGTTGTTTGATGAAAGCAGGATATACCTTTATTTGCCAAATCAAGTATGCTTTAAAAAGGGACTTGTAGGTAATAACATTTAAAGAAGTATTTATTTTTAGTATAATTCAAGTTTATTACACAATTCATTAAAATAAGACAATATTTATACAGTGATGCGGGCAGATCCTTTCCCAGGGCAAAGCAGAGAAAACGCCAATGCAGTAATGATGAAAACTACAATTAAGTGTCCTACTAACTAGGACTCTGGCACTTTGCCAAACACTTTATTACACATCGATTCAGTGAATCCTTTTAACAGTGAGGGAGGTGAGGACTCTGATCATTTTGCTTTTCAGAGCGTAGGTGACTCGCCCAAGATCTCACAAGTGCTTCGTGAGCAACAACGCCCAAGTCTGCCTGATTCCAAAGCCGGTGGTCTCAAACATGATTCGTCAGGAATCTATGTTATTTTTCCTTCTCACTGAAGCTTCAGAAGCTACACGGAGTTAAAGAGTAATTGCTACCATATGCTAATTTCATGCACAGTAATTTGAACCAGGTATAAAAAAAAAAAATCACGATGCTGCTGCTATTTTACGGTTTACCTTTCGAACGAGTTCAGAGTACTCCTAAAGTCATGTTTAGCTTCAGCCAAGTCAAAAAGGGGCCGCACTGAACCATGAATTTGCAACTTATGCAAAAATCCCACATCCTCCAAGAGTGGGGGTTGGGGGATGTAACGGTTGAGGAAAAAGACGAAATAGCTAGAATACAAATATTACATTTCCATAGAACTGCCCTGTTTCTCCAGCAGCTGTCATTTACAAAGTGTTACTGGTCACACTTACCTGCCTATTTCCTGTTCTTTTGAAATAAATTCTTATTGTTTTCCCTCGAGTACCGCCCCCCCCAGCTTATCAGGTTTTGTTTTTTGTTGTTTTTTTTTTTTTTTAGAGGCAGGGAAAGACTGTGTAGGCCGGTGCTGAACCAAGTACATTTCTGAAAAGCGATTTTATTTTTCCAGGGCAAGCTATCCTAGGACGCAGGATAATGGTACTGAATATAGAATCAATACATATTCAAATGGAATCTGTTTATTTTGCCTTTAAAACCTATCCCCTCAAGATGGGCTGAATTGTGCTAGTGGCATCTACAGCTAGTAGTATCCAATCATTAATGGCTGGCTTTGTGTTTCCTCTGCAGCCTGGTTTCATACAAGCTGGGCAAGCACGGCCACCCGATATAGTCAGCCTCTTCTCTGCCCTGAGCCCGGATGCTTGCTGATATGCGTACGGTGCGCCAGAGCGTAAGCAGCAAGAGCTCGGAAGGAGGATGCTCTGTGTTCAAATGCCAGCTCAGTCCTTTTCTAGGAACACGAAGCCTGAACTCACCACTCACCTTCTGCTTTCTCAACAATAGATGGGAGAATATTCACCACCTCAAAGCAGAGGCACCATACTGCCCTGCACCCCAAGCTACTGTGAAGGTCAGTTTCTATGAATGGTGAGTTTTTCGGGTTGTACAGTGAACATTCAGAACATACAGAGCCTGCTGGGGTCGTGGGGATTCGAGCCATTCTGTTTCTAAGACGCTTCACCCAGTCTCTAGCATGCAGTAAGTCCTCAGGGAAAGCTGATGCTTTTTATTTGATTTTTTTTTTCTTAGCATAGGTCATCTATAGCTTCTATTTTCACGTTCCAATATTTAGAAGGCTTAAGTACTGTGGTCCATGTTTCATCTGATTTCCTTATCAAGGGAGCAAGGGGATTTTATAAATTTTCTGACTCAAGTACTCTTTATATCTTTTCAGATCAACTGTCTTTGCAAATTTCATTCTGTTTATGATTTATCAAGTCTGTCAAGAGGTCTGAAGAACTCAAGATGTCCTCGAATGTGTTATATAAAGATTCCCCCTCAACCCCAATGTATTAATGCATTTTGAGAAGTGCATTTGGAGCCAGACTGGGTCCAATCCAACTCTCTCCATTTTCAGCTCTATCGTTTCCCCAGGTTCATCTGTTAAGCCTCAGTTTTCCCATTTGTACTTTGGGGATAGTTATTCCTACCACCTAGCCTTTAGGTGGCTGGTGAGGCAAGACACTGCATACCAAGTGTTTAGCAAAAGCCCGGCTCATAGTTGATACTAAACAAATCACTGCTACATTATTACTAGCTGCTAGTCTGCAGCTCTTAGCCCCTGGCAGAGGGATATTAGATCCAGAAGCCTTTTAAACTGCAAGTCATGCCACGGGAATGTTGCCCCATGAACTCAGCAGGGTTCAGAATTCTTAGAAAGATAATCAGCAGGGCATTGTTCTAGTTCTATCTTTGCTATTGTGGAGCCCTGCTCAGCATACTGATTCTATAAACCTTAGCAGCTTCATCTGTAAAATACAGTGATTAGATTCAGGGATTTCATAAAAGGTCTCTTGAAGTACAGGATTCTCTGATTCAAACAAGGTAAAAGAGGCAGAACTTTTGTTAGGATTTTTCTTTTTAGTTGCCTCTTTAGACTCTGGATGTTATACCCGTGGCCATCCCTGCTCAATGTTCATAGTATATTTTGCTGATGGATCTAATGTCTCTTTTTATTGAGCTTGGTAAGACCTCAGAATCCTACTCAACACAGTATGGCAGTGTGTGGAGCCCCTATCAACATTTTGAGTTTTGATTTGAAGAGCCTCACTTTTATTTGCCATCCCTGTGTTGAAACATCTTGAATTCTTAGGACTGTCACCTTAGTAACCATGTATATTTCTTTTCACTACATTTCATCTTTTGTAACTACCTAACAATAGAATGGCTTCTCAGTTTCAGGGAATTTACATTTTTAAGGTACTTCATTCCTTTAGAAAACAGTTATGGAAGTTCTTCTCTATTCCTCCCACGATGCATTTCCAAGCAAATGCAGGGTGGGGGGTAGGCCAGTGAACAGGGGACTGCAGGTGTCGTGTCTGAAGCACAAAGACACTTAGAAGATCAGGGCCTGGGCAGATGGGTGGAAAAGACATGCAATTAATCCTGGAAATCAAAGAATTGTTTCTAGGGAAGGCTATGGATGAGAACGCTGTAACACAGGAAGGAGCGCCGCCAAAGCCTGGTGGAGAGAGAGATACCGTGGTCTGGTTGGGAAGTGTTCTGTCCTTAGAACAGCAAAGCACACTGTAGAGTGGTCTGGGCTTGGGTGAATACGGGAGATAAAAATGGTCATCAGAAGCCACTGTCTTAGAAAAATGCAATACTTGAGAGATAATCTTAAAGGTAAAACAAAACAAAAAAACATCCCAAACGGCAACACCTGGAGGCAGAGCAACAGGGTAACGGTAAAAGCAGTATTAAGAGTTGCTTTTGATGTCAAATTACTGCCTCTAAAGGCTGTTTGTCTAGGTTAATCAGCTCTGGATAGAACAGCTCATGCCAGGAGAAAAAGGGAGGAGGAGAAATTCCCCTCTATGGCATTTGGAGTTAGGTGTATTTTCATATCACTGATAAGGCAAAGACTAGAGCACTTATTTGTACCTGAAATAAGATAGCGATTTAATTGCTGAGAGAATTGGTTGGACTATTCAGAGCCTAAGGATTTTTCTGTGTGAAGCAACCCAAATGCTCGCAGCTGGGGACCGTGCTTATGCTAACACAGTACTAGGCACATATGATCCTAGAATGAAAATTTCACTTTGTGGATCCAAATGCTATGTACAGACATATTGCAGTGTGCCAGGCACCGTGCTGAGTGCTACAATTAAGGCCATGAGCGAGTGAACATGCCTTCGAGGAGCTTCTCTTCAAATGTACAGAGAGCCATTAAGCTCATCAAGCCTGCAGACAAGCACTTGTAAGGCAAAGCGTGGCCTCCAAGTATCCCGTGAGAGGACTTTCCCAAGTAGGAGTCAGGGCAGCTGGCCCAGTACAACACACGCTGAGCTCCCAGAGGTGAAAAAGACAAATAAGGGGACAGGGCCCCTGTGGAGCCAGGTTTCTCAATTGGGGAGACATGTGGCACCACCTAGGGGCACTGTTTGTTCTAGGGGGCAGGGGACACAGTGCCCTGCATCTGAGTCAAGCCCAGAATGGCTAAACATCCAGGGATGCAGAGATCAGCCTCCTCTAACAGAATTATCTAATCAAAAGGTCAGTCGTATGGAGGGTGAGAAACTGAGCTAATAGGGACAGCACCTCTGCTCTAAGCCTCACAGCTGGCAAGAACCAGGCTAAGGGGGGCAAGTAAAGAAAGATCAGGGGCTGGCATGAGGTGGGAGCCTGAGCTGAGGCCTCAGAATGGCAGGGACCACATCGAAGGGTCTCGTTGGCTCACAGGCTTCTATACAGTGGGGGGGACTTCTCCCCCCAGCCCCCGGTGCGGTGAGGAGCTTCCCAAGTTACTGAAGCAGCACAGCCACAGGCCGACTCACTTCAGATCTTACAGGCAGCTGAGTGAGAATGGAAGGCAAGGAGGTGAGAAGTGAGGAAAGAGTTCAGGGAGGCAGCAAGAGGAGACAGTGGTGCTAAATGTAAGCAAGGCCTTGGCGTTATTAGAAGAAGCATTTGTCGTCACAGAGCAAGTCATCATTTTAGCTTCGAATGTTTAATCCACTCTCCTTCAAAACAATACCTCGCAATCTTTGCCCCATCTGTTTTCCTATTTCTGTTGACTCGTTTAAACATTTATGGAGCACTTTCATATAAAGCAAAGGGAGGGTCGCCATTTTGGATACAGAGGAGTAAGTCAGCTCCTGATGGCACAGCATGAACATGTTAGGGATTAAAACGTTAAGATAAGACAAGTGGTAAGAAATGACATGAGATTATATTGTATTCTTCCACAGATGATTAAAGGAGGCAATTAAACCACTCTTGCTCTGTGTATTTCAAGAGTCATCTCAAGTTTTAACCTTATTTTACTTTGGTTTTCATATCTCAGCTGGCTCTGATGTGAGTAGGTGGATGGGGAATTTGTGTGTTTAATTGGTTTTTCTCCCCCTCCAGAAACACAGGTATTCCAAAAAAAAAGCCACTCAGATAATCAAATCTAGGTAGCAACTTCTCAAATACTAACCCTTCAATATACATCTCATGACTGTTGCCAATTCACGTGTCACCTGGATTCTTGCTATCTTTCTGCAAGTTATTTTTTAATCCCTATTCTTAACACATCATTTATTTAACTACACATAAATAAAAGCTGGTTTACAAGAATAAAATTTAAGGGATTCAGCGCTATGTGGTTAAATTCTAGCTAAATAGCCCGTCTCACCCAGAGACCAACATGAAGCCTTGAAGTAAAAAACTGAAGTTCACAGGTTTTAGAGACGCATTCAAGTCTATCACCACACAGAGGGTTCCCTTAGGAGAGGAGTCACAACCTGGCCCAGCACTTGTTTCTGTACCAACAGTGAGCTGAGAATCATTTTTATCTTTTTAAAAAGCTGGAAAAAATATCAGAATGAGAATACTGTTTAATGACATGCAAAAATTAAGTGAAACTCCAATCCTGGTGTCCGTACAGAAAGGCTTATTCGGAGACACAGCTATTACTTTCTGTATTGTGCTGTCGACATTTGGCTTCCTGTTAAAATGGTTGAACTGAATAGTTCCTGAGGCTGCATGACATGCAAAGCTTAATATTCTTACTTTCTGGGTTTTTAAAATCAAATGTTCATCCTCTCTCTGTGATCCACCTCAGGGGCTGTACCTAAATCACTATGTCCCACCTGTAATATATACCACTCTCACACTGGAAAATTCTGTTCTGTGAGTGAACATGGCTAAAGATGGGGGTTTTGAGGGCATGGCTCAGTCAGTTAAGTACCTGCCTTCCTGTGGGTCATGATCCCAGGGTCCTGGCGTCAAGTCCTGCATAGGGCTCCTTGCTCAGCCGGGAGCCTGCGTCTGACCTCTGCCCCTCCTTCCATTCATGTTCGCTCTTTCTCTAGCTCTCTCTAGCCGAAATAAATAAAATCTTAAAAAACCAAAGAAAAAAAAGACTGGGGTTTTGCATCCACAAAACAGCAATAAAGTTCCAGAGAAGTGTGTACCCCTTTGAGAAATGACAACAAAAGAGTACATGAATATTGTATAATAAATATCAGGATATATCCATATTTCTGGCTCTTCCATGCAACCTGACTGGAAAATCAATAAAAATAAATTTGGTGGCTGTTTTCTGTTCTTTTGTGTAAGAATGGGCTAATCATCTACTTGTAGTGATAGTGATGGGGTTTTTTTTCTTCTTGTAAACATTAAAATCCTTTCTGATGAACACAATGATCACCCAGTCCATTCTCAGTGAAATTCCATACTTAGTTTCACTTCCTGCACTTATCACAACTCCTGAGAGCTGTTCACACACATCTAGAAATTAAAAAACGACCCAATTCTCAGAAGTATGGGCAATGACCAAAATAATTAGCAAGCTCCGTCTGCACCAACAAGACCACTAAGCTCACTTATAGCACAACATACCAAGGCAGCAAAGCAATGACAGAGTGAATAAACGCATCATGACTGCTTTTCCCATTAAAACAAGACTGTGTTAATTGTTACATAAAAGCAGTCAAGGACATGACGGTCAGAGTTAGGTACAGAAAATAAAACTGAGTCACCTTTAGACTTGTGGGAAGGGATACTCCTCTCTCCAGCGGAGGCTCCGAATCCGGAGTCTGTTGTGCAAGAGAAGCACGACCTTTTATAGCTTTTAAAAGCCTGAACACCAGGCCACGCCCCCAACCAGTTAATCAGCACCAGGTATGTAAAGATGCTCAGGTGATGCCAATGGGCAGCCACAGCTGAGAACCATTGCTCGCCAACTATCCTAACATGGGCCCCGCTGCCTGCAAGATGTTAACCAGGCTTGTTTAGTATGAGATACTGAGTTGATCAAGTGCAGAGGGGGTGGAATGAACAAAGGGAACACTAGGAACAGATCGATTTAGAAGGCTGATGGTTTGGTAGATCTCTGATAATACTAAAATCTTAATGTGAGGTTTATAGTGCCTGTCTAAAAATCTTTAGTTAATGGGATGTAAAAAGTTCATTCAGCTAATTAGTCTGTTCTGTTTCCATGACTTAAGTTATTTTTAAAAGTTAAAAGGAATGATTATGCCGGGTTCCTTGAATTCCTCCTGAAGCTAAATCTTTGGGGAACAGGAACCCGGAGTAAAGGATATTCCCCTAAGTGACTAGCTGTCACATATAGTGGTGATAACACTGCCACCACATTCTGTACATGCTAGTCAGTACACTCAGAGGTAGAAATCAGACTAAACACGTTGGAGTCTAACTGCATATTATATTGGTTTTGCGGCTGAGTATGGAATCACCCATGCCAGCTTTCTTCGACCCTTCACCCCAGATCCCTCCACCCTGACTTGTGCTTAAAAACCCTTGCCTCAGTCAACATCAGTTTTGCCCAGAAGTTTCTCAGAAGACAGATGACCGGTTAGGTGGAGGAGCATCAGTTGTTGGCATGTGACAGTCACCCGGTTCTACAGGAACAATTTCTCAGTTTGCCCACTGAAACTATTCCCTAAGAGGTTAATTTTGGAAGTCATCTGGGTCAGGTCCAACTTTTGCTTCTGGGAACCCATTCTGTATTTCAGGAAAGTTTTGTATTTAAAAATTCATTTATTAAAATCCTAACTAGATAGAGCCAATGTCAAATGAAATTTGGCAGAGGGATTTTTTTTTTTTAATAATAAAGTCTCATTATTCTCAGTTTTTCCACCACCCAATCAAAGACCTTTGGCTGATCCCCCTCTTGATCAGTGGGGACAAGATTTCTCAGACCTTAGACACTTGGTAGGGCAATTTCTGGCAATGGAATGATCTGATTTAATCTTCCCAGAGGTTAGGATATCTGCAGTTATTGAGCACCATATACACAAAATGTGTCCTGTCCTGACAGCTCATTACAGATTCATGAGTTAGACAATATTATCCCTAATTGCAGCGGAAAGAGCCGAGACTCACAAAGGCTATGTAAAATGCCCTATATCACAGTTTAATCAGTAGTCATTCCATGATTCAGACCAGGGCTGTCTCACTCTAAAGCATGGGTTCTCAGTCCCTACTCTATACTGCCACCTGGATACATGCAGGGCAACCGAGCAGCCCTTCAGGGGACTGATGGAGATCTTGCAATGGCCTCATTCCCAGCACATGTGGGAATGCCACACTACAGTCTATCTGCCACAATGCTGTGGTGTATCGACGCCATTCTAGAAGAATTCCAAGGCCATTTGGGCAAACTCTCAGCAATTCACCATTTTCTCTGTTAACCTAATTGATCTTTTCCTTTGGGAGGAGGCACTTGCCTGGAGAGCTGGTCTTCCTTCCTTATCACAAACAAGTTATGAATTAATACAATTGTTTCTATCGGAAACACATACACAAACTGGGTAAGCTTTTGGGGTATATATTTTAAAAATCATGGATACATAATTAATTGCTTGCAACTCAGGAAATGTGGTTTAGGTGATGCTGACAATGAAGTTCTGCCTTCAGTAAAAGTCCCCATGGGAGTAATTCCCATATATTGGTCCAGGCACTGGCTGTGTCCAGTCACTGAGATGCTAATTAAAAATACAGATTCCTAAAGCTTTACATGAGACAAACTGAATCAGACCATCCAGGGGTGATGATCTGGAAACTGTGTTTCCAACAAAGCCCCAGGTGATGATAGTGTGTAGCCAAAATTAAGAACTAATTCACCAAATAAGAGCGAATGGGGACGATTGCCTCAAACGAACCCATTTGACTTTTCAACACTTACTGACCTAACACTACGTGCCAAGCACTGAGTAGATTCTGGGAACAGGCAGTGAACAGGGCAGATAAGGTTCGTCATAAGGAGTTTGCAATCTAGTGAGGCAGGAGCAGCAGTAAGCAAGTAGATAACATGCATAAATGAGATGGTTTCAGGTAGTGACATTACAGGATGGTACAGTAGCAAAGAAGATAGAGTTACTAAGTGATGAATCAGGGAGACAGAGAGTTGTATTAAAAAGAAAGGCAGAGGGTAAAGAAAGAGGTATCCCTCTCTCCCAAACAGTGCTAGGAAAATAGCTCAGACATTAACCACAGAGGCAGTTTCAGATTTCAGATCCCCAGGAGTTACAAGTTAGGACAGATCAGTCATTGCATATCACATACCTATGGCAAGGACAATGTCCTGGGGACAACTGATTGGACACCAGGGCTGGGGTGCCTCAGCCTCTAATCTTCCCTCTGCCTGTGGGGCTCTGCCCCTGTCATCTCCCCAGAGATCCCCCCTGGAGACCTCCAGTTCTCCCATTCACCAGGAACCACTGCATCTCTGTCTAGATGTGGGGGACTTGGGGTTTGAATCAAGTTCTGGTTCAAAGAGCAATGCCCATGCTCTTTCTAAAAACCATAAGATGAAATAGAGTAAAAGGTTAATAACTTGTGGGGAGTTACTGGGGGTTGGGGCAACATGAAAGGATTGGAGAAATGGGAGACAACAGAAAACTCCTGGTCCTTGTTCTCAGCTCCATGGTGGTTCACACTATTCACTTTAAACTGATCCTCACGAGTAAAATGCCCGCTGGTGGAAGGCACATCGGGCTTGCCTCGGGCCTTGCCTGACTGGCTCTGTCTACTTCCTTCTCTGGAACACTTCCAGAAGAAAAAGAAGGAAATGTTCTTATTTGTTCTATGTCTCAGTTTTTCTACTTGCGAGTTAAGATGCAATGAGAGCATATCTGCTGTGATAGGACTAATAGTTCTTACAAAATTTGCAATTGAAAAGATGAAGAGAAATGATAGGCCACAGGTAGGTGAAGGTGGAGGAGAGCAGAAATCACAAGTGCATGAGATTGAACAGATATGGAATAGATAATTTTTTCCAGTGAATCCCCAAGTGTAGGACCTGGCCACCCATGAAATGATATTAGGTGTGGAAAAGTATTAAATAGCATTCTCACTAGAAATAACTTGTTTTCAATTTTCCATCAACCTATCTGATGACATAAAAAAAAAAGCCTCAGTTTTGTGCCAGCATTTATTTAATACCTTTTATTCCTTACATACACCTTATGTCATATTCATATGCACATTCATGCATGTGCCATATATTTATTTGCCTATATTTACATATATATAAAATTTAAAAATCATATTTGTACCTAAAATTCTACTTGTTAGTCTGGTGTCCCATTATAAATAGTGATGTAATGTTTTCATTTTAACTGCATTTAAGTTAAAAGGGAGGAATTGATTTAAATAAAAATCAAGCAAATGAGAGGTGGTGTCCTGGAAGTGGCAAAAATCACAGTTATGGAGGTGGCTGATGTTGGATACGCACCATTTAGTACAACCTCCTTTCACTGCCAGTAAAACAAAACAAAACAAAACAAAACAAAACAAAACAAAACAAAACAAAACAAAACAAAACAAAACAAACAAGTGAAGCCCAGAGAACTGAACAAAGTCACAGCCACACCGCTAAGATAGCAACGGGGATAATTTAGTAGGCATATCAGAAGACCGTTATCAGTAGAAGTCTTTCCCAAAAAAGTACAGTAAAGGAACTATCATGATCCAGAAACTTCTTACCCAATCTATTCTGTTTACCAACTCAGGAAAAGCAGAGAAAGAACAGGTTTAAACCCTTGAATCTGTCCTGTCTAGTTGTGTGCCAGTGAAAAGTTGCCAGACCTGTCAAAGCTTCACTTTCCTCATCTGTGGAAAATAAAGAAACTAACCCAACAAAGTGAACAAAAACCTAACCCCTTCTCTCAGAAGGCTGTAAAGATCGAGGAACATGACAATATAAAGGCCTGGCACAAAGAAAGTGACCATATGATGCAGCATTCGTTTTTAACTCCTGTCCCTCAAAATACATTTTGAGATTTGAACGACTGAGAAGCACGTATTCTTTCCTAAATTGTACTTGTCTCGTGCCCCGATGCGTTTCCCATTCAAATAGGAGGTGGGGTTCCCAGGTTCACCTGCCAAGAATGATGTCCCACCTCAGGAACGCTTTCCACAGAACGAAAATTAGTAGTAGCAGCAGTAGAACCCTTGAGGGCTTTTAAAGAGCAGATGAATAGATAAGAACTGAGTTAAGCATTCTTTTCTTTCCAGAGGCCAATAGAATTTAATCAAAATAGGACCCACTTCTCCAACTATGCTAACCTTCTGCTGGAGACCAGTGGAGACACTGGGGGAGGAGAGATCATTTAAAATATTCTGCCTTCTTTTTTAAAAGATGTACAGAGATCAATGAAGGCAACGGTCATCTCAACTCTCTTTGTCATCGCCTGTGGAGATATTTGTGGTGACCATGAAAATGCGCCCCTCAGGTGTCCTGCTGTGGGAAAGGGGGTGACCGAGAGCTACAGTGGTTGTCCCCTTTGGGCCCACCACCGTATCTGCACGGAGGCCAGGCTTCCTGTGGGCTGCTCTGAGCCAATGACCAAGCATACTGGAGAAACTAAATCAAGTCCATATCTGTGGGATGCAGGAAAGCTGTTATGGGTGGCTTTGGCCCTTGGACTCTTCTGTCCTGCCTGACAGTTCTATAGAACGTGCAGCTGTCTGGGGCTCTCCTTCCCAATCCTCTTTCCTTCCCACTCTCCCACCACTGGTGTCAAACTCACATTGCCTTCGGAAGGCTCTTCCCTACTTTTCTGCCTGCGTTTTAGCCTTCACAGGTGTTTCCCTCTCCAAATCTTTGGCATATCTAATCCTCTCAGTGTCTGCTTCTCAGAGGACCCCAAATAACACAACATTGTTCCAAAAGTTTAACTACTGCCAACTAGATAATTCTGCACACGCTTTAAAATGAGTAACTAGCTGGGAACTCAGACATGTCCCATTGGTTATAATAGAAAGGGAAAAAATGTTCTGTTAGCATTTTGTGTAAACTTATGACCACATTTAATCACCCAAAGTGTACCTTCACTGACTACCAGATGTGTCATTAACCATTTCTGAAAAAAGTGAAATGAAATCACCCAGCATGAGAATGCTGTGGAATAAGTCAATACTAACAGATGGTGTTTATTTTGTCACCGCTTGTGTTAAAAAATTGCCACCGAGTCCCATCAAATCCATTTCTTTAAGGTGGAAGCTTTATGTAAAAACTGCTACAGAAAATGCAATATTTTATCAGCTGTCATTGAGTCCCTTAAAATATGAGCACTTGTTTTCATGGTTTTCAGTTTTCTAGGACATGGTGCAATACACAGGAGATGGGTTTGTATAAATCTGACACGATGGAGTATTTTGCCAGCAGCTCTGTCTTGCAACATACAATCTGTTTTGTTTTTCAAACAAAGTTGGTACATGAGTTCGTTGAAACAGTAGTGTTTCCAGGATCAAGACAGAACTTCCTCAATTAAACAACCTTCTGTGATGTGATACCATCTACGTGCCCAACAATGGGGGATCATTTAAATACACTATCACACACACTTTTAGATGGAGTCACAAGGAGAATCACAAAAAATGATGCATTAGGAGACTACATAAGGGAAGTTCCTGATACATTAAGTGAAAAAAAAAATCCTAACACAATAAGTAAAATATGAGGCCATTTTTCTTTTTTTTTCAAAATACACACACTGAGAAGCAGTCTAACAGGGTGGCTGGGAGAGGTAATGGCGAGCCAGGCTGGCTGAGGGTGAGTCCTGTCTCTCCTCTCTCTCTCTCACTGCATTTATAACCTTGTGAAAGTCACTTGACCTGTCTCCGGTTCAATCTCTCCATCCATCAGGGATGATAGTAACAGTGCACCTATTTCATGGGGCTCTTTGGAAGATTAAATATAAAACATTTTTTTCAGTGCCCTGCACAGCGTGTTACATAAACATTATTATTATTATTGTTTTAAGTTTTTATTACATGTAATTGTGGAGAAAGCCTTGGAAACGTATCTCATAACGTCAATAGTGATTCTTGCCAGATGGTAAGAATGAAGATGATTTTCAAGTGATTTTTTTTTTCTTGGCGTACTTGTTTATTCTAATGTTTTCTTACACATCCCCAAATGTACCATTTGAAAAGAAAAAAGGAAAGGAGGAGGGAGAGGCAGGAGGGGAAAATTCTCACAGGTTTTTGCTGTACCAAATTCTGCTATTATAAAAAGTGTGTAATGGGCTAAAGTGGCTTAGCATATTTAAGTCTTAAAGGAAAAGTACCTAGATCATCTAGAATTTCTTTTTAAATACCTTAACTAAAATGTCTGTGACCTCTCAACTTCAGTGCTAGCATGATTAGTGAACAAACTCACATGTCAGTCAATGTGAAGATAGAACAAAATGAAAATACTAGGTAAATGGAGAAAAGAGTTTTCCCCCGATAAATAAGTTGGAGAATCAATGTACTCCCTTGCCAATGCTTCCATTTCATCCTTCCCTACTTTACGATAGCAATCAAGCCTTTTCTTTTTCTTTCAGAAAACAGTGGTCCCTGTAACCTTTCTGCACATGCAAAATTTTTAAAAAAACGTACTGACAATTATACTGAATAAATATATTGGTTACATATGTCTATATACTCTAACCATGTAAATAAGGTAAATGTTACATGTGTACCATTTGACTTAAAATGACTGACTTGAAATCAAACTTTGTTTCTTGCTACCCCATAGTACACTTTTCTCTGAGGTTAGCAGAGAACATGTCACTAAAGCTCAGTAGCAAAATGCCAAATGATAAAATTAAAGCAGAGATACAATATCTGCCATGCTCTAGGTATCCTTTTTGTTACACACGTCTGGCAATGTGTTTGTTCTAAGAAATCTGACAGTAGATTTTCAGCAAGTAGGAATCTGGTGATGAGACAGGGAAGTTCTGGTCTGTGATTTTATCTCTTTCCCCCAGAATTTCAACAGGTTCTTGGTAAAAGGGGAGTGGGGCTCCTAAGCTGAGGGATTGCCCACGTACCAACACGTCATAAGCTTCTCTTAAGGTTCCCTACTCTTTACTATCTAATATATCAGCTCCTTTAATGGCTCCAGGATTCCAGCAAAGTTTTAGTGATAGACCAGTTGTACTTTTTTCTTAATCTTAACAGTTAGGTTGACCATCAAGAAAATTCCAGAACACATCTCTGAACATCATCTTATCCCATGAGTTGTAATACTAAATGAGGTTACCATAGAAACTCACCAAGTCCCACTTATGCCAAGACTTGCCTCTCTTTCTACTCTGTAAACATGTTTCCATTTTTAAAGCCCTCGCTCAATCAAAGTGACTGGTGTGCAGACACTACCTGGAGAAAACAGGCCCTTCACATAAACATACAGCAACCTTTGGGCTATGGAATAGATGCCTGAAAGGAAATAAATCCTAACAAATGTGTTACAGCTCCTTTAAACACTTAAGTCATAAAGACATGCATCATTATTCACCCAAGAGAGCAGACTTCCATCTCTAATCTAAAACATTAAGGATAAGAAAAGTCATAGGCTCTACATAAAACCTTTTTTGGGGGCCATTAAAGCATGAAGTTGCATTGCTTTAGCATTTAATAAGGAGTTGCCTACCCTTTTCACATTCTCATACTCAATGTGACCTTATAAAGACATCATTTGCCATGGGACGGATAAGTGGATCGTGATCAATAAACTCCAAGTCTTATTATGTGCCAGACACTATTCTAAACACTTTAATGCATTATTTTGCTTAATCTTTACATAAATCGTACGAGAAAGATACATTTATTATTCCCGTTTTATAGGTGAGGAAATTGATGCAGAAAGCTGGTAAGTGACTTGCTCAAGGTAATACCACCATTGATGACCATGCTAGATTTGAACTCAGCTTACCTCATCGCATCAGCTGATATTACCTGCTTCTACAAGCCGGTAACTAGTCCTAACTCTCTGTTGAAACACCTGATGGGCACTCTTACCCAGACATGGTGCTCCATTCCCTCTATACACTTTAACCATTTTTGGAAAGGTAAATGTACCCTGTAGTTAGCAACAGGGACCCAACTTTTTATTTTTTGATCACCTATCACAGACTACCATGTATCATTATAGATTACCTATCATAAATTACCTCAACTACACATTTTTTAAATGATGTTAGAATTAAACCATGATGAAGATTTCAACTTAAAAAGGCTTTTATGTTTTCGCAAGACTTCTGTAAGCCCTGGGACCAGGTAGCAGCCTGTAAGTTTAAGGTGGGAATGAAAATTCTCTGAAAAAAGAATTACTGACATGAATTCTTGAACTGGCAGTACCGACTGCTGAGATATTGAAAATGCACTTCCTCCCAATAGTATTTAAAAGATCATCTCAGGGATTCCCTAGGAAAAAGTAAATTAAACAGAGAGTGAGAATGGAGCGAGAGGGAGAGAATATTGCTTGCTTGCTTGATTCAAGGTGGAATGTAAAAACCCAGAATTGCATGTACTTGAGGTATGAAAACAGAAGGACAGAGTTTACGTTGGCATTGCAGATTTGGGGTATGTGGCCATAAAAAGAAGAGATAACTTGTACTCTTCACAGATGGTTTCATTTTTTTTCTTGTTAAACTGTACATTTGAGTCATTTTTCAAAAATATAATTTATATTCAATAGTATAAACATTCCACAATTTTCTTTTAAAGTTGGTTTCTAAAACTGCAAAGTTGGACAGTAATGAAAAGGAAGACTGAACTATTGAAGACTAACGATTCCACCTGAGGTTTCAAGGAGTGTTTCTAAAATGTGAGCCTAGGATAGGAACCACTAAGACAGCACTGCGTATCAGTAAGAGAGTTGACGATACAGATCTCATAAGATCTCATCTGGGTCCCAGTTTGACCTCTCCACTTGCAAACCATGTATTTCTGAGCTAACGGCTTCAGTCTGTATGACTCAGCTTATTTCATCTACACTATGGTGATATTAATAGAACTTGGATATTTATTAACAGAATTTTCATGAATTAACTAAGATAATGTATGTGAGGATGGTTCAGTATTACAGGTGCTCAGTTAAAATGGGTCATCTTATGACAGTTATAATAACTATTACTACTTATCTTACTATTAATGGGGAAAGGACTTTTGGTGATCAAAGGAAATAAATAATGTTCCTACCATAGCACGGAGCATGCTTTATTCTTACAATAAAATATTTTAACTAAATTCTTCCATTGGTTTTCACCTTGCAAGAGCAGAACAATGGACAAGAGTATTTGCGCTGAGGAATGTTTTCTTAAATGTTACCTAAGCTCTATTTTGACGATACAAGATTTCTTTATTTGTTGCAGACTCATTCTCCCAGCTTAGTTATTTATACTGTGAATGACACATCAGTGTGTGCCCTTATTCTTGATAATTCTCCATGCACTTCTGATGCTGAAGGTACGAGGAATGAGCTGGGAGTTTCCTGATTTCAAAAGCCTCCTACTCTGTGCCAACACCTAGACAAAGGCTCCTCATGTGCGTACCCACACGGGACTCCAGAGCATCATTTGGGAAGACCATCACCAACTGGGACAGATAGCCAAGGCTGAGGCCATCTGTTTTATGGAGAAGAATCCAGTGTTAAAGACCTCATCAGAGAGGCTTGGTTGTACATTTTGTGCTATTCCTCATCAAAATAAATTTGATCCTGTTGATCAGGATCCTTTTACTAAATTATGACGGCAGAACATGCACTGGCATTGTTGACCTCCTTGCCAGCTGCAGGAGTAGACCCTCTGGTTTGTCCTACTGTCTCAGCCACACAGTATGTGGGGTGTCCTCTTCAAAAGCTTGGGAAGCCACAGGCTGACACAACGGTGACCCAGCCACCCAAAAGGAATTTCTTTTACTACAGGCATTTTTAATTTAAAAATACTTCCAATTACATTAGAATCATCATAAATAAGAGTACAATGTGGTAGAGAGTGAAGCTGGCAGGCCATTCATAGATTGATTGTTATTAAAATTAGCATTATTAGGATTCCATCAATTATTTCTACACTTTGGAACGTTTCGTTTTCTTCCAGACCTCCTCACATGCTTTTGTGAGTTTCATTATAATGTCAGGTGTCCCTTTCATAGGAACATAAATTTCATGTCTGATAAATATGGTTTTCCCTATCTCAGGAAATCATTCTATTTGGGGCATGGAGAAAATGAGTGTTATTTCTAATGCTGGTTGTGTTTATTTCCTCACATAAGCCCAATTATCGGCAGCTTTTGGGACTCCATTACAGTCAACCGGATATTTATGTAACAACAACACACTTTAGTTTTTAATGATAAACATAATGGGCATTATTCTATTTCACATAAACAGTGTTCTCCTAAGAGATTAGCGATATTTGTGCAACCAGGAAGTCAGACGAATCATAGGAAACATCTTTTCTTTGAGGAACTAGGACATAGTACTATAAAGAGGGCAGCCAAGGCAATGTCTATTTTCTTGACCTCCCTATCTCTGATGTTAAGTGAGTGAGAGGACTCAGTCCTGCCTGTCACAGAGTACTGGCAGAAATGGGCAATAAATGGTCAACCAGACAAATATGCATGATTAATACAGATTATGATAACTGCTATGAAAGAAATAGGGGTAGTTGCTGCTATTATTATCTGTGAGTACAAAAGACTATACTAACAAACATCCAACACATTAGAAAGACCTTATGTATTTCAACAGCAATAGGGAATATAGATCCCTATATAATTCATGCGCAAGGTTCCATATGGGAAATATGGGTACTACTTTTTTCCCCTTTGTTGTTTATTTGTCTATCTGCTAATGAAACAACAAAGGGCAAACCATGGTAAAATTGTTCTCTCCAAAGCAAACTCTGAACAAAGAATCTGATTACATTTTATCAAGTATCTAAGTTCATGCATCTTGCTGTTATGCCCAGGGTCCCCAACTTGTCTATACTTCCACACATACTCTGCCTAAAGGGCTATGGGCATCACTAATTTCTCAACCACTGAGCCCTGGAATTAGTGCTCCCATTCCAGAGAGAGTTCTCCCAGGGAAACAGAATTACATAGCTGCTGCTGATCTCCATGCCAGCTCAAAATCTGTATATATAAATACAAATGGCCAATAAAGAATCACCATGTATAAGGACCATCAACATTCTGAAGCAAGAGAAATGCCTATCTCAAAGGAAAGAGTTCACCAAAATCCAATAAAAAGTTCTCAAAATTATTTATAATTATTAACCAGAGAAGTGACAAAGCATACTGAACCCATAACAATAGGCTTTTATGAAAAAAACCTCTCTTTTTGTGTGTGCTCTCTCTCGCAACATGAACAGCGCGTGCACGCGCGCACACACACACACACACACACACACACACACACACCCTCCCTAAGACAAGCTTTGGATTCCCAAATGGCAGTAAGTGCTTTGGAAGTGAAGCCTAGGAAATCACCGAGACATAATTCAAAATTGAAAGAGTTGAAAATATCTCTCCTTCATCTTGGCCTGTTTTGGTGGCGGTGTGGGTGCAGGTTCCCTGCTATCTGGAAGGAGAGAATGTCTGTGAAGACTTTCATAAGTCAAAATGCGTAACATGAGAGGCAGTTATCATTAATTTATATGGCAAAATTTTTGAGCATTTGCAGACCCAAAAAATTACCTCTCGTAGGCTTTTCTGATACCTTAGGACACATCTTGCTAACGGATGCATAAAATGAAAGCACAGATGCTCACAGACACGGTTCAAAGCTACGGCAGCTTGATGCTGAGATGCTGAGTGCAATTTCGGGGGAAGGAGCTTGGCAGCAGCACCATTGCTGCTCAGGATGCCCGCTGCCTCTATAATGATGTACTGCAAAACAAACACTGAACCCTATTTTCGCTTCTTGCCTTTTTTTTCTTGTAAAAGCAAAAATCCTCTTCGGATTTCTTTCAGTGAGCGAAAACAGATACTCAGGCAGGTCTTTTATAAAAGCAAAGCAGCACAATGCAAACTTTCAAAAGCAAAGGACACCTCTATTCCTACCCCACTGGTGGTAGAATACATTGGCACAAACTTTTTGTAAGGCAATTTGACAGTTGTACACACACATATAAATACACATATATATCCTTCAATCTGTAGAGAGTCTAATTCTAAACTCTTATCTTATAGTAATTAAGTATCTGTACAAAGATGTCCGCTTTAGCTTTGTTTATGATGATGAATGACATAGATACAATTACAAATGCCCACTAATGGGGGCATAATAAACCCATCTCGCTTGCATCTCTGGACAAGCTGCACCTGTTAAAGGAAATGAGCTAGGGAACATTTCCTAAATGAAAAGATATCCATGCTATGTTATTAGAAAAAAGGAAGTTGTAGAAGTCTATGTAATGCATAATCACCTTTTTATTAAAGAAAAAAAGAAAAACTCTGTGTGTGTGTGTGTGTGTGTGTGTACCCTAGAAAAGTTCCAAAATAATTTAAACAATACTATTGGAAGCGTAATTTGGACTGTGGGTTTAGGGAGCTTACCCAGCAATTCATAAGTGTGTTAAATTATAGGGTAAAAATACTTGTTTCTAAGTTTAACTTCATCATTGTTTTAAAGTATAAAAATAGAATATTGAATTTGAAAAAAAACCCCACATTGCATAGTTAGCAACTTAAATCACAAATTTTTGTGTTTTGTTCCTATTTTTTTTATTTTAATTCCAGTATAGTTAGCATCCAGTGTTCTATTAGTTTCGAGTGTACAGTATAGAGATTCAAGAATTCTATACATTACTCAGTGCTCATCACAAGTGCACTCCTTAATCCCCATCACCTATTTCCCCCAACCCCCCACTCGCCTCCCCTCTGGTGACCATCAGTTGGTTCTCGAGAGTTAAGAGTCTGAAAACACAACTTCTTTTGGTTATGATTTTAGTGAAAATTTTCTGGAGGTACTAACATAATAACAACATCTTTCCAAGACAGTTTACAACATAGAATCAATTAAGATTTATTCCTGAATGTGTGCCAAGCACCTAAAACATGTTGAGCGGAGTTCAGTTCTCAATTTATTAAAAACTGCCTGTACAAGACTGATGGTTTTATAGAGGAGAGAGCAAAATAAGTCATTGTAATTCAGACTGACAAGGGTGATGGCTAGATACATACTTGGATCCCAAATTCCTGCCTCTTGGGCTTCCTAAGCATGACTGGCACCTATGCCGCTGTGCATCCCCAGGCTCTCGGGCTGGCCCTGGCTGCCATCCTCATGCACTTTCAGCACCTACAGCATCCTTACTAGCTCCTGCCTTTCCTCCTGCTTTCCCCATCTTGAGTTTTCTGAACTGTGGTTACTCCATGTCCCTGTGCATATGCTTAGTCTCTTTCTCTGTCCTTAACATAGCATCTGAACTATAACTTAGGGGTCTCCTTGGTCTCTCACCCTCCCACAGTTTCCCCATTTCATTTCTGCTCTTCTTTGTGCTGAAGAAGATGATTTTGGTTTTTGAAGCCACCACTCTCTCATTTGTCTCAAATCTTGATAACTCCTCTCTGGTTGGAAAACTCTTTCCCAACTCTTTTGCTGAATTCCTACTTATCCATTAGATTTATCCCTATATAATAATTTTCCTATGGAGTTTTCCACCTATTAGCATTCCCCATATATGTTTTCTCCCCTTAAAACTATTTGTTCTGGAGGTGCCTGGGTGGCTCAGTGGGTTAAAGCCTCTGCCTTCGGCTCAGGTCCTGGAATTGAGCCCCACATTGGCTCTCTGCTCAGCAGGGAGCCTGCTTCCCCCTCTCTCTCTGCCTGCCTCTCTGCCTACTTGTGATCTCTGTCTCTCTCTGTCAAATAAATAAATAAAACCTTAAAAAAATATATTTGTTCTGGTTTTCTCTATAAATCTGCAAGCCTCATAAAGGCAGGGACCATTTCTTTCTTCATCACCATTCCCAAAGCCAAGTACTGTACTCATCATAAAACAGGTTCAACACTGGTTGAAGGAATAGAGTGATTAATTAAATAATTAGGCTGCAAAGTCTATGGAGCACTGAGAAGGAAAGCCCACTGCAGCCTGGAGGATACTTTCTCCAAAGCCTATGTCTCGAGGAATGACAAGGAGAAGAAAAAGGCAATGCAGAGACAGACTTCTGATATTTAACCAGGTGGTTATAAAATCTGTGTTCACTTAAAAATAAAGACTATCTTGGCCAATGAAAAGAGCTGACTTTTAAAAGAGCTGCTACCATGATGAAGCATAAGCCATAAATGCTATTTATTCCATCAAAGATCCCAGACTACCCTAGGTGACCACTGCAGAAAGGTTTGGCTTCCTTTGCTACATGTGGAGACAAGAGACTATACTTCAGAGTTATCATCAATAATATAAAATTCTTTCTGCAGAATATACTGACCTAGTAAAAATCTCAACTTCTTAAAATGTCAGAGAGCATCAATTTCTAATAACACATTTCAGGAAAACAGCCTAAAAAATTAGTTTCTAAGGTTTCCCTATTAAATGATCCTTTCTAAAATAAAAACTTACATTCAGCATCAATAGAGAAAACTGGTTAAAAGTTGAATTATGAATATAATATACTGGAATTAATTATGTGACCATAACCCCTTAACCTTAAATAAGTCTAATTACTCCTAATCTTAACTGAATAAAAATAATGTACATATTTTCAAAAGAAGTGTATTTATAGTACTTGCTGATAACATATAAATTCATGCCCGACTCCTGAATTGAGGAAATGCTTTTATTTTAACAACCAGAGCTTTGAAATCTAATGAATTACCTATTTTATTTTTATCACTTGAATTTCACCATATGAATGTGGAAAAATAAGTATCTTCTAGCAATACAGTTTAACATATTATTAATACCATTTCTTCCTAGGTAGATCTTGAAGACGGTATAAGTAGATGATAACAGGGTAAATCATATTTTAAACTTAGAGAGAAGGCAGAAAGGCTATAGGAAACAGTCCTGTGGCAGCTGATAGGAAATTATAGGTACTTCATCAAAACCCAGCCAGCCACAGCTACCTCATAACTCATGCTTAGAGCTTCATAATGTGATTAGGTTTTCAAGAGGGTGCGTTTGTGTTTTGGTTTTCTTTTAATCACTTTATGTTCAGCTTGGCTTCCAACTGACTACTGATTGACTACAGTCATCATGGTGAGAATAAAAAGATTGTCAACTTTGCTGAAGAAAAGTTATTAAATTTTAGTTTTCCTAAAGGGAGACATTCCCTGCAACAGTAATTGAAAAAAATAAAATCTTTATTGACATTCTTTGAGGGAAAATACAATATTCAACATTTAGGCTGAAGCTAGATAGGTAAAGGAAATACACATTTGAAGCAATTACACAGACAAAGTCAGGCAAGAAAATTGGCTGTGAAAGAAGATGTCTTGTCTACAGTTATCCTAGTCTGATTGGCAGCAAAAGTTTCTACTTTTTTTACTTTCACTCAGTCACTCACATACTTACTTCACAGACATTTAAGGGATGCTAAAAATGTGAATTACCTTTTCCCTCAAATGAGATGCAGGCTTAATACGTGGTTGGGTGGAAGATTACTAAACAAAGGAGTAAACTCCAAGGTGGCAAGGGCTACCACAGGAACACAAACTAGGGGAAGAGAGGAAACGAAAGAATGACACTGAATGTACCAATCTCCAGAAACTATCCCATCACCACTGAAGTGAAAAAGACTCTGCACTGAGTATGTAGGAATCTTTTTTTATGGCTTATTTTGAGAAGCAGGACTTCTCCTGCTATCGCCATATGCAATAATAATAAATGTTTCATATCTGGTTTTTTAGGACAAATACTTTTTCCTGATGAAAAATATAACACGTTTTTTTTTTTTTTTTTTTTTTTAGAACACACACACACACAAAATCTACAAAAATGAAAGAAACAGAGAAGTCATCAGTAATGTCACTGTTTGGAGATGGTCATAATTTTATTTCATATATTTTTAATCTTTTGTGGTGTATATGTGTTTCTGTTATGTGTGTGATTGAAAGCTATTCTTGCCCCTAACATGAACAGTCCTAAACAGACTATTTTATAGCTTGCAATTTTACATTTTATAACATATCACAAATACTATTCTATATTTTTAAATGTTGTTCTACATCATGATTTTAATAGCCACATATTATTTTATTGCATTAGTACATCAATTTATTGAACCAAGTTCCTGCTGATGAACAAGCAGACTATTTCCTGTCCTGTATTATAGACAATGTAATAGCTTGGATCAGTTAAATTTGGGAAGGGAGATTAATCTATTAATCTATTTTAGATTCTATTCAAATTATTGAATATTTTCTATATCCTATTCAAATTTATCTTAAAATCTCTGATATTATCAATAAACAGATTTATAATATTTTCTTTAGTCATTATATTTTAAACCATATTTTGTAGCTATATGGTCCAAGAAAATTGATGCTTCCTATAAGGCTTTATGTTGAAAAGTAAATTTTTAAAAATAATGATGCTTTTTAGGTGGTGAATAAGAGTTGGGAAACACGAAGAAAAAAGGGATAAGGTTAGTACACAAAATATTTGCCATAAATATCTATAGATTTTGCTGGAGGGGAGTAAAAGTTTAGGTCTGATTTGCCTATCAACCAATAGAAACAGAAAATATACTATTAGTCACACAAGTAGTAATTATTTAATAATTTTTTAATCTATCTATTCCAGCACTAAGTCATGAGAAGTATTTTCTTGCAGAACTTCATAAAGATCTGTGTGATGTAATAAATGATCTTCATTACCATAAAGTAAATGCAATTTTTTTGTTTTTGTAAAACTAAAGGGTTTTGTAAAATTTTACTGATTATTAAGAACAATTAAATAAACTATATTTAGGGAATCATTTCATATATCATAATCATATATCTTGAGATATCTGGAAACACCAGAATATTGTTAAATAGCTTTACACTAGGAGCTGAATAAGATATCTGATGACATTTCTTTGTCCTCCACATGCTGAAAGGCAAGTGGAAGAGTCTGAACAGAACACCAGGGGAAAGGCCACTGCCTGCCTGGTGCCCTCACTGTACAACATGCATACATTTAGTTGAGAGAATTACCTACAGACAACAGCTGATACTAAGAGGTCATTTTCAGGTACTCTTTTCTCACACAGTTTAATTAGTTTGACTTTTTCTTGATGACAAAAAACATTAGATTCATAAAAAGACCTAGTACAATCTCAACTTCTTCAAGGGCATTTCAGGAGTGAGGGAAATGTATTTTTAATTCTATGAAGCATTGTTCCAGTGAAGGATATACTGGATTACTGAAAACATGTTATTTATGGGATATGAATGCAGAATAATGCTGGAGGGAGCAGTCATTTTGCATAAAATCTGTCATTTCAAAGTTCCCTTTTCAGTTTCTCAAGTGGAATGAATCATTTGCCATTTTTCCAGGAAGCCTTCCCTGACTGATAATCCTCAACCATGATCATGCTCCTTCTAGGCAGACATGAACATATGTATCCTATACATGACGGAATAATTTTACACTTTCTTTATTGCTTTGTACACATTCTCAAGTTCACTTAGTTTGTCAAAGTCCTCCTGAGTATCAGGCATAAGAAATAATATAAAATGCAGGTGTGTTGCATTTTCCTTTTTAACCTACATATATATATCTAAGTAAACCAGGAGTTGTGTCTGCTATTTTTTATTTTTGAGGGCTGATTTATAAGGTAAAATGTTTTGCACTATGCAGAGAAGAATGATTGAAAAAGGGTGTTACTGAGTGAATAAAGATGTTTAATTTCGAGAGAAAAATATGGATTAAAAAGAAAAAGACTGAACTTGGAACTGAAGATAACAGAGGTAAAAACAATATAATCAAAGATTCATAGACTGGACCTATCACTTGTAACATTCATATTCTAGAAAAAATTGACCATATGTAGAAAAAAAGTGCCATGTAAATAGATGTAACAAGTTGATGTAGTGACATAGGGCTTAGATGACAGGATTTTTTTCAAAACTGGCTTCTTGAATGTCCTTGAGACTTCACATTGCCTATTCCAAGTTATTGTCAAGTATCACAGGGTCAGTAAATACTCCAAAGTTTTTGGAAAGTCAGCCTGATCTCTGACATCTCTGTATTACCCAGGTGACCTAAGAGGTATACAACCACTGGGAGGATGGAGAAACATAGAGGGAAGAAAACTTTCTTGTATAATATTTACCTGGATTGTAACAATATTTGTCTTGTATTTTCTATATAAGAATGTGACTTTCTGACTTAATGAAACAACAACCACCACTTATCAAGTAATGAACATGGGCTAGATCTCATTTACTCCCTTTGAGATAGGTACTCCTGTTTTCCCAGTTATAGCGATAGAAATATACATTCTCTGAAGAAAAATCAAATTCTAGGTAGCAGAATGGAGATTCTTACCCCATTAACAACTATAGGACTCTAAACTGTCTCTCACCTGACGTCCTTAAATTGTGGTCAAGAAAACATCCTAAAAGTCTATAAACATGAGTCATCTTCAACCTTAGGGATGCCACGATTAAATTGAAGCAATGCTAGTGACACTCAGACATAGCAATGGCATGTGGTGGAACATTCAGGCGTGATTCTCCAAGGTACAGATCAAACACATGGTGGAAAGATGTGCTGTGGATATATAAGAGTTTAGAACCAAGTACTGTTAATGGAAAGACAGGACTACAATTGTCTGAACTTAGATCCTTTCTCTCTTTTTCTGAGCCTCATGTGGCAATTGTCAAATTCTACCTCCTCAGGTTTATTTAAATATCAGCAGGTACACGAAAGTCTTTGTGTGTCATACCAAACAACAGGAAACAAGATACGTTATCTTCCCATTTCAAAAGAAGCACAGGCCATTAATAAACCATGCCAATCTCGTGAGACTACAACATCGCTTTAAAAAAATCTCATTATATCATATCGGCATTGGGCTCACTTGATATTTTCAGAGAGCTTACATATTAGTGGGGTGATGTGTTTCTTTCCTTCCACCATTCATTGGACAGCGCACCTGACTGACAGAATAGGTATTCTAAGTTGAAGATTTACCCTCTTGCAGTCGTTTTCGGAGACAGTGAAATACAGAATGCAAATGTGGGGGATGCAAATTTGGAGCTGTCTGGGGCTAGAGCTTAAACAGAGCTCAACGACATAAAGATTGCCGCGCTTTGATAGGGAGACATTTCTAAAAGCTTCAGTGCTGACAATGTGACCAGCTAGTACATAAACACAATCTAAATTCTAGGTTTAGGAAGATTACATTTCTGTTAACTGATACTCCTCTGATAAAAGCCCAGATACGGTTCCTCCTGCACTGGCATTGATCAATGGTAGTAGTAGTAGTAACCACTACTACTAGTAGCAGTAGTGGTAGTAGTAGTGAGTAAGTACTCAGGAAGTGGTAGTAACCACTTCCTGAGTACTTACTAAGAGTCTTATGCATTTATCTCACTTGATTCATCCCAAGAGAGAAGTTCTATGAATGCCCCCACTTCACAGGTGAGGAAATTGAGTCCCACAGAGATGATACAACTTGCCCCAAGTCACGTGGCCAGTAAGCAGCAGAACCTTGGTCTCACATTTTTAATGTTTTGCCTTTTCTTTTTTTCCCCCCAACCATGATTCTGCTTTTCAAATAAAAGCTTTTGGACTGTCCGTTTTGGGAGTCTGCCTCCGTGGGAAAGGTTTTGAATGTGTTAGAAGCATCAGTTGTGGGTCTCTTTCTGCATAGGTACTTTCACAGGAATAAACATTGTGGGACACCCAATCAAAGGTGAAGACCTACAGAATAAATGTTCAAAGATGCCAAGGTAGAACAAAGGTGATGGCACGACTGAATAATCAGTTTTTGACCCCCCGGTGACCTGACCTGCATAATTCTGGAAATTCATTTGTCTCCATCAAAAGGGCAGCTGAGTTGACTAAACTGCAGGCAGGAAGGTCAGATGACTTCAGTAGAGTGACTGGAGGCTCAGAGATTCAATGTCAATATCCACACACAACCACACACCCTGGAGTTTATCCCTCTTTTAAAGAAAATGTAATACAGAAATTCTACTTGGCAATAAGTTAGCTTTTTCGGGTGTCTAATGACATCATTATAGAGCATTCTAACTTCGCTCTGTGGATACAATGTCATTAGTGCCCCTGGGGCTTAGACCATGCTATCTCAGTTATTCTACACAGCTTCTCTCCATGTTGTATCCTCTCCCATATGTCGGAAAAATTGAGAGCTTTTGTAGACACAAAAGGGTCTGCAGTAGCCCCAAGAGTCCACAATATTATTTTATTCATCAGTTGTCAGGTGCCTGCAGGGTTCAAAGAGACAGGTCAGTAGAAGGGTGTATGTTATATGAATTGTTCTACACTGAAAAAAAAATAAGGTATTTGCAGGAAGGTGTCTCTAGGGGTCAAATTTAATAGAAGCTGCAGATTCAATTGGAGTCTCTCTCAACTTCACTGCTTTTCGGAGACCACTGACCTGGAAGTCAGTATTTGAACTACGATTTGAATTTTCCTTTCAATGATTCAATATTATATTCTAATGCATCCACAAGCATCTTTAACGCTAAAAACTGAAGCCTGCCCATTGCATTCTTGCCAGTAATCTCAAGGATGTGAAATACAGTGTACCTAGTGGGTGCTCAGTACATCTTAGGTGAAGGAAAAAAATGTCTATGACATTTGTCTTGACATTTGTCAAGACAGTCTATGTTTCAGAGAACTTCATCAGTGGGCAGCCATGAGAACCAGAATTCCTCTCAATCAGTAGTGAGAAAACTTTTTTTTGCCATGGGAACCAAGTGAAAGGGTTAACAGGAACCACATTTTATTCTAAAATTAGCATAACTTCATTTTCCCTTATTAGGAAAGTGGTATACACACATTGCAAAATCAAAACAGTACCAAAAATATATAGAGAGAGACATTTTCCACCACCCAAAACATACAAGACATTAAATAATAAAATATAACAATTATTTTATTGAGCCCTACCCATGGGTATCAGTACAGAAGTAGCCATGTGGTAAATGGCACCTACCCAGTGGTCACACAGCTCTACCTGAGTCATAACAGACATGGCTAGATTTAATGCTCTCCATACCAAGTCTTGCAAACAGTGTAGAGTATCTTTTAGAATTCTATGTGTTGGGCACTGAGGGGTTGGGAAAGGAGACTTGGTATCTCTTGAGAAACCAGCATAATTCTGATGATAAGAGTTAAGCAAATCTTCACATCTTCCCTTCCGCTTTGCCTAATATTTGGCTTGCTCTTCAATAATCTTCCACAGCAAAATTTTCTGTCATGCTATTATTATTGTTTATATTCTTGGGTACTTGGGTCAGTAGTTTATCTACGGTCCTTTCCTGAGAGAAGTATGTGCCTGCCTGTATACCCTTATTCACATCCATAAAGATAAATTTTCATTTTGGAATCAAACATATTAGCACCTGGTTTGATTTTCAGATCATACAGATTTACTCTCAGTAACTAAGAGAGCATATTACCATGCAAACTTTCTTCAGACAGCAGTGCCTACAATTATTTGCTTCCAAGCTTCTCCTAAAAGCCTTGTGGAGAGAAATGATGGGTCAGAAAGCTTGTCTGTGGGGACTCCTGGGTGGCTCAGTTGGTTAAGTGGCTGCCTTTGGCTCAGGTCATGATCCCTGGGTCCTGGGATCAGGTCCCACAATGGACTCCTTGCTTGGTGGGAAGCCTGCTTCTCCCTCTGCCTGCTTTGCCTGCTGCTTCCCCCTGCTTGTGTTCTCACGTGCGCTCTCTCTCTCTCTCTCTTTAATAGGTAAATAAAAGCAAGAAGAAGAAGAAGAAGAAGGAGGAGGAAGAGAAGGAAGAGGAGGAGGAGGAGGAAAAGGAGAAGAAGAAGATCATGGCCTTGGACCTCAGATCATGGCCTTGGACCTCAGTTTTTTGTTAAGGGGAATGAATCTATACAGAATGAAATTCTTAACACTATGTCATTGGCTTTTATCAAGGACATTATATGTGCATGCAAAATCCACTTGAGTCTTTGTCATCAAGAAGGCCATGGAGAATATTGCCTATGCCATCAATTCATATCCCTGATTAAAAAAAAAAAAAGCCGGGTGTGAAAAATATACCTTAGAATTTGATAGCTGGAAGACTTTTGTCTTCTTGAGTAAGTTCTATATTTTTCTAACCCCTAAGCCCATTTTGATAAAAATGAAAACCAAGGAAAAAAACTATATAAGTATCAAGACCTTAATAAATACACTGAGAAATTCAGAGTTTAACACTGAAGTTCAATATAAGCACTTATGTTGATCCTTCTGGTTAATATATTTACAGCCTATTTTTTCCCATCTTGTTTTTTATTCTCTATCTCATTACTTTGACGAATATACCTTATAGTGTAGCTATTTTAGATATTTTTATGCAAAGGGGGTAAGAAAAATTAATACTAGTTGTTGTATTTTTGTCATTGATTTTAAGTTCTCTCACTTCTTTATAGTTTTTTATTAAAGAGTTTGTAAATAATGGATGGTACAGATGTGCATGTGGCTTACACAGACATGTGCACATGATTCCTGAGAAATTCAGGGTTTAGGACAAAGATTTTATTTCACACAGTTTGGCAGATAATTTACCTTGATAATTTACACATATACACATGAACACATAGAGATATTCTCTACCTTATGAAGAGATTTTCATTTTTTAAGTTCTACAAGTGTGCCATTCAGACTTTATCATCTATTTTGCTAAAGGGACATTCTAATAATAATAGTTGCTATTAATCAAACACTAACTCAGGGCTCTGTGCTATCTATATATTTAACATAAGTATTATATTTGTTCTTTATAACAACTCTGTCTGGAAAAGTTATTATCCCCATTTTATAGATCAGGACGACAAAGCCAGACAAATAACCAAATTACAAAGGAAGTGGGATTAGGATATGAACCCAAGGCTTCCTGAATCCAAAGCCCATATTTCAAACCACCAATCCATCTTGTCTGAAACTAAGCAGTTCCAACTACAGAGTCCTTTTAAAACCACAGCGCTTTATCTTTAGTAATAATAAGTCATTTCAACAATACCAAGTCATAGTATTATTCCTGCAGGAAAGAGTGCTGTAGGTTTTCTTAATTATAGTTGAAAATGTATATCTGCTTCTTAGCAGTGGAGTGCCACAGATACCGGAATCAGGGTTGAAGGAAGGAGGTAAAGCAAGGGCTCAGTCACTCCTAATACATGGAAAACTTCTCTGGGCTTCAGCTGTTACATTTTTAACATAGACTTAGTGCCACCTCCACTAACAGTTTTTTTCTTTTCTTTTTTTTCATTAACATATATGTATTATTTGTTTCAGGGGTACAGGTCTGTGATTCATCGGTCTTACACAATTCACATACATTCCCCAATGTCTATCACCCAGCCAGCCCATCTCTCCGCCTCCCCTCCAGCTACCCTGTTTGCTTCCTGAGATTAAGAGTCTGGGGGGCACCTGGGTGCCCAGTCGATTAAGCAACTGCCTCCTGCTCAGGTCATGATCCCAGAGTCCTGGGATCGAGCCCCCTGTCGGGCTCCCTGCTCAGTGGAGAGCCTACTTCTACCTCTCCCTCTGCCTGCTGCTCTGCCTACTTGAGCTCTCTCTCTCTGTCAAATAAATAAAATCTTTAAAATAAAAAAAAAAAAGAGTCTCTTATGGTTTGTCTCCCTCTCTGGTTTGATATCTCAGAATAAGAGAAAGTCTTTGTAAATTTTCATAATTGTGTTAAACATATATCTCTTTTAATTCCTACACAGCTGTCTAATGGAAAACACAAGTGCACAACCCTATTTTTGCGAGTGATCACACTCTTCCTAAATGAGACTTTCCTGTGTGTATGTATTCTCAATGCCAGAAATACAGGGCAGGAAAGGGAAGGGCAGAGGGAGTGAAACACCACCTTTCCAAGAATGCCTGGTATCCAGAAATGAACATGCCCCCACCAGCGGGATGTTGCCGGTACTATGAGCCTGTATCTACAATAGGTTTTTCATTATTCTGTATCAGGTGATAGGCCATTGTCAAATCAGAGAGAAGTGCCAGTACAATTTAGAATTCCATTGGTTAATACAGAATTTTACCCAGCACGTTAATGTTTTGTGTTAGAAATAACATCGGGGAACTAGAAACATGTTTGAATGCAACATGTCAGGGAAGAGTGCAGTAGCAACTTGCTGACTTCCACTCACCCCACATTCTTACTTTGGCTCATTTTGGTTGTATCCTGTCTTGGAAGGGCTTATCATATGGTTCTCCCTGATGTGTGTGTATTTTGCTCTTATTTCTAGAGCTCAGCAGTCTTTACCTTTCATATCCTTTAATCAATTTGCCTTTAATTTTTTTATTAAAGGTAAACATATATATATATACACACACACATGCATACATATATATAGGCACAAATTAGAAATTTAAAAATAGCCTACTAAATGCTGCATTTTTTTTTAGAATTGTCATTACTTTGTTGACCCTCTGGTTACCAAGTTTGTACAAGCCTTTGAATGGTCAGCCTCAACTTAGATTTACTGTAAATCATATTTTTTAGTGCATGATTTTGCATTAAACAAGATTTGTAAAGAATGTATATGTTGCATCAGAGCAAAAATGCAAGCACTAGTTTCACAGGTTTATTGTGAGGATTAAATGAGATAATGGATGAAAAACAATTATCTTGGCACACTGTGCATAGAGTGAGCTCAATAAAAGATAATTATCATGAGTATTAACATGTACACACCTCAGGAAGGGAGTTTGTAACCTATTATAGGCAGAGTGAACTGTTCAGAAATTGTGAATAATTTTTAGGGAAATATTTGTGGCCATTCTGCCTATATTTATAGGAATATATATCTATAGGTATAGATTTGATTTATATAAAATATATATTATAGATGTCCTAAAGGAATTAACAGGATATGATAATGGGGATAAGTAATGGAGATAAACACACACACTTGGGGTTCATAAAAACATACATTAAAATCTCAATATAATATACGACAGGTCCATGGCTGTTAAATCTGGCTGGATGTCAGAATCATTTATGGAAATTTAAAAATATATACCAGCTGAGGCATCAGCCAGGTTGTTGATGAGAAGGCTTGGGATGATACCCAGTCCGTGTAGTTCTAGAAAGCTCTCCAGATGACTCTGACTTTAGTTGGGCTTGAAAAAAATGTCAAAACATTAGAATGAAATTCTTTCTTTGTAAAATAATAGAATGGCTAATTCCCAACCAGTTTTATGACTATGCTTAATAAATATGAGCGTACTCTTTGGCTGATGGACTCTTAAACGCTTCTCCAATTATTTCAAAGCCATTACAAAATAATAGAATAGTCTCAAAATAAATTTCACGTTAGCTCACATTATCTTTACAAAGCAAAAGTCTACCAGTCACCACTACAGGACTATGGGGTGGGGTATGTGTGTGAGACCAAATCACATTAGTGATGTCTTGCATCTATACTCCCTACATTTTGATAACTGAGGCCAAAGGCTTAACTCAAAAGATGGAAGAAAAGAAAATCTGTCAAAGATTCCACACTTACTGTCATATTTGGATGGGTGTTGACAGACCAACGAGCTTCCCATTACTTAATTTGTGACAGAGAATATCCTAAACTGTTATGGTCAAGACTGTGCTAGAGTTCACAGTCTCTTCTATTCAAAGAAAGACTAAGTTTCTGAGTGAACATAATGGTTCTGGAGGCAACAAGGTACTGGGATGAACATGAAAAGACATGTGACAAAGAAGGATGGAGAAACTGAACATTCCAGGGCTTCTTTGGAACATGATAGAGCTGCCCAGCAGGCTGTTGAGAATAGTGTGCATAACTTAGAGGTGACTGACATAGGAAAATCTGAAAGAAGACCCATCTCAAAGAAGAAATGGATGGGTGGAGATGGAAACTAGAAAGTGACCTCCTTCTGAATGTGCATGTCATAGGAGCTAATAAAAAAGTATGAATATTAACTCTGTTATCTTGTCTGAAGAACATACCTGAGTAGTAATATACATTGTAATTTCAATAATCAAGTCTAGATATCAACTTTTCTGAGTGTCATGGAGGTCTTTTAGCATATAGAGAAAATTGTTGTGAGACAGAGACAAGAGTGAGGGAGGATGGGAAGAGTGGGGAGACAGGGAGAAAGAGAGAGAGAGAGAGGGAGAGAGAAGAGAAAGGAAATATAAATATATCTGGCCAAAGAGAATGAAATTAATAAACTGACATGAAGAGTACACAGGCTGTGGATACAACATGGTTGACATTGGATCACATTGCCCTTTATAAAGCATATATGCTTAGTAAAATTGCACCATTTCCTTTGTCCTTATCTCTGGCCACCTTGGGAGTTTTGATCCTTAAAATTACAAAGAGGACAGAGAAGAATCATAAAGTACTCCCTTTTGGATGCACTGGCATCCATCTTTTTGATGTGAAACATCTAAAACCAAATTCTCAAAAATAATTTTCCACTAAGCATTTATTCAGAACTCTGTTTCTCTGGTGATTCTTAACAAAGGTTTTGTTGCCAGTGCCCAGAGGAAAGACTAATTTAAATGTAGAAAGAGACACTTAAAAAATAATGTCATCTGTTGGCAAAATCTCTGAGGGTATTACCTTCCTTTCATACTGGCAGGGAGCTAAACCTGATTGCATTTAGGGTTATCTTTAGCAGCTATACTCAGAATCAAAACATTCTCCTGAGGACTATTGTTCTAACTAATCTACTTATTAAGCTTTTATTCAGTTTTAATAGTCTTTTATTAAAAAAAAGCTCAGAGGGGACCACAATAGATTTTGCAATTATTAGCAAGGAAAGCACAGCCTATGACCTACAACCACTGGTTTGTCTAAGAATGTTCCTCTTTTGAAAGTTATAGTTTAAACCATGATGCTTAATTACCGATGCTCACTCACCTCCCCCCCCACACACCCCCACCCGCCACACTGCCCCCTATCCCAAACAAACTGCAACTGGTGTGAAGCTGACTTTCCAACACTTTGGAGTGGGAGGTGAGAAAGCTCAGCAGGTGTGATGCGTGACCATAGTTTAAAGGAAGGAGATGAAGTTGTGAGGGTGGCATATCAGAAAAGAAATCGCCCTATAGAATATTTGTGAGTAGGATGCCCAAAGCTTTGTTGAAACTGCTTCCTTGTCCATCTAATGTGAATTTGTGTCTTTCACTTTATTTATGTTTCCCCCACCCGACTGTCTTCAGGGGATAGAACAAATCAGTTTGATGTGCTCCCTCTTCTTTATGTGTTGTTTGTTTTAGGCAAGAGATGCTCATATGTTTCTTTTGACTGAAAGCTATATTTGCCAAACCAATTAAATGAAGGTTTTTCTAATTCCTTATTTCTTATTAAGGACATCCCCCACAATCTAAAAACAGTATAATTTTAAAGCAGATAGCTCTTTTTTTCCATATCCAAACAAATTACCCACTGTACACGTGAATGCAGATAGACACCACAAACAGCTGTAGAAATATATAGAGCAAGGCACCACAGGGAATCACGAAAATGTTGAGAACCATGCAGGTAGAATCCCATCAAAATCATATTGGATTTCCTGGAAATATTCCCATTGTTTCTATTTCTTAAACTCAGTGTGGGGATTCCAAATGGAAGGAGTAGTTTATGGTTACGTTAAATGTATGCTCAGTTAAAATGCAGGGCCATATGACTGCTAATTTATTCTTTAACTCCTAATCAAATATTTTATACATTAGGCCTTTACCACCAGAAGTCACTGTTTTCCAGATCATTCTCACTCAAGGTCTCTCAGAAAGGTTTTATGAATCATCTAAAAACAAAAAGGAAAATTAAACCTTACTCGGCAACTGGCCTTTTTTTCCATTTCTAAGAAGCCAGGCAATGCTCAAGGGACCTACTCCCCCATTAGAGTGCATGGATGATGCTCAAAGTCGTATTAAGGCAAATGGGGAATGACCCAAGGAGTAATAGCACTTAACATTTGTGGAACATTTCTAAAATGTATTAAACACCATAATCATTAGTTAATGAAACCTTATAACACCCTCATAAGAGACATAAGGGGTATGAATAAGACAACAAACCTTGACGGCACAAGGCAAGTCTCAATAAGCAAGAGTTTCATCATTTATACAAGAGCTAAAGTTATGTTTTTTCATGAATGGGTCTTGGTGGAGCTAAGGAAGATTTGCGTCAGTGACCTTGAACTCTCATGCTTAGCCCCAAGAAGGAGGGAAAAGTGTAAACATTCAGGTCACCTAAAGACAGTGACCCAGGGAGTTGAGAAAGATTTTCGAAGGTGAAAGAAACAGATCATATTTTCAATGTTGGGGACTTTGCCATGAGAATTGGTGCATCAAAGTTCCAATGAAAGACTTTCTCCTGAGAAGCAAGATCAGTATCTTATTTGGTTTGCAGGCAAGAAATAAACTTCAGAATGGAGAGTTCCTTACTGCATTTTCCTTGGTTAGACTCTTCCAGGTTAAAAGGTGGCTGGCCATATCTTAAATGACAGAGAAACTGAGACATATATACAAGTTTCACATGAATTCTCTGGGCCTTATGATCTATACTGCCATTAGATGGTGGCAAAACTGCCATATGCCTCAGGTACCTAGGAAATCAACAGCACCAAGTACTCATATCAGTGGGATAAATGGGTGATTAAAAAAAAGAGAGAGAGAAGATATTAGAGAGATAGACTTCCCCGTCTTCCTAGCCCATGGCAAATACATTGATTACCGACCAATAGCTATCAGTTGTTTCTCCAATCTCCTTCCATCTTTCCTCACAGACCCCACTCGTGCTCATGCTGAAAGGTGCTCAGAGAAGGCTGGTCCTTCCTTCAGCCCTGTGATATACTTATGTTTGTCTAATTATTGAGTAATTCCATGCACTTGCTTAATTTTGATTGACTGATGGGGGAGCAGATGGCCCAGCTATGTCTAAGGCAATAGAAGAGAAACCAAACTGGCTTGGATTCAGGAAATAATTCTACTCCCTGGAGATAAAAAAGAAATGCTTGAGATTGCCCCACTCCCATGTTTGCTCTTCCTGGTTTGGATAGTGTCATGAGAAAGTGAGATGCTTGAAGAGGAAGCTGAATGTGACTCTAGGGGCAAACATGGCCAACACCAGCACAAAGATTCTCCAGTCCCCAAAGACATTGTGGAATTACTGAACCAATTCAGAAACCATTTACCTCCCGACTTGAAGATCGTTTATTTTCAGCATTTTGGTTTGGCATCTAGTTATTTTTGAAGCTAAAATCCTCCTCTCTTTGCCACCCCTCCTCAGCATTTTTTCCACTGAAGGATTTTGTAAATTTACACAATTACATACTGTTTAAAACTCATCATATTTGAGTGCTTTCCAGTTTTTACTAGGGGCTATAACATCTAAGGTGACTAACTCATCCACTTTGCCTGGGACTGTCCTGGTGTTCACGCTGAAAGTGCCACATCCCAGAAGTTCCTTTGATCACAGCAAACCGGGATGGTGGGCTACCTTAAATGTATAAAAGAAAACCCAACATCTAGAATTTATTCTCCCCTAAATTGAGAAATTACCTAGATAATTTAACATTATTATTTTTTTTCTTCAAACATCTGGGTATATCAAGCTCAAGTAGAACTGGATTGAATTTAAAGTCATGTCTTCAACTGCCCACTTTGCTTTCCAGATACAAGTTGAAGAATGGAGATCTCAGGCCATTTGTGGGAATAAACTAGTATAGGTTAACATTAGGATTAATATCACAAATACATATACGTGCATCTATGAAATGTGCCAGCCCTGTGAAGTGACATACTGGAATGATCTCATTTAACTCTTGAGTAATTCTAAAAATAAAAATTAATTTTTATTCCCATTTTATAGATGAGGCCACTGAGGCTTAGAGAAGTTACATCACCTGCTGAAGGTCACTTAGATGGTACAGGTTTAAAGAACAATTCCCAATATTTGTGAGCAATAGTAGACTACCTAAGTAGATTTAGTTTGCAATTGAAAGTGTCTCAACATACAGTCAACACTTATGTGAACTGAGTTAGAACATCCTAAATGCTCACTACCATTTCTTAAAAGTTTCACTTCAATTCCTTCCAACCTACACATTTGAGCACAAGCTCCTGGAGAAAATGAAAAACATGTGCCTGGGAAAGTCCCTGCTGGTGCAGGCTCCAGTTGGTACAAGTCAGCCTCAGGGACCTACTGATTCACAGAGTCTCTGCACCCAGTGGGAGGAAAGTCCAATTAATGGCAAATGTCACGTCTTGCATCTTTGCTGATGGGAATCACCTGTTTTACACGAATACCTCTGACTCTGGTCCAATGGAAAGGCACACAGAGCATTTCACGTAGTGGAATCAGAGGTTACTGAAGCGGAAGTTATCAGCGAGACCCTGTCCTGTATTATCTGCTTGCAGGAGAGGAATGAGAATGATGTTGGCGATTTTTTATCTGATTGTATTTAGAAGATAATGTCAATGAAAATTGAGTGTTGTTACTAGTGCAAAGTAAATGTCGGGGCAGACTGAGACATTTAAGAAAGAGTGGAGAGGCCATTTTCCAGGATAAACCATTCAATTTTATTAACAATAGAGCTATTATATACCACATGCTTTTTGTTTTGTTTTATTTTGAGCAAAAAAAGTAATAATAAGATAATTGAGGGAACTCAATGACCAAATATCAGAGTCAATTTATATATGAGTAAAATCTATGATGGAAATGCAAGTGACCTTATTTATTTGGTTAGTTGATATCTCCTCTTTTTCAAAATAGAAGACTCCCACAATAGCACATCCAAACATATTTTAATGATTGTTTTCTGAAAGGTCAGTGATTTATATGTGGGTACATGCTGGTAGCCATAAAAATCTAAATAGTTTGAGGGGATAAGTGTTAACTTTATCCTGCTCATATCTCATTCTGTCCCTCACTATCCAGATATTTGTTTTTAAAAATATGAAATGGGATCCGGTCACTTTTTGGTGACATTTGTGACCATAGTAAAGTTAATATTCATCCACTAACAATAATAAAAAATATCCATGTTAAAATAGTAAGAATAGTTTCATTTGACCATTTACCACAAGACTGAAGATATGTAATTTTATATGCATTTACCTTGCTCATTTTTCAACATAACTCTATGGTAACCCTAGAATTATTGCCCATGTCCAGGAGGGGAAACAGAGGTTTAGAATAGGAAAAGATTTTGCCCAAGGTCACACAGCTAGGCTACAAGGAGAAAGCCTGTATTGGAACATAGCCTATTTGACTTCGGAGTCCAAGTTTTACATCACTCTACTATATGCCCTCCACTTGCAGATTGTACTTACACAATAAGATTTATGATACTTAAAATCATATTTTAAAAGGACCTCAGGGTTATTTAGTCTATGTCCTGACTAGCATAAGATCGGTTCCATATAAAGCCATGCCTTAAGGTTCTACAAACCAAAAATATAATGAGAGTTCAAGAAGGGTTTAGAGAAATTCTTGGATGATAGATCTTTCCCAGTTAGGGATGCCCCCTTTGAGGACAATATCATGAAGGGCAACTATCATCATGTCACACCAATGTCCCTTGGTGCTACTATAAAAGACAAAATACTGAAAAGTGTGGACTATAAGTCTTATCCCATATGACTTTTTTATGTTCTTATGATTCTTAAAATATATCTAAGTAACCTATTTCTACAATTCATCAAACTTAACCATGAGGAATAACTGAATCTTGCTGTTACTTGTCCAACTAGAGGCAAAGGTGAAGCCCTTCTTATTAGAAGAAGGCATTACTATTTTTGTAGCTTGTTTTGTTGGAGAGGAAATGATTGGACTATGAGAAGATCTGTTCTCTTTTCCTGTCTGCCTCCCAGGTGCTGTGTGACCCTGAGCAAGTCAGACTCTGAGCTTCACTTTACTCATTAACAGCACGAATGACTTGAAACTGGGGTGCTTCCCCTCAAGGGAAAGAGTGGAGAAGAATTCACCAGTCAGCAAAGAAACAGGCAAGGGAATTTATTTATCTAATGCTGAATTCTAGATGAAAAATAAGGACCTTCTGAAAAATTCATCACCACAGGGCTGTCCTCAGGCAAATTTGGGATTCAAAATTTACATAACCAGCATATATCAGGAAACCTCAAGATATAAATTCCAAGTGGTCATGACTTGGTTGTATTTTATAGAAACTGGCAGAAGCCAACACAAATTTCTCTATAAGGATAGGATGTCTCTACAAAGATGGGATGCACCCTCCACTAAGGCCTCCCAAAGCATCCACAGATTAATTCCAGCTAACAAAAGCTCATTTCCCAAACTGAAAAACAAACAGGGAAACAGGTGTCCATGAGCAAGAACAACAGAAAAAGCTCTAGATATTGGAATTATGAGATTCAGATTGTAACATAACTATGTTTAAATATTTTCTAAAGAATTGATATAACGAGCAAGAAAAAGATACTATATAAGAAAGACAAGTCAGATTATAAAAAAGAGCTTCTAGAAATGAAGTATTCTAAATAGAAATTCAAAAAAGTGAAAAAATAAAAGCATCAAAACAAAAACTCAGTGCATATGTTCAGTAACATATTAGAACTGGAAGATATAAAGAATTTATCCTGAATGCTAAAGAGACAGACAAGAAGATCAAAATATGAGAGCATAAGAGACACATAGGAAGATAAAACACAAATGCTTTGCATAAGTCTAACTTACTTTCCAGAAAAAAAGAGAATGAATAGAATCTGGGACAATAGTATGCCTAAGAATTTTTTCAAAAATGATGAACAATACGAATCCTCAGATTAAGAAAACACAATAAATCCTAAATGTAATAATAAGTAAGAAATACACAAGTAGCCGCAATGGAGTACAATATGGGAAGATTAAATAGCAACCAGAAATTAAAAATTCAGATTGCCTACAAAGGAGAAAGAGTTTATTCTCAACAGGTTTCCCACAAACAACAATTGAAGCCAGAAAAGAGTAAAGATCTTTTAAATCCTTAAATCCCTGAGGGAAAATAAATGCCAATCTAGAAATGAATAATTGGCTAAACTATTATTTAGTAATGAATAATAAGTACTTTTCAAAAAAACCAGAAATGAGTCTGTCACCAATTGATCTTAAATAAAAGACCTCTTAGAGCAGTGAGTCTATGATCAAAGATCCTAATTTGTCAGAGGAAGGGCCTTAGGGTCTACAAATCTCCATCTCTAAATATGTATACTGATCCTTAAGTTTTCAAGCCACCTAGGAGATTCTAATGGCCAGCCAGTGTGGAGAAAGACTGTCCTAAAATCAGGTTTCTCTAACTTCAATGGGTATAAGAATCATCTGGAGGTCTTATTAAACCACAAATCTGATTCAGTGAGCCCCAGATTCTGTGTTCCTGACAAGCCTCAAGGTAATGTTGATGATGTTGGTCCAGGGACCACACTTTAAGTAGCAAGGTTCCAAAGGAATAGTTTAGGGAGATGAAAATTTATCTCAGGGGAAAGACTAGGATTCAAGGATCAACAATGAAAACAGAATTTGTCAAATGTGGGTAATTCTACACAATTATTAATCATATAAAATTATACTAATAATGTTTAATTTTGTATGAGAAACAAGTAAAATGAAAGAGAATAATCAGAGTTCAACTTTTGCAAGAGCTTCCTATTATTTAGATGACACAGAGATATATTTATTAGAATGAATACGTTGGTGAAGATCAAGAGTTTTACAACTGTGTTTGACGGACAATAATAGATCTCCGAAATTCCCTGGGATCTAGCAACCCTAAATTTCATCAAACAAAGCAGAACGGTTTCACAAGTAAAAGTGGGTGCTATTAATAGTTACGCTGGCAAACCAGGATCATCCCAGGAAAATCAGGACAGATGGTCAGCTTCCCTCAAGAGCTGTGAGGTGTGGATGAATAATCAGGGGTCTGGGCCCTTTCCCTACCCCCACGACCATCCAACAAGAAATTCCCTCTTTTTATTTTATACTTTATGTTTCTATTTAAATGTTCGTTTGAAAATAATATAATACGGACCTGTTGATTTTGCCTGCCTCACATCAATTCTCCCTTCTTTTGGTAGCTGTGCCTCAATATCCTTGCGGGCAAACCACACCTGCCCCACTCCCTGTCATTCACTATTGGTCTGTGCCAACTCCAGAAATAGAAACATCTCCTGAGCCTGGTCAGTCAGATCGTTCTACTCTCTTCATCACTGTGACTGGTCGCAGCATAAGCAAATGAATCAGGACAGCCCGGGGAGAGTCAATTATGGGAATCGCTAAAAAGAGATGGTTCTTCCTGTTGGATTTTCTAGTTGCAAGGCTTTTGTAAGCCTGCAGCTGCTGGGAATCAGCAGGTGGAGGGGAGTGTCTGAGAGCCAAGCCAAAACAGAGGGAGAGAGGCACACACACACATGAAGTCCCAATGACATGCTCTGTACCATTGAATCCAGTCAAGCCTGAAGCAAATTGTACCCCTACTTTCTGAGGTAAAGTGGGACGACATCTCCTAAACATCTCTTGGTATTCCTTTGTTTATTAGTTTTATTATTGCTGTTTTTCTTCTTTACTTAAGCTACTTTGAACTGGGTTTCTTCACCAGCAAATGAAAGGAATAATTAATAAGATGTGCAGTTTGTGAAGAAAACCCTTGACCAAGCTAACTTGGCAGTCTCTTTCATCTCTAGTGACAGGACTGACGTGGCACCAGATACCTAGGAATGAGAATCAGAATTATTTTTTTTCCATGTGCTATTATCCAGAACTATAGCTCGAAGCTGCTCTGAACTTTCCAAATGCCTAGTATTTCTAAAAATAGGTTTTCTAACCCAACTCACCTTACGATTGGAAAAATGGGCCAGGTTTCTGCAATTCTGCATTCACATTCCAAGATAGGCAGCTTATATAATTTTGTTTATGATCTGATTTTCAAAACATTTGATGGAACTGATTTAGAACAGAGAAATTCAGCTAAAGCAAGAGGCTAGAATTAATGCTTTTGAATTTCTTTGCTTCTGATTCGAAACCTCATAACTGTGGGTTATTTAAATGCATCATTGTCAGTATTCCAGAGGTTCACGGCTGTAAATAAGGTACTTGCTCCGTTCAAGGTGCCCTAATGACATATATGGAAAAATATCTATGGTTTTGCATTTTTCTGAACTGTGAGGATTCTAAAATAGTCTAAATTTGGTGCACTGCAATACTTTGATTTTAAAATACAATTTCTTATTTACATTAGCAACTGTTATCATATATGGAAAATAAAATTAAAATATACTATTGAACTGAGGTGTTCTCAGCACCCAACAGCCTCTGACACAGAGAAGTTCATCAGATATTTGCTGAATGAATGACAAATGAATAAACATGTCCAAAATGTATACTAAGAAACATGCGTCAGGGGCTATAAAAAAGCATAATAAAAACAGAAGAATGTGCTTACTGTTAGTTACTAGTTACTACTTAGACCAGGGTTTTCCTGGGAATACACATTCCAATGCCAGGTGTTAGATTTAAAAAATATGTTCTCTGAACAGTTTGGAAAAACAAAGCTTCATACATATCTTTCCTACATAATTTCCCAGAACCTTCAATATGCCAGGATGTCTTTAAATATCAAAGAATGGAAGTAAGCAAAGCAGTGGTTCTTAGACATTATTCTCCTGATTTGATGATCACACTGAATTTATTTATGAAGAGTGGTCATCAGAACCTACTTTTGAGAAAGAACTCTCAGACTCTCTCAGCCAAAATCCAGAAAAGGCTTGACTAATGTTTTCTTTGAGAAATGTACTATAAAGCATAGAAAAATGAGAGAAAGTTTTGTTGCAAATTCAAATGCATTCATATAATTAACTGATGCTATTGAACTATTGATTGCTATTTTTGTATCGGGTGTATTTATAGAAATAAGTGTGATATTTAAAATAATAGTTGAGATAATCAGAGAACTGATATGCCACTTAGCAACTTGGAAGGAAGAGGTGGCATTTTCTCATTCTTCTGGGTTTCATTATGACAAACACATCATACGGGGAGGCAGGTGTGTTTCTTGCGTAGATAGAGGAATCCAACATCCACATACTAGGATGCACAATTAAACTCTACGAAGAGATTTTTTTCCTTTGGATCACAACAAAACAGAGAGCTTAGAGGAGCAGAAAGAATTACCCTGGATGTAGAACTGATCTGCGTAAATTCGTCAAAGAATCCTGCTGTGGATACACAAATTATTTGAAAGAGGAAACTTGTGAATATCAAGCCATGCTTTAAAAGAAAGCCTGCAATAAAAAGGATAGTGTTTTAAAACTCAAATGTAGTTCTATAATTCTTATGTATCAATAAAATATGGATGAATATGTCAAACTGAGTATGAGTACTTCATTTGCCCCGTGTAGTTGACCACATTTTGGGTTATTCCTTATTGATTTATGATTTTATTAAAGCCCTGGGGATATGTTTCCCTGCATATTTCTAGTTGATGATTGAATGTGTATCTGATGTTTTTGTAGAGAACACGTGGAATGCTTTCTTGCAAAGCTTCACCCTCCTTTAAAGCAATACTTATAATAGGAGTTCAATACGACAACAAATAAGCATCATTTGTTTCCCTCTTTATCTTATCTTTGTTCCACAGGAATTTAAATGCAAATGTGAAATAGAATGAATACCAACAAATGCATCAACTGCTCCCGCAATATAATCATTGCAATCTATAAGGCATAACAGGCTCTCTTGTGCTGTCTGCTTACTGTCACAGTATTTTGTGGTTGGAAATACATTCTGTGGGTGTTATTTTGCAACCAAATTTGAAAAGGAACACTCTGAGGAATCATCCCAGTGTTTATGCGAAGAGTGTAATGTTTGCCTGTGCATGTATGGAACAGCTTTATTCTTTATTTAACTTATTTTCACAAAACAATTAAGGGAAATGTATTTTTAGCATCAATAATTAAAAGCAGGGAGCTCAAAGGGAGGGCTGATCTTCTCAGCCTTATCTAAGCAGAGCTTTCTCCCTTGCTACTACAAGACGCTCTCCAGTATCGCACACCCCTGGCACACTCTATTCCAATTTATTGGCCAGTTCTTACAACCTGCCTCTTGCCCTTAGCTGAATGCAGAATGTCCCAACATGAGTCCTTCTACACTGAGCAAGTGCTACTGCAGGCCAAGTCCAAGGGGAATGGATTGGGTTTCTAGAACAGTGGCTCTGAACCTAATCATGCACACAATTCTCTAAGGCAACTTGCTAAGCACAGACTCAGTGGCAGAGGGCACAAGAACCCGCAATTTTAATAGGCATCCCTTTTGAAGGAGCTGCAAATGGTCTCATGTTCTACTAGTTCAGGGATTGGCAAACTAAGGCTACTGAGCCAAATCTGGCCTGCTGACTGTTTTTCTGAATAGAGATTTGTTGGAACAGAGTAACATGTATTAGTGTAAGTATTGTCTCGGCTACTTTTGCACTACAATGAGCATTGAGTTGTTGTGGCAGAGACCATATGGTCTACAAAGCTTACTGTATTTACTAACTGGCCCTTTATAGAAGTGTTTGCCCATTTCTGCTCTAAATAGTATTGTATTATTTTGTGCTTCAGACTTAATGTACCAAAATATTATGGTATTATAATATGCATGTCATTTCAGTATCTCTCAGCAACTTAAAAACTTTCCAATGGTTTCCCATTGCATTTAATTTCCTATCCTGGCCTATAGGCCCTTACTTGACATGGATCCTGTGTCCCTCACAGACTTCATTTCTTCTTTCTTACCCATAAGCCTCTGCTCACTGTGTTGCAGGCCTACAGGCCCTTCTTTCTGGTCCTCAAACCTGCCACATTTATTCACATCTTTGCACTTGATACCACTTTGAAAACAGGGCAAGTACTCTCGTGCTTTTTTTTTTTTAAATTCAATTTATATTTATGAGACATTTACTGTGTTCGTAGGAATCATGCTAAATGCTTGGCATACACTAGAGAGTAGGAGAAGTTTGGTTCTTTCCCTTAAGAAGCTTACAATTTAATATAGGAAAGAAACATCAAATAACTAAATACACAAAATCTCCAATAAAATTTTAAAAAAATAATATAATGTTAAACAACAGATGTCCTTAGAGAGAATAACAAGAGAGACCTGATTTGGTTTCAAAAAACAAGGAAGGCCTCTCTTAGCAAGTGACATTTATACCAAGATCTAAATATGAATTGGCTTTATTCGAAAATTTTGTTTTGTTTTTTTTTTTATTCAACTTTCTGCACTAGGAATATACGGAAGGATTTTTAGGTAGATAAATAACACGCTCCAATAGCTGGCTCTCACAGAGCACCACCCTTGTAGGAGATCCAGCATTTTGTACGTATCCATATTCTAAGTCAACCTTCCATGACGGATATCAAGCTATATTTTTTTCTTGAACATAGCAAAGTGCTTTCACTTCATGTAACAAATAATTGAATAAATTAAGAATAAGTATATTTTATAAAAACAAAAATGCCATTTCTTCCAGGACTTAATACCCATTCTTGAAGAAAAACCAGTTATATAGCTATATATTTATAGATATCTATACCTATGTCTATCTAGCCATCTATATAAAATTGAGATATAATTGAGATATAGTTGACATAGAAAATTATACTAGTTTTAGGCATACAACATAATATTCGTATCTATTGTAAAATGATCACTACATTAGGTCTAGTTGACATCCCTCACCACACATACTTACAAATGTTTTTTTTTCTCATGGTGACAACTTTTAAGGTCTACTCTCTTAGCAACTTTTAGATAGGCAATACAGAATCAATCATTAACAACCAAACATTCTGTGCAATACATTTCCTGACTGATTTCTTTTTTAACTGGAAGTTTGTACCTTTTGACCTCCTTCACTCCTTTTGCCCACCCCTTACCTATCGAACGTATTTTGGGTTTCAGAAAAGTGATCTGTCTTGGGTAAATCGACATGTTTGAAGAGCATTCCAGTGGTGGGAAGCTGCCCTTCCTCTGGAGAAAGTGTGTTGAATACGGATTGCATGAACTCCAGGATTTCTGTACCTCACCAGTAGCAAGAGATGGCTTCTGTTTAAAGACATTAAAAGCTGCAGCACCCTGTGGTTTAGGTGTTCCCACTTGCAAGCTATTCTGGCTTCCTTTGTTTCCGTGCTGCTCGGGATTAGATATATAATATGCAAGGCCTAGGGCAAAATGAAAATGCAGGCCTTCTGCTCAAGTTGTTAATAACTTAAAGAGAACAGCAGTATGTTAAACCAAGTGTAGGGTCTTTCTGAGCACAGGGTAACTGCAAAGATCACAATCCCATGATACTAGCATTGGTTCCTCCTTTATAAGTGGGTATTTCAGACGGGTTTAGATGCAGCTATCCTGGAGGGAGCTCTGAATCACCGCAAAGGCCTCAGTCGGGCAGCCTGGGGCAGCTGAATGCTAAGCATGGGGGCCAAATCTTGGGCTCTTATCTTCTTTGCCTTTGTTATCCTCTGACTGGGAAGGATGGTACTTGTTTTGGACTTTCCTTGAATTTGACACTCAGATGAGGTTTGTAATTTCAGAAAAGTAGAGAAACAAGACTTTCGGCAGGCATTAGCTTCCAGTTACTTAGCCCTAATATCCCCAGACAAACGGGCCTTCTATTTGCTCTGGCTCACCTCACTGGAGCTCTATGTTGGTAACTGGAGTCAATGCCCACACTAATAATAAATTGTCCCGATGCCTGGCTTATCTGAGTTGTGCACACATTTTCTAAGAATCCTCCAAGGGGACAAGGGATAGTCTAAGACAGAATTTTGGGTTGAAAAACCAAACCCGTGTCTTGAATACTGTCATTCCCCATGTTTGGCAAAATCATTCCAACACAACTCAAAAACAGATCTGTACAATGCATTTACTAATACATGGCAGCATAAGCTTTATGTAGCCAAATTCTTGAACTAAAATACACCAAACACTGACTCTTTTTTTTCCTACCAAATTCATCCACATGCTTAAAAGCATAGCTTCATGCTTCCAAAATTTGAGCCAACGTGATGTGACTACTACAGCAAAGCATCATGATAAAGTGGTTTTGCTTGTGTTCAACATAAACTGGCAATTGGCCCAGGATATGTGTGAAGTAGGACGGTGAAGGTTTTCAGATTCTAGCTTACCAAAGTAATGGACATCTGTTGTTTGTGTACAGTATGGGTGGGACTTTACAATAGAATGCCTTGCTTTCTCTTGGTCAAGGAGTAGACATATGATTACAACTAGGAAATTAACACACTGTCCTAGAGATTAGTCTTGAGCAGAATAACATAAAGCAAAGCTGAGTGGAATCACGTGAGGAAAAATGTGGGTGTAGATGGGTCCGATTTTAACTTGATGAGACTACAGATATATGTTCTTTTTATCTGGTTCTCCAGCCTAGTCCAACACCTTTGCTTTGAATCTGTTTATTCATGTGATCTGTTATACCTTTCTACAACATTTTATTTATTTTGAGCCAGTTTCTGTTACTTATAACCAATGAACCAACACCAGGACAAACACAGAGTGGCTATTGATCTTCCACATTTTAAGCAACTAACAAAATTTCATAGAACATGAAGAAGCTATATTTAAAGCCTACTGTGCTTATCACGTAGGCTTTGTTGATTTCATTGTTTTTCTAATTTATTTATTTAACACTTTTATTAATCATAGGTGCCAGCTTGGAAGCAACTGTACCACTGAGAATTCTAGTGCAAAAGTAGCACATCTGTGCTGGCATGGTGGCTCACTAGATTGACCTAGATAATGAGTGGTATAATTCCGGCTCGACAACAGATACTGAGCTATGAAAATAAAAACAAATGAGTGACAATTCAACCCTTTCCCTCCTATAGTCCATATTATCTCTGAATGTATTGCTTAGTAGAGTTATTCCTTCATCCCCCTGCTGGGAAATGTGATTTAGAAGTATTTAGAGTCATGCCATCAGCAAACCTTCCCTGCGATCAGCATATATTGATGAATGATGTGGAGATGAAGAGGTAAAGGTAAAAAAAAAAAGGTGGATTAGCCATG
>CM053607.1:47940855-47969929 GCA_028646535.1 Procyon lotor | reverse complement strand
GGCAGACACTTAACGACTGAGCCATCCAGGCACCCCTTGGCATTTTTTTTAAAGATTTTTTATTTATTTGACAGAGAGAGATTACAAGTAGGCAGAGAGGCAGGCAGAGAAAGAGGAGGAAGCAGGCTCCCTGCTGAGCAGAGAGCCCGATGCAGGGCTCTATCCCAGGACCCTGAGATCATGACCTGAGCCGAAGACAGACACCTAATGACTGAGCCACCCAGGCACCCCCAGAATGAAAATTTCACACTTAAATTGTTCAACGTTGTATTCCTGGGATCTTGCATATTACTGAAATTCAATCAATATTTACTGAAAAAAATAAAGGAATGAGTAAATGGAATAATGAATGAAAGGCAGGAAACTAGCTTAGAAAGGTAGTAGAGGACTTTGAATGTCAGGCTAAAGAGTTAAGACTTTATTATATGGCTAATAAACGTTTGGGAGCATAGACATCAAATGATCAGGGCTGTACTCCATAAAATAAATTAATCTTACAGCTTTACAACCTAAAGTGCAAGAGAGAAACAAGAAATAGGTGTTGGATGACCTGTTGCACTATTTCAGGTTCTAAGGACCCGATCTGAGAGCCAACAATGGCAATAAGAAAGGGAAAGCACAAATAAAGGTTTGTGTACACACACACACACACACACACACACACACACACACACAGAAGCAATTAAAGAGAAAGAGGGATGGAGAAGAGCCAAAAAGAATGACACTATGAATCTGGTTGCCTGTTAACAGCAGTGATGCCATTAGCAGAAGTCAGGAGAACTAGTTGCTCGGTAGTTTGAGGAAGGAAATGAGTAATTATGACATGGACATGCTGACCAGAATTCAGGGGGCATATGTTCCACTAGCTGTTAGGAATACAAGCATGAACTCAGCACAGTTGTGGGGCTGGAGACTTTTCCCCCTGGAGGAGGAAGATGAGTAGGAGGAGGCTGAAATTGTGGAAAAGGATAGAAGTGGTCAGGAGGAAGAGAAAGGAGGGAAGGCATACATAGTGAAAAATCCCCGTTTGGATATGGTAATGATTTTGGATTTTATTCTAAATATAGTACAGTGAGAAACCATGGGTGGTTTTTGAACAAAGAGGTGCTATGTTTTGATTTAAATTTCTATTTTAAAAAGAAGATTCTGGATACTATATGGAGAGTACAATTAAGGTCAAGAAATGGCTAGTCCCAGGGAGAGATCCATTATCTTGGACTTGTCACTCTTGACCCAGGCTAGCTGGTTAAGGTCCTCCTTCTAGTTCTTCTTTCAGGCTTTTAAAACAAAACAAAACAAAACAAAACAAAACAAAACAAAACAAAACATAGCAGAACAAAGCTCTACTGCTAAGGACTGAGAGGAGGAGGGAAAGACAGTAGGGAAGAGAGAAAGATTAGTGAAGTAGAATCTTTAGTCCACGTTGCAGCCTCACAATTGAGGCTGAGATAATTAAGTAGCTGGGGACAGAGTGGCAATGATGACACACAAACTTGACACCAGCAGCTTCTGCTCTTGGCCACTTTACTATACTTGCTCCTGGTGGGTGCAGGCTCATTGCTTAAGATGTTGGACTGACCAGGATGTCTTTGGGTAATGCCTGTGGTAGGTAAAAACCTGGAAGCTACATGTTTCCAATTTCAGAACACCAAGACCTCTTTGTTTGACCTACACTGGAACAAAGAGCTTAGATAATTTGTCCAAGGTCACACAGGTACTGAGACTGGGAGGTGGACACAGCCAACAGGCGTCCTGAGCTCCTTGTGGTAAACCCATTTTCCCACTGCTTCCCTTTGGCCTCCTTTCTAGGCTGATACCCTGCTGGATCTTGAGAGTTACAGGTTGTAGTTGTAAACTGGGAGCTTTTAGAGTAGGAGGTCATGTGTTTAGAAGCTACACGGACCCAGAAGGTAACTTAAATGGTAAAGAGTGAGTAAAAGAAACATTTTTTTCCTGAGGCTGAGCATCACTTACTATTCATCGTATATTCAGGCTCATGCTTTGTTCTTAAAGTTTTTGCTTGGCCCTGACATCCATGTGAATGAGCTCACTCAAATAAATATGGATGTTCAAAGGAAATCAGTATGAGAGGTGGTTCTTATTTGGAGGCTGCTAAGGAGTATCCTGGTTGTTTTTTTTCTCTTCTTTTCTTTCTTTCTTTTTTTTTTTTTGATTCAAATTTCAAGTAGGGTTAGTGACACTGATTTCCAATGGAATGAGGATGTCCTTTTATCAATATACAATATCATTGCCCCTTGTCCCTATAAACATGCTACTGTGTACCTATAATAATAAGTAACATGGTCCCAGCTGTATGAAAAAATTGGGACATCATGACTTAGTGTTTATTTTAAGATTAATGGTTAGCAAATAAAAAGACTATTTAGATAGTTTTGTTTATACTTGCTTTCATGATCACAGAGCGGTTGAACCATAGGCTGTCAATTTCTCTACCTGTGGCAAGTCACAGGGAATCCAGGTGACAAATCCTTATAACCTATACCTGATGCAGGTTTTTTATTTATTTGTTTGTTTTTTTGTTTATTTGAGAGAGAGACAGAGGGAGAGAGAGAGTAAGCATGTGTGAGTTGGAAGGAAGGGCAGAGGGAGAGACTCTTAGGCAGACTCCCCGCTGAGTGTGAAGCCCAGTGCTGGGTGGGGTTCAGCCTCATGACCCTGACATCACCACCTGAACTGAAATCAAGAGTCAGATGCTTAACCAACTGAGCCATCCAGGCACCTCAATCCAGTCCTACTTAGACATTTACAGTAAAAATATCAGCCATTAATCTTCCGTGTCACCTATCTCTCGAGTGTCAATTCAATGTTCTTTTTGCCTCCCAGCATCATCTGGTTTTACTTTCTGCAGTTGTCGTGCCTGGTTTTCTAAATTCCTTTCATGTTGCAAAAGAAATGGCTTCATTTTGTTTGAGCAACTTTTATAAATAAAACCAACCATACTGTAATGAGTCTTAAAGCCTTAGTTAGCACGTTCCTAACAACCTTTCAAAGGTAGATCAGTATTAAAGATGTATTACCGGGATCTCATAAAAGTTAAATATATTTCCCAGGAACCTTAGCTGAATTAGGGGCAAAGCCAGAAAAAAGAATTATTACCTCGACTTTAGCCTTTAGGCCATGTTATAAGAACAGACACCCCATCAAACAACTTCATAAATGTGAAGAACCTAATTAGAAAATTAATTCCCAATTATGCATATAGAACAAAGTCTGCTAAATAAGGAAGGGACCACAGCAGGGAAAGTCAAAGCAATGTAGAAATTCTTTCAGTTGGGAGACCTTGCTTCTTACAGAAGGGTATAGAAATTGAGACCTAGGGAACATAGTTTAGCTTATGGAAAAGACCCTATGGCTTCATTTCTCTGGCCTTGGAGATTTTCATTATTACTTACAGAAGGTCAGGAAGCCCTAAAACGCTTTGAAGTTAGGGCCACTGCCCATGGTGAGGGAGAGAATAAAGAAAGAACAAAACCTTATCAACCATTCTTTTATTTTTTATTTTATTTTAAAGATTTTATATATATATATTTATATATTTTTATTTTTATTTATTTATTTATTTGAGAGAGAGAGAGAGAACAGAGGGAGAGTGAAAGGGAGAAGCAGACTCCCCGCTGAGCAGGGAGTCAGACACAGGACTCAACCCCAGGACCCTGGGATCACGACTTGAGCCAAAAGCAGATGCTTAACTGACTGAGCCACCCAGACACCCTCAACCACTCCTTTAAAAGAGTAATTTCAGAGTCACAATGTATGCATGTTTTATCTACACAGCTTAATTTCCATTTGCAAAACTAGAAAATGCCTATGCATGGCGATGCATATTTTGTCTTTGAAATAGGAACACTCCTCTGTTGTCTGAGATACTTGGATATGAGTCTATTACTTACATAAGGACAAGGGATTCATGTACCAGGGGATCGAATATATTGGATTTACTTAGATACCCAATATAATGTTAGCCCCCTGAAGATATGATGACGACAGCCTAGGTAACTGGCTGGCTTCTCTAAAACACACCCATGTCACTCCCGTCAGTGTTTTCCAAGGCAATAGTCACATTACAACACCTCTTTAAATGGGTTTGCGTGCAATTAAAATGAAAATGCCATAATGGGCTGTGACATGAGAACAAAACATGCTCTTAAGAGGGTTTCCTTGGGTGTTTTTTTTTTCTTTTCCTGAGCACTGAAAATTATCTCTTTGTCAGCCCCGTAGCATGGTCACAATGCAAGGCCTCGGATGAGAGAAACGTGTTCATTAGGAGAATTGGATTACTAGGCAGGGTGCCAGGTTGTGTTGCCTTATTTGGAGGAGAAAGGAGAGCCGAGTTCTCCATCACTACCTGCCCGTCAAACCCCTGAGCATTTGTCAGCCTTCCAGGTCAACTTGGAAAATGTTAACTTGCATCAACAAAGGATAGGGCAGGAAATTCGACTCCAAACCTATTAATTTAATATACTGTCTTACAAATCGAGATTATGTTGCAAGAGATATTTGTGGTAGTGTTAGGTAGTGTTAGCCAGCAGTTACACGCAAAGGAGGAAGGGAAGTTTCAAATTAAGATCTAAGGGGGGAATTATCAAGTATGCTGTCTGCGGTGTGAAAGATACAATCTGATTCTAAAAGTCATCATTTTACTATCAAGGAAACCACAAGGGCTTCGAAGGAGGAGACGTCTGCTAAATAAGGATGGTCCCATGATAGAACAAGAGGATCAAAATTGGGGCCACTGCTGGGGAGGGGCCAAGGATTGAGCCCTTCTCATTTGCCTGAGATCCCTGGAAAGTTGCCCTAAAGTTTCTCAGATCAAAGTACATGTACTTTGAGAATAGTGCCTTCAAACTCTTTCCTAGTCCCTCAAACCAATTTCAACAAGTAATTAGCAGATTCCCAACATCAAAAGGTGAGATATCCCAGGAGGAGTCAAAAAACATCAAAGCTTGTGGTGAGGGGTCCCCCTGCACCCCATCCACGCTCTGTCCTCTTTTCCACACAGACATCCATTCAATTGCAGCAAGTGAGTAGTCACATTGCTTCTCACTAGAGACCAACATCAAACAGACTTCCAAATAACTTGCTGGAGTTTTCAAGCTCTGTTAGAAGAAAATGAGGAAGGCATAGGTATGCGACCATATGGTCCAGATTTTCTAGGATGGTCTAGGTTTGTAGTATTCAGTCCTGCTGTCCCCATTGCTGGGGCAGAACTTGAAACGAGGTCACAGAGAAAACCTGGGTAGTACCTGGCACACAGTACATGATAAGCAAATGTTAACTCCTGTCTTCTGCATGTCACCAAAGAGCAGAATGCCGAATTATATTTGTTCAAATATTTTGTGTTTGTGTATTTGTGTGTGCATGTGTACTTCTATCATATAAAAGAAAAGAGTATTGCACGTTGGCTAAGCCAGAAGCTGGACACAACCCTGTCAGAGCTGGTCAGTTTCCATGCAGAATGGTCTGTTTTCCATGACACACTTGCTGAGGCATCATTCTATGACATGCGCTTGATTAGTCCAGATCCCCTTGCTCTCATTCATACTGCTGAGTCGTTTCCATGGCTTTCCACAAAGGTGTGCACATGGACAAATGCAGCTGAGCTGATCCTTGAGATTGCCTTTTAGACAGAAAAAATGTGTAGCCAAAACTTTCACAGATTTTGTTTCCCAGGGGACTTGCTGAAACAAAACTTTAGAGTGACCTGCAGGTAGAATGAACCTAAAGGTTGTATACAGGAGAACAATGAGAGGGAACATCAGGTTAGGGATCAAGTTTCTAAAGTGGGAAGTGTTCTGTCAGTATCTTAAACTTGAAATACCTGAACTAGACCTCCAAGCACCTCCTGCAGGAAGGGGTTAGCTCATGGGGCAACTCTGGGTCAGATACACACTTCTCCTTTCTCCCGTTCCTGTGCTTGGGAATGTTTGCCAAGCCAATGAAATAACTCATTATGTCCTGATTCGACCCTGCCTCTGACCTTTGAAACATGCTCCTTTTCTTCTGGTGCAACGTTATCAGTGGAACCAACCTCTTTCTTGAGAGTTTCCACCAACATCTACACCTTCTTGGACCTTTCCTCCCATCCTGAATCCATCAACTCCACCAACTTCCCATCTGTCTGTTCGTTTCCAATGCTTCTCTGCTAATTTCAGTCCTCAGGACTGATTTCCGTAGACCATAATGCCTCAGGACTGGTTTCCTCATTACAAATCCCTGATAGCACTGACCAACTAGCACACGTTACATTCTTATATCATTATACCCCATCCCTTGGGACGCTGAGAGTTCCACACCACCTACAGGAGGTAAATAAATTAGAGAAATTGTTCTGTATCTCTAAATCCTATCCAGGTATTAAAGGACTTCCTGATTGCTATGTTCACTCCCTTCAGCTGCATGCAAACTTTACCCTCCTCTGGATTTTTGACCCAGATTTAAAAAAAAAAAAAAAAGAAGGAGCAATTGGCTTGAGGATTACAGCTGTGTCCTTTTTATGAAGCATCTGGCTGACCATAGTCTGTCTACTCCCAATTATAAGTCTGACACGGAGGTTGAATGTCTATTACTTTCTAAATTTGCACTTGTACTATTATTTTTCTTATCACAAGGTGAAGGGAAATACGGAATGTTCTTATTGCTCCCAGAGCTCTGTCACCAATCAGGCTGGTCTGCTCACATATGCTACCTGCTTAACTTCAGTACACTTGAGTTTGTGTCTCCTCCGCCATGGCCTTTGTGTAACTGAAATGGAACAGGCTGACCCCGAAGGAGAAGTTAGCCACAACTCAAAGTTTTAGCACCAAATTGTCTCATTTTCTAAGGTTCAGCTTGGTTTCCTCAGAATTACCTGTTGTATTTTCACATTTCTCCTTTCTTCTGGCATTTTAATGGAAATAACCATACCTCCACAGCATTTAATAACATCTTCCAGAAATGAGCCAGCTCTTCGATAATGACCCACTACACCGATACCATCAGAAAATAATACCCAAGGATAATAACACAAACCTTTTACAGAAAAGAATAGCTACGAGGTGAAACCCATTACTTGGAATGAATACAGGAAGGGATTTGTTGTTGTTGTTGTTGTTGTAATATATATTCTTTTTTGTTTTTCTTTTTACATATAGCTCCCTTAGGAATAACTTTTGTGAAAAGATAAAGGTATCGGAGTTTAACTTTTTGAACTTTCTTGCACTAAACTAACATTGCTAACATACTGTGAAACTCTTATGTAACTGAAAGGGCTCAGGAATGCATTCTTTAAAAGCTACATTGTCTATTTCCTTTTCATCATTCATTGTTTACCTAAAAAACAAAAAACAAAAAAAAAAAACACCAAAAAAAACCCCCTCTGATTTCTAAATGACACGTCCCTGACACAAGGAAAGGAACACACGAGTTCGTCTTGTGAAGAACATCAGAGAAGCCTCGGACACTGAAGAAGAGTTTCTGCTTGATTTCCAAGCTTGATTTGATTGGTGCTTGTTATGACTCCTGTGGCAATTACAACAGCCCTAGCCCCGCGTGTTGGGGACCACCGTCATCTTGCCTCCCTCGCCCTTCCTCTGTGTTTACACATAACTGCCATCTCTTTCCATCCCAACAGGCACTTTATACTGATTCTTTCCTCACCCCAGCCATGAGTCAGTCATCTTAAGAGATTAGGGAAATGAAAATTGGATTCTGCTCAAGGAGAGAGACCTGGTTTAGAATGAACCTCTCATCCTTTAGATTAATAAACGGAGACCTTAGAGGTCATTTGACTTGTTAATGTAGTTGAAGAGCCAGCAGGGGTGGGGAGGGGCAGGTCTCCTGCCTGCTGTTTTGAGAGACAGTTTAGCATAATTGTTAAGAACGTGGGCTTTGGTGTAGGAATTCTAGACAAAGTTCAGAGTCAAGTTCTGGCTCTGACACTTACTTGTTTAGTGATTTTGGAGAAGTTACTCGACCTCTCTGAGCCTCAGTTTCTTCTTTTGTCTAATGGAATAATGATAGCAGCTGCATTTTTAAGGCAAGGCACTTATCTAACTGAATGCTCCCAATGTCCACAGCAGAGCATGTGAAACGTAAGAGCGGTTACCCCACTTACTGAGTGCAATTCCACTCTGACTATTACTGCTTGGTCACCACAAACCCACTACTGACCCTTTTTCCAATCCTGTGGAATTGTTTGAATTTTTCAATCCACACTATCTTTGGAAAGACCTCTTTGGCCCCAAGGAAAAGAAGACAGTGTTTGCCCCACATAGAAGAGAAAAGGGGAAAGCAGAAAAATGGTACGTGAGAAAACAAGGAGCTCAAACCTCAGGTTGCAAAGTACATTCATGCTGCTCCGGGAATTTCATGTGAATCCTCATTACCAAGCTGTTTAATTTGTTTAGTTAATAAACTTTATATGACCCGTTTTTATTTAGCATGTGTACTGGCAGCTTTTTTATATAATTTCTGAGTCCACAGTGGCATGCTTTCCCTGAACATTTATGACGTTCCACAACTCAACTTCTGAAAAAACCCATTATGAAATTAAATGGATCCAGGTGGATAATTTGAGAGGGTAACTATATTGCACGCAGCAAAGACAATATGTAAATATTGCAGCAATCTCTCTGACACGATATTAGAATATGAAAGAAAATGAAATCAACAAAACTATGAGATACTGAATTAATTTACCTTCAAATATTAAAAGTAATGAATCTTCTACTTATTTTCAGATTCCTATGACTCATCTTAATACTATGATAATTTTTAACTCCATTACATTACTTAACACATTGCCGTCACAGCACTCTCCAAATGAATGCCTGGCACGTTTTCTCAAACGTGGTTTGCCAGACATTGCTTTTATATTTTCACTGTTCTGGGGTCACACCAATTATTCTGAAATTTTCAAAAGTGCAACAGGACAGCCAGCAGTCAACACGTGATGTGATGTTTTCTTTACAAGATGAACAAACATACGGCAAAGAAGGTAGATCAGCTACAGCCATGATGTGAGATACAGACAACAATATTCTGAGTCTGGGTCTCTCTTGTTCTTCCTTGGAAATGTGTTTTCTCTTCAGTTTTTGTATACATAGATTAAATAACTATGGGTCTTTAAAATTTTTTTGACAGAAGCTTTTGGCTTTATAATTTGGCAATAAAAGGAATGAACTACCGACATAGTCTACATCAGGGATGAACCTCAAAACACTCATGGCAAGTGAAATAAGCCAGACACAAGAGACCATATGTTATATGATCCCATTGACAGGAAATGTCCAAAAAAAGGCAAATTTATAGAGACAGAAAGTTAACTTGTGGTCACCTGGGGTTGGGGCAGGAATGGGGATTAAAGTCTAAATGGGGGCACCTGGGTGGCTCAGTGGGTTAAAGTCTCTGCCTTCAGCTCAGGTCATGATCTCAGGGTCCTGGGATCGAGCCCCACATCAGGCTCTCTGCTGAGCAGGGAGCCTGCTTCCCCCTCTCTCTGCCTGCCTCTCTGCCTACTTATGATCTCTCTCTGTCAAATAAATAAATAAATAAATAAATAAATAAATAAATAAATAAATAAATAAAATCTTTAAACTCTAAATGGGCATAAGCATCTTATTGGAGAGACAAAGATGTTCTAAAACTTACTTATGATGGTGGCATCTCAGTAAAGTCACTAAAAATCATTGAACTGTATACTCAGATGGGACAATTTTATGATATGTAAAATACCTCAATAAAGCTGTTTAAAAAACCCAACAACCGGGAAGCTGTCATTAATGCACACACGTTCGAAAACTAATTGCACGACAGGCTGTTTGAAAGAGGAACTCTCTGCCTTTTGCAAATCACAAAGTCATACCCCATTTTGCAATGATACATAGGGACATCTGAGAATTCTGATGACTTACACTTATCCACTGAGAGCACTGTGGCATTGACAAGCCATGGATGAAGCCACGTGGTTTACTTGTAGAGCAGTTTCTAAGACTCTCCTCTGCAGAAGACATTGTCCCTCCCAGTGCTTCACCTTCTCATACACAACATTTGTACAGTGTGTACTGAAGTGAGCTTACTATCTACAAACTTCAAGTGCAAACTCAGATGATATCACGATGGGTCTTTGATCCCTTTTTTGAATTCAATGAGTTTTGCCTAACACTGTATTTCTTCCATTCAACAACACTGTATGGCCAATCCTTTTACAGTTCTATCATATCTTTTTTCTTCCTGTCTTCAATATTTTGATCTTACGCCCTACTCTGATACTTACACGATACTTCAGAGGAATGCTATTAAACAACAGCTCTATATCACATAGGTAATACAAGCACACAATAGACTCAATTAGGTGTGCAAGAGTGTGTGAGCCTGTGAGAAGAAACACATAAACATAAAGGCTTCTGTGTAAGGAGCATGATAAGTGGGGATGAAACAAGAGTCTAATCCATCTTTGGAATAGCTACTTAAGTCTTTCAGTCAACAGTGTATGGTCATCTCAGCAGGAAAGAGCTCATTGTATAAATACCATCTATCCTGATACAAGTTACTGTATTTTGAGATTACGTATCTCTTCTCACGTTCATTGTCTTCTCATTTCTTCAATACCTGATATTTTAGAAATTAGAGTATAGCCAAAGAGAAAAAGGTGTGGACCTTGAAAAAGACAGATCGATTGCTTTCTGCCTAAGAGAACAGGGAAAGGGGAAGCTACCAGAGAAGGAGGGTCACTTGAGGTGCCCAGCTCAGTGGGATGCTGATGGGTCCTTTCTTGCCATTATCTCATTCAGTCCTTGCAAGGACTCTCTGAAGCAGGATTTATCATTCCCTTTTCACTGATGAGAAGCCTGGAGAAAGTTAACTAACTAGCCCAGCTAGTAAGTGAAGCAGACAGATTTGACTTGAATACCTATTTGTTTCATAATTAAAATTGATTTTGATGCCCACTAACTTTTACTATCTTAGTAAGATCTAGTAAACCATTACAGCAAGGTGCTCTGCTTTCCTGTCAACTCCAAAGGGGCTGTTTGAGAGATGAAACAGCAAGAATTCTGGGGAGCAAAAAGAGTGACCATCTTTTTAAGAAAACCAAACGCATTTTGTTTGTTTTCTGAACCATCCTGATAAATTCCTTATTTCCTCAATGCACTGCCTAATTGGAAGGCATATCTTTTTGATTAGTATGACCTCTTTCTGCAATCAGCCATGATATGTAGGTGATCAATTATTGGTCTCCCATCTCATTATGGGTAACTATCCTCCATGGTTTATATGGTCCTTGAGCCATTATGGAAATGAGTAAGTGACATACTTTAATGCAGATTTAACTTTTAGGTTTTATAATTAACTTCTATGAACAGATATACCAACATAGTAAGTCCTCATAATTCTAAGAGTTATCATCATGTTTATCTTATTAAATCATTTATAGTAAAAGTTCTCAAACTTGAGTGTGAATTGGAATTCCTTGGAGAGCTTGATAAAACACAGATTGTCTGGCTAACTCCCATGGCTTCTACTTCAGTAGGTCTGAGGTCTGCCAGAGAATTTGCAATTCAAACAAGTTTTCAGATGAGGTGGATATGTTGAGTTGGGAACCCTTTTGTGAGAACCACTACCTAAAAGGAAAGAAGAAAGGTCTATGTATCTATGTATCTATTTATCCCTTCTATAGCTAAGAATGCATTTTCTTTTCTTTTCTTTTTGTTAAAACTTTATTTATTTACTTGTCAGAGAGAGATATATAGAGAGAAAAAGGACAAGCAGGGGGAGTGGAAGTCAGAGGAAGAAACAGACTCCCTAGTGAGCAAGGAGCCTGGTGTCAGACTTGATCCTCAGACCCTGGGATCATGACCTGAGCTGAAGGCAGATGCTTAACCAACTGAGCCACCTGGATGTCCCGCTAAGAATGCATTTTACAATTTCTCTGGAATTTCAGTATCTGAACCCATTTAAAAGTAGATAGACTAAGAGTTTGAGTCTTCTTTATATTACATTATTAAGTGGCATCTGGGTCTCGATTATTAATATCTCAAAGTACATTTTTCCTATTTATCACATAATTTTACACCTTTTTTTTTTTATTACTTGGCTCTTACAACTACCTGATTGATAGGGCATGACTAGTTTATTACTACTATCCCTATTTTATAAATGAGATAGCCAAAGCCCAGGACAGTTAAGTGATTTGTCCAGAAATTTTAAAAGTTGGGACCTAATTTCCTCAGTCTGCTCTAGCAGGCTCTTTTTGCTGACAAATCATAGATGCAAAGAAATTTCAATTTACTCATTTATAAAATGAAGGGTGGACCAGACAGTTGATATTCCTTTCTGTTTCAACCTATTCTTTTATCTAATTGTTCATTGAATAAGTATGCATTAAGAATTTACTATGCACCAGGCTCTGTTTTAAGACCTGAAGAGAAATGGATGAATGAGATACCTGATATGACATGTCATGAAGTTTATATTCTAGGTGCAAGACAGAGGAGTAAAGTCACAAACCAGCTCCCTTGAAATAGTGAGGATATTTAATAAGAAAACAAAATCGGGTTAGATGATAGAAAAAGACTGGCTAAAATGCTACTGAAGCTCAGACTCATAGAGGTCCTCCCTGAAGTGATATGTTAATGGTCCCTTTAATGACAGAAGGGATCCAGCCTTAAAGAGATGGGGGAAGCATATTCCAGGCAGGGCTGTCTTAAGTGCAAAGATCCTGCAGTATAAGCAGCTTGGCCTCTGTGAGAAACAGGAAGATGGTCAGGATTCTGGAGTCCCGGGAGCAGGCAACTGGTAAGACACAAAGTCTGGGATGGTAGGCAGAGCGAGATCAGTGAGAGTCTTAAAGGCCATGACAAGAACTTAGAAGTCTTTAAGCAGAGAAAGACATGACCTGATTCAGGCTAAGATGATTCACTAGTTCCATGGGTATTGAAGAAGTGCATAAAAGTGAGCACACACACACATAAAAACCAATTTCAAAACTTTTGACCTTTAAACAAATGATTCCTCCTATTTATTTAGCATATGAATGAGAACATACAAATTAATACACAAGCCAAAACTGTGCCTTCACCATTGATACTTTAAGGATATTACTAAGTATTATAAACATGGGCAACTCAAGTAATAATTAGGGGGAAAATCATATGGAAATTGCTAACAAACTCATTAGAGTGTGCTTAATTATTGCAGTGAAGGGTTAGCAAGAGGATTGGAGCTTACCGAATAAATCTGTTTGCACATGGATTGATATGCTTGTATCATAATTACTCACAGCTGTTGGACTTCTGAAGTTTATTAGGAACTTAATTCCAAAACTTTCATGCTGAAAAGATTTTTTAAGAGGGAAGTGTTAGCCCAGTGCCAGTAATGTGAGCACAGAAAATTTTTCTAGCAATTCTTTTCAGCGATTACTTATGGAGTAACTACAGATCTCCTCATTATACATAATGAAGTGGACCTGCTCATTTTTGATTTTCACACACTTTGCAGAAAGAGCAAAGCCTCGTGATTGAAACTGCTTGAGCCCTGTGATGAGAAGTTGCATGTAATATGTATTCCAATTACAAAATGATCTCAGAAAACAGGCTTGATGCCTGATGTATTCATTTGAAAGCAATTCTTGGCTAAATTGATCTTTAAATAATCTATCTATACGCTTGTTAATTTAATAGATCAACTGACATCAGGAGAAGACAGGAGTGCTTCATCCTTCACACTCTGTCTTATAGCTGACAACTAATTCTCCTTTCTTAGAGATTCATTTATTATACTTTATAAATTAGAAGAAATGTACAGAGTCCCTGAAATACAGCTGGGGCTATGCCCAATAGCTGCTTCTTACTTATCATCAATCAGAAAATTAATATTGTGCCTGGGCTGGCAATTTTGATCTCAGTCTAATTTTTGGTCTATTTAACTGATGGCTGCTGTCCTGACTTATAGGGCTACTGAGCATAAATGAAGTGATTGATTATTTGTACCAAAGTGATTTCCTTTCTTTCTAAGGCTCCTTTTCAGATCAGCTTTTGATAAGTTCTAAGATTAACTAATGAGGACAATTTAAAAGGAAAATAATAACTTGAGAACCAAGTGTTATCAGAGTCAATGAATTTTCCAGTGTGCACGCACGTATGCACACACACACGTTCTGCCTATGTAGAACAAATCGCAGTATTAAAAGATCTTTTACAATCTGGCCTTTTAACCCTTGTTGTCATGCACCTTGCATTTTAGACTCCCAAATTGCTTATTTTTCTTCAAACTTATGTCGGACTAACATACATCTATGCCTACACCCATTTCATTCATTTTTCCTAGGACGTTCTTCCTTACTTGAATTGGGATCCCAACCAACCTTCCAGAACTAAATGAACATCTCTTCCTATGAAAAAGATTGCCTCATTTTATCCCTGGCAAAATCAATATGTATATAAACTCGGTGTTTAATACTACTGTTTCTCATCAATTAAAATGCATATAGTAACAGCAACAATCACAGCGATAGCAAACACTTAAATTGTTCTAAGTTCTCTGTTCACTGTTCTAAGTTCTTTGTATAATATAATTTCACTTATTTTTTCCAATAGCCCTCTTACATAGGTGGTTTTATTCTCCTCATCCAGCACAGGAGCAACAGAGGTAATGAGAGATTAAATAATTTGATATGAATCACTCAGACATTGAGAGGGCTGAACTAGATTTTGGACATAGTCAGTGTGGCTTCAGAGTCTAGTCTCTGAACTCCTACACTGTGCCACCATGCTAAACTTGCAGGGGAGTTGAAAGTATTAGAATAGGGGTTCCTGGGTAGCTCAGTGGGTTAAAGCCTCTGCCTTTGGCTCAGGTCATGATCTCAGGGTCCTGGGATCAAGCCCCGCGTCAGGTTCTCTGCTGAGCGGGAGCCTGCTTCCCTCTCTCTCTGCCTACTTGTGATCTCTCTCTCTCTGTCAAATAAATAAATAAAATCTTAAAAAAAAAAAAAAAGAAAGTATTAGAATAAATCTAAAGTACCTGGTAGACTATCTCAAACATAATTCAAGAAGTGATGATTTTCTTACTATTATGTGCAATAAAAATATTATAAAAAAATTTACGTGTAATAATAAATCTGATATAATACATTTATCTTTCTTTCTTATGTCAAACCTCAGTCTTTTATTTTAGGTTGCTGCTTTATTATCCAGCAATCACAACTTTTATGCATGAATTTGCAACTCACATACATGGCTGTGGTGCAGAAAAAGCATGTAATAAACATTAAGTAAATGAATGAGTGAATGAAATGAATGAACAAACCTAATCCAAGAAGCCTGTGGATGGGCTTTTCACTTTTCTCCATGTTTCCCTGAGGCACAGTGCTAAATCCCTCAAAAATCAGACAAATATTAAGCCACTGAAGCATGGATTAAATCAACTTTTTCCTTCCATTTCAATGAGTTATTATTTAAAATAAAACCCACAAAGCAATATTTTTAAAAGTCTACATCCCGAAGTAAAACATGGAAATTATCTGATTAATGCAGATAGCCACTCACCAATTTATATTCTTCAACTCAAGAGAATCATTTAGCTAATTGTATAGGTGATTATTATGCTTTTCACAGAAGTGTGTATCATGCATTTAGAATTTTTAAATTGCAGCTCCAAGAGAATCCTCTTAAATCTAATTATTGTATACTTAGAATTTTCCATAATCAGCTAACAGATTTATTTTTTTAAAGAAAAAGAAAGCTTTTAAATATGTGGAAATCCTCCTGTGAGAAGGTGAATTAAACGTTTTAAAAAATAATTAAGTAGGCTTTTTTTTAGTAGGTTGAAACAGACATTAAAATAACTGGTCAATTTAAAAAAAAAACCTCTTTCTCATATATTTCTTCCCAAGTATTTAAAGTTGCTAATGTGATTTTTTAAAAACCTGTATCAATAATTCAATAATAGTCAGAATTCTTATACTTAGGGGAATTCTCTGATGTTTCAGAAAATATTTTGATATAAACTGCTGATAAAACTATTGAGTTTGAGGCTAAAATTCTTTGAACTACCTATGTGATTGGTGATTGGATCAACTTCAAAAGTGCTGCTTCCTTGAATTTGGTCTACTGAGAATACAGATAAGCACTCAGAAACCATGCTTAGAAAACAATAAAAGGAAGAAAGGAAAGAAGGAAGGCAGTCAGGCAAGAAGGAAGAAACAAAGGAATAAAGAAAAGGGAGAGGGAGGGAGGAAGGGAGGAAGACACTCACTCTGTTGGCCTGTTTCTCTCAATGTCCTTGGATAGAAGCAATAGAAGAGCTAGCTTTCAAAACTCTGTCATTGAATTCCCCTTTTACTCATGTTTTCATATCATTTTTTTTAAAAAAGGCACAAACCCACACTACTTCCATACTTATTTATAAACTGTATACTTTTGCATTACATCTGCTATATTACATGTTATTAAATGTCCAGAACATATACAAGGGTGTGATAAACAAAATATGTGAGAAGATGCTCAATAGCTCTTTTGTGCCATATTTGAGAAACATTGCTCTAGACGACAGCAATGTCAGTAATTTAAAATATGGAAATTCCCAGTTGGGACTTCAACATGTCAGTAACCTGTAACATTCTTATTTGCCAAAAACCTAACCCTGTACTCATCAACTAAAATTAATGCTTAAATCTCTTAATTTCATTTAAAAAAAAAAATCTCTTTTTGCTGCTCCTCTCTTTGCAGCCAAAAAAAATTTTTTTTTCAAGGACAAATGAATGCCTTGGGGAGGCTTTTGAGGTACTGAAGTTTTGTTTAATAGTTCCTCCCCTGCTAGGTTGGGGAACTTAGGGGATTCAGGTGGGATTCCTGAAAGTTAAGTACATGGTAGAAGAACTTTATTTACGGAGCCATCAATTTTCTTTATGAAGCAGGAATTACAGAGAGAACATTGGATTATGAATCAAAACATGTGGGTGCTAGCACCATAGGTGATTCTGTGACTAAGTAATTGGATGACCTTGATGAAGTGGGTCAACTTTTCTGCATCTCCCTGAAAAAAAATAAAATCAACCAAACTCCTCAGACATTTATGGCCCCTCTTCTCTATGCTTGGTATAAAAAGAAAGCATCACATGAAAAATTAACCTTGAGGGGCGCCTGGGTGGCTCATTGGGTTAAATCCTCTGCTTTCAGCTTGGGTCATGGTCTCAGGGTCCTGGGATCGAGTCCTGCATCTGGCTCTCTGTTCAGCAGGGAGCCTGCTTCCCCCTCCCCCCCCGCCTGCCTCTCTGCCTACTTGTGATCTCTCTCTCTCTGTCAAATAAATAAATAAATAAAATCTTTAAAAAAAAGAAAAGAAAAATTAACCTTTATAATTCTGAGCATCTCTTAAGACCCCCAAAATAATTTCTAACTTTCTAGACATTTTCTCTAACTTTGTGGGATTTTAACATTTAAGTCATTTGCGAAGTGTATGCCAAATATCAGCAGAATGCCTTGCTTGTAACAGCAGTCTGGATATGCTTCCTTGGGCTATATGGGAATGCAATCATTGGCCAAATATTCATTATAAACTGTAAGTGTCTTACAAACAGAAACAAATGCCAAGGTTTTCGAATTCCATGTTTTCAAATTTCTTGGATCATCAGAATCACTTGTTGAGCTTTTCCGAATCCCATGTCCCAACCTTGGCATTTATGATTCTGTACATCTGAGCCACAAATTTGTTCCAAAGCCCAAATTTTCTAGCAGCCGACTCAAAGAGGAAGCCCAAGCAGTTACAACACCCATGGTGTTCATAATATAGAAACAAACCAGTTGCTCAGGAAAAGCCCAACCATTCCTTATAACAGGAGGAAATTTCTCTCTTGGGATTGAATCAATGAACCAAAGCAGAATTGCTGTTGGTAATAAAAAATACTACCTTTCACACTGGGACTACAAAATGATTTATTATGTTCTTTGAGATATATTTCCAGGAATGGATTTCCATTGATTAATCAAACCTCTCTTTTGAAGAATTGTACCTATAGGAAGGTAGAGTACCTGAACCATGTAAGGTTATTAATATTTGTGGAGAGATGGAGAAAAAAAGAAAATAAGGAAGAAAAGGAGGGAGAGAGAAAGGACAAAAACAGGAGTACAGCTCATCTATAAGACTGAATTTCCAGAGCCAAACTAAACCACATAATGGTTAGGTTGATTGACACCATTAATTCAGTTCCGCTTTAGAAAGATCCCTGAAGCTAACACTTGGAGAGCTTCAAATGTAACTCTACCTGTTATTATGAAGTAAATTTGCTTGGATTAAATCCAGCACTTGCCATGTGTTTTCAAGAATATTTTGACTGATTTGCCCTAATTTTCCCTGAATGCCTTCTAAGAACTTTGCTCTCTAAATCCCCCTCATTTTTAAAGGGCCAATTCACATCTTGTCTCCCCCCACCCCAAGCAACCCCTGGAATGTGTGCCAACAGTTCTAGCCCTAAACATTTCTTCTTATCAAAACTTTTTGAAATTGTGTGTTGACAAGTAAATATATCTTGTCAACCTAAGAGGAGGATAAGCTCTGTGAGCAGAGGCCACACCTGATAAGTCTATATAACTCCAAGTTACTTAGAGAACCTACTCAGGTTCTGCATTATCACCTTTTCTATAGCTGTATTTACTAAATTCTGCTGGATTCCCAATACTGAGTTCTAGCTTAAACTTCTTACTTGAGCCACTGTCTTGCAGACATCTTCACATATGTATAACACTAATACCTCGAACTCAAAATACCCAAAATTAAGCTTCCATTTTCTTCTAGGCTTGCTCTTTCAGTGATATTCTTTATTACAAAACCCAGAAGCCTTGCAAGTATACTCAATTTCTCCCTCTAGTAACTCCCTACTTGCAATGTATAAACTCTGTCAATTCTACCTCAGAAAATGATACAGGATAATGGCAGAAAAATCACACTTCAATGCAATAAAATGCTTGTCAAGCCATATCATCTTCCGTTTGTTTTTTGTCAGTGTGATCAAGAGTGAGGCATTTCCCTTCATGAAGTATTTTTTAAAAATATATTGAATAGGGGCGCCTGGGTGGCTCAGTCGTTAAGCCTCTGCCTTCGGCTCAGGTCATGATTCCAGGGTCCTGGGATCAAGCCCCACATCGGGCTCCCTGCTCGGCGGGAAGCCTACTTTTCCCATTACCATTCCCTCTCCTTGTGTTCCCTCCCTCACTGTCTCTCTCTGTCAAATAAATAAAAAAAAATCTTTAAAAAAATTAAAAATATATTGAATAAAAACAGCTAGATTTGTATAGTGCTTTGTGCTGGGTACTATGCTGGATACTTTACCTTACACACACACACACACACACACACACACACACATGCACACTCATATGTGTGCATGTGTGCGTGCATATGCATGCATGTGTGAGTGTGTGTGGTGCATGTGTGTGTACCAGTCACCTATACTGGGTCCAAAGTACAGGGACTGTTTTTGCAAGTATAGGTTGAAAAGCTTAATCACTTCAGGACTCATAATTGATTTATTCCTCTGAACTAGGTAGATTTAAATATGGCTCCAGTTGGTGGCCTCCTTACAAATATGTATTAAAAGCTGATTCAACACGTAGTGCTGAGTAGATTTATTGATTTTCTACTCTAGTGTCACTTTGGCATTTTGTTACATATACATGTATTCACATATTTTCTAACAGGCCAGTTTATTTACAGAACAATTTTCTCTAAGAGCATTCTCTCTCTTGTAGACTTACCTGATGTAATTGGATCCAGGATGCGCTGCCTCACAGATAGGACTAGTATTGCACGTAGGGCAAAGACCTTCCACTTTACTTTCCTCAACAGGGAGCTTCTTAGAACTCTTTCAATGAGGCCCCATTGAGAGCTGAGCGGATGTGTAAGGCAACATCCATAAGAACTGTTTAAAACTACCACTTCACCACTAAAAAGTGAGATGGCAGAATTATATCCATTTGTATTCATTTCTCTGGCAGTGAACATACTGCCAGGATCAACGAATATTTGCTACACATGTCCTATAAATCAGGCATCATGGTAGGTGCTGAAGGCCCAACTTGAGCAAAACTGACATATTTCTCGACCTTACAGTGCCCATAACCAAGACAGATGGACAGATAAATAATCAGATGGGTAAATAATTATGATCTTCATTTTGCTTATGAAAGGGAAGTCCACAATGTCTATGAGAGTGTATGAAAGGCATCCCATCCTAGTCTGAGGTGGTGGGGAATGGAGGGGACTTTTCTGAGGAAGCTGAGTTTGAGACAAAATCTAAAGGAGGAATAGAAGTTAGCAGGCAAAGGATAAGATGGTGAGATGTAGGAGAGTATTTTTAGAAAGGTGAGATGAGACTAAACTGGAAAGAAGCAATGCCAATCAAAAGAGAAGGTCCCTGGGCAGGGGCTCAGAGACTAAGATGAATCTTCTGAAGAATGAAGAGCCGAGCCTTTTCATACTATGTTAAGCAATTTGGTCCCCACGTAATGACTATGGGAAGTCCCTGCTGAGTTATCTAAGAAGGCACAATACAGGTACAATGATCCAGTTTCTACTTTAGAATGATTGTTCTGGTTGTAAGATAGAGCAGTGATTGGCAGGTCTGTGTGGCCCCTGGGGAGGACAGCTGGTACACCAACAAGCATCCAGATGAGAGCTGATGGCCCCCTGGATGGGTTAACAGCTGTGCATAGGGAGAGTAGAGGAGATGGATATTCAGAAGATAGATTCATCCAAAATTGATGGTGGAGAAAATATAAGAATGATGGGGGAAGAAAACAAAAGACATGCCTGGAAACCACTTCACCCTTTGCAGAATGAAAAATAAAAAAGTTCTTTTCATCTTTATTTTCAACTTTACTATTAGTTATTTATTCCTTTGTTCTCAATACTGGCTTCCTCTTTTTAAAAATATCAATACTTATGTGAATTGTAACCTAATTAGAATCCACTTCTTTTGAATGAATATATGTTTCATGAATGCAGCAATCAGGTAGGACAGGGAGGCATGGTGGAAATACGTGGGCTAGGTAGTCAAATAGACTTAGCTTCCATTTCTAGGTCTTAATTACTAACTGTGGGCAGTCATTTTACCTCTCTGCATTGCATTTGTTCCATCTGTAAAATGGGCTTTAAATATAAACTTTGCAAGTGTGTGAGGATAAAATAAATGGTGTAAAGTGGTCAGAATAGTAGTAAGTATGTGGTAAATGCTCAATAAAATTATTTCATTTCTAATTTCAGAGACTCCTCACTGAAGGGGCAGTAATAAATTCTATCAAATTCCATGTTAAGACCTAGAAGACCATATATAATCTGGCTTCTCCTGTATCATCTTCTACCATCTGCTCTTCACTCTTCATACCTCAACCATGCACAGCTTCTTTCTATTCCTAGACAAATGCACATGAGTCCTATTTTAGGGTCATGCTGTAGCTATTTCCTCTGCCTGAAACACTCCAGATTTTTCCATAGCTGACATGTCCTCATTGTTTAAGCCTCAGCTCAATGAGACCCTCCCTGACCACACTCTAGGCAGTTGCTTCCTTTCTTGTCATCCTCCAATCTACCGTTTCATTGTATTTTCCTCCTAGCCCAGATGATTAGCTTGATTTCCTTTCAAGCTTACTGGTTGTCTTTTCCAACTGTAATGCAAGCAACAAAAGGGTAGGATCTCATCTATCTTACATCCTGAGCAACGGCAATAGTATATGTATGGCATTCAGTAGGCACTCAATGAATAACTGATGAATGAGTAATGAATTAATAACAAGCACAAGTACTATGAAAGAGGAGTAATCCCCATCAGTGATCCAAAACCCTGTTATGGTTATACAAGGACTGGAGCACTTTCCTAGATGTACACACACACACACACACACACACACACACACACACACACATATATCTTCTTCATCATTTTGCCTCAGAAGATGATTTTCCACTCTGGGGGCTTCCCACTAGAGAAAATATATACCTCTGTGTATTTCTACCTTGCCAATTTCCCCTCTCAGCAGTGACACTCTTAGAACTGCATTCCTAGAATACTATTCCAGGTTGCCTTGAAATAAACTAGAAAAGGTGATTCCGTCTTAATAAATGTTTAGGGAAGTATTTTGTTTGTTTATAAATGTTTAGGAAGTATTAGGAAGAGGCTTAATTTGAGATATCTTCAAGACCAATTGTTGCTGAAATCACAAATTGCCTGAATCCTCTAGGTCACCCAAAGGAGTAGAACTGGATTTCCCACACATTGTCCCATTTCTCCTTCTTCTTGTCCTCCTCCTCCTCCTCCTCTTTCTCCTTTTAAATTTTTACACAGAGACTGAATCACAACAAGATACAACAAGCAGTGCATTTCTGGGTGATTATAACACACCCTGGGTGGTGTCATAGGCACAAGAAGTATGATAATTTCTCCAAATCCCAGAGAGTCTTATTGCCTTAATATAGTTGACTCTCTATATAACAATGAGAAAACCTGATGTGTGTATTTACTGGACACTGCAAAGGTGACTATGGAATGTTATTATCACCCCATCAGTAAGCCTTGAAGGTGTTCTGAATCTGAAAAACACCACCAGTGTGAAATCAATTCATGTACCTGCTCAGTCCTGGATTTTCTATGACATATTTCAACTATTTTGGTTCAGAAAGACTGTTGTATACCAGTCAGTTGAAAAATTTGTACCAAACAAAGCATATGCATAGGATTAAAGTGTACTTATAGAGCCTTAATTGCATGGTTATAATATGGGTTATTTTACTTAACTTCACAAGAACCCTAGGAGGTAAGGACTATTCATGTTCTCATTTTACAGATAAAGAGACTGAGGCTTACAGAGGTCAGGAAATTCACTCAAGGGCATACATCTAGAAAGTGGTACACCAGAATTTAAATCTAGGTCTGTCTTTCTTGATCAATCTCTCTTGTTTTCTCTTTCATTCTTCAAAAGTGAAAATTTTAACACTAAACTATTTAGCCTGGTTCAACATCTTCTACCCTTTTATGCTAAAGAACCTTGAATGCCTAAGTACAACTTTTCTAATATAGAAAATGGTGATAATATTAGGATTTACTTTATAGATTGTTTTCAGAGTTAATATAGCAGAGTATTTGACTTGTAATAAGTGATTAATAAATTATGGTAATTATCCATATCAGTACTCTATGCAAAGCTCTATGCCTCATTCATCTGTGAAGATCCAATGGCACAAGCTTCTTTTAGATGGCTGTCAATATATCTGGAACACACACAAGCAATGTATAGGGAAAACAACAGTGAGAAATACAAGGGTATAAGGGTAAATGGTCAACTGCAGAATATTAGCAACAATAACACCATGCTAAAGGCTTTCTCTGTCCTTATTTAACTCCCATCATGTTCCTGAAAGGAAGGTATTATCACCTTCTATTTACAAATGAAACTCAAGCCAGAAAGGTTATTTGTTTTAAAGTCACACAATTAGAAAGCAGTAGAGGCAAAATTTAAGCTAAGGCCAGCTCACTCTACAACCTACATTCTTTATACCACCTCTTGCTATCTGCTTCCCACAGTCACAGAAACTCAGAGAGGGAGGGGATCAGCTTGCATGAGGAGGAAAAGAACATTTTAGAAAGGAAGAGGTATTGACTGGGAGCTAGAGCATATTTTCAGGAGGTGAAACACCATTGTAGTAGGAGAAATGTCAGATCATGAGCAAAGAAGAAAACTCATATAAGGCATAATACTATGAGAGAAGATAATGAAATCCAACATTGAAAATGTAAGGAAAGAGAAAGAGACCAGGAAGAAACCTAAATGTTAAATTACAGCTTCTGGGGCACTTCTACAAGTATTGGAAACAACTGAGATTTTTGATTAGGGCAGTGATACGAGGACAACAATGTGTCTGGAAACAATCTATATGACAGGAACATACAATCTAAAGAAGAAGTCACTTTGGAACTTTCTAAAGTAAACACACACACACACACACACACACACACACACACACACACAAAGGAATAAAGACCTGAATACAGTGGGAGACGTAAGAACTGAAAGATAAACACAGATGAGCTACTACTAAGAATCAGGTTCCCGGTTGGCTAGATGCAGCCTTAGGAGGGCTAGGGCTGTATGTTAAACTTCTTCTAATGCCTGGGCAGAGAAACTTGATATATAACAGTGCTTTTTACCCGCAAAGATCTCTTGAAATGTAAGACATTCTTGTGGTCATCTTTATTTTGTGTAACACCTACAGACACTTTATTTTTAGCAGCTTATTCAAAATAATATGGATCTTTCTAGACATAACTAGCATAATTTAAGGTGATGGGGTGGAGTTGGAGCAAAGAGGGGTGTCCTGTCCTGAAGAATCAAAGCCTTATAAAGATTTACTGGGCCATATCAAATATATATCCTGAGGATATTGAGGTTGTTGGAATTATTGTCTTTTTCCACAGCGTAATACCAACAGGTGAATGCCAACAATTGGTCTCTACATTGATAATGGGAACCCACAATCTCCTTTTCAAAGGAAACTCATATACTGAATAATCAAAGTCCAGATGAAATCCAGTTAATAGCTGAAATTGCTGTTTTCTTTAGGGTGTTGCCTTATCTCTTTTTAACAAGCCTTACTTAACTAGGGTAATTGCACTGAATTCAATCCATTATCTATGGATTAATTCATTCGGGTGGTTTAAACTTTGGGGAAATGGATGGGTTTTAACAGTCCTCCTCTCAATTCCACAAATTGACACTGTAAAACAAGCCTGTGCCATTTTTATGGAGGCTCCAATTCATGAAATAAAAATCAATGAAGACATTTCCTTTCCAGGCCCTCATGTCATTGTTATGCTCCCTTGGTTGCATGGAAAGCCTTTGGGTAAAAGGAGGACAACTCTAATCAGAAAGAGAGTCATTGTCTTCAGAAAGCGTGAACAATGCATTTCTGGGCCAGTGCCCTTACCACTGTGACGGCCCCTTGTGTTATTGCCTTCGGGAACAAAGCTACAGAACCAGATAGTCATTGTTAGTCAGGGGGCTGGTATGGGGAAAGTACCTAGAAACCAAGACTGAGCTTTCTGTTAATGCAAAAGAAGGTTGATTATCATGAGCACATCAACGATTTCCCTTTATCTTGACGTCATCCTTTCCAAGTGATTTTAGTTGGTGAATAGACTTGGTTAAGTATGGCAGTGGTCCTCAAATACTGTCTTACTGGCTATATCAGAGTCACCTTTAAAAAACCATAAGTCTCAGGGCTCTATTCCCTAGAACTTTTGATTTAGTAGATCTGGGCTCATGGCCAGGAATCCTTATTTTTAAAAAGCTTCAGGTGAGTCATATATGCAAAATCTATGTTTATAAACCACTGACCTAGTCATGTTCTTGTTTTCTATTAAAAAAAAAAACTGCCACTTAGCCAAATGAGGAGGGAAGACTGGAATTGTTTTATATATGACATCAATAAGTGGTTTTAATTTTATTAAACATATCAACCAATCTGAGAAGCCATGCCAGAAATATACAGCATGAAGAACCACATAATATTGTCCAACCTGAGGCATTCTGTGTATCTGTAATAACCTTGTCCCTACACTGGACTTCTGATCACATTCTGAGACCAATAAAGAAAAAATACCGACAATCTATGAATTTGTGATATAAATTATAAAAGTTAAAATTACAGGAATATGATGTGGTAGTTTTAAATTATGTTCACAAGCTCGTTGATGCTTCTTTCTTCCAAAGGCAGAGTCTAATCCCTCTCCCCTGGAATGTGGGTTAGACATAGTGACTCCATTCTAATGAATAGAATGTGGCAGAAATAACAGAGTCCCAAGGATGGGTCATTAAAAAAGATTTCTCCTTTTTCTCTTTTGAATCTCCTAATTTGAGGGAAGTTAGCTGCCATGTCATGAAAATATTCGAGCAACCTGTGGCGGAAACTCAGCAGGGAAGAACTTGGGTCTCCTGCCAACCTTGTAAATAAACTACCTAGCAAACAGATCCTCTAGCTCCAGTAAACCCTACAGATGCTGCAATTGGGGCACACATCCTGAGTGTAACCCCAATGAGAGGTCTTGAGCAGGGACTACCAAATTAATCCACTCCCAAATTTCTGACCCACACAACTATGAGCATTATTAAATACGTATTATTGTTTTATGCCATTAAATTTTGGGATAATTTGTTACACAGCAACAGATAACTGATACACTTATGAGGACTTTCCTTGTGTAACTTACATTTGTTTTTACCTCTACCTTTATGTATTCCTTATCTGAGGTACACAGACACACACAAAAAATATCACTCACACCAGCAAATACTTCATAATTCATAAGCGTTATTGTAAGTATAGTCTCTAAAAAAAGAAATACATGAGTAATAGTTCAATAATAAAATTTTGGATGCCTTCAGTGAGGTGGTGTATGATAATAAAACAGTTAAGGTAAATACAAACTAAAAGATAAATCTGAACACTGGGGGAGATTTTAATCAGGAAAGGGTTCTTGTAATTTACAAAGCCACATCTTGCTTTGCAAATATTTTACAGAGAATAAATAAGGAAGAACAGAGGCTAGGATTAGACCACAGGGGAGGAAGATGAGTACCCAAAGTGTGAACCTGAAAGGTAAAACTATAAAAATGTAACGGGAGCATTCTCTGTTTTTGGTAAACCAGGCATGATTCAAGGCAGTGATTTCCTAAATGAGGCTGCAAGGAATGGAACACTGACAATCAGCAAATAGTTAAGAAGGGAACGACAGTCCCTTAGTGAAATAGGGTGAGTGTAAATGCAAGAAGCAACCTTGTTTATAGCTCTCCACATTATGTTATGTATCTGTAGATAAACACTTCAGCTAAGTGTTCGGTAACAAGATTAGAGAAATTCATATTTTGTCATTCCCCACAAATTTTCTTGTAATGAAGTCCTAAGTTAAAAAATTCCATCAGCTGTTGTTAAAGAAAGGTTCTTGCATCTCAAAGTCTTAATGGATAGAGTCAAATATCTAAGACCCAGGATAGTCTTTAACCGGATGAGTTAGGATTTTGTCTTTGGAGAATTTAAGAAGTAATATCCAAGTTTTATGATAAATATTGGCAAATAAAACATGAAACAACCTAACTTTTTTTTTTAAGATTTTTATTTATTTATTTGACAGAATCACAAGTAGGCAGAGAGGCAGGCAGAGGGAGAGGGGGAAGCAGTCTCCCCGCTGAGCGGAGAGCCCGATGCGGGGCTCGATCCCAGGACCCTGAGATCATGACCTGAGCTGAAGGCAGAGGCTTTAACCCACTGAGCCACCCAGGCACCCCAAGCGACCTAACTTTTAAATAACTATTGAAATCTCCCAAGGGAGATAGACTTAATTTGGTTATAATTGGGGAAGGAAAGAAAGAAACAAAACCAAACAACTAGCTGCTCTCCTAGCATCCCCACTCAAGAGCAACACACACACACACACACACACACACACACACACACACACACACACCCCACATACAACCGAAGCATGTATAACTGACATACAAGTCCCGTACCCAACTCATAGACACAGAGACAACCAACCCACACACCACTGACACATATTAATGCAATCAACACACATACACACAAACACTCTCCCCAATACCTAGCAGCTGCTCAAACAGAAAAAAAGATGGAGGTGGTGGAAAAGATCAAGACCAGAGTTGGTCTTGCCAGGATTCCTTCAGAGGCCGAAGTGTGAGGCAGCCAGTTGTGAGGCAACTGTGAATGGTGGGGAGTACGCTCATCGAAAGGCATTCACATTCAATTAAAACAAAAATCGCTGTGCTGGCCAAATAAAATCCTATTGGCCACATGCAGCCTGCAGAGTGCCAGACTGCAAAAATGTCAGGTTTGGTGGTAAACACAGGGTTAAGGAGGAAATTAAAATTTCCTGGCTAAATGGACTGGAGGTGCTGAAAGTGAATGTGAAGGAAGGTAACAAGAAAGTTCTCTCTCTCTTTTTTTTTTTTAAATGATAAAGAGAAACCAGATGAGCTGGGAAAAGGGGACTCAACCATTTCTGGTAATTTTCTGAAGAAATCATGTCATTGAATAAAACAGGGCAACAAAAATAATAATAGGTAGAACTTGGTACTAGAAGGTGAAAGAAATCCAGTCTCCTCTGTTTTCAGGGGAGGACAAGAGGACTTGACTAAATGATCTACATTCAAAGCAGTTGGCTTTGAAACAAGAAATAACAGCCCTATTTCTTGGGTGAGGAGACCCGTAGCAAATTTCATCCTTCTCCCATCTTATACAGTGCCTTACAGCATCATTTTATTTTATTTGTTGGACAAGATTTTAAGAGAATTTTGTTTAAAGACAACCTGCCTATTTCGTTTGGTTGTTTGTTTTCCTTTCCACAAGTACAAACAATGGTATATTTTTGTTAGGAAACAACAGCAAGAGCAATGGATTGATGACACGCGCAGCTTTGACAAGACTGTGAAAGAGTGGAATGTCATAAAAGAGCAAACAAAACAAAACCCCTAAAGATGAAATGAAGGAATTTCCATCCTTCCAACCTCCTCTTTCGCTGTTTGGAATGGAATACACATATAGTAAAAATGGCTCTGAAATCGTGTCCCTCCTCCTGGCTGAGGGTCTGTCATTTTCATCCTTGGAAACACTACTTTAAGAGATTGCCATGTCTTCAGTATTTGAAGGATTTTCAAAAACACAATGTACTTGGAGCAGGAACAATTCCCTCTCACTTGTACCGTGTGCTATGGCTTAATCTTAATGCTGAATCTTTCTCACAGCTGAATAGGGGAAAGTAAGGAAACTAAATCTTCACCAAAGTTCATTCTAAGTCGTGACCCACTGCTTTATTATTATCAAATTTTTTATTTTAAACATTAGTTCACTGAGGCAATACATGTTTATCTATCTGTTTGAGAGAAAGAGAGAGCGAGAGAGCACGTTTGCAAGCCGGCAGGGTGGGAAGTCACAGAGGGAGAGGGAGAGAGGAAATCTTAAGCAGGATCCACGCTCACCGCAGAGAATGTTGAGGGGCTCAGTCTCACAACCTTGAGAT
>CM053607.1:47844630-47940355 GCA_028646535.1 Procyon lotor | reverse complement strand
TGCATGATCTGGCCTGGACAACATCTTTGATTTCATCTTTCACTGCACTGACAAGGGATGACCTTGTCATTAATTGCAGTTCAAGGAACACACCTTATTGCACGCCTCTGAGTCTTTGATCCAACTGCTTCCTTCTGCCTAGAATATCATCTTTCTATTCGCTTCCCCATACCTTTCAAGATTCAGCTCTATGAAATCTTTCTAAATCTGTCCAAGTAGAATTAATCATTCCTTCTCCTTTTGCATCATCTAAAGACTTTAGTCATGGTGTCTTCAGCACCCTATACCACTTCAGAGTGTACATCTTTTTCCCCTTATGTCTATAAACTACTAGAGGCTTCATTGTAAGTTTACTTACAGCCCCGCTTTTTTGCCAAAAGACCTGGGTCATTGCAAGCACCCAGCAAAAACTGTTTTAACACACCAATGTGTCTTCTTCCCATCCTGATGCCCTAGGTGTCAGGAACACACTCTATAGGACTCCCCCTTCTCAGGCAAGGAAAATAGTAGGAAAATTTTGAGTGAGAAGCCTTTATAGAAACACAAATCCAACCTAAGAATTTACTCACAGACAAGGAGACCTACTGGATATTTAAATCACAAGAAAGCTACCTCAAATGATTAACAGAGACTAAATTACTTAAAACAAAGCCTCTGGTCAAAACAACACTGATTTTCAATATCAATGTGAAATACAAAGGAGGAAATTGAAAAAAAGGCCCACTATCCCATTCTGTCAATGAAATGGTATCTCACTAACTCTGAGTTTCAGGGCTAAAAGTTAAGGCTTAAGCTATTTTACCTGCTGTAGGTTAAATGTAGAGTGTGTACTCATTTCTTACCTCTGCCTTTTAACATTTTTGACAAATATTGCCTGAGCACCTACTGTGTGCCAGATATTATTTTAGTTGAAAATGAGACTAAGAGGTCCTGTTCTCACTCAGTTTCATGTTTGTTTGAAAGCTAAGGTTTGTTTGCCTTCTCTTCTTTCTTTTCTTTTTTTCTCTCCTTCCTCCCTCCCTCCCTTCTTTCCTTTCTTCCATCCTTCCCTCCTAAGACATGATGAGGGGAGGAGTGGGAAAAGGAGAGAGAGAATCCTAAGCAGGCTAACTAACGTGAGGCTCAATCTCACAACCTTGAGATCATTGCCTGAGGTGAAATCAAGAGTTGGGTGCTTAACCCACTGAACCATCCAGGCACTCCTTATGTTTGTCTCTTCTTTTCCTTTTACTGTAACCTACCATTCTTAGTCTTTTCAAATTCAGTGCTTTTTTTTTTTATCTTTTTTTTTTTTAGATTTTATTTATTTGACAGAGAAAGAGAGAGAGAGATATCACAAGTAGGCAGAGAGGCAAGCAGAGAGAGAGGGGGAAACAGGTTTCCTGCTGAGCAGAGAGCCCGATGCGGGGCTCAATCCCAGGACCCTGAGATCATGACCTGAGCCGAAGGCAGAGGCTTTAACACACTGAGCCACCCAGGCACCCCTCAAATTCAGTGCTTTAAGAAACTAGGGTAGTCTTCTTTTATTTCACTCTAATCAGGATTCAGAGTTATGAAAATGGGAGAGTTCATACTGTGCTCCTGAAACACATCAAAACACACGGGCATAAAACACACACACACACACACACACACACACACACACACACACACACACGTCACATGAAATAACAGATCAATGAAAGGAGGTATTTTATAGAAAATACAGCACTTCTACATAGTTTCCTTTTCATTTACACTGTCATGTTTCCATTTCTTCTGCTAGCTATTACTTGCAAGTGCTTTGTCTTTAGCAAGTTTTGGAGATACAGAACATTTCTGCTTCCCCTATGTCACTGTTGATGAGCAAGACACAGCAGTACAAGTTCAGCTTCTTCATTTCTATTCATCATACTGATTCTGAGGTATTAAAGAATGGTTTTAAGGATCCTGCAACTATTTCCTAACCTAGACTTTCTTGTGTTTAATGTTTAGAAATGAACTGAGACACCTGAACACCAATATGAACCTTCTCCCCAAATCAGATGACATGAATTCAAAGAAACATCTCTGGATTAAGTTCAACAATAAAACCTGAAATAATATTATCACGTCACAGTATCTACTGAAATGTTAAGAAGCCATTTGGTCTGTCCATGGATTACTAACCCATAACATGGGAGCAGCGGCATTGCAATTGTTTGGACAGCTAGTGATACTTCAGTTTCTACAAGCTTCTCTCATACCACTCTTTCTCTTCCTCATGCTCTTCAGCCCTGTGGATCTCTCTGTGTTCTTCTACCCCTGAGAATCTGAAATATCAGAATCCTGTCTATCTCAGTATCCTTGGCCTTGATGTTCCTTGAGAAGCCTTCCCACAGCTCCTCCCAAGGCAGGCTCTGTCTGTCACCCAAGGCACAGTTCAAATGTCCCTGTTTCCATGAGGCTTTCCATGACGAACCTCTTTTGAGGGAGCCCTCCTCATGGTCAGTTACTATCATGTTCCTTTGTATTCATTTATTTTATAGCCTTCATCTCAATGAAGTTTTCTTTTGTCTGTTGTTTATGTATTTATTTTCTTTCCCCTACCAGGCCCCACCACCTGACAGAATGCAAGTTCCATTTATCAAAGTTTCCTTGTCTGTCTTGTTCTCTCTCTCTCTTTCTTTCCTTGTGTTATCAGAATCTAGGAAAACCAGTGCATAGGATGCACTGAATTCATATCGAGTGAAAGAATAAATGTATTTATATGAGTTTAAATGTATTCATGAGGAAATTTTTCCCCTCTTCAGTGGAGTTGAGTGAATAGTCTAAAATAGATTCAACAACATATATTCCTCCCCACTCCCTTACTTGACCCAAACCATGACCCAGAACACTCAATCTTCAGCAGAAATTGATAGAGAAATATTTTTTCTTTGCTCTGCCCTCATCAATAAAAAAATACAGATGGTGAGACAATATGAAGGCATGAGCCCCAAGTGGAGAGGTGACACACACAGCCTTACAGATGGCCAGCAGTGGGTTTCATATGAGGCAGTGAGTTAAAAGGTCCTGGATATCAATTGGAAAGGAGAAGGAGCAGAAAATTGTTTGGCTCATTTTTCCTTCTTTGGCGAGAAATAGAATGAGAAACAAACAAGAAGCAGCTGAGGAATGTAGAGTCCAAAAACACTCGATTATTCTTGATACCACAAAAATGCAGGGAAAAGGAATCTGGAGAGCAATAAAAATGCTAGAGGAAAGAAATCTGATGGCATCTTTAATGATCATAACTGTACGCACGGCCAAAGGATTCCCACGTTTCCTGGCAACAAAGGCTACCTTCTGTGGGTTATTTTAATTCTACGGCATCCCTTTCTGTTCCCTTTCCTTCTCTCTCCCCCTACTCGCTTTTCCCTACCTCTTCCTCTTTGTGCCCTTCTCCACCTCTGTTCCTTCCTGTCTTTCAATTCCCATCATTAAGAAATACATATCTACTAGGAAATGAGAATGAGAAACTGGTTCCAGTGGCATGATCTTAAATGTAACTCTGGATGATAATGTTTGCAGTTTTTACTACGTAGCAGCACAAACTAAAAGAGAAGATTTATGATAATAAATCATATTAATCAACTAAATTAATATACAGGCTCAGCAATTCATTGAGTAACAATAACAAATGTAAGATTGGGGCTTGGAAAATATCTTCACTAAGTATAGAATTCCAGACATAAATTAAAGATTAATTTGTGATCTACTTGCAGGCTAAGATGAGGGCATTATTTCATCATTTCTTACCAAATATGAAAAACATAGTCATCTCCTCATGGATTCTCTTGGTCTTTGAAAATGCTCCTTATAGCTCATGGAATGACTGATAAAGTGATATATACCTTGTTCTGTTTTTACACTGTACCAACTGTCATTTTCAGATGCAAAAGAAGATACAAGTAATACTATGATGCATTTTACACCAGCATTGTCCAATATGGCAACCATGTGTGGTTGCCTATATTTAAATGTAAATTAAATAAAATCACATAAAACCAAAAATTCTATTCCTTAGTCAGACCAGGTACATTGCAAGGTCTCAAGAGTTAAATGCGGCTAGAGCTTATGTACTAGAAATTGCAGATGTACAGTATTTCCATAGCTGTGGAAAGTTCTATTGAACACCCTTTCATAGCAAACATTTATTTCCTGGGGGTAAAGAACAAGTTACAAATACTATATGAATTATCTTGCTGTTTATAGCAAGATATAACTGTTTATAAAAATTAACATTTTTATGTTAATTACCTATATTGGTACAATTATTCAATAATGTCTTTCTCTCCTAATCGATTGCGAACTTCACAAGGGCTGTTTTACTTTGCTCTCACGGTAACCTCAGAGACTGGCAGAAGGCTCTGTATAATGTTGGCACCCGATAAATATTTGTTGAGTGAATGAATGATGGAATAAATATCAAATAGCAGTGGCAAATAATCACAACAAATGTATGCGCAAGGACAAAACAAGAGAAAGAGCCAGAGGTTGCCATTAAATTACATATAAATACAAATAAGTGTCTATTTTCTTCCTCATTGTTTTATCTGCCCATGAAGAACCCAGAAATCAATTCCATCCTTAACATATGGGGATCTTCTTGCCTAGATGAACAAATGAACCCTAACCATATCAGTTGAGAAAACTGTGAAATTAATTGTGTTGACATCCATTTGGGCAGAAAACAGTTAACCCAGAGTGACAGGGTTATGATAGTGACTGAAAACTCCTTGGGGGCCCTCGAGAAAGAGTTGTTTTCATCTCATTATGTCTGCCTTGATAATTATAACCAACTCATCAGCCTTGAGTTGAACACCACATATAATCACTTTCCTGCATATTTTTTGAAGGAGGAAGCATAATAAGGTAAAATCTGCAGACTAATTTATGACATTTGTGGATCTATTTTCAGGAAAAGAAAAACTACTACTCAGTGGGGGATGTTAAAATTCTCTTTTAAATGGTGTAGATTTTTCTTTTAGAACTGTGCTTAAAATTAAAGGTAAAAGAATCTCGCCCGTTAAAAAAAGAACAAGCATTAACACTTAATATTTTTTTCGATTAACAAAAAACTTCCTAAGTTGCTCCCCAAATCAATCTCCATTTTTAATTTCAAGAACATATATCACTAGAAAAAAGTAAAAATCCTGTATCTAGTGAAAAGCATAGATCAAAACACTAAATACAGAAACATGCCATTAATGAGTACATTTAAGGAAAAAATTATTAGCTTAGACTGAACATGAACATATTTGTGCAATAAGACACCCTCAGGGGCTCTTTTCTCTTCTCTTTTATTTTCTGGATTCCATGTATCCAGAACATGAAAACAAATAAGGAAGATCTTAATGTGATCCTCAGTCACATTGCTGAGATTTCATACTTAGCAAGTTATTTGTCAGCTACCCTAAGGACATTTCAGGAATCAGAAAACAGGGAACAATTTTTAAAAAATCACCAAATCTCAAAAAAAAAAAAAAATCACCAAATCTCGGTGCTAAACAGAAAACAAAACCAATCAAACAAATAATAAAAACTCCAACAAAGCCATCTGGCTATTTCTATTTCAGGTCGTAGAAGCTAAAAATGGCATTACAGAAGACTGTGAATGACATGGGAACTGCTCCCACCCAGAAGAGTTTGAAACAAGTAAAAGGGCCTGTAAGTTATGCCACAGAGGCCCCCAAACTGCCAGCAAGAAAGCAGTATTTTCCCGGATGGAATCGAACTGATCCAAAGAAAATTCTTAATTTCGAGTTGGTGATAATGTTCAGATATAATCAGATTTTAATTATGGGGAAGAGGCAGCACTTGAGAGTTATATGGTTTATTTTTAACTGTGAAACATTAGGTGTAGGTGGTTTTGTAAAAATCAATTAAAATGCCCATCAGCAAATTGGGGATCTGCATTTGTGTAAAGTTCCTGATTAAAGAGCATTGTTCTGCCCTTTCTCTTGCTTTGCCTTTGATAATTCAGTGCCCTGATAGAAGGACACACACTCACACAAAAAATTCCAAGCCCTTCCTTAGCTGCCTATCACTTTCCACTGTTAAGGCTAAACACAAAGTTATACACAAAGACAACAAGTCACTTGCCTGTCACCAGCCCTGGCTCCTCTCCTATACATCTTTTGCCCTTTAATGTTTGCTTCCACGCTCATTTATTCCAAGTGTTCATTTTATAACTCAAAAGGAACGCCTAAAAAAATTTCCACTGTCCTCTGAAGTGAAACAAAACCCTTTAATCTTTGAGGCTTTTCTAGGAGAGCGCCATTGCACAAACGAAGTTCAAAAGAACTCCTAATGTAAGAACTTTCCTGACTGGGGGAGCATGCGATTAACCTAGAGTCTGAATTAGGCTTGTCTAACTTAATTTCCAGTTTAAGAGAATCACTTTTTTCACCGTTACTTTGATAACTGCCAACATTTACATATATTACACAGCGCTTCCAACATTAAAATACTCTGACAATCATACCTTCAACTCTAAGCTGAAATGCTAACGACTCCACAAAAAAGAAGAGCTGTTTGCAGCAAGGTTGTGATTAGACGTACTTTAAGATCACAGTAGGGTTCTGAATTGTCCTAAATACCCCAGACATAACTTTCGTGATGCTTCTCATCTTCTAACATGGGGTGACCCACCTAATAAAGAGCAATAATATCCTTCCTCTCTAGACATCATTTGCTCTCCCTATTTACCCAAGCTGGCAAAATATAGAAAGACGATTCCTTCCAGCCTTTTTAATTACCAAAATTCAACTTGCTTTTAAAATACCATAGTCTCCCTTGAGATTTCAGGAGAGCTGGAGATCACCATGGCAATAAGAAAATGGTGCCAGCATCATCTTGGCACCAACTCATTACACATCTCGGGAGACTTTCGCATGGGAGAAAATTGAACTTGTGTAAAAAGCAGGCGCTCTCCCTTCAATCCTTTATTTTGGGAACCAAATGACAAATTTCATGTTACAGGAGGTAAATAAGAAAATGTTGTAACCATATGCCTTCCGCTAATATACACAATTAAAATGCAATATCAATCTGCTCTCCTAGTATGTAAAGTAAAAATGGAAAGTTAACAGACAGTAGCCCACATATGACGTCCATGTGCCTGGTTTACTTCAGTCCTTCATGCTTTACTGATCTCTTGTGAACCAATCCCTCCGGCTGCAAAAGGGGTTAATGCATCTACACTCAGGGAATGTGGGAGTAATCTCATTGCATCCTGTCATTCATAGGGTTGTTCATTCATTCTTTCAGTCAACATTTCCCATCTACATAGAAGAAGCTAGGCAATGGGGGCCAGAGGTAGAGAGCATGGAGGAAGGTGTGCACAGCAGAGTGGGAGCAGAGTATATGCATGTGTGTGATGATGAAAGAACGTGGTATGGCTGGTGGGACACATTTGCGCAGAATATTACAGAAATAGCGAAATAGAATACGATGCATAATCTTAATAATACTAGAGCGTTATTATGTTAAAGTAAATGTCACAAAACAAACACTATGATGTAATAACATCCTAATACATACATACCAGGAGTAAGATAACATTATGATTTCTAACTCTCTTCACTTTATTCTCACCTGCTCTCCCCATCTATGGTGTCAAAGGCCTGTTTCACTGTTGTGTTTAAGTGAACCATTCCTGGAACATTCCAAGGGACACTTTAAACGTGCATTTGATGCCCCAGCAAAATGTGTCCCAGTTTCATTACTTCAGCCAGAAGAAACACTTAGAACTCCAAGAGGTGGAGGCTGAAAAGCAGAGGGTTAAGCCCACGGAGTTTTCGCTTAAGAAGCTGTATGTGGGGGGGGCGGGGGGGGGCGGAAAAGAAGCTGTATGTAGAAAAGCAGGGCTCTGAGCTGGTCTCTTTGTGGGTTCTTGGGAGCTCTAACTCTAGCATTATTTTGTGTCCTCTTAAGGTAAACTGATGACTGGAGAAAACCTTGGACGCTTTCCTTAGGGAATTTAATACCTCTGAATATTTCTTTCTCGCCATTTACACAGAGAATTTATTGATGGGACAATCAAGAGGGGCTCAATGAAATCAACGGGAATTGGCATAAGAGAGTATTGGAACTAAGGGTCTGTGGGGGGTTCCCGGGAGAAGGCAGTCCAGGACAATGGGGAAAATAGGGGTTTGGAAGAATCAGAGTCAAGTTCCCTGCTTCCCAGCTATGGGGCCCCATAGAAACTACTTGGGCTTTTGGACCTCCATTTCTTCATCTAGAAAATAGGGATGATGTTTACTCTGTTTAGGTTTACTTGAAATAATGACAGTAAATAATCTGCACATAATTAGCACTAAGTCAGTGTTGCTATTCCTCTGGTGCCCTCAAGAGCTGTTGAGTCATCTAGCAGACACTTGCCCTCACACTAGAAGAGGACTGGGGGGACACGGGGCAAGGCAGTGTTAAGGAATATTTCAAATCAAAAGAGGAAGCCCAAATACAGATAGGGAGGTTTTACCTTCTGTTAACAATATCCTTAGGCAGATGTGAACATTTACACACTGAAATTACATTTAAACCAAACATTCTGACTTTCCAATATTACCAATGCTTAGTGCTTGCAATGGAGTTTTTCTTCTTTTGTGTCTTAGGGGAAGGGGGATAGATGGTAGATAAGGGGAGAGATGGTAGATAAGGGTTCATACAAGGCTGCTTTTGCTGCAGATTTAAGCAAGGATCTATTTGTATGTTACAAACATTACAGTACAAATACTCCTACCAACACTAGACCTGAAGTTCTGTGCCTGAAACAGCAGTTAACTGATAAGCCGTGTTCCGATAGAAGAGGCTTCTTTCTCCAGACACAAATAAGTCTGAAATTGCTGAATGAATACAAAACAACTAAAGAAATCCAAATGGCTCTCTGTTTATTCTCCTTAATGAGAAGAGCAATATGAGAAATATTTCACAAACGCTTCAGGGCTAGTAGTTTTTGAGACAGTAATTGGCTTGAAAATTAACCTTTTGTTTCAGAATAGTTCTATTTACTGTGAATGTTCTTGATGTTAGATTTCATGTCATAAATCTTGATCAGGGACAGAAACCAGAGTGAGTCTTCATCAACTGCCTAGTCCTAACTTGCTGTATAAGTAATTTCCAATCTGTGGGCCTCAGTTTCTCCATATTTCAAAAATTGTCTTTAGAATAGATACTTCTTGGCCTTAGAGTTTCTGTGATTCTAAGTGACTAGCCAAACTGTAATTTCATTGCTTACGGTCTTTTGATTCAGATTTACTAATTCCTCTTTTATCACTTAGTCTCTCCTGGTAACCTATCTTTTCTTTCTGTTTTTAATAAGTGAGGGACTGTCTTGAAAGATAGTAGCTGCCCATGTAAAGGAAGATTTACCTGATAATAAGGTGAGACGATTATCTTAAATCCTTGAAATCGATGTTCCTAAATGAAGGACTAAAAAAGGACTCGGTTTTGCACTGATCAGTCCTGACAGTTTCAAATGAGTGATTTCAGTTTCGGGACCATTCCATGGTTTGGAATCATTCTGTTTTCATTTGAGCTGGGGTCAGAATAAACAGTGCATTTCAGACTGCCAGAGCCCATCAGTCTTTCACTTCCTAATCTGTATTTGTAAGTAAAATTGCAAGGGCTTTGGTGTATCAAAAATAGTGTGACACAGGTGAACTGATCAGAATTTCTTCTCCATCATCTGGGATAGCATTTGATCAAAGACAGATAATCACTGCTTGAGGTTTGATCTTTCTGTATGAAAAGGCACCGAGGTACACAATGCTCTCTGTCTCCACTGTGTGAACTTTTGGCTTTATAGAAATAAATACAAAAGCATGACACAAAATTGCAATTACTTTAACAGCATTCAATTCTCTCTCTAGGCCTTAAAAATATATTTTTTTAAATATTTAAAACATCATCTTCTATATGAAATAAAACACATGGAGATTACTGTACCTGTAGAGAAGGAAGCTGGTTGCAAATACTATTTCTAAACTGATTCTTATCTTGATAGAATCTGATTTCTAATATCTAGAAGAGAGAGACTTGTTTCATGGTAATTTTGGTTTCTAGAACCATATTCAATTACTACATTCCCATATGGGTTAGACTAAGCATTATATTTTTATAGATTATGTATTTTAAAGATTAAAATAAAAAAAATGTGCTTTCTCAAATTTGCATTCCACATATTGCATTTAGGTGCAAAGTCTTCTGTTCCGTATCAATGAGAAATACAAATTCTATACTGGCTGGCTAAACAACTTCTATACTGGCTGGTTAAAGACAGAAGGAAACCAAAAGTTGGCACCTGGCATTGTATGATATGATCTTAATGCAGTTTAATTTTAGCAGTAGATGCATCAAGCCAGATTTCTAATCTACCAGCAGATTTAAAGAATTTAAGTTCTTCTTAAGTACTGTATATTTTTAAATTGTTTCAATTTTATACAATATTCCTTTTTATCAGGCAGGGACTATGTAACTGAGAGAATGTACATGGAAGTCTAGGCACGCATGAGAAAAGGCACATTTCTGCAAAGAAAGGTACCCTGGTCACCTCTAAATCTACATATGGTTGTCACCCAATGACATCTGCATGACACGATTAACATGGTGTGCCAACAACCTGGATATTTCCCTGAGGTGAGAGAGAAGACAGTGGCAAGCATTCTTGCTACACAAGGACTCATTTCAGAAATGCTTATTACAAGTAACGCAAAGGCCAATGATGATGGTTTAACTCAAAACCCTAAAGGAAACAGCTGTCACCACGGGCATCTTTTCCAATTTCAGGAGTGTTTCCATGAACAGAGTGGTCAGACTTAAAGAAAATAATGTGCAGATTGTCATTGAAAGGCAAACTTAAAAATCTTAGAGTGAAGAAAAGGAACAAACATGTACAGCGTTCATTTAATTGCTAATTCCCAACTTGTCTTCTCTGAGACGCAGAGCCTACAATGATGGACACTGACCAGTCTCATGGCTAAATGGGATTTGGCAAAGAAGGTGGGGGTCCTAACCCCCAAACGCAATTCAAATAGAGTCTTATTTTGAAGAACCCAGAGAGGCAGAGTTTATGTCCACGAAGATGATCAAGTTTAGGGGTACACACTAGAAGAATTTCTACAAAAGATGGCAGAACATAGAAAGCTTCTCCAAAGCTATATACCCTTTTTATAAAACTTTTATATTCTTAGCATGAATAGACAGAGAAGGCCAGATCAAATATGAGTGGTTCAATTAAGATAAAAAATCATAATAGCTCCAAAATGAAAGGAGCTCCAGTTTCCAGCCATAGAGGGTTAATTCCACAGGGACATGGGCTATGTCTGTTTTATCTGTTACTGTATATTCACAAACTAGGGCAGGACCATGTAAAGAGCAAGCATTTAATAAATATTTATTTAAAGAATAACTGTTAGGGGCACCTGAGTGGCTCAGTGGGTTAAGCCTCTGCCTTCGGCTCAGGTCATGATCTCAGGGTCCTGGGATGGAGCCCCTGCATCAGCCCCCTCATCCCTGCTGAGCAGAGAGCCTGCTCCCTCCCTCCCCCTGCTCTGCCTGCCTCTCTGCCTGCTTGTGATCTCTCTCTGTCAAATAAATAAATAAAATCTTTAAAAAAAATAACAGGGGCGCCTGGGTGGCTCAGTCGTTAAGCGTCTGCCTTTGGCCCAGGTCAGATCCCAGGGGTCTGGGATCGAGCCCCGCATCGGGCTCCCTGCTCCGCGGGAAGCCTGCTTCTCCTGCTACCGTTCCCTCTGCTTGTGCTCCCTCTCTCGCTGTGTTTCTCTCTGTCAAATAAATAAAATCTTTAAAAAAAAAAAAATAAAATAAAAAAATAACAAACGAAAAAAAATCACACATTTCACAAGATGAAAAATTACACAATCATTAAAATAAAATTCTTAAAGTACAGAAAAAGAGCATAAAAACATCAATTTAAAAAGTAGGTTTCTAAATAAAAAAGTATGATATAACTCTCATTTTTTAAACATTTTACAGTATATGCATAGAAAAATATCTGAGCCTGTCTTCTCCACAATATTGAATACTATGATTATGTAAGAAAAAAACATTTAAAAAAACCTGTGATTTACTAATCTATAAAGAATATATACTTTGTTGAAGTAATAAAGAATTTCCGTTAAAAATATAATAAAAGTTAAAACTTGCCAATATAACTATGAATATATTCACTTCAAGCTCGTGGGACATACCAAAAGCTTCCAAATTTAAGTCTTTAGAAGTGATCAGAGTTTGGTGAAAGAAAAATCCATGAGACAGGCAGAATGAAACCACATCTCTGAGGCACCATTTGTGTGAGTAAAACAACTTCACAATCAATGTAAAATTTTATGGGTAACCGATACGAGGATTGAATTGATGGTTCTAAAATGCTGAGGTGACAAAATGCCAGGAAGGAACTGGGCCGTCTTATACCCTTAAGTTGCATCCTATAAATAACACAATGTAGAAGACCCACACATGGAGAATTACAGTAGTCTAGACTTAAAGTAATAAAGGGGTTTACCAACATTTCCGCATTGTTCTTGCTGAGCTGGGGCTTCACTGCCACGAGGATAAAACAAAGCTCCAGGAACGATGGCAGGATGTTTACTCATTGATGAATCAGATGTCAAGCACAAAGGCACTCATAAGTTTGGGATGCTTTTAAAATCACATGCCATAGAAGGGTAATCCGAAAAGAAACTCAACTCAGCAAGCACTTGGAGCCGAGGCACTGAACTTTGGATGTGATTTTGATTCACTTCCATCAAACTGTGTGGCAGCCTTTGATGATGTTCTACCTGGGTAAAATCCTCCTGTAGAAGGGATGGGTGCTTCTCCTCATTTGGGATTAGCATATACTATAGTGACTAACTGCCCCAGAAAACCACTGTACCCCTTGATTTCAGCTTCTTCACTGCATTTTTCTGTTCTTTACTTATTTGGATGCTTACCCTTTCAACGGTACACATTAAAATATACTACATTACAAAGTATTATGAAATTGTTACTTCTTATTGCACCACTGTTAGGGTGTGTGAGAACAGGGAATACATCTTATTCAATCTTCTTGTAAATGATTATTAACTATAATGTCAACTATAATTTTATATGTGGCTACTTTGTGTAGAAATTGTTTTATGGGCTCTATATGTAGCAATGCTGCTGCTCATGACTTCCTGCAAGATACTGTTCCCATTTTACAGACAGAGGTTTATCTGCAAAAAGTTTATTTTACAACGTAGCAGTAAGCTACTACATATGATGACTGTATATTATCTACTGTAGCCTCAACTAATTTACTAATCGTTAAATAAATGGTCAGTGAGTGAAATGCTTTGAGACCTGCCTCCAAAGAGCTGAGTAGAACTATCCCATTCTATACCTAAAAGAAATAAGACTCACTGGAAATTGAAATTGGTTGGAAAAATGCCTGGATGAAATTAATAGTCAGTGTAAATTCATTACCTGAGTAATAGATATTACATTTATATTACATTTACCCTACCACAAAACATAAATCATCAAACCAAATTATCTCCCCTTCAAAAAAAAAAAAAAAGCGAATCTTTATGCTATTGATTAAATCTGTGAGAAGTTAAATTCAAATAAGTCAAATAAGTTTTTATCATAGAATTTGTTAGGGCTTTTAATGTGTTAATAGTTATTATGAAGTGCGGAGAAAAGGCTATCGTATGAATTATTTCTCAAACTTACTCCACCAAGGAACACTTTCATATTGGACTGATTTTCTATGGATTATGTTTTACAAAATTCCACCCTGGGGAAGTTTGAGCAATCAGAGCTCTTTAGACTGTTAGTGCCTTTATTGCTGACACACAAATGTAGAAAGACCAACTTTGTTAGATCAGCATTTTATTTTGCGCAGCTATGTTTCAGAAAACGTAATTTGGCTCTTGGTAGACTAATATAATGATCACTTTACTTTTTAACAGACATATATTATTTTCTCAAGAAGAACAGAAAGTAATGTGGGAGAAATTTCCTGCATCACTGTATGCAAATGAGTAAGCATTTCTTTTATAAAATTGTAGAAAAAATTGCCTAATTTACACACAAAAGAAAAAAAAAAAAGAGAGAGACTCAAAAGAAAATCAGTCAAGGGGTCCCTGGGTAGCTCAGTTGGTTATATTATTACCTCTGGCTCAGTTCATGATCCTGGAGTCCCAGGATTGAGTCCTTCATCGGGGTCCCTGCTGAGTGGGGAGTCTGCTTCTCCCTCTGACCCTCCCTACTCTCATGCTCGTTCTCTCTCAAATAAATAAATAAATAAATAAATAAATAAATAAATAAAATCTTAAAAAAAAAAGAAAAGAAAATCAAAATACCAAACCCAAATACTCAAGAGGAAAGAAAAGTTTTATTGGGAAAAAAAAAGAAAAAAAACTACCAAATTAAAGAAAAAATATTGGTAAATATGGTAGTGTTTCCTCATTTTCTATACACACATACAATTGAATAATCAAGATGAAAATTTAATAGAGTTGAATTTAACATATAAGTGGATGTTTAAAAATTTTAATATCATAATTCTATAATTTATTTGGAAAAGTAAATGAACAAGGATAAAAAAAAGTCTAAAGAGAAGGAAAACAAGGAGAGCCTTCCTCTATTACACCGAACTACTATAAATTTAGTATAACAAAACAGTGGAGTAACAGTGTAAAAAAAAAAAAATATATATATATATATATATATATATGCATATCTGATAGAGCAAAATGTCTTGAAATAGGCTTTACTGCACAAGAGATTTAATAAAGACTAGAGATGAAAATTCTAATATTGATTAACTTTCTGGGGAAAAAATAGATCCCTGTGTGACACATACATAGATTTCTAGATGGACTAAACCAAACAATTGATAGTATTTATCCTTCTATCATAAAATAGTTTACTTTTACTTATTTATTGGCTGAAATTATTTTACAATAAACATATAATTAGATTTTTATAATTTCAAAATTAACACAAGTTATTTTTCTCATGATATATTTTCATGATATATTTTTAAGGCATACATTTTGGTAGAATATTAATATGTTTTTGAGTGCTATTTAATTCATGAGAAAATTCCCACAGTATGACAACGAATGAATGAAACAAAATCCTGATTTTTAAAATATTCATTTCTCTAAATAGGTTAAAAGGAAAGATTTGAATGAACCTATGGGTGATTTTTTTTTTTAAGTTTAACTTGTTCCTGAATTTTCCAAACTTCCTGCAAAAGTCCATTCTATACTTTTAGAGTTAGAAAATACACATTTAAATAAAATGTGGTCTCTTCTATTGCTATCATAAACTTGGAGAGTTTATTGGAAAGTCCTACCAGAAAATGTGCTTCCAAAAAACCAAGGGATGAGATAAGGTATAAAATGTGGTTTTCAGTATCCTTGTGTCTTCCACTCGATTCACATTTTCTTTTGAATTCTGATACTAGTTTTTAAAATACGAAAACAAAAACAATTATAAAAACCGCACTACCTAATCTTACAAAGAGTCATATTTCATTATTCATTTGCTGATATTCAACAAATGTTAAATATGTATATTGTGCATTAAGGAACATCAGGAGACACAACAAATGACAAGTTCATAGCTTTAGGAAGATAGTAAAGATGGTACATCATTCTCTCATCGAGAGAAACATTAATGTCATCTGATCTTTATGTTTCTTGGCAGATCTGAAGGAAAATTTCAAGAACAAAGAGACAAGACAAATTAAGTGGGACCAACATAATGAAAAAAAGTCCAAACTCCACATGTTGAGTAACCAGCATTCCCTATATTGTCCTTTATAAAATACAAGTAATTCTACATAGGTTTTACACATCTCTTCTATGGTTTCAGTAATTATCTGCTAATGGTCTCAGGTATATGTGCTTTTTTAAAAAAAAAAAGATTATTACATCAGTAGGTACCTATGGTAGATTTTATTTTATTTCATCTTTGTTTGCTTGTTTGAGCTTCCCAAGTGATCGTGTTCACAAAAATGTTTTGAAAAGGTAATCCATAACTAAGGATCAAAAGGAAATAATATCCTTTAACAATGCTTATTTGTAGCAATTCATTGGAATGAAGACTAATTGTATCTGTAGTTATGTAATTACCTTTTAAAACGAATTTCACTCAACACTCACAACTGATGGAAAGAAATACTACTATCATGGTCTGTCTGGAAATAAGATAAGTGATATCTCAAATTAAGGAAAAACTCAGTGCATGAATATTCAGCATAAATATGCAAACCATTCTATACCAAGGCACCATATCTAAACACTGCCACCAGGCTTAGGCTATTAGCTTTAACCAGGTGGAGAATCAAGATAGTTAGAATATGGAGACAAGAAGAAATTTCCCCCCAAATACTGGTTTTCTACTATGTCATCGAGTAGACATTTTCATGTTGCAATTATGTTGCACACTCATTCCATTTATGATGAAACATATGGAAACTTAATTCTCTGAGAAGGTAAACAATAAGCCCTGGGAATATCACTCACTTTCAACAGATTGAAATGGTCTGATCACCTCCTGCCATTTCGGGCCTTTTTCTGAGTGGAGACGCCTGCCTCTTTGGATCTCAGCATGCGATTCTCATTAATGGCAGCAGAGGGGGGTACTGGAGCTCTCGGTGACCACGCTTGTGCATTAAACCAGACTTTTGCAAACCACCAGACTCATGGGCTAAGGGAAGAAAAGTGGGAATTTCCCAGCCCCAGTAATGCTTTCTGACATATAAAGAGGGAAAATAGTTACACCTTTCACTGCATCACTGTGGGAAACTAATTTGTTTTGACATACTGAGAAATAATCTGATGTTCGTATTTATTCCAAAAAAAGCTGTATTAGCTAAAAACAAATTTCATGAATAAAACCAGGGATACATAATTAGACATGTATATCTATTGAGCATGTCTGATATGTAGGGACTTAACTATTGCTCATAAACTTCTCTTTTTAAAGGAATCTAATTTCTATCAGTTTGAAATCTTTCCCAACTCCTCTCTCTAGCACTATGAGGACCCAGGACACAGCTGTCTCCAGGAGCACATGGAAACATTATACCCAGAACACTAGCGGGCATTGATCCGACCCGCTTGTCTCATGCTTCTCCTTCCAAAAGGCCTTATAAATGATCTTGATTGAAGAGCTATTTCAATACTATTCTTGGCACAATGACAATCACTGAAAACCTTTCTGAGCTACAGCCGGTTTCACAACAAGCTGACACACCACCTTATTTATTTATCTTCAGTTTATGAAAAGCTAATAGCTAAAATTCTTTTTAAACTTAAAAATCACAAAATCACCACTCTCTCCAAACTCTTCTGGTCAGAAAAGGCTTATAGAAATATATTGGGCCTTAGAGAGAATAGAAAGAAGGGGTGAGGGGGAGAAACCCCAGTGAAACCACAGTGAGTGATAAGGGACTCAGAGTTACAAGTATTAAAAGAGATGAATTGCATTAACCCCTGCCCTTCCCCATTATAGTCACTGCCCACTGGAAACAACAACAGAATTACTAAAATCCCACACTCTCTAATGGGATGGTAATAGGATTCAGAGGCCATTAGGGTAAAGGCAATCCATATTTTACACTGTAATAAGCTCAGACTGAAGATACTGCACCCCTCCTCGGAGATAGATCAACAATTACCAATTTAACATTAAGAAATCCACAAGCACTTTCAAAACTGCAAAATAAACCCAAGTTAAGAGTCAAAGGTCTATTTTTATAACTCTATATATTTTTGTAAGTAAAATCATCTAACTAAATCGAAATATTTTTTTTTATTCTATTATTGATGATTTCTCATTCTAGAACACTTTGAAAAGGAGAGATACTGTGGCTGTTATAAGGTGGTTATAATTTTTTTACAAATGAAACATATCTTCTTATGGCAAGTACATTCCATATTTCAAAGAATTACCTTTTTTTTCTTAAAAACATTTTCGCATTCAAGAAAAAATGTAATAAACTATTTTTGGTTTTAAGAATTTCTACAAAAGAGGGGCACCTGGGTGGCTCAGTGGGTTAGACCCTCTGCTTCGGCTCAGGTCATGATCTCAGAGTCCTGGGATGGAGCCCCACATCAGGCTCTCTGCTCAGTGGGGAGCCTGCTTCCCCTCTCTCTCTCTGTCTGCCTCTCTGCCTACTTGTGGTATCTATCTCTCTCTGTCAAATAAATAAAATTAAAAAAAAAAAAAAGAATTTCTACAAAAGAGGGATGCCTGGGTGGCTCAGTTGGTTAAACAGCTGCCTTCCACTCAGGTCATGATCCCAGGGTCCTGGAATCGAGTCCCACATCGGGCTCCTTGCTCAGCAGGGAGACTGCTTCTCCCTCTGTCTCTGCCTGCCACTCTCTGCTTGCTTGTGCACACGCTCTCTCTCTCTGACAAATAAATAAATAAAATCTTTTAAAAAAAAGTTTAAAAAAAGAATTTCTACAAAAGATATACAAGGGGATTTAACAGGACACTTTTTGGAGAAGGAAAAGAGCGACAAAGGAATGAACATCTTGATATCATCTTCATAGGAGCAATAGCTAGAGTCACGGGTGAATGTAAACTACTAAAAAATAGAAATTAAAGTTGTGGACTCAAATCATTTAATCTGCATACTGTCAGGGGCACAGTAAACTGACCAGCTTTTTAATGTTTGTTAGTATAACTTAAAATAATGTAATGGTTTGATTAAAATTTGTACTAAATTGTTATCTAAAGAACTTCTAGGATGGCTGCAAGGTTGTTGATGTTTTTGTATAGTATAGAAAGACAGTGCATTTTTTAAACAGTTTTATATATTTATTTGAGACAGAGAGAAGCGCAAGTAGGGGTGGGGTGGGGCAGAGGTCGAGGAAGAAGCAGGCTCCCCACTGAGCAGAGAGCCCAAAAGGGCTCCATCCCAGGACCCTTGGATCATGACCTGAGCTGAAGGCAGACGCTTAACTGGCTGAGCCACCCAGGCGGCCCAGAGACAAGGCATTTTTAGGAAAACATTTTGATTGATGAGTTCTTAAATTTTTACCAGAAATTAAGATAAGGATTTATTTATTATTAATCTCTACATGTTCCTCTTTTTAGCCACCCTGACACCATATTAAAAAATAAAACCTCTGACAAAAGACAGCAAATATTACCAAACTATAGAATAATAGCTGCCCCTCCCACTCCATGTCATATCAGGTATGCTTAGTTCTTCCTGACACCTCCATTATTCTTTCTGAACAATAATATAATTCTAATGCTGCTTTCATTATAAAAATGTATGGAGTGAATCCCATTTTATATTTTTTATAATATATATATTATATATATTATACATATATAATATAATTTATATATATATTATATATATATATATAATATATATATTTATAATACTCCCCCCTTTAGACAATACTAAAAATAAACAACAGTGAGCACATGGTTAGACCATAAAGGCAAAAGGTAATTTAAAACAATACTAATGATGATGATGATGGTGATGATAAGTGATGCCATATCTGAAGGCTCATTCTACCATATCCCTCATGCCTCTCACCAAACTCATCACACATTTGTGATTAACAGGCAATACCTGGAATGCAGCTCAACTAAAATCATAAAAGATTAAAGCTGTTCACTCCTTACTTTCAAATCCATTCGTAACCGTATTTCGGGGTACTGAGAGAATAATCTACTTTGAGGTTATGACTTAAATGGCCCAAAACAACAAACAGAAATGAAATGGGTTCTCTGACAACAGCTGCATGAACCAGAAGCTACTCAGTCATCTAGATGTGTCCATCTATGGAGAACAAGTGTGGGGATCTGGGAAAGCTCGTGTTAGGGACGCAAACACGAGTCTCAGCATGTTAAATGGGAGATTGGCACCTGTTAGGGTTTTTCAATTACAGGAAACTAGGAATAGTTCCATCTTACTAAACCAGAGAACTCAAAGACCTTACTGAAACATTTAAGGAAAAGAGTTGGAAAAGAGCAGAAAAGTATAATCTGGGAGGAGAAGATCCTCACATAAAATGATCTTGGTCCCCTAAACACAACTAAAAATAAATCAGTATATGTTTATTCTGCATTATCCTTTCTGAATTCCCACTCAAGCCATATTCATGGCATTCAGAGTCCAGTTCTTTTCAAGTAGTTCTGACAGCCAAAGCTCCCTATCTTGAAACCTATCAGTAGCGTAGAGAGGGGAGTCACTAGAATAAGTCTACCATCTATCATAAGTAACCTCATTAGAGACAAAGGAGAAAAACACAGCTCAAAAGTGTACAACTCCATCTAGCTAAGAGGATGGATCCGTCCTAGTACTTAGGGACCTGGAGCGATTTCAAGGTAGGTAAGGAGAGGCAGAAGAAAGGCGACACCTACAATTTTAAATCTGTCCTTGAGTTAAGACTTGAGTCCAAGCAAGGATGTGAATCCTTCCCAGTCTCTTGAACTCTTGAAAGATGTGATTTCTCCTCCTCCTCCTCCTTCTTCTTCTGTTATCAATGCACTGTGATTATTTATGTATTTAAACATTCATTCAAGAGTTACATGTTAAATAAGCTTTATGCTACCAGGTATCTCACTAGGTATCATAACATATCTGTGCACAAGCTAGCCACAAGGTGCCTACCCCCACTGAGCTTAAATGTTTTGTGGAAATGGACAAACTGGCAGTTATATAAATTGAGAACAGTGTTATAATAAAGGAAATACATTGTCAGAGGGTCACAAAGGGAGCTCCTAATTTAGACAGGGTGTAGGAGTCCAAGAATCTGGAAGGAAGCGACATTTAAACGGAGACCTAAAAGATGAATAGGAGTCAGCCAGGGCAAGCTGGAATGTTGGAAGAAGACAAAAAGGATGAGCATTTGCAAAGACATGGTTATGAAAGTTAGAAGAACTGAGGGAATGTAGCAGTTTGAGAGGAGATGGGGGGCACAGAGGCAGGGGAGATGATGCAAGAGCAGCACCCAATTATCCTGCAAATCCTTAAGGACAGGAAATACATTGTATCTTTCTCATTTAATAATTTGGTCACAAAACAAGTAGATTATCCATTAGAAGTGCTCTATCAATATTTATCAATTATCTCTTGGTGAGTGAAGCCACTCTAGCCTAAAGTTCTTTTAAATACTCCACATGCTACCCTTCCAAAAATGCTTAGATTTTTTTGGTTTCTCTGTTGTGTGTGTGTGTTGACAACTGTACTGCTTTGACTGCCCTCCATCCCCTCCTATTGTCTTATTTCCGACCACACCCCTCTAAGCACTGGTGTTTGTGACCCCGGATTAGGCTTTATCATGGAGGAAACTGAGCTTCAAATGTGATCCACTAGGGTGTAAATAGAGAAATATGGGAATATGGGAAATATGGGAATACGTAACTGATAAATTAGTTCCCAGGGTGAGTGATATTAATGTGGGCATGACATCTGAAGTTCAACATCATGCAACCTCAAGTTAAATTCAGATGCTACCCACAGTCCTGCTGCACTATTCTCTGTCACGAGAGGAGCCGGCTACTCTATTGTCAGATAGCTCATAGCTACATGCCATCAGTTTCTGCACTTACTGTGCATGACTTTTCTAAAGAAAAACTTAATAAACTTAATAAACATGCTCAACTGTGCAGCAGTTTGCTGAACTATCAACATTTTTAGCTTTATATATATAATAAATCACATTTTTCTAATACATTTTCCAACATCAGGGACATTTAGTTCATAAGAACAAATGGAATTGCAACATATAAATCATCAAATCATTCATTTGTAAGAGTTGAGGAAACTGAATTGGCAGCTGAAATAGAAATAAGTTTTGGATATAATTAGTCAAATGCTTAAAAACAATTTATCCTTTGGTTCCAGTAATGTTAAAATATTTTCAAAAAAGAGTTCTAAGGAATCATAGTCTCACAATAAACCATAGTGAAGTAATTATAACTTGAGTGTCTGTCAAGGTTCTTGCCATGTGAATGTTCATTTATCTGAAATTTGCTTAAAACAAATAGATTAGATTCATTTCAGGAACAAGAATGACATGACTTTTTTGTTAACACTGATTAATGATTTTAGTTCTTAATGTCATTAGTAGACTATTATCATTTTGCCATTTGAAAAATGGTCTCCAGAATCTCTATGTCTCATCTAGATGTGAATGTTTGCCCATTTCTTATATTCTACTGACCTCTAGAGACTATATGTGTGTGTCTATAAATCACATACAATATGTGGTTATAAACACATACAGCATACACATCATAAATGCCATATAGACTAAGAATAAAGAGATCTTAACCACATAAGCCTATTTCATTGTAGAAAAATATGCACATATTATTTACATGCATTTTCAAACAAGACCCTTAGGTGTACATGTGTAATAATAAGCATGTTGATAGTACTTTCCCTGTGTTCGCACTTGTATAGGACTCATCGAAAAGTGAATTTAAAATAAAGTAACCCTATCTTTGCTTTGTGACTTGCCAGCAGTAAGGAGTAATATAGAATTTAGGCACACTGGCCAGACTTTTCCATAAAGCCAAATTTATTTTTAGTTGACACTAGATCACGTTATGTGAGGATATTCTTTTTTTTTTTTTTTTTGCAGGCTCCCCGCTGAGCAGAGAGCCCTGATGCGGGGCTCCATCCCAGGACCCTGAGATCATGACCTGAGCCAAAGGCAGAGGCTTCAACCCACTGAGCCACCCAGGCGCCCCTATGTGAGGATATTCTTCCCCCAAATCACACTTGCCGTATTTCTTTTCCAGCCCTCTTCCTGACCAGGCAAAACATGTCAAATTTGGATGTACCTAGTGAGAGCTCAGATGGCTTGGTAAGCCTTGAATTCTTTTCCACTGTGTTTCCAATTGTTAAATACTCCTGAGTGAAATATTCAACATTAAAATAATTTCTAATTGAGGACTAGGTCACGAACTCCTTAAGAATTATGTGTGGTTCACCTTGGCATCCCTGCTACCTAGCACAATGAACATCAGATTGTGGGAAATGAATAATGTCAGCTGGAGAAAAGTACAATATCTTACTAGGCATATCGCCCCACCGCATCTTACTAGGGATACACCCATTCTCTCTCTACCCCTGAATACTGACGTAGAAGATAAAGATATTGATATAGGTACCGATACAGAGATAGAGATAGAAGTACATACATATATAGAGAGAGGAAACATATGTAGGCATGTATGTATAGATATATATATGCACATAAATGTGTACACATAAGAAAATGATGAGGCACCTCCAATATCACAGAACTCATGACTAGATACGTCAATTGTTTTTCTAGTAGTCGTTGAGGTTTTCTATTCTCAGTACTGCATACTGAGTATTATTTAAATTCTCATTTCAAATATGGGTGGAAAAATAAAATATGGGTGGAAAACTATGGTCATTACCCTACATCATCAACCACACCTTGGCATTTACAAACTCCAAGTAAATGTCTTTCTAATATATTCAATTTTAATCTAGTGTTAATATTTTTAGTATCAAGAGAGTTGTAATGTTTTTTTGTCCTTCAGTATATGTGTGTTAACTATATTACATGGCATATATTTTATTACTTACATTATGTTAACATAACAGATTTAGAACCAGAAACATCTTATGAAGTTAGATTAGGCACCTTATGGAGCAACCAATTATTTATAGACATGTTGGTCAAATAAGGATAGTATGAGAGAAGAGTCAATAATCTGCCATACATTGTGGCAAAATGGCAGATATGACCACAAGATTTTTAAAATGTCCAAGCCACAACTGATGTGTAAGAAAAGGAGAGGAAATCAAATTCCGATTCTGTAGCAATTTTCAGTAGTTAGAATCCTGCGCCCCATTCTGTGAACTTGGAAAGGGGCCGGAAATGCCAACCTCTCTGGAAAAGCCAGCTACACTTCCGATACTACTTTCACCATTTCAGCCTAATTCTGGTATCTAAGAGGCTTGGAAGTCTTTAAAGTCCTCTGGAACTTTGAAGACCTCTAGCGGGGCAAATCCTAAATATAAATAGTTTATCAAGGATTGACTGACAGTGAGCTGATGATGGAAACGGGCTAGAAATGGTGTTGGAGATTAACTCGGCAGGGTTTGGGCACCAATAATCCATGTTTGTACTTAATACTAGGGGAATATGTTAATCAGAACCCTGACAACCTGCACAAGGTACACTGGCTTGCCCAAGTGGCCTTATAAAGCGCCAGCTAGGTACAATATCCAACTAGTTGATTCAAATGATAGTTGGTCTGGATGGCAGGTGACGGGGGATGATAGAAACCAGAACAATGGAACCAATTACGTGACATCATTCAGGCAGGCTGGTTTACTTTTTGGCTCTTAAACATGAGGGTAAAGTATAGGTATATGAATAGCTACAGTAAATATGTAAATAGAAAGAGGGGCACTAAAATGGAAATTTAGTCAGTGAAGAGTTCCAAATTTTAGTGAATTTAAATTTTAGTGAATAGCTTTAAAAACCTAGCCACTCAGACTTTTTACATAATTAGGTCTTCTGAAAGATAATTCACTGGTTTGGATTTTGCTGCTCAAATATGCCCTTCCATACCATTAGCAGAGGTGCCAATGATTAGAGAAATGATTCACGTCAGGTAGTTAGAGAAAAGACAGGGGAGTCAGAGAAGAAATCTGGATAATCCCCATGCTGGAAATTCAAACCCTGGATAATCAGGACTGTACTATATAGGCAATTATGATTCTGTCCAGTTAAGAGAAATTTGTAATCCATTCAGTTTCAAGCCTATAAAGTCACATTTCTCAAAAACTTGTATTTCGGCCTCCAATGGCTTAAAAAGTTCTCCTTGCTAGATTGTCTCCAATTACAGAAATCCTTCCCAAGTACAAGGCTGCAGAAGTATATTAAACCTGTAGGATACCATGTAGCTGGCTGTTTTACAGAGCTTTACAGCACACACAATCCCGATGCATGATGTAATACTACTGAAGCAATTCATGACAATCTGATCACACTATTTGTCCAACTCACAAATGTTGTCCTATATATGCTGGGGAGGGAGGGAACTGTCTTTGATAGGAAGTTCAGAATAGTCAGCAAAGGGAGGTGTGAGTAAATCTATACTAACTTTGAGAATCCCTCCCCCGACCCTAACACACACGAAGATTTCATGGGTAGACAAACTCAGGACTGCTACAGATTCAACATATTTTGGGTCTATGCAGCAATAATGGAGTTACTGCAATGACCACAGATGTGTGAGTCAGGAAAAGGTTTGGTCACAGCTGTCTGTCAGAAGAACTGAAGTCAATGGTGAAAAAAAACAGATCAAGTGCAAGGCCTAACTTCGGTACTGCATCAAAATGTGGTTGACGCCTAGCAAATAACAGTTAATAATAGAGTTGTAAATTTTCATTGTATTAATATGCATTCCTCCAGAGAACATAAGGGTGTGTATGTTATGGATTTGTGAGTACTGATTTTTCCAGGGTTTTCAGAACTCTTTGAAAACACACAGAAGCAAAACAGTTAAATGAGGCAGGCTGGAGGAAACAGGGAAAAAAAAAATCCACCTACATTCAAGGTACGAAACAATAATTTCTAAGCCTTTGGGATCTATTTTTTTCCCTTGCATTGTAATGCAGTCAAGTGCATGAGTGATGCCTTTTGTGTTTGATAATGTCAAGTGTGAATGTCATGGGCAGCCCCCATCTCTGATGGTATTAAAATGGTGGGAAGATAAAAAGCTTAGAGAAGTAAATGGAACAAATTAGATTAAAGTGGTTGGAGGACAAGGCAAGGCAATCATCTATAGCTTGGTTCCAAGGTGACGTTGGTTCACCTAAATAGTCTGGTTAAATCACTTTCTGAGAAAAAGGGTGGCACTCCACTTACCTAACTGTGCTAATAATTATTTCTACTCCTTCTCATTATCAAGTCTATTGGGTACAAGAAAACATCTTAAATGGTAACATATAAACTTCCATTATATAGTCTGGGAGTCTCCACAGCTCAGTTTGTCAGTCAAATACACTACACATCTAAGAGTTCAAGGGCAGTTAGTCAAGGTTTATAGAAAGTAACTGACAGATGGGCAATTCAGAGAGGTAATTAATTTCAACAAATACAGTATATACCTTCTCAGAGAGATGAAAACCCTTAAAGATCATAAAAATCCATCCTAAACAATGTCAGAAAACAGGAAATGAACATAACATTAATTGATTATATCCAAATAGTATGCAGAGAATATCACACCTTCTAAATTACAGGTCTCATCTCTGACAAATGGTGAAGGTTTTGCTTATGAAAACAAATGCATACATATAAAATCCCTGCCTAATGAGGCCATGACATCTACAGTACATACAAGAAATTGCAATAATTATAATAGGAAGGTGTTTCTCAGAGCCATTCTCCCTCCCCTCCACAGTGTTTCTCAACCTTACCATCCAGGTCTAGGCTAATGCAATAGATTAGCCACTGGTTTCTGGTCTCTAGACAAGGGGTTCTCACTGTTTTTTCAACAACATCCCTACAAAGTAAGGCACTATCCCACAAGTAACAATAGCTCCCTCGGGCCATAACATAATAGAAGAACAGAGGTCCCTAGATAAGTATTTCAGCATCTGTTTGGTGGTAGGGGTACATAGTATGGACTACTACTCCATTCCTTCTCTGTTCTCTTTCCAAAGGAACTCTTCTAGAAGCTTCCAGATCCCATCTTTTTAGTGGCTCTTGAATACCCTGACCTGCCATTCAAGGCTCTCAATCATACTGGCATCACTCCTTGCTGGTATTACATCCCACATGACCCTTCACTTTGCTCATCAAGATTATTTTGTATCTTCACCTTTCACTCCTAATTCAAAGGCTTCTACCCTCAGGATTCCCTTAACCTGCAGTGACCTTTTCTGTTCTGTTCTCTTAAGGAAGGTGTTAGAACTGGGTACATTTTAACCCACTAGGCAATTCTCTGGGCATGGTTCCCATCTTTTGTCTTCCAAAGGTTCTCATAGAGAAGAAAGACATTTATTGTTGTTGTTATTTGAGGTACCATTTGGCACATTTAACTCAGGGTGTTTTGGGCATAGTCAATGCTTGAGAGCAATAATGAAAACAGAGGCTACCAAAAGTGAAAAGCAAACACACCAGAAAGAGAAACTGAAATCTCCCATCAAATTATTAAGGTTTTCTTATTTAAAGACAGGGGAAAAAAATAACCACTATAGGTCAAGCACAAAAGATATATTTGAATCAAAGCAAAAAAAAAAAAAAAAAAAAAGGACCATTCCTACCCAGTGGACTTACGGTGCTAATTACAAAATAGGAGTAGTGGGCATTCGTGTCTTTTAAAGATAAGTTTTTTTTCTCCCAGAAAAGAGAAACGAATGGGTGTTAAATCAAAATATCCTCTGGAGCATTTCATACCTCGAAAACTGACAAAGAAGGGCTTCAATACAGAGGGGAAAATCCACCAGAAAAGAGCTTGGACTGGTGAAGGTAAGAAAAACTGAAAGCTCTACCACATAGCTTGTACCCTTGTCCTATCTGAGTGTGCTTTTGTAATATCCAAGGCCCCCATGCATTGGTGGGAAAAATACATACACTTCTCTTTTACAATTGAAATCAGTTAATCGATCATTTCCAAAAATAAATATTCCCACAGATAGAGGTCATTGGTTGCCTAAAATTGCATCAGTTCATGTCTGGGTACTAGAATCCCAGGCTCCTCTGGGACATCTTTGTCATTTTATCAGAGTGATTACGAGCAGAGTAGTTCTAGCGTGGGTCCCCTCAGCTTGTAGTGCTGATGCTTGCTCTCTGCGTTCCTATTTTCTCCATCAAGCTACAAAGCTTTTGCTTTGGAAATCTGGCACTTAATATCCAATGTTAATTACATTTCCTAGTCTGAGGAAAATCCTATTGGGCTAATTTTTCAAAATCATATAATGAAAGAACTTCTGTGACAAACCATGTAGGTTTTCGATTGTTTTTTTACGGATAGATCTATTAAGCACTTAATATTCAGTGGGAAAACAGTCTCAGAGCAATGAAATTCTATTACTTTAGAGGTTGCATGCTTTTAATTTCTTAATATTTCATTACATGTTGGCAACTGGTGCATATTTTTATAATGCGTTTGATCATTACTCTTCTCAGAGTATTCTATTTCAGGTCTTCCTCTGACATCATATTTGCATGTTAAAGGGTTTTAGCATTCAGGGATGAAATGTTCTGAATAGTAATGTGCAGTTAACTTGATTTTTTAAAAACGGAAAACAGCAAACAGACATTATATATAGGGACTAAAAAGAACAATCCCATAATTTTAAAATCTAACTCAAGTTTTAATAGCTTTCTATAGAACATCATAAAAGGTAACGATTCAATATAATTCATTAATTAGCAAATTATGCAAAATGCGATCAGCGGAGTTTGGGGAGAAGGATCTTTTCTTTTGGCTTTTATAAGTCTACTGCATTTCTTTTTTTCCTGTAAAAAAAAATGATCTTTTCTTTGCTCTCCAGCAACATCTACTGGAAAAGTCAGAAAAATGCTATTTATATGAATCAGATAGTTTGAGTAAGGATAGTTTTGGTTACCATCTGCTTAAAAAGTGCATGCTGCACTACTACCCAGTTTTACAACCGAATTATTTCTGCCCACGTTAGCTCTACTGAGCCATCGAGGAGAAGGGCAGAAGGGCAGTGGTTCCCTGACACAGAGAGCCAAACAGCAACTTCAAACTTATCATCTCCCCACCTAGAAGAAGTCATTTTCATAAAAAAAATTAAAACACATACGCGATGCGGACAACATGTTTCTCCTGGCCCATCCTCTCAACACTTGTCACTTCTTTACGAAACAACCATCATTATCAGTGGCAGCCTAACACTGAGGAGTTGGGTAGAGCGAGAGTCAGAGAAAAGATTTTATGAGAGAAAGCGATGTCGAGACACGGACTGAATCTGAGAGGAACTACACTACTTCGAGATACTGCAAAGTTTCTTAAGTTGAAGAAAGAAAACTGCAGGTGATGTGATTTTAAAAACTCACTAGGCTACCACCAGCATGATTCCACCGACATGCTATTGCAGTTTCATCTGTCCCTGGCCATATCTTTCTCTGCTCTTTTCACCATGATGGAAAAATGAAGTTTCCCCACACCTGTGTGAAGGGGTCTTCCGTCAGAACTTCTGCTGGCTATCTGTCCATGATGAAGTCTCACGAGACCCCATCATCTGGGTGGTCTCCACTCCCCAAAATTCAGCAGCTCCTCATGTACACTCGTAAAATTGGATTCACGTGCCGCACCCACAGAATGCCATGAGAGGGTCTGGCAAACACGAGGCAGGCCAGAGTGAGGTATGGGGGAGCAAGTCCAGTTTGGAAAGTCGGGAAGAAAAAAAAAAATCTTATCACAAAATAAATATATAAAATATCCTCTCGTTCATGGTTACCGGACTCAACGATGCCACATAGTACAGCAGCTCTTTCCAGGACCAAACCTTGTGGAGGCATTAAAGTCACCTTTCTATATCTCATTCCAGAGAAGCATTCTTTTAACAGAATTTTGTACTTTTAATATTCAAATTTTCCCATCCGCAAAAAATTACCTAAATATTAATTCAAACATTTTGGGTAACATCAGAGGTAACAAACCTGAATATAATTTGGATTTCGGTTATCCTTAAGTAAAAAACTCTGGCTAATGAGTTAGGTTTTGTTTTTTTTTTTCATTTCTTTCTTTTTTTCTTTCTTTCTCTCTCTCTCTTTTTTTTTTTTTTTTTGCATTCCCAAATCTCAGTTCATTCATGCCAACAATATATTTTAGCAGCAGAGGCAATGAACACAAATATCAACGAAGACTGAGGTTAAAAACAAATGATCAAAACCTTAAAACAACAGCAGCAGCAATAAAAATCAGGCACCGGGAGACCACAGTATATTGCATTTTGTGTTTGTTCAATGTTAAAATAGATGTGAGCCTTTTAAGCTTCATCCCAAAGCTCTTTAAAGGAGAAATGCCATCAAATATAATCCACAACTCTCCTTCATAGCGTACAAAAGGGACAGCTTCCTAAAAGCCACCTATGGTGAACATCCACATATATTCTATATTTAGGGTCCTAATGCAAAGTTCCAACTTGAGCTTGATAATTAGCCCCCTTCATTACTGAGCTGCTCAAAAGCCAGGAAGGCTTACCAAACAGCACCTCCAGAGTTAACTCCCTTCTCAAACTGTCATAATTCAGTTATCCTAATTGTTTACTGTATCCTTTTCTAAAACATGCCCTAACCTGATGTTTTAACTTCATATTTCATTTGGGACAACACTTAATCTCCATTTATGAAACATCGACCTGACACAGGTTAAGGAGCTCTAGCTTCACTGACAAGATCCAAACCAAACACGCCCCAGCAACTAGACTTAAATAAACTCTACCCTTGCTTAAACCTCTAGTGAAAAATTATTATAACACATCAGAAGTTCAGTTAGAAGAAAAATTTCAAATGCCAGCTCTCTCCCAGGCTTTAAGTCCCAGAGTTCAAAAACAGGATCAATTGGATTATTATTTTTCTCCGTTAGCTGTTTAGAATTTAACATAATGCAAAGTGCTATTCGGATCAAAATCATCTTTCTCATTTCTCTCCTTAAATAAAGCAGAGGAGAAATCATTCAGTATAAATGCATTTACTATACAAATCTATTTTCAATTGAATTTGCTGCATGCTCTAATTCATCAAAATTAATACAGGTACTTTCTATGTTAAACAAAAGGAAGCCGACTGAAAAATCGGCTTCTGCTGCGGATGCCTTTCTCAATTACAAAACGTTGAAAACAGAGATTTAACTAAGCCACTCGGTCAAACCCTCCGATGGGCGCTCTTACCTGTCTCAGCTGAAGGCTTCCTTCCCTTGTTAGCAGCGTGCAACATCTCTAGCTCGCCCCAATCCTCACCACCGGTCTCCAATTACACCACTAAATCCACCCCCCTGTTTTTTTTTTTTTCCTCTCTCTCTCTCTCTCTCCCTTTTCTTTCTTTCTTTCTTTCTTTTTTTTTTCCCTAGCAAGAAAATGCTTATTGAAAGTGATTAGTTTTTGTTGTCCCTTTTAAGTCCCTCCTGTGGGAAGGAACAGGGGAGCAATGTGACGCCACCTTTTAATCTTTTGTAAGAGTGAAAAGGCAGAAAAGGAACGCTCGATCAAACTGAGCTGCACACATGACTAAAACTCGCAGGAGAGGCTGCCGCTGCCTGGCGAAAGCACCGCTAGGCTTGAGTGTAAGAACAGAGAAGAGGGGAGAGTCAATGGAATGTGACAACGTATGTGCATCAAAGGCAGGAGGAGAGAGAACAATGAGCGAGGGAAAAGACAGTGGGGAGAGAGGGAGAGAGGGAAAGAAGGGAGAGAGGGGAAGAGAGGGAGAGAGAGACAGAGAGAGAGAGAGAGAGAGGGAGGGAGAGAGAGGGGAGAACACGGAGAAAAGATAGAGCGGGTTTGAGGCAAAGGATTCTGAGAATAAAGCCACAGTGCAGTGTCTGGCAGCTTCTGTTTTTATCTCAGCGAGCATGATACACTGCCTCTCTCATTTAGAAACACATTCGTGTATCTTCCAGGTTTGAAAACTGAGATAATCGCAATGTGTCTCTGGTTTTGTCTGATTGGCATTTAACTGTGCGGTGTACCTGTGATTTTTTTAGGATGCATTTATGTGCAATTTATTTCGCATATTTATTTATGTAGGCAAAAATGAAAGCTGCTAATTTCTATGGCAATTTGCAACGTAGTTTTACTGGCAGATGGAACTCTACTTATCATAACTGCTGACAAACTGCCATGGGTAAACAAAAGAAGAAACAAATGCTTCGTCTTGATAATTGTCTTTAAGAGCAGAAGCCCACACCAAAATATTAGTACTTGCAAAACCTCTGTTTCCTGGTTAAAGTTTGAAAGGCGGTTTTTCTCTATTGGTTTCTATTAATAAGGGCAAAATAAAAGGGAGGGCAAGATGTTTGAGGGAAAGGTGGTAGAAAAGAGGCTATTAGGAAAGTGAAAACCTAAATTCCTTCTGGTTTCCCTCCAAATGTGACAACAGGCTTGCCTTCTTGAGTCCTGGAACAGTTTTTGAGTCACTATTTCTATAGACTTCTACTGCATCCTTCTGCCTTCCTGTACCATTTTAAAGTAGGTTCCATTTTAAAAATAAAGTCGTAAAGAAATGATTTCCTAAATCGAATTGTTTCAAATGGTGTTTTAGCAGCTTTGTTCCATTTCTACTCATCTTCTGCCACATGGGGGCTAGGATTACACAGCTAAATTCCCTCAGTGACCTCTCTTCTAAGGATGTAAATTACCGATTCCAAGGTCAAGTGTTTGGTATAAGTTAAGTTATTGGTGAAAATAATTGCTTACTTTCCATGGTAACCTGAGCTAACGTGGTAGTAAGCCAGCAGGAAGAGGAGATACCCAAGCTTTCAACAGCTCATATTTTTGAAATTAAGCAATTCTAATAATGGAAAATAAATCCCATGTGTCCTACTTATAACAGTTATTCTTCTGGAAAAACTAAAAATAAAAACTCAGTCATTTCACTTCAACTATTGTTGACCATAGGCTTCTCGTATTTTGGAGATCCCGTGTAAGCCAGCAGATACCGAGTGAGAACCAGTCGAGGAAAAAAAGACCTTCTCCACCCTGGTCACAGCATTCTAGCCAAAGAAGGGCTGCTTGATCTTATTAAACTCAAAGTGTTATAATTTCTGTGGTTTGCCAATCGGAGGATAGGTTTTTAGCTTGGACCCAAATAAAGAACTTAACACTTCCCCACCCTCCCTCCCTGCAATGTGATAAAGATGAAGCCCTCCTTATCATTAAGGCAGAGCAGAGAATGGAGAACACACAGGGGCTGAACAGAAGGCAGCTGGCCAGAGAACAGAGAATGCTCAGATGTAGAAGAGAAAGGAAGCTGCAGGGCCAGCGAGTAGCGAGGGAAGTGTGCCCTGATAAATCCGAAATTCTCTGCAGACATTTCACAGAGTGTATGGGAAGCAGCCTCCTTTAAATGACATTATTGATACAGGTTCTATAGTTAAAATTAACTTTATACAAGGGAGTAAGTAGACTGAGAATTTTCTGCCAATAAAAATAAAGACTCTCTTACAAGAATACAACTATGTCAGTGCAATAAAAGCAGGGAGGGGCCTGGGGCTTATTGACCAGGATCAGCAAGACATTAGTCGAGGAAAGAGAAAAACAAATCAAGGTGATAAAAAGATTTTCTTAAAAAGCTATGAATGGCTGTCAGTATTGTTGCTTATTTTTACCGCTTCCTTAGTGAGGAGGTAGGTACCCTGTGTGGGCATCACTTGTAGTTTGACATATGTGATTTATTCTTAAGATATCTTCGGTGAAGGGGGCTGTATGGGGTCCCAAAGGAGGTCCCAGTCACGTTAACATTTCTTAATAGAATGTGACTTTTTACAAGACATTTCTCTGTGGGACGGCTTTATATTCATGTGTCTATATTGTGGAGTAAACGGTGGTTGAGGGTTCAGTTTTGGGAAACAGGTTGCCTGGGATTGAATCCCAGCTCTACCACCAGCTCGCTGGGTGACCTTGACCAAGTTATCTTTCCCTTCGGTGGCTGTTTTATCTTAAACTGGGTGTAACGATGATACCTGCCTCACAGGGCTGCCATTAGGAAAAAATAATGCACGTGCTGTTGTGAGTTCTGTTCCTAGCACACAGCACGTGCTTCATAAATATTACCCATTACAGACTCCTCCCAAGAGACTTTTTTTTAAATGGCTAAGATAGACAATAGCCGACTCACAAAGACTTCCTGCCACTCGACCTTCCTCATAAATTCTAGTTATTCAAACGGCTTTCTGGGTCTTCCCACTCGGATAATACACTTAACCCTCCACAAGGTCTACAAGGAAACTCATGATACCGCTTCTCAAAGCAAGCTGTAGTTCTTCCCATTTCCTGACCTGTGTGAGGAGTGTCTTCGTCACCCAGAGCACCTTTCTTCCCATTCTTTCTCATCATTCAATTATCAGTAACTATCAAACACCACCCCACCCAACACCTGTCTCTTAAAGTTATTATTTCCTCCCCAGACTTGTAGGAGATTTTCAGTCTGGGCACTTCGGCCTGGGCTGTAGCAATTATTCTTTAAGGCAGCACTTCCACAGGCTTTTCTATCCTGAGACACGTGGAGGGTGACGAAACGCAGCACTCACTCCTCTGGGGACACTCCTAGGGTCCTGCCAAAGACCAAACTAAATTGTGACACCTGAGCCTTTCCCTCTCCCAAGAAAGCACTTGGAATCTAAGTGAAGGAGGGAGACGTTATTCTAGGAATGACCTTGAATCTGCTCTAATGGATACAACAGCTAATCTTTGGCAAACCAATACTTTACTGTTAGTACTTTGTTAGTTGGGACACTTCTCCCAACTGTCACGACACAGCTATTGAAAATGACCATTTTAAGAGGTTTTCTTTTCTTCTCCAATTCATCCTTTGCAAACCTATTCGAATAACCTTCTCAAAATGCCACTCAGAATGACATCCATTCCCAATAGTTATTGATTGGGCAATTGAAAGTCTGATTTATTTCATTATCTTAGGTATCAGCTTAAAAACCATCAAAGTTTAAAAAAAATGATAGGGAAAGCCATTACCGTCTGAAGAAACAAAGAGCATGCAGAAAAAAACTGTAGGGGAAACGATTAAAGAGGTGGGTCAGGCTGATAATAAAATGGTCCTGTTACTTTCCTGGCCATTGTAATATTTGTAGTTATGGGCCTTTTAAAATTTGTAATTTGTGACTTCTCTCATTCTAAATGAATATTAGTATTTACAAGAAAAAAAACACCACGGTTCACAATTCTTTAGAGAACGAAGTGCAGATTTTTTCCGCTCATATTCAATAACCTCTGCATTTTGACACCAACCCCTCCACATTAACGTTCACTGCGTCACCTCCTCCCAGGAGGCTGGTGGCTCCTCAGGGCAGGATCACGCTCATCCCTCCCAGATCCTCGGGTGCATTCCTTGCTCTTTTTAGGATAGTCCCTTCTCCTTCATAAGTAAGCATTTTTTTTTTTTTTTTTTTAGAACGGATTTAACTCTTTATCCATCTCTTTACCCAAGCCCAGGACAAGTTATGTGTTTGCCACAAAGATTTTCTTGGCCTTCTGAAGTTTACAGTGGTGAAATTGCTTTAATCATAGTAGCTACTCAGAAAGCTCCAGGAAAGCTGGTATGGATAAGTAGGAGCTCTGCTTTGGCATTGTTCCTGAGGCTAACTCCTGACACTGAAAATTTACTTCCTAGTTGTGGGACATCTATCAGATCCCTTCCCTTGTTCGAGCTCACTCTTCTCATCTGAAAAACACTGTGATGACTTAATCTAATTAGCTAATAAATGTAAAGCGATTAGCATAATAGCTAGTATACAGCCAGCGACGACACGATAAAGAATATTTTGTAATAATAAAAAAGAATATTTAGTAATAATATAAATGCTTATTAAACGACGAAGATTTATTCATTGCCTCTAATTTCTAAACCTCATGACAACCCGCCAAATGGCTGCCACTGGAACCATTTTAGGAAGAAGAAATTGAGATTCAGCAAAATTAATTTGGCCAGTGTCACACAAGGAACAAATGGCAAAGCCAGGATATAAACCCTAGTATTTCAACCTCCTAGCTATTCTTATCCACATGATCATTTACAACTTAGCCTATATTGTATCTGGTTTATTATCTGGGTTTTCAGGTTTGTACCCTATTTTTCCAATTACATTACAGACTAAAAGAAAGCAATATTCATGTTTAAAGCATCTCCAGATCTTCAGTATCTCCCGTAAATCTTTAAACAAAGTAGCTTGCCTACTTGGTAAATGTTTGATGACTGCTTGATCATCTGTGCTCATGGGGATTAAAGTTTTTAACCATATTTGAATTCAGTGACACTTGTTTGAGGAAATGATTTCATCATCCTTTCTATGAAAAAATTCACAATTATACAAAATAACATAAAAGATAAACATTGCATAAGAATGAGGCATGCAGATAGAAATGAATGACATTCTCTACCAAAAAAAAAAAAAAGGCTGTAAGAAAGTGATACTCATCAGTTTGATTTGGTTCCTCATCCTTGCCATTTATATTCTGCTTGAAGATAGGCCCCTCAGGCCACCCATTCCATGCATGGAAAAGTATAGGTTATTAGCTGAAAGTCGTCTATTTAAGGTTACACAGAAAAGCAGAAATAACCACTCACATAACCACGGTGTTCAGTCACCTTTAATTCTTTCCTTTTAAATAAATGCAATAATTATATTCTCATTTATTTTCCTTCTAGCTAAGTCTACACAATGCTAAAGCAAACTAAAATAATATAAAATATTCAGCCAACCAATATCATGTTTTTAAATGTACACGGTGATAAACGATGTCATTGAATATTTAACAAGTTAAATGTGTTCATTAATATAAATATATACACACATATTTATATATAAAAGATATATACATGAACTTATGTATACACACACATGAATACACGTATGTGCATACATACATATTTTTGGTGTCTGCCTGCCTGTGCACAAGTGAAAAGCAAGAGAACGAAGAAGAGAAATGCCCTGTGTGCCCTAAACAGGATAATAATCAATGGTATCAAATTCTGGTTGTCTTTTTTTTTTTTAAGATTTTATTTATTTGACAGAGAGAAACACAGTGAGAGAGGGAACACAAGCAGAGCTAATGGTAGCGGGAGAAGCAGGCTTCCTGCCGAGCAGGGAGCCCGATGCTGGGCTCGATCCCAGGACCCTGGGATCATGACCTGAACCGAAGGCAGATGCTTAACGACTGAGCCACCCAGGTGCCCTTCAAATTCTGGTTGTCTTATACCAGTCTTTTGATATTCACATAAACTTCATGAAGTCAGATATGTTGTTGTTCACTGCTATACTCCTAGTATCCAGCGCAGAGCCTAGTATATAGTGGGTGCTCATTAGATATATATTTGATAATGAATGAGGGAATAGTCATCCCTCAGTTTTGCCTAAATCCATCTATTTCTAGTGATTTTTTAAAAAATTCCCACCCAACTGGTTTATATAGATCCAAATATATTTTATATTTTGCCACGTCCATCTGTTATTTCCTATGAAATTTGTTTTGTTAAACGTATGCTACCCTTTGTTCAATAAAAAAATTCTTCATCCTCGAAGAATCCTTTCTAAATTACATTAGTTCATGGTAAATGCTCTTTTCTTGAATTTCAAAGAACCCATTGCCTGGAACATTTTATTATATATAATTTTCCAAATTAATCTCGTCCTGCTTTTGGATATCTCATACTGCTGGTGAACTGTTATTCTTCTAATATCTGCAGGTCACTCTTATTTTCTCACATCGATTTTAAGTTTCCTGAAGGTCGTAGGAAATGTCTTTACTTTTTAAGAAGAAATATAACATATATTGCTATTTCTTTGGGTACTATCTTGTACATAGAGAATGCTTGTGTGTGTGTGTTTATTTGGTGTTTGCACTGAACATACTGATAGGTATAAAATTCAAACATTTAGAAATTATGTGAAAGGGCCTATAACACAGTCTCTGGCCTTTTGAAAACTGTTGTTAGAATACTGCTAGACTAGTGGCAAAAATGCATAGAAATTTTCTGTAGCTTTTTCACTCCTTAGATAGTATGAGGTCTATTCATTATTTACTCGAGCACATGTTCAAAGTCAACCAGTGTTTAAATTAGTGTCAAAATTAACTCATTCCAACAAACTGAGATTCTCTCAGTAGGAAGAATTAGCAACTATGCCCTCGAAGGATATCATTTTTCCTCAATCATTTACACATTAGTTTGAAGTCAGCTTATGTTGACCCACCAACAACTAATCCTTAGAAGGTTTCTCAACTCCATTGGGCCTCACCTGTCAGGACCTTCCAAACCCAGTTACACACTTATCTATTCTGGAAGGTTTATTCTTCCTTAGGGGGTTATGATAGGAAAGAACACTGGGGAAGACCCCTCACCTCATGAACTTTACTCCTTGGACAGAAGGAAATTTCTTAGGGAAGATTTTTTACCCTCATAGTACTTTTATCTGTGGTTGGTGGGGATTCAAGATACTGGAATTGTCCATAAATTACTGTTTTTCAAAAAGAAAAAAGAAAACTCCAAAAAAAAAAAAAAAGGCATAATTTCAAAAAAGCCCTTAATGCATCCTTCCTTGTAAAGAAGAGATAATTCAGGTTCATCGTCATGTCTGTTTTCAAAATTGTAGTGAGTATATAATATGATTAAAAGATGGTGATATAGTTTTCTGAAATCAGTTTATCGAATATTATAATTATATCAGATCTTATTTAGCCAATTAAAACAAATTATTTTGCTTATAAAATTGCTTACATTAATTACCATTGTTCTGGCATTTTGGTTTTTGTCTGCTGAACAGAAATAATCTCGTCTGTGTTCCATTTCTGTTTTGTGTAGTGATCTGAACACCACTCCCACCTCTTAAGTGAAAACCAAAGTAGCAGCCACCTAATCATAAAGTAAAAATGGAAAGCAAATCAAGAGGGAACCTCAAATCTCTGCTTCCCATGGTGGACTGAATAGAGTTGGCCTCAATGAAACTCTAAGTAAAAATTCACGTTCCTCTCTGTTGAGTTGAATACAGGCTTTGGTGGACTATTTGGTTCTTGTTACTGATGTTTTTCAATACGGAACATTTGAAAGCATCCAACCAGAAGTTGCACAATGATCACAGCCTTGAACGTATTCATCAGAAAAACACGTTCACTGTTACAGGCTTGATTTTTACAGTAACCAGTGTGCTGCACTGTTTGCCAGTTTCTCCAATACTCTTACCCATGACAATCACAAAAGCAATTCACAACCTTACTTATCAGATAGTTCTGTTTTACAATAATCTGGTTGCTATTTGTAAAATCCAGGATAAAACAGTGCAATTTCTGATGCTGAATATCTGAAAAGCTCTGGAAGCTGCGAGGAAGAGATATGCACTAAAAAATGTAATGCGATGGAACTACAACAAACAGACATTCTGGAGGGTACACACTCAAGTGCATCTCGGAGTGCATGACGTCTAATGGTGCTACTTTCGAGATTTACAAGCAAATTCTGCATTAAAACTGCCCCCATCCACTCATGGCCTTTCTTAGCTCCATATTTAACTCTTTCATGGAAAAAAGGTAGAACCCTCCAAAAGAATGATCAATCAAAAAGACAACTGCCATTGAATAACCATTTCCAGAATAAAATAAAAGTAGGGATCTCAATTAAATAGTTTATTTTATGTGCTGGTTCCTAAATCTCTAGATGCGCTCTGAAAGCAACAACGTCTTTCTGATGAGAATTTAACTAACACAAAAAAGTGTTGATTTTAACAGCTGACAAATCCCCTATAATAAGGGGCTTAAAAAAAAACAACACAAACAAACAAACCACTTTTCCAGTGATTAGGCTATGCAGATGTCAAAGAACAGTGTGTCATATACTCCCTGGAAGAACACAGATGACAGTTAAATCTTTTTAGGTGCAGTTTTCATGACTGTGTATTAGTGTGAGAGAGAAATGGGAATAACATGCACCACTGAGAGGCAGTGTAATGCAATAGAAAAAATTACGTATTTCAATCCCAGACCTGCCACCATCTCAGTATGTGACCTTGGCCAAATCATTTAACCACTCTCTGCCTCCACTTCTCCATCCACTAAATGGGACTGGTATCTCCCAGTTGCTGTTAATAAGACTCATAAAAAGCATTAACATACTCATAACGACAGAGGATTCTGCCTATATTCCTTACACAACCAGATTCTGCTAAAGCTAAATCGAGTCCAAGGGAATAAGGAATTGTAATCTGGAAGCTGAATGCTTTTCTGGAGGCTGCTGGGCCCCAACTAATAGACTGAGGCAGTAAACCACTCACTGCTCCTGCATGGGCTGTAAGAATTAATGCAGTTCACCTTGGTGACTGCGAGTGCCATACCATGCACTCAGACGATGCTCAATAAATATGAGCTGATGACGATATTGACAGGGTGCCATGTAGAGTCACAGCACTAAGTGAATTACAAAGTTTAAAATTGTTCAGAAAACTCATTGAATAATTATTAGCAATAAAAAAACCTATCCCCGACCTTGTTTACCTTATTGTGATATCATCTCATGCATAATAAGAACATCACCAATCCCCGGAACCTAATAGCCTTATCCTAGTGACTTAGGGAGAATAAAAATATGGCCATCCCTCCAACTAGAATGAGAATCTGCAAACCTCTAATGTTATCACTCTGGCACTATCCGTGATAATTTCTTTCCTGGATTATTGTAGAGATTCCCAATTACTCTCTGTCATTTCCACTTTTGGCCTCCAGGGCTGATTGACTACACTAAGGACACAAATGTGTCCTACCTTTATGTGTCCGTAGCCTTACGTAGCCCTCCCACACGGACTCTGGTGGCATCCTCAAGACTAGCTTTGGCCAATGGGACAAAAGCAAACACCACACAAGTAAAGGCATGATAAGCACTTGTGAATTGGGGATTGCCTTGTTGGAAGGGTGCCACCTCCATAAAAAGAAAGCCTTGTCTGGCCTCCTGGAGGATGAAAGACCACACGGAGAGAGAGAGGCCCAACCATTTCCTCGAGTCCACCCCCCACCTGAACCAGCAGCTGGATGTATCTGTGTGAGTGAACTCAGGCAAGCACGGCCAAAGAACCGCCCAGCAAACACACTGGAATTGGAAAGAGAATATTCTCGTTTCAAGCCACCAAGCTTTGGTATAATTTGTTATCAAGTAACAGATAACTGATATGGCCCCTTCCTGATTATGCTCAGTTCTATAGTCAGAGTGATTCTTTCTGTAATGTAAGTCAGATAGACTACTTCTTTCCTCTGCTCAAAACCCTCTAAGAGCTCCTTCTCTCACCCAGGGTGAAAGCGAGTCTTTCTAGTGTTGGAAAGATTTGACATGCTTTGTCCAACCCACAGTTTACAAGATCTCAAATCCTACTAATTTCTCCCTCACTCTCTTCCCACCAGGTATGGCACGCCTCTGCCTAGAATGTTCCTCCTCGTGAACATGGATTACTCTCTCACCTAACTTGACTGTTTCCTACATCATTTTTTTCAGTGACGTCCAAATCTGATCACCCTATTTAAAACCGCATCACTCCATCCCCCCAACATCTCCTTTCCCCTTCTTTCTTTTACCCACTTAACACTAACAAAGCACTATAGAGTTTGCTTATTTTGGTTGTCATCCGACTCTTGGAATATAAGCTCCAAGAGGCCAGGGAGTTGTCTCTTTGGTTCACTGTTGGATTCACACCACCTAGAACCATGCCTGATCCATAGGCTAGATCAATAAGTATTTGCTAAATTACAAAATGATCCTGCTGGGTTAAGGCACCCAGAGCTACAGATTGATTTCTATGTTTAATGATGATACTGAGAGTGAGTAGAGTCTGTAAGTGAACACAGCTGATGCCATTTACAAAGATTTATGGAACATCACTTGACAGAGCACAGAAGTAGCCTGTGGTCAAGGGAAAGAGAAAGTCAAGAAGGTTCTCTGGAAGTATTTTATCTGGGAGTTTCTTCCGCAGGTACTGAGACCCGGGATGAAAAGCAAAGAGAGGTGACTCTGCATAAGAATACCCACCCAGGAAAGGCTCAGGAGGAACCCAAGGGAAGTAAAGCAGACTCTCCCAGCCTACCTGAATCAAAAAACAAGTGGTACTAGGGGAAAGATGCACTCAAAGGGTAAATCTGGTCTTTTTTGGAAGCCGAAGTGTGTGTTGTGCTTGTACATTTCTCAGGAAAAGCCTAAAACTAAAGAGAAACACATCTGAGGCTTTGTCTTTTCATGTGGGTATCAGGGTAGGGAACACACCCTGCAGAACACTTGTTGCAGACCCCGGCACGCGCCTAGCGGTGGGATGCACTGGCACTGATGCTCCGTAAACACATATATTACAAGACTTGCCACTGTTTTCTTAAGAAGCCAGCACCTGATCTGATTGATCGCAAAGTGGCCCGAGCACCAGTCGCAGGCTTCCCTTTGAGTCCCCGATTTGGCGCAGAAGTCCATCCTACCAAGGCTCAGCCTGGGCTCCCAGGGCCGCCTCCAACTTGCAGCACAGGTGTGTGGCCAATAATTTACCTTAGTTAGTGCAGAGCAGATGTGACCCAGGATGACTTCACTTCACCTCGCTGACTCAATCTTTGTGCAAATCTCATCCGAAACCATCCATTTTCCTCCTTGCCCGCACCTCATTTTCCCTGTTGCTCTGCAATTATTTATTATCTGGCTCAGTAATTGTATTGTTTATAGCAGCCATACAAACTCTATTGTTGGGGGGGAAAAATGCCTCCTCGCCCAACTAGATTCTCTTGTGTGGGGGATAAAGGATGTTGGTCTCTTAGAGCTCTTAATATACAGCTCTCTATGTTCAATTTTCCTAAAAATGAAAATTGCCAAAAAGCAAAGTATGCAGGAGATGTATGGTCGGATGCTACGGCAGCTTCGCGTTCCCGCTGATGGATGGTACCCCCTGAGTGTCTGGGAGCACACGCTACGGCGGCTCCTAGAGAAGCTGCCCAGCGCCCCAGCCCCACCCACTGTCTCTAACTGCTTCAGTTAGTCATTCGTGGCCTTTTCCAAAACCGAAACACCAACGGGCAGAGTGATCCCGCCAGCCCCAGCGGATGAGGAAACTGATGGTAGTGCTGGGACTCAGTATCATTTGTGTGTGTGTGTGTGTATGTGTGTGTGTGTGTGTGTGTGAGACTCAGTATCATTTGTGTGTGTGTGTGGTTCTCCTGTTCCAGCATTTGATCCCACTTAACGAAAAATATTTACTTCATGATTTGTGGCGGGGGCAATGTCATTTAGAAAAAAATCCCTTTTCACTTAATTACAAAAGATGTAAATGTGGTCTCACTTGTGGGGAAAAAAAGTTACTCTTAACAATGAGGTGTAAATTGGTGTCTGCTTAATCTGTTCACAGTAGGAATAAAGCCTAACACTCGCCTCCTCGCCCTTGTTTTTGAAGCGGTACCTGGGAAATTAATATTTTCTCTTGCAGCATCTCTGATTTCTTCAGGAAACGAGAGATAGGCGTTTCATGCTTGATCCTTCTACCAACTCTGGGAACATTTCCTTTGTTCTCTTTCTAGCCTCTCATTTGAACTGTGGGCCGAGCCACATTGCCTGACCTCAGTCACGGGCAGCAAGAGTCCCGCCTACTTTGGCCTCTTTCCTCTCCCCAACTGACTGTGGCCTCCTGCCTGTCCCGCAATGGAGTCAAATTAATAGGGAAAGCAGTGTTATCTCTACAATGACCTTGTGCTTCCCGGGAACTTACAGGCACTATTCTTACACTTACGATGTTTTACATTTCAAAGAACTTGGCTCCCTTTGATATTAAAGAACGGAATGTGTGATGTAATTGTTATTGTTTTCTGACCTTTGATAGGTTAATCAGACCTGCATCAGGTTTTCAGGAATGTGGTTTTGTTCCAAAGGAAACGGCTGGGTTCCTCATCGAGGAATTCTGACAAGGGGACCAACATTAATTGGCTGAGAGAATAAACGTAGTGAGGTATGGAAATCCTTAAGAAAAATGGTTAATTTGATTATCTCAGTCCCTCTGTGGGTAACCGTGGGTTTCTCAGCATCGGTGCTACTGACATTTGGGGCCCTATCACACTCTGTTTGGGGGGCTGCCTTGTGTAGGATGTTTAGTGGTATCCCTGGCCACTGTCCTGCCCCTCCGCCCTTCATGGGAATCTAATGTCTCCAAATATTGCCATATAGCCCCTGGAGAGCAAAATGAACCTAGTTGAGAACCATAAGGTTTAACTTAAAAAGTGGCGGTGGGGAGTCTTTCTGGGATTCTGAAATGTACGGAATTGACTGGCTTAAATGATAATTAATAATAATAGTAGCTAACAGGTATTGAGGACTCACTATGAACTAATTAGCACAATGCTAATTGCTTTATATGTTTGATCTCATTTGATTCTTAAAACAAACCTATAAGGTAGTTGTTATGAGCTGCATTTTAGAGTTATGGGAACTGAGGCTTAGAGGAGTTTAAATAATCTGTCCAAGACTCCCAAGCTGGAAAGTGGAACAGTTAAGTATGCACAGAGCCAGAGCTCCATGCACCAGCCTCTCTTCTCATTCTGGCATGCCTACTCTCCTTGTGGTTATAATCTAAGTATCTAAATTAAATTCAGGAGTTGATTAAGCACCACTATGTTTAAGAACTTCACCTACCAGGTAAAAAGGTCTAAACACCTAAGACAACGCTTGCCCTCAAATAAAGTATGCAAAATAGGAAGTATAATATGGAAATAAATAGTGGAAATATGTGGTAAGAGCCACCAGAAAGAGAGCAGAGGTCAGAATGCTGGAGTCAGTGCTTCTCAGACCCGAGTGCACGTAGGAATCACCTGAGGTCTTATTAAAATGCAGGTTCAGATCCAGTGTGGACTGGGGCCTGGGATTCTTATTTCTAACCAGCTCCTGGGTGATAAGGCGGCCGGTCTGAGGACTTCGCTTTGAGCAGGGAGTCTCTATTGTGCTAGGAAAATGAAGCTTTGATGCTTTTGAGAAGTGAGGCCCAACAGTGTATATGTGACATGCCAAGAAATCATCCGCACAGAGTGGAAGGGGTAGGCGGAGGTGGTGGGGATTGCCTTGGCCGTGACTGCCACGCCTGTCTCTCAGGACTTCACTTGGAACATGGACGGTATGCCTACTCATGTTGACTGCCCACATATCAGCTAAACATCTGCCATTTTAAAGGACAAATATTAATTTGAAGCACGAAAACACCTACCCATTGAACATAAGTTCTTTCTGCAAACAGTTTACATTCTTATGATCGAATTTTTACTTTCGGAAGAGAATACTTCTCTCTCTTCAACCTACTAGGCTGTTGGCTACATAAAATATATCATTCCCCCTCCAGACTCTGTGACATGAATGACTATTGAACTGCAACTGGCCAAGAACTTATGCAACAAGGAAAAAAAATATATATAAATCCATTGAAGGTCACAATTAAAATTATAATTATAAGAATTATAAACTAGACTGCCACTTATTTTAGCTATACTCTGAAAGACAGAATCAAATCCTGTAACAAACATTCACAAAGAAATGGTTTAGGAACTGACCTCCATTAGTGGTCGGGACCTCTTCACCCAGACCCCAGTGGCCACTGCAGATCACATATTGCTTTGTGACATCAGGGTTTGACCGTAAGATCAAAAGAAAGGGGATGGTTTTGAGTCACTTGATTCTCTGAACACATTCAGCTAATTTTCCATCCGCATTTTAGGGGGACACAGGAGTGGAACGATTCACTGGGGTGTAGAGAGGAGCCGTAACTGAAGCAAAGGCCAAGAGGCTAAGATCTGGAACCACCCCATTATTGCTAATGCTCAGATACCACATGGGTAAGGATTGACTATATTTGAAGTTACAGGTATCACCACCATTCACATTGCATCGAACAGCTGGGTTGAGATTGTAAATTTAGGTTCATTCATTAAGTGTGTTTCCTGAGCACTTGCTATGTGTCAGACCTTGGGACATGTAGAGGAACTGTCACCCTGTCCTCAAGGGTCAGCTAGAATCAAGTGTTTATCATTCATGAGTCATTTGTGTCACACCCGCATGATTTTTGCCATATCTACCACCGCCTATACTGATATTTACTCAATATTTTCTCTTTAGATAACCTCACTTTTCACAGTTTTAACCTGGCCTCATCTTAAACAATGGTAGCTGTGAAATTATATATTTGAAGTGCTTCTCAAGGCTGACCAAACCAGTAGTAAAAATACTAACACATACTTCTGTGACTATTGGCACATGAAGTCTGCCCCAGCTTGGGAGTGGCCACCGCCCCACCAGCCACCTTGGCTTAGCTCCCAGATCCTCCTGCCAATGATCCAGCAACGTCAGAGGGGTCAGGCCTGGTGCAGGAGGGGTTTTCTAGCACTGTGATACTATACACCGGACAGTGTCTGCTCTGACTGAGGTGAGCCCATCCCTTCACTGTTTTGCTTCCACTAAACACTCAAGGTTTCTGTTTTGGGGATTTTTAGAGAGTGGACACATTCATCTTAAAAACAAAATTAGGGCGCCTGGGTGGTTCAGTCAGTTAAGCTTTTGATTCTTGATTTCGACTCAGGTCACCATCTCAGGGTCATAAGATCAAGCCCCTTGTCGGGCTCAGCACTCAGTAGGGACTCCGTGGGAGGATTTTCTCTCTCCCTCTCCCTCTGCCTCACTCCACTCCCTCTCTCTCTCTCTCTGTCAAATAAAAAAAAAAAAAAAAAGCAAAGCTGAAAGACCAAAATAAACCCTTCTGCTCCAAAAGGCTATTGCATAGTGGTTAGATCTACCACCGAATCTGTGGTATAAGAAGTCATACTTTTTCTAAGCTTCGGATTCTCTCTTCTGTAAAATGTACAAAATATTAATAATCCCCCATGCATGGATTAAATTGGAGATTTTCAGTCTCATGGCTGTTAACCTTGTAGGCCAGATAATTCTTTGTTGCAGGCTACTGTCCTCTGCATCGTATGAGATTTAACAGCACCCCCAGCCTCTGGCCACTAGATGCCAGTAGCAGCCCCCCACCCTCAGTTTCAGGAATCCAAAATGTCTCTGGACAGGGCTCGCTCGATGTCTTCTGGGGAAAACAATCCAACCCCGTGGAGTATGACTGAACTCAACAAATCCACCATGTAAGCTTCTCAGCCTTGTATCTGGCACACAGACCTCATACATTATGACCTCACTTATTAAGTGCTTACTATATGCTTGGCAAGCTTTTAAGCACTTTAACTCTGTTATCTTCTTGGATTCACACAAGATTTGTGAGCTAGGCCCTATTATGATTTCCATTTTACAGATGAGGAAAATAAATGCCAGGGACGTCACACAAATTGCCTAAAATTCCACAATCAGTGAGCGGCAAAGCCATAATTTTAAAGTAGGTAATCTGTCTCCAAAGTCCAAGCTTTCAGCCCTTTGGTTTTCCTACCTTTGAGGAGAGGAAATCTCTGAAAAAATAGGCAGCATGGTGATGATCATAAAGTTGATTATTTAAAAATTCAATAACATACAATAGGCTAAGATTTTCATATGGAGAAAGTATATTCCAATGAAAGAGACTGACAGGTATACAAGGTACCTGATAGGAAATTCAAATATAGATTATCTTCAATTAAATGTTTATAGGCCAGTGGTTCGTGTAGACACACTTTTCTCAGGATGATTAGAAAATCTTAACTTTCCCCCAACTGACAGAGATTTAAAAATTTAGAACTTCTCATGTCAAATAAAGAAATGTGCATCGTGCAAGAACTGGTATGCTAGGGGATTTAGGGAAATCAGGAACTGTGCGGAAATGCAGTGTTGGGGTAATTAGGCTGGGGTCCATATGGTGGCCTAAAATAAGGATGATGACGGAACACCTGGATGGCTCAGTCGGTTAAGCATCTGACTCTTGATTTTGGCTCAGGTCATGAGCTCAGGGTTGTGAGATCGAGTCCGATGTAGCTCTGTGCTGGGTGTGGAGCCTGTTTAGGCTTCTCTCTCTCTCCCTCTCCCTGCACACCTCCTACCCTCTCCCTCTCTAAAAAATAAATAAATAAATAAATAAAAATAAAATAATAATCAATAAAATAAAATAGGAATGATGACCAAGGGATGGGGGGCACCTGCTGGACTCCCTGTGGGTTACTGAACCCAGGCAGCCAATATACCTTGGGGGCATTGACGCAGACTAGGATCCATTTGTCTAGGCTGGTATAAAAGCACTTGGGAAAGCCCCCTCCTTTACTGTGGTAGCTTGAGAACTAATTCTCTTACCTGTCCTTCTGCCTATCAGAAGTGAAAAGAAATATTTTGTGGCATTAAATGCCCCCTGAAAACCATGTATAGGTAGGTATATGTAGATACACACATGTTGTTGCCCCTGACAAGCAAAAACTCATATGCAAAGATGAAACTAATACAAACAGGATAAGTAAATGTAAACACAGGATTTTGATATGGAATATGTACACACGAGAGAAAAACTGAAATAAAGTTTAAGAATAACAACTGGGAAAGATACTGGTTATTTCCTTCCTCTAAAGTTTTAGAATCCAGACTAACATTGAATTAATAACTTTGTCATTGTTGAACACAGAAAAATGGGAGCTTTTCTCCATTTGACTGAAAATCTTTGCATTTCTACCAGTCTGAAATAGAAACTTGCAATTAAATCAATTAAGCAATGAAAATCAAATATTCCATTAAAATCTAATTTTCCCCATATCTGATTGGTTGTAACTCAACTGAGTTGGAAACAGATGAGAGAGGCAAAATGACTCGAAGTCTGAGACATGGAGACAGGAGAAAGGGAACATTTTAAATATGTTCATAGAAAATTGAATAAAGGCATTTTATTTTCCTTCTGCTCGTGTAAGTTTAGCCATTAGGGGTTCCCCAAACATAGGATTTCAGAACCTATTCTGCAGACTGAAATGTGAGTAGCAAGATGCCTTTCTTTTCTGTCCTCTTGTTGCAAACATGTCCTTGAAGTTTCTTTTTCTTCTTAAGGAATTAAAAAGGCTAGTCCACGCTCCATTCAGAAGGTGCTGTGTATCTTTGTGTGGGCCTGGAATGTAGGTGCTCTAAACCAACAGTCAGATTAGAATCGGCCATGTTTGCCAATTCGAGGAGTTACTGTCATCCAACAGGTCAAGGAAGGATTTATTCTCCCTAGTAGCAAAAGGAGGCACTTTTTCTCGGAGATGTTGGAAAAGAACAAGCCGACTGACTTAAACATTCTTTTCCCCCCTCTGTCTTTAGAGGCGACGATGCAAGCTGGCTACTTTTATGTCAGCAATCACCCCAGGGAAGGAAGGCTGATTCTCCAAGGATGAAGCAGAAAATGACTCCATAGGTTATCCAAAAACAAAGTTAGTGGGGAGAAGACAATAACTTACAAGTAAGATGCCTTCCCCAGGTTTGACAGACAGCAGGATGGCCACCTGAGTCTGAATTAAATGTAATACATTGAATGTGAATTTTAAAAATAGAATATGTAAATAGGCAAAAGAAAAGAAAAAGAGAACGAACCACAGTGTGCTTCAAATTTTAAATACCATGGTCCTTATTTCTGAGAAAGGCTTTTTTTTAAAAAATTCACTTGTCAAAAATCATTTTTAAGGCCTGAATTGTTGGGGTCTTTCCAGAGGTCTGCTTGTATATTTGACTGCTATAGGGAGCCCCAAGTGATGTGAATCCGAGAAAGGGTAGAGAGAGCCATAGAACCTTTTCCAAGTGTCACTCAGAATGTGTGTGTGTGTGTGTGTGTGTGTGTGTGTGTGTGCGCGCGCGCGCAGGTACGCCCCTGTGCTGAGGGAGAAAGAGAAGGATTCAATTCGATGGCCATCCATTAGTTTCCACAAAAATGAGTGATGGGAAATTTGTGTTTTTAATCCTTAAGTTTAAAAAAATAATAATTTTTAAGGATTTTCTTTGCTTTGCTACTCACACTCCCCCCAAGCATCTGTCTCCTCTGAGCAGTTGGAACAGGTTGGAGGAGGAGGAGGAGAAACAGAGCAAGATAGAAGTTCTTTGAAAATAAACAACTGCTTTTGAGTTTCTTATCTCTGCCACCCTCTCAACTCAATCCATTTCTTGGTGATATAGATAGTGATTAGGAACACAGACTGTGGAGCCAGGCTGCCCGGATCTGAATCCCAGCTGCTCTGTTTATCAGCTTAGTGACCTTGGGCAAATTACTGCTCTGTGCCTCAGTTTCCTGAATTGTAAGATACAAACAAACAAACAAACCAAAAAACTCAGTACAAACGTTCTAGGGTGTTGTAGGGTCCTTATGGGAGTTCAAAACTTCTAAGTACGTCTCACCCATAAGTCGAGTATCCACGGCCCTGGATGTACCTGTCAATGCTACATCCACACTGGTAACAATACTGTAACCCCCAATCTCCTTTGCCACTGGATTCATTTGAAAACTGCATAGTGAGGTCACTGACTACAAGCATCTGATCAGAACAACTGTCAGAAAGCTAATGGGAAATAATCATCACTCCTTTTAAAAACACATATGCTCAAGTCTTTTCAAGGAGCTTGACTCGGTGAACATCTTTTAGGTTTAGAGTGTAACACATCCAACTACTGAGTCAAGGAATGGTAACCTTCCGTACTTCAATTTAGCCATTCCCACGGCAGGTCCAGAACAAAGTCGTTCTGTTTTAGAATAAAGGAAAATAACAATGTATTGTTCCAAAAGTCAGAGGGCGGTACCGCCGAGGTGAGTGGGGAAGTGGATATTGCTCTGGTGGTAATTCTGAACAAAAAATTGAATTACGTTAGGGGAAAGCCCATCTGTTCCATTGAGTAATTCCCAGGAGCTGTTCTGATGAGAAGTAAACCCTGTCTGAGGAACTCATGCCCCTGTGTACCACCCTGTTGCCAGATCTGAAGAGGCTCCTTCCATTCTGACAGAGGGAGACCCCATCTTGCCCTCCTCCTCCCCTTCTGGGGGAGACAGTTGGGCTCTGTCCAGCCTGCCCTGCCCACCTGGACTCTTCCAGGCCTTTTGGTCACAATACTGCTTTAGAAAAGTCTGTGTGAAGGAGAGGGCTCTGGTATTTAACTCCATCCATCACTGTCAACCCCTCTTTCCCCTCTACCCCAACAGCTTGGTACATTTACCTAAAAGCTGAATAGCCTAAATGGATGAATTTTGTGCTGGTCTCATTAGAAAGGGAAATTAGCCAGGCACTGTTCAGCTGTGCAGAAGGCATGCTGATCCTGAAAGCTTATTCCAACCCCCGCCCCCAATCTTTTCTTCATCACGTATGATGTCCATGATCCCTTTAACATTTCTTAAAGGTTTCATTATCTACCACTCTAGCTCATAATGAACACAGAGATCCTGGTTCCCATCTCCTCTCATTGCCTTGCACAAGACTGGACACAGACCTGGGGGCTACGTGAGGATCAATGAGCTCAAAGTGCTTTCACGCTCTTCTACACCTGCTCATATATTGAGAGTCTGCTTTTGAAAATAAGGATTATTTACTGCCATGGTACCCAGTTTTTCAGTTCCCGCCTGCCCCTCCAGCCCCGTTCCTACCACTCTCCTCCAGGCTGCATTTCGGTCACACCAGCGTGCTAGCAGCTCTTGGGGGACCCTGGGCTCCCTGAGCCCCCGGCCAGTGCTCATACTATTTTGCATGTCTGCTCTTCACATAGCTCACTCTCCATTCTTTTGTTTTCAGCTCATGACTCACTTCCTCGGAGGAGTCTCTGATCCCATCAAATATGGTCAGTTTCCTTGGATATGTGTTCCCTAAAATCATGTTTCTCTCTCTCAAAGCATTTCTCCTCAGCTTGTTTTGATATTTTTATTTGTTGCTTATTTGACTAATGTTATTTCTCTACTAGAATATAATTCTGGTCCATGGCATAGGAACCCAGATCTCTCTCATTTATTCATTCATTCCTCACTCACTCGCTCATTCACTAACTTACCATTGCACACCAGCACCTGTTACAGTGTTTGGCAACTAGCCGGCATTTACTTAATATTCACCAAAGGAATATCAGGATGTCACAAGGAGCTATGGTATTAGGATGTTTAAATTTTTAATTCTCCTATTTCTCTGTTTTGATCTCCCTAAAGGCAGTACCAGAAGAAATCTCAGTCCTATATACAATAGATGTTAATGGAACATGCAGGTCATCTTAGATGCCTAAAGCAGCAAACTCCACCACCACAAATAGGCACTGCAAGGCTCAGAGGCCAGTGGGTTCTGTACAGTGTTCACATGCCCCTCCCCCTCATGTCCTGGGGGATAAAGGGATAAGAGTCTGCTTTGGGTTCTTAATAATCTCAGTGGCATTCAGCTTTAGCTAAATATGGTGGATTTCTAACCAGTGCTTTTTTTTTTTTTTTTTTTTTTTAAGTTTTTATTTGAAATTCCAGTTAGTTAACATACAGTGTTACATGAGTTTCAGAGGTACAAAGTAGTGATTTAACACTTCCATACACCGTCCAGTGCTCATCACAAGTGCCCTCCTTCATCTCCTTCATTTATCTCACCCATCCCCCCAACCCACCTCCACTTTGGTGACCATCAGTTTGTCCCCTATAATTAACAATCAGTGTCTTGTCTAACTAGTGCTTTCTAACCAGAGACCGATATTAGAGGCTCTGGAGAATCACAATAAAATTATGTGAAAGAATTATAATTCTTGATAATAATTTTAAGTGTGACCATTGAAATTTCTTGTTGAACTAAAAAGAAATACTGTATTTCTTGGCTCTGCCTAATTTATGCTTCAGTCTATCTGCTGCTTGCCCTTTAGGACTTCATCACGTTCTGATTAATCACACAGCTATCCCAATCTGTTTGGTGCAAGTGGACCAAGGATTTTGTCACCTTGCCTGATAAGTTCATTTACGATAACTCTCCACTAACAATGACCTAGAGATACTTTCTAGGGTACTTAAGAATTTGAATTAATAAGTAATAAACTGAAGTAATTTATTGCAGGTATTGTATCATCCTTTTTTTCCCCAGAAAACCCTCAACATAGCATTTTAGTGAATGAACAATCAGACAGCGATCATCAGGGAGCTGGTGTGTACTTTGCTTCAAGCAGCTTTACCCCAACCTCCTATTTCCTTACCAATGGCCCAGAGGTCAAACCTACCTTGGGAGCCCTCACTTTTAAACCAGCTCCCCAGAGATTAGTAGTTCCAATAAAGAATAAGCTGGGGACCATTCAAATTTCATAGAAATAAACATTTTTCCCTTCAAAGAAAGTACACAATAGAGTAAGTTTGTGCAACCATTAACTTGTACAGATTTAATGGCTGGCCTTTGGTAAGATAGAGAAAAAGAGATGGACAGACAGATAGATAGATGAACTAATCTGTAAACTTATATTTTATGTGTTAATTTAGATATTATTTATATCGATAGCCCCCAGAGAGAGATTTAATTCTTATAGCCAGATAAAATAATCTGTAAACTTATATTCTGGTTCTGGATTCATTTATTAGCTTACTGTAAAATATATATATTTATACATATGTTTGTTTATTGCTTAGAGATAGATTAGACTGATAGACAGATGGATAAAATAGTCCATAATCTTATATTTTACTTACAGGCTCCTTATTTCTTAGGTACTTACTGGGTTTGTCTCAGGGGACTGTGAGCAGATTAAGAGCAGAAATCTTGTCTTTCTTGCTCACATCTCATTTCCAGGGCCTGGAAAAGTACCTGGCACATAGTGAACACTGCTTGCTGAATTAATAAGCACTCTGCCCTCTACCGCGTATAAATGCCTGTGCGGTACTATACAAGGACTTACCCACTCAACCATTTATACCTCATGGATGGCTCCAGGGATTTTTATAAGCAATTTTAATCATGCTTTATCTTTGCTCTCCATGGTGACAGTGACTTTAGACTCTTTTCCCCCAAATAGGGCAACTCCACTATATCAGACGGTTAGTCACTGTGTAGAAATCACTAGCATGACAGAGATGCCCCTGTTCAGCATGATGCTTCGAGTAATGTCACTGTGTCCAAGATTGGCCCCTTCAGGGCAAACAGGCTACACATCAGCGTGTGGCTGCTAACGTGTTTGCACACAAGCGAGGGCGTGTAAGGCTCTGCGCATAATGAAGTTACACTTTCTCCCTCCCCAAAACGGTTACAGCCAGACAGTGACCACCACTTAACCAAAATAGAAAGCGCTTTCTGACTCCTCGGCGGAACAAGAGTATTTATACGGTATACTAACTCCGCAAGGCAAGAGTTGTGAGAGACTCTGGCAATAATGTAAATCAAAGCCGAGGGAATCCAGCACCATAATAAAATCGATGCTGGGTGCAATATGCTTCAGGAGAAGAGCAAACCAGCAGTGTGCACCATTGCCTGTCACTTGTAGCTAGGTACTTACACTGCGCCATATGCCGGTTTCTTTAAGTAACCCATTACACAGAAATTAAATATCTTGTGACAGATTGTTTTGACAGTGGAAAAAAAAGAAAGCGGGAGAGAGTGGGAGAGATTTAATTTTTTTAAAAAATGCATTTGACTGAAGGCAAAACGTTAGGTAGATGTTAATTTAACAGATGTCTAGTTTTGCATCATCAGCCTGAAACGGGCAATTTCTGGCAAGTCTTCCCACCACATCGCAACACAAAATCCTCTCAATTCCACATGGAGATGCCTTTCACAACCTTCCAAGTGAGCCATTCTCATTCAAAGGAAAACGCCTGAAATTACTCAGGGAAGATGCTAACACCTGGCAATAGTTTTGAAGGAGGAGTCCATGAATGCACCGAGGTATAATGGAACAAAAGTCAGCTCACAGCAACTTTTTAGTGGAGAGAGAAAGCAGGAAGAAATATATTCACACTGCAAAAACAGCTAACACATCACAAAGTTACTGTGTAAGGGAAAATAATCCCCACCCCCAAACTGGTAACTGTAGCCTAGTTCTTTTTGCAAATATATTACACATACACTCCAAATCTAATTTGCCATTACTGTGAGGTTGCCTGAAAAAGAAAGTCATTTTTTGAAAAAGGATGCTCTAAGACTTCATTGTTCCTAGAATGCATCTTGGCAAAAAGCCCTAGCCCTCCAGGTCTATATATAAATATATATTATATATCAAGTATGTATAGATAAATAGTTAAGAGTTAGATAAATATCTAATTTATATATAAGTGCATAAAAGTTAACTTGGTTCATCTGTTGACATAATGCTAAATTTGGTATTCAGTAGATATTTAATTAAACTTGATTTGGATTTTGTCATTTTACTTTCATTTTGGAGCCAATATACTTTAGTTTTAGGCCACAGATATCTTCATAAGCTTTGTAAAGTTCAAATGTACTAGATACAATGCTCATGACTCATAGGGGAAATATCCTATGTAAAGTAAAAGCTTACAGATTTTGGATTGGTGTTATCCTCAGTCTTCTCACACCAAAAGATATGTTGATATTCATTCCTTGGTAGAATCCATAAGGTTATTCTAGTATGATTGGCTGAATTCAAATGCCACTATAAACACAGGCCCTTGCACAGTTCCTGTTGTGATAAATATTTCTACAAAGAAGAGTGGAAGGCATAAAAGGATGGAGAGAGAGAAAGGAAGAGGAGAATTCCACCACAAAGGATTAAGAATTTATTTTTGCAGTTCAAAGGCAGCTCTACAATTCTGCAGGATTATTAATTAGCACTCCTTACTTTAATAGCAAAGAACATTTTACAACCAATGTAATAAAACATTTCACTCTCAATAAACTGCAAATTCTATTGCTCCTCCCTACCCAATGGACAGATATTTCAAACAATCAAAAATACATCAGATAGCTTGTGTGTGTGTGCGTGTGTGTGTGTGTGTGACAGAGAGAGAGAGAGGGAGAGAGAGAGAGAGACCATTTGATTCAGCATTTTTATTTTTAGGTATTTAAAGTAAATGGTCTATATCTTGTTTTCTGACAGAATATGGCAAAAGGCCATTTTTAAGGGCTGAGAGAGATTAATGATATGATGGCAACCTTTGGAGAATGAAACAAAATTGGGCTGGTCTCCAAACAATTCAATACAAGGAGGTGTGTGCGTATATGTGTGCACATGCGTGTGCACGTGTGCCTCTGTGACATGTAATAAATACTGAGTTAGAGAACACTGTCCCCAGGTAATCCTATTTTACTTTAGAAACATCACAACCATGGGAAATGAGGAAAATTAGCCCTGCACATTCAAGGAGGCTAAAATGCATATTGGGGGAAAAAAATCCAAAAAGGAGGTAGACAGTTTCCACCAACATACATTCCCTCTCATGAGAGCTGTTACCAAGTCAAGGACATGATCTGAAATTGAAAAAATTGGTAGGAAAAAAAATTTAAACCACTACAGGACTGCAAAAAGAATAAGGAAAAAACCTGTCAACACAAAAGATTCCTTTCTCACTCTCTGAAATTCTAATCCAGTAATCATGTCTGCCTTCTAAAGCACCTTTCATCTGACTATCTCCGAGCCCTTTATGGTATTAAACACTCACTGAATCCCTGAGGTGGGTAAAATTATTCTAGTCATTTTACAAATGTATCTTTTCTCTCAAACCTCTCATCCTGGGGAGTGATAAGTCTGGGAATAAAAATCAGGAATCGATGAATGACCAGAGTCCTTATTCCTTTAACCTGTTTTATAATTACTTAGGGGAAAATTCTGTGATTTGTTCTGGGAAAGTGCCCTGATGAATTGAATGTAAGTTTTTGATTTGGTGTAAATTATCTTAATATATGCTAATGTATTCTTGCTCCTATCCTTGTCTCCACCTTTCCCCTCATCCCTTTAATTGGAAGGATTGAAGAATATGTTGGGATATGATAAAACAGAGAAATAGAAGTAATTAAAAGTGCAAAGAGAAAACGAGTTTAGTGCATATTTCCACATCTCTGGGTCTGAGGGAATACTATAAGAAACTACAATCAGTTAGCCATGTGACTTTGGACTAGGCATATAACCTCTCTGGGCATCAGTTAACACACCTGTAAAAAGAAGGTTAAATTATATAAATTCTAAAGTCCCTGATCGCTCCACTATTTATTGTGTGGTTCCACATTTATAGCCAACATGGTTTCTGTATTTTGGCATGAATCTTTAAGATTAAAAAGAAAAATAAATCTAAGATAAATATTTCAAAATATTTCCAAAAATGAAATGTGACTGAAAAGCACTTATATTATCAAAACCATTCTTTCTCCTTCTTATGCCACTATTCCTCACAGATCCAGAAGAGCAAATAGTCCAGGTTGGAGCCCACCGCCAGACAGATGCTAGTCTACCAAAATAAGTGGATCTCGAGTGTGAGTCCCGTTCAGATGACCCTGTGCTTTGGACTGACATGTAACAATCGTATCAAGTGCAGTCAATGTGACTGCCCCTTTGAAGGTGAGATAAGTGGAACTTCTGTACCCAGATTACCTAGGAGAGGAGGCCAGCACGATGATTGAGGTGTCATTTATGGGGAAGGGGATAGAAATATGGCCTAAGGGCGTTAAGTTGTAAATTACCACATTGGAGTTGACAGAGAGATTAGTTCAATCTTTGAGTGTGGAAGAAAGCCAAGGGACCATGGAATATCAGATGCTTAGTTGTCATTATTTCTGCCTCGAAGAGTGACCCCTCCCTTTTTTAAACTGGAGTCCTTGCCAGCATCTCTCCGTAGGATACCTAAATCATGAGACTATCAAATGTAGGCACCCATTCATGATCAATCCTACCCGTTCCTTCCTAATTTAGGCTTACATCTCAGAGAATATTTACCTTCTGTGCAACCTTCTGTCACTTAACTGTTCAGCTCAGCAGTTAGCAAAGACTTAGTGTTAGTCATCTAGGGGAGCTCTGAGCTAACAGAGGCACCAGGATCCATTTCTTGAATAAAGATTTCCTTTTAGGTCAGGGATTGAAACTTTAGCAGTATAAAGTTCACACTGTAAGGTTCCTGAGCAGATCATGATATTTAGAGGAGATAATTCCAGAAGACAGTGACTCACCATAGAAGAACTTAAAAACCCAGGCACTAGCTTCTGATATTAAAAAAAAAAAAAAAAAAAAAGAGGACATTCTAGGTCTAGCTCTACAGCAAGTGACATGAATCACTTTGCCCCATGTGTTCTCCATCAGGCAGTCTGTACTGCATGGTGATGAAGCCAAACAGAAGCTGGAAGAAGAATAATGGGGTTCAGGCCTCTGTCCCTCCACTTTCTAACCTAGGTATTTGGATAAGTTATTGAATTTCTCATGGTCTTATACTGTTCATCTGTAAAATGCGGATAACACTTCCTAGCTCATGGGATTGTTCTGAACATTGAATGAACAACTTCACATGTGGTATCAAGTAACTTTTTCTAATAATTGTACCATTTGCAAATAATAATTATTACACTGATGTATCCTATATGAGATGCATCCTACATGACAGTACCAAGTTTGTTCACTACCAAGATTATTGCTGTTATTGGTACGTATGACCTATCAAGACTACAAGTGTGGTCATAATTTACACAAAGAGGGTACAAAAGGGAGCCCTGTCCAGCAGCATGTACAGAAGATACAATTAAGAGTATTGTGCCCAAACTAGGAAGATAAAATACAGTCTTAATGCAAGGTATTTAAAGAGGACTTTTTAAAGATTCACAAATTTTGGATGTGCCCATAAAAGTAGAAAACCATAAATGTTATGTGAAAGCATGAATCAGATTTTGGTGTAAGTGGTTTTTGTTAATGCCCTTTTATTGTGTTTGACATATAATGCATCACTGGAAAATCATACATTTTTGAAGATGTAAAAATTAATTATGGTTGTTTTCTTTATCTGAGTAGAATAGCAATTAAATCTTTTAGAAAATAGGTTTATCCAGCAAGACTGTGTTTTCAGTGTTGGACTTTCATGGTACACCAAGTGCTTGAATATCATTTTAGAGAAGGAGATCTTTGATCTGACCTAATAAGACTATTTTTCAGTGGCCCTTTTCAAAGATCATCAAAAAGACCAAACTGCCTCAATGAAGTTATAGAGCAAAATGAAACACATGTAAAAATATACGTTAAGCACTTATTTTCCAAAGATCATGGCTGGCAGTGTCAACCTATGTCATCGCATGTAAACTTTAGGACAACCTAAGAATCAGGCACTATCTTCAGTTAATGAAGACACTTACTATACACAGAGACAGTGAATAACCACATAGCCAGGGTTGGCTCGAACCCAGGTTTCTTAGGTTTCAGGTTTCCAAATCCATTCTCTTCACACAATATGTCAACAGTCCCTACCAGTTCAATTATTAAACTCCATTAGCAACAGTTAGAAAATATTCCCAATAACCTGCAAAGGGGCACTGAACAATGACTATATTATTCTTGGTCATGACAGACTAGATATTTAGATGTTAGATTTGTATATTGAAAACAAACCTTTGTAAAATATGCTTTCAGATATGCCTTAAATTATTTGAATAAATGTTAATTTTATGACCTGGTTACATGTACATTCCTTCATAGCACATTTGGCTGCCTGAATTGTATTTTATGCTGTATATTTATTTATTTATTTTTATTTTTATTTATTTATTTTTTAAAAGATTTTATTTATTTAAAAGAGAAAGAGGCAGAGATCACAAGTAGGCAGAGAGGGAGGGGAAAGCAGGCTCCCTGCTGAGCAGAGAGCCCGATGTGGGGCTTGATCCCAGGGCCCTGAGATCATGACCCAAGCCGAAGGCAGAGGCTTTAACCCAATGAGCCACCCAGGCGCCCCTATGCTGTATGTTTATTATTTTTAAAATTTTATGTCCCCCTCTCTAATATTCGATTCAGGAGGTGAAGACAAAACAATGTTTCATTATTATATCATTATCTCTGATTCCCCAGTAGGCATTAAGTCTATATTTGTTTAATGAAAGGGTGAATGATGGATAAAGTGATTGAATGAATATATAGATACAGATATAAATATATATATATATACTTGTATATTATATGTATTTATATATATAAATGCACATGTTCTAAAATCCAAAGTCTCATTATACAAAGATAATAGAATAAAACTGTCTCTGAAGAGTACCAGGGGAGATGATATAAAACCTTCCTTTTACACAGTTGCCACTACATATTTTCCATTGCAGCTGTCAATATCTCCAAGCCATAACATGATGTTTTAAATATGCCCCTGGTATTATTATTCTAAATGGTACCATTAATTTTCATGCTATGTAATAGGATACTTTAAAATACCCAGCTCAGGAAGATACTATCTTCAGTGGCTTTTCCATCATAACATACCTAAGTACCACATTCTGTGCTGGCATTCTCTCCTGGGCTCCATGTCAAGATCACTAAACCGTGAAACATTTATCTATCTATAACACACTAAAGGGCCAAGTATACACAAACATGTGGTAAATTAAGAGGTGAATTAAGCCCTTTGAAATCCACCCCTCTTCCTAGTACGGAGTTACTCCTTGATTCAAATATTATAAAATATAGTCAACTATACAACTGAAATCTGGGAGTGTGTCCTTGAAGTGAGAATTGTCAGTAAGGCACCAGAAGCTAGGAAGAGGCAAGGAAGGATTCCCCCCTACAGGTTTCCGAGGGAGCATGGTACTACTGACACCTTGACTTTGGACTTCTAGATTCCAGAATTGTGAAAAACTAAATTTCTGTTGTTTTGAGCCACCCAGTTATTTTGTTATGTCCACCCGATGAAACTTAAAACAATTGACATTATATTTTGCATAGAAGAAAAAATCCTTTAGGACAATGCTGGGGAACCTTGTTGGTAATATGGCATTAGGTCTATTAATTAATATAGTAATGAAAATACCATATTAGTTAATATGGCATTAATTAATATGTTACTTAATATGGTAGATTGTATGCAAAGATGGCCAAAATAGATATTCCTGTTTCGGTATCCATACCTCTTTGCTATGTGATTTTGCTATTCCTCTTAATAGGAAGTGGAGTTAATTTTCCTTACCTTTCAATTTGGGCTGGCTTTGTAGTTTGCTTTATTTGATGGAATATATCACAAGTGACACTGGACGACTTTTGTGTCTAGGCCTCAAGAGGAATTTCAGCTTCTATTTTGTCCTTCTGGATCATGGTACCAACCATGTAAGGAGGCTCAGGCCACCCTGTTGGAGGATGAGACCACTTGGAACAGAGACAATCCCTCCTATCTTCTGTTCCCTATATAAGAGTTCTTAATATTGAGTGTGCTTAGGAATCCTCTAGAGGATTTATTAAGACAGATTGCTGAAACCCACTCCTAGTTTTTGACTCAGTAGTTCTGGGATGGTGTCTGAGAATATTCATTTCTAACAACTTCCCAGGTGATGCTAATGGTGCTGGTCCAGTGACAACACTTTGAAAATCACTGCCCCAGATCAACCAGCCTCTACTCAAGCCCTGAAGTTATTCTAGTCATGTGACGGACCCCAGGTAAGTCCAGCAGAAGATCTGTTCAGTTGACCCACCTGCTCCTGGGTTGTGGGGTGGTTTGGTACACAGCAAGAAATAACTGTGACACCAAGCTCTTCTGGGGCTTTGTATTGCTGGCTCCTCACTTATTACTGGTTTGATAACATCTTTTAAGTTTCAACTGCAAAGCCATTTGTGGTTAACAGAAAGAAAACTAGAGAATATATAAGAAGCAGGGATAAAGTTCTTGCTTGGGCGGAAGCAAAACAGGAGAGACGGCTTTATGTATGTAGGAATAGGTAGAGACAATGCAAAACATAAGCAGAACAATTACTTTTCTCCTGTTTGACAAGGACCCAGAGACATTTTCCCCGAATGTTAAGGTGTTCAAGAATCCCTTGAGAAACTCACTGACATTCCGATTGCAGAGCTTGACTCCTCAGAGATTCAGTGGAGGCAGACAAGGACCCGGTAACATGTATTTTTTAAAATAACTACCCTCATTCCTGGTGGGTCTTACTGAAATGGTTTAGAAGTCCACAGACACCAAGCAAAGACCCGATGGTAAGTTCCTGGGGGCCAGACAATGTTTGTAAAACTTCACAGAGTTCACAGATAGAAAAGCTCTTGAAAAATGTGTTGAATCACCTGCTTGGTTGGGAACATCTCTTCAATATAAAGAGCACTCTTTATGACTGATTTCCTCTATTTGCAGTTATAATCACTTTCCTTCTTCCTTCTCTCCTTGGCTTTTAAGAGATGGTGTAAAAAACCCTCTGCTGAGAAAGTTTAAGGGTTTCTGGCTCACTTTATACACTGGTGGTAGATCCTTCTGTCTACTGCTAGTTCACCCCCCCCAACCCCCCTGCTGTCACTCTCCCTAAACAAAACTTGTCCACTTCCCAGAGCATCTCAAGACTGAGTGGGCACACTGAGTGCACAGAATGATCTGTGAGTAATGTGGGTTATTCCAGAACACTAGCTTTTCCTCTCCCCCTCTCCCTCCTCCCCAGTATAGCAATCATCAAAAGTAATTCCTATTTATATATCATGACAAGTGATTATATGCTATATATGACTGTGATCCTATTCCTCAAATTATTGACTTATATATCAGTCATCTAAAATCAATATAATTTCAAAGTGTTTTGCTAATGCACAGGGTTTCAGAGAAAATGTATTAATGTTGCTCACAACCTTCAGAGAGATGAAAGGGAAGCCATTATATCCTCAGTTTAAACTTCACTTGAAATGCCTTTAGTAGTTTGCAGTCTTGTTTCACAAGAACATATAAATCAATTTGAATTATGGTCAAGTTTCAATGTAGATATATTGATTCTAGAAGCCAATCTTACTAGTTACATAACTAAACTTTGATGACTGTGTGTGTGTGTTGATTAAAATTCCTGCCGCTCTAAAACACAGAGATTTTTTCAGGTTGGAGAGTCATTTTTAAAGTTTTCAATTTACCCCAAACCCTGCTCCCCCAAAACACCTTACCCTCTGAAAAAAAACAAGTCTTACTTATAAAAGATAGGCTCCCTGTGGCATTTAATGAGTTACCCATCATTAACTCCACAGGATACAGTCAATAAATTTAATACGTGTGTACTTAAATGAAAGATCTGACAGCCATGAATTGTAAATAGGAATTTGGTATAAACAGAGATTTTTATGAGTAAAAAAACAAGAGCAACATCATTGGAACTTACATTAACAATAAATTCTTCCAGGCTACTTGCTTCCTTCAGGTTTTATTAGAAGAAGGAACTGATGCTTAAGGGCATTTAGGGACAAGATGGAGATAATGTACCACAATATTAGAGCAGAAAATCTCCAGTGAGATCATTTTAGGTTAGCATCTATCCCCTTTCCATCTTACTCATTAGCGGGTGAAAAATAGTACTGCTCCCTGTCCTGGGCCATTCACCCTTCCATTTAGAAACCTTCTTAAGGAGGGTGAGGAGGACTGATAGAGAAACCTAGCTTTATTTTTTATATAGGAGGCAATGGGGGCAAGGGGAGTAACCTTTATGGATTATCTACCATAAAGTCAAGTACCAAGTGAGAAACTTTATTTAAGTAATCCTATTTAATTCTTCAAAGCCTCAGTTTTCATATATTTTTGAAGAGATTCACAATTCCTGTATTATAAACTGAGGCTTACAAATTTTAAATCCTCTATCCAAAGTCACACAAGCTAACAAATTATAGAACTAGTGTTAGTTGACTTGACTCTAAAAATGATTCTACTATATCAAAATATTTAGCTCTTAATTCAGCGTGGGCACTTTTTTTTCTGCAAAGGGACCATAGAGTAAATATTTTTAGTCTCTGAGGGCCATATGGTCTCTGTTGCAACTATTGAACTCTGCTGTTGTAGGTGAACGCAGCCATAGACACCGTGTTTACATACATGGGTAAACAAGGCTATAGTCCAATGATACTTTTTTTAATGGACATTGAAATTTGAATTTCATTTAATTTTCATATGTCATGAAATATCATTCTTCTTTCATTTTTTCAACGATTTAAAAATGTAAAAACCGTTCTTAGTTTACAGCCACATAAAACTAATTGGCTGATTAAATTTGGTCCGGGGCCTTAGTTTGCAAACCCTTTCTTCAGTTCCCTAAGCATCTGGAGGTCAGGGGCTACAGCTTTTGATTCTTGGACTCCTGTGAGTACCTCCTCAGGGTGCCTAAAACAGAGTAGGCTCTTGCCTAACATTTGGTGCTTGGATTGAAAGTATGGTTCTCAATGGTCTCATTTTTTTTTTTTATCTTTTCAATTGTGTATTCCTTGCTCTCCTTTTACTTGAGCCTAAATATACTCCATTGCTGTAATTTGAAATTTCTTCCAAGAAAAATAAAAGTTGTGTCATTTAAAGTTACTGTACCTTAACAAATGCAGCTAAAGTGGTACTGCTTTTGCATGCATGAAAGCTCAAAGCCTCAACAACTCCCATGAGCGATTAATCTTCTAACACTAATTAGATATTTGCTAATTAGCGTCTGATGTGTGAAATGAAAAAACATTTTGAAGCTGAAATGAATAGGGTCTAGAAAGATAGGGCTGTATTCCAGTTCCCCCTTTTCCATATTATTATCATATTTCATAAATATTAATAAGACCACATGATACAAGCTGCTCTATAAAATTATCTCTCTGAACGAAGGCTTTTGTTTGATATAATAGGGATGTGTCAATATTTTGCATATGGGAGAAAGCACTCAATGAAGGAAAGCATTTTTTCCCTCAATGTTAAAGAGATGTCATATTTCATGAATCACTTTTATGCTCGATCAACCAGTCCTACTGTTTAACCTAGACTACTTCTTCCCATAAGGGAAGGTAGAAAATCTTTCTCCAAATCATCACCTCTCTTCCTCTCTTGCACCCTAACCTCATCTTGGTTTAAAAGAAAACTTAATAGAATGGAAAATACCTTAAACCTATGATTCTGTGCAACGAAATAATAAAAATCATTATAGAATGGTCAATTTCAATAAGGAATTTGACTAGTAAAAGAGAGACATTTGAATTTCATTAATTGTATGCATGAGGACAATCCTAAGAAACCTCCTTATGCCGTCCTAGTTAAAAAAAAAAAAAAAGAAACTAGAGAATGGGATAGAGGTTTCAGTGCTTCCAACTCACACACATAGTCTGTAATATTCAAGTCATAAATATTAAGTCATGTTGTATTCATAAAATGAAACATTTTGATTTGGAATATTTCTTAAGTGAAAGCCTACATTAAACATATTCGGTTTTGAAAGAAAAGACCTATAATAATAAACTATTTCAGTTGGTGTGGGATCTTTTGAAAAACCACTCACCTGTGAATGCTGGTCATATCACAAATTATATCTAATTACAGCATTGATACAGTAATTTGAAATGATAGCTAAGCACAAGTTGACAAAGGTGACATTGAAACATAATGACGATGAGATTATAGTTTTCTTAGGCTGACATTTTGTGATTATAATAATGCTGATCGAGATGATTAAAACCATAATGAAGGAAAAGCTCCAAGAACCAGAACAAAACATACTGAGACTAGAGAGAGGCCAACTATCATTTTGAATTCTGCTTCTTCAATATGAGTTCATCTGCCAGCATAAAATTAGGTCCTTGCACTAGTCCCAGAGACCTGTGGGAACTTCAGTTGATAGACAATGTTTTCTGCCTACTCACAGAAGTATCTGTTTTTCAAAGCTGGAATGAGAGGATAAGGTCATCTATGCCAATTTATCCATTTGCACCGGGGATTGTATTCCAATTAGCTTGGAGATTGATTATCAGCTCCCAGATGCAAAACACCAATACACCATCTGCATTGATACTCAGTTATAAGGATCTTCAGCTTAAAATTCATAATGATCTCAAGGCTCTGCCGTGTTGCAAACACCAAACGAATGGGAAAAGTCTGGCAGACATTACCCTTTCACTTAGGATTAAATGAGAATAAAACTAGACAGCTTTTAATTACCAACAACAGAGAAATGAGTCAAGGGGGATCATACCCACTCAAGACATCACCAGTCAATTCAGCCGGCCGACTGGCTGAGGCTGGGAAATGCACAATGTTCTGTACCTTGCTCAAATAAGCCTATTTAAATTGTATCGAATTCCAAGTATCTGATGAAGTATCCAAGATTCCAAGTATCTCACCTGTAATTCCAGCTGAGTTCTGAACCTTATTTTAAAAATAGAGGATAAATATGTCTTAATTATTTAAAATCACCTTCCAAACTATATATGTATTCTCAAATTTGTTTTTCTTTTACTTATAGTATTCGGTGTCTTAAAAGATCAGAGATTCATTAATACTCATTTGGAAGTAATTGACAAAAAAAAAAAATCTACACCACTTGCTAAGGTTAGGTCCAATTTTTGTCCCATTTTGCTGATGAAGTAACTAAGACATAGAGTGACAAGCTTGGACTATAAGTATTGTTTCTTCATGGGAAACTCTTCATTACCTACAGAACCCTACATTATGAAAGATTTGAAAAGATTTCCTCCTTCCTTAAGGTGTCAGCTGATTGCTTGTTTTATAATTCAGATATCATGGTTTTGTTATGACCATTTATTTCTCTGCAGGTATATGAAGGAGGTATGCTATTGTGTTAATTGATTGATGTCCAAATATATCCCATTCCTTAGTGAAATCTATTTCATTCGTAATCTTCATCCTCATACATTCCATCCTAATGTAATCCACCTGGGTTATAATTACACATTTCCCCAAGGATCATCTATGAGTTTAATATTTGCAGTGTGCCCAGGAAGATGGACGAGGACAAGGGTCATGGGAGCTTACACAACTCCTCACTCAGTCAGAGGTAGAATGTGGTAGCCTTTTCATAAGGTCTTGGTTTTTTTTTGTTGTTGTTGTTCATTTGTTTGTTTTTCAAAAAGACGAATCATCCTCATTCTGAGAAAACCAGACTTTTCCTGATCGATGAGGCTCCTGTTTCTCTACCTTTAGTCAACCTATCTTTAGAACTTTTAATTTTTTATTTTATATCAAGTTGCATTACTGATATACTAATTTGAAATGATGTTAAGCACACACTGACAGGCGAGAGTGATGCTGTAATGCACATACTTTATAAAGCATCTCTCATTTATTCCTGACAACATTGTGGTCTACATTTTACAGATCAAGAAATACAGCTCAGAAAACTTTAAGTCATTTCAATCCATTTCCTCACAAGTATTTCCTTAGCACATATAGCATGCTGACTACTGTGATGGGGCTGGGCATTTGATCTTGAGCCAAACAGTCTATGCTTCAACCAATTACAGGGGCTGGTCTGAAGTCTTAGGTCAAGTAACTGATGAGTTCTATCTCTTGCCTGGATCCATGTTAAGATCACATGTACCCCAAATTTCCAACCTCATAGACCTCTGTCCTCTCTCACATTTTATCATTATCAGGAGTCATTAAACTATAACTCGTGGGCCAAATCTAGTCTGCAAATCATTTTGTATGGCCCACAGGTAAGAATTTGTTTCCCGCATTTTTAAAGTGTTGTTTTAAAAGAAAATAAAAGACTACGTATGACAGAGACATTATGGCCCACAGAACCTTAAATATTTATTTTTTGGCACGTTATAGTAAAAGTTTACTGACCCCTGATCTTTACGGAGGAAAGTTAAATTTGCCTTCAAGGTCTTTTCCATGAGTCCAAAATAGCTCTGTACAGACAGTATGTGTTGCTGGCTTTAGAGTGTTTGTGGTACTGATAATTATTTATTGTAGCTACGTTCTAATCATTGTGGCAAATACTGTTTAGCTTATCAATTCTATTAAACTTCAAAATAAGCCCAGGTAGACACTATTATTATCCTATTTTTCAGGTTAAGAGACTTAGGCTCAGGGTAGTCAGGTATCAGAGTATATGGTCCCAAAACTAGGCAGGATTCAGATCTTACTCTATCCAGGCCCATTCCTTGCCCAGAGGCCATCTATACACCAAAAGAAAAAGATGTCTCTTCATGTTGGAAGCAAACTGCTGGGCAAGAGGATCAGGAGCTAGGTTTCAGGCTCACTTTTCTCCTTGGCCAAGCTTTCTGCACAACCATAAGCAGCGAGAGCTTACGAGCTACTCTGCTATCCAATTCTTCTGCCTTAACCTCAGTCTTCACTGAGCATCTTCATGTTCTGTACCTTCTCCTGGGTACTGTTTTCTCACTTGTGACTTTGGCTATTCTACACGCAAGGTTTAGACTTCCTCTAAGGATCATCACTGTGACCACCTCTGCCAGACCTCTCCTTATTTCTCAGGGCTCAATTTCCCCAGCCTGCAAAAAGGCATACCTGGCTTTATTGTACTTTGCAGATACTGTTTTTCTTTTTCTTCTTCTTCTTTTTTTTTTTTTTTAAAGAAATCAAAGACTGTGGCAACCCTGTGTTAAGCAAGTCTATTGGCACCATTTTCCCAATGGTTTCTGCTTCACATTTTGGTGATTCTTGTAATATTTCAAACATTCTCATTATTACATTTTTTACGGTGACTTGTGATCAGGGATCTTTGATATTACCATTACCATTGTTTTGGGGCACCACAAACCATGCCCCTATGAGACGGTAAACTTAATACGCTGTGTGTTCTGACTATTCCACTGACCAGCCATTCTCTCCTTCTCTCTCTCTCTCTCCCACCCTTGGGCTTCCCTGGCCCCTGAGACACAATATTGAAATTAATTAATAACCTTACCACGGCCTCTAAGTGTTCAAGTAGAAGGAAGAGTCACCATCTCAAGCTAGAAATCATTAAGCTTAGTGAGGAAGGCACATCAAAAGCCAAGGCGGGCCAAAAGCTGGGCCTCTTATGCCAAACAGTTAAGTTGTGGATGCAAAGGAAATATGCTTGAAGGCAATTAAAAGTGCTACTCTAGTGAACACACGAATGATAAGAAAGGGAAACCACCTTGTTGCTGATATGCAGAAAGTTGTAGTGGTCTGGATGGAAGATCAAGGCAGCCGCAATATTCTCTCAAGACAAAGCCCAATCCAGAGCAAGGCCTTAACTTTCTTTAATTGTATGCAGGCTGAGAGAGGTGAGGAAGCTGCAGAAGAAAAGTGTGAAGCTAGCAGAGTTTGGTTCATGAAGTTTAAAGGAAGAAGCCATCTCCTTAACATAAAAATGCAAGGTGCAGCAGCAAGTGCTGATACAGAAGCTGCAACAAGTTCTGCAGAAGACGCAGCCGAGATGAGGAATGAAGGCAGCTACACTAAACAACAGATTTTCAGTGTAAGTGAAACAGCCTACTCTTGGAAGAAGATGCCATCTAGGACTTTCATAGCTAGAGAGAAGTCAGTGCCTGGCTTCAAAGCCTCCAAGGACAGGTTGACTCTTGTTAGTGGCTGAAGTAGATGGTGACTTTAAGTTGAAGCCAGTGCTCATTTACCATTCAGAAAATCCAGAGGCCCTTAAGAATTATGCTAAATCTACCCTGCCTGTGCTCTACAGGAAACAACAAAGCCTGGGTGACAGCACATCTGTTTACCATTTGGTTTACTGAATATCTTAAGCCCTCCATTGAGATCTACCACTCAGAGAAAAAGATTCCTTTCAAAATAGTACCACTCATTGACAATGCAATTGGTCACCCAAGAGCCGTGATGGAGATGTACAATGAGATTAATGTTCTTTTCATGCCTGCTGACACAACATCCATTGTGCAGCCCATGGATCAAAGGGAAATTTCAAATTTCAAGTCTTATTATTTAAGAAATACATTTTGTACGGCTATAGCTGCCATGGTGATTCCTCTGATAGATCTGAGCAAAGTCAATCGAAAACATTTTGGAAAGGATTCCATCATTCTGGATGCCATTAAGAATATTTGTGTTCGAAGCGCCTGGGCTGGCTGAGGGCACCGGGCAGTGTGGTTACAGACTCCCAGACCATGCTGAGTGGAGCGTGCAGCTGGCTCACCTCAGCACTGTGGGTACACACGTGCCACTCCGTGGCTGCCCACCCATAGGTGCCTTCATGGGTTGGGGTGGTGGCAGGTGGCAGATAAGAGCGAGAGGATGGGGGTCCTGTCCCATGCCTTTGACCTAGTACTGCTCGAGTTCCTGGTGTGCCGGCTCTCCAAGAAGGTGCTCAGATATGAAGCATTGACAAATGAGTTGATTAATGAGGAGCTGCAAAATAGTTTATACAATTATTGATGGGATTCCTAATGTTATACCTCAGACAACTAGGATGACACATCAGAATAAGAAGGAAAAATGGAGCAGCACTAGATTGTATTTAAAAGTAGTGACACAGGGGCACCTGCGTGGCTCATTCGAATGGCATCTGACTCTTGATTTTGGCGCAGTTGTGATCTCAGGGTCATGATCTCAGGGTTGTGAGACTGAGCCCCCCACTGGGCTCCATGCTGATTGTGGAGCCTGCTTAAGATTCTTGCTTTCCCTCTTCCTCTACAGCCCCTCCCTACAAGAGCTCTCTCTCTCTCTCTAAAAAACAAAAACAAAAACAAAAACAAAAAAACCAAAAACCACAAGACACAGAACTAAATTTTCATAATTAACACTTATCTTTTTTTTATTTTATTTTTTTAAGATTTTATTTATTTATTTGTCAGAGAGAGAGGGAGGGAGCACAAACAGGCAGAGAGGCAGGCAGAGGCAGAGGGAGAAGCAGGCTCCTTCTGTGGGACTCGATCCCAGTAACCTGGGATTATGACCTGAGCCGAAGGCAGCTGCTTAACCAACTGAGCCACCCTGGTGCCCACTTACCTTTTAAAAAGTCAGAATGACAGGTAATAAGTGGGAGAGAAGAATGTTTCTGTCTCTTCCTACTTTGACTGCCCTTATTCCACTGGTCTCTTTGGCAGGACTGTTCTATTCAGCCTCCATGGAAGGAAACTTCCCACAGGCTGCATGAGCACAACCAGCCTGTGCTTCTACAGTCTGCTCAGGCTGATTACTATGGCATTTTATATGTTCCTCCACCTTTGGACCTGGATGGGCATTATATTCTTCAGGCATAATTAATTCAACCAGAGCCTAGGTAGTATATACATATACATTAATGACATATCATGACTGTCTATCTCTGAAAGCTCAACTACTTGGAAATATTGGAAATCCACTTAATTTGTAGGAAAGGTACTTTGCCTTGCTTCTCTCAGAAGCTTAAGACTATGGGAGGCTTAAACTTCAGAAGCTTCTTTTACTGTACTTTTGTTCTGCCTTTGTTTTTTGAAAATTCTAATTTATAACTACCATATCAGAAGAAACATTTCAACAAAGCTTCCTTGGAAATTAATGGTCCTAACTATCACCTGTTGACTTTATTAAGAAATAATTTTTAAAAAGTTAATCATTAAAATTTTGTTTTAGATTCAGAGTACTTGGCAGAGTTACATGTTAAGGAGGACTGACATAATTCCAAAGGAGCTATGCTGGAGTAGTTGTAGAGAAATGCATTTGAGCTAGGGTGATAGAAAACTATGATAAAATGGAAATTTCATGTACTTGCAAACATTCTGAGTTGGTTAAATTACCTTTGTCTCTTTGGCATCAAGTGCTTACATTAGCAATAATAAAATAAGATGACACTTCCCATTTTAAAAAAAAGTATGTGATTCATGAGAAGAGGTCAAAATATCAACATGAACAGAAGTTTAGAAGAAGTTGATTTCAACCCTTGTGGGTGACTTTGAGGGGTTCATGACTTAAGTGGAGGAAGTAACTGCAGATGTGGTAGAAACAGCAGGAGAACTAGAACTGGAAGTGGAGTCTAAAGATGTGACTGAACTGCTGCACTCTCAAGATTAAACTTGAGCGGATGAGGAGTTGCTTCTTATGAATGAGCAAAGGACGTGTTTCTTGAGGTGGCATTTACTGGTGAAGATACTGTGGACACTGTTAAAATGACAACAAAGCACACAAATACCACACAAACTTAGTTGATAGAGCAGAAAAGTTTGAGAGAATTGACTCCAATTTTGAAAGAAGTTGTACTGTGGGTAAAATATGATCAAATATCATTGTATGATACAGAGAAATCACTCATGAAAGGAAGAGTCAATCAATGAAGCAAACTTCACTGCTGTCTTATTTTAAGAAATTGCCACAGACATTCTGACCTCCAGCCACCATCACCCTGATCAGTCGACAGCCATCAACATCAAGGCATGACTATCCACCAGCAAAAAGATTATGACTTGTTGAAAGCTCAGATGATGGTTAGCATTCTCTAGCAATAAAGTATTTTTTAATTAAGGTAAGTATGTTTTTTTAGACATATTGCTATTGCACACTTAAAAGATTACAATATAGTGTAAACGTAACTTTTATATGCATTGGGAAACCAAAAACTTCATTTGGCTTGTTTTATTGCAATATTCACTTTATTGCTATGGCCTAGAACTGAACCCATAATATCTCTGAGCTATGCCTGTATTCATGCAGCCCTTGGAGATGCAAAAGAACAGCATAGAGGGAACCTGGAACAATGCTATGGTTGAAATGGACCTATGAGACATATACAGAACATTCTCTCCAGTGACAGTACAATACACATTCTTCTCAAGTGCACATGGAACATTTTCCAGGACAGGCCGTATGTTGGGCCACAAAAGTCGGCAAATTCAACAATGCTGAAATTATACCAACTATCTTCTCTGACTGCAGTGGCATAAAACCAGTAATCAATAACAAGAGGGAAACTAAAAAACTCATGGACATGTGAAAATTAAACAACACCCTCTTGAACAATAAATTGATCAAAGAAGAAATTAAAGGGAAATAAAAACATTTCTTGAGACAAATGAAATGGAAATACAACACACCAGAACTTGTGGAATACAGCAAAAACAGTTCTAAGGGGGAAAGTCATGGCTAAATACCTGCACTAAAAAGCAAGAACAATACCAAATAAACAACCTAACTCTATAACTTAAGGAACTAGAAAAAGAAGAGCAAATTGAACCCAAAGTTGGCAGAAAAAAGGAAATAATTAAGAATAGAGTAGAAATAAATGAAATAGAAAACAGAAAAGCAATAGAAAATATTAACCAAACTAAGAGTTGGTTCTTTAAAAAGATAAAATTGACAAACCTTTAGCTAGACTAACCAAGAAAAAAATAGAAAGGACTCAAATAAAATAATAAATAAAAATGAGACATTACAGTTGACTACACAGAAATTCAAAGGATCATAAGAATCTACTATTAAGAACTATACACCAACAAACTGAACAACCTAGAAGAAATGGAAAAATTCTTAGAAACATATAACTTAGCAAGACTAAATGAAAAAGAAATAAAATATCTGAATAGGCCAATTACCACTAGGAAGATTGAATCAGTATCAAAAATCTCCCAATGAAGAAAAGCCCAGGACCAGATGGCTTCCCTGGTGAATTTTACCAAATATTTAAAGAAGAATTAACACCAGTCTTTATCAAGCCCTTCCAAAAAACCCCAAAACACAAACAAACAAGAAACCCAAAGAGGAGGGAACACTCCCAGACTCATTTTACAAGGTCAGCATATCCTGATACTAAAGCCAGAAAAAGACATTACTAGAAAACTATATTATATATCAGGCCAATATTCCTGATAAATATAAATGCAAAAATTCTCAATGAAACAATAGTTAACTGAATTCAGCAGCACATGAAAGGATCATTCACTATAATTAAGCTGGATTTATCCCTGGGTTTCAAGAATGGTTTAACATGTGCAAATCAATAAGTATGACATATCATATTAATATAATGAAATAAAAGAATCATATTCTCACCTCAATAGATACAAAAAAGAACATCTGACAAAATTTAATACCCATTTGTGAGAAAAACTCTTAATAAATTAGGCACGAAGGAACATATCTCAACATAATAAAGCCCACAAATTGTAAGCCTAAAACTAACATCATACTCAATAGTGAAAGGATGAAAGCTTTTCCTCCAAGATCAGGAAAAAAACAAGAGTGCCCACTTTCATCTCTGCCATTCAACACAGCACTGGAAGTCCTAGCGAGAGCAATCGGATAAGAAAAAGAAAAAAGTCAAAGGTATCATAATTGATAAGAAAGAAATAAAATTGTTTCTATTTGCAGGTGACAAGATTTTATATACAGAAAGTCCTAAAAACTCAATCAAAAAACTGTTAGATCCAACCAGTGAATTCCATAAAATTGCAGGATACAAAATTAATATACGAATATAAGTAGCAATTATACATTAACAAAATTTCTGAAAAAGAAATAAAGAAATAAATCCCAGTTATTTTTTTTTTATAAATCCCAGTTATTATAGGATCAAAAACAATAAAATGCCAAGTAATAAATTTAACTAAAGAAGAGAAAGATCTCTAAACTGAAAAATATAAGACATTGATAGAAAAATAAATAGAAAAAGAGGCAAATAAATGGAAAGGTATACCTGTTCATGCATTAGAAAAATTAATATTGTTAAAATGTCAATACTACTAAAAACACTCCTAAAATTTATATGGAACCACAAAAGACCCTGAATTGCTAGAGAAGCCTGAGAAAGAACAAAGCAGGAAATATCATATTTCTTCATTTTAAACTATGCTATAAAGCCATAGTCATCAAAACAGTATGGTACTGACATAAAACAAACAGATCAAAGGAACAGAAATAAAAGCCCAGAAATAAACCCAAGCAAATATGGTCAAATAATATTTCACAAGGGAACCAAGAGTACTCAATGGAGAAAGGGCAGTCATTTAATAAACGGTGCTGGGATAATTGGATATTCACATGTAAAAGAATGAAACCGGACCCATATCTCATAATGAAACTTGTAGAAGAAAACATAGGAACAGATATTCTTTTTTTTTTTTTTTTTTTTTTTTTAGGAACAGATATTCTTAACATAGGTCCTGGTAATGATTTTTTTTTTAATATGACACATAAAGCATAAGGAATAAAATAAAAAATAAATAGGATTACATCAAACTAAAAAAGCTTCTGCACACAAAAGAAACCATCAACAAAATGAAAGACAACACACAGAATGGGAACCATATATGTGAATCATATATTTGATAAGAGGTTAATGTCTAAAACATATATAACTCATATAATCAATAGCAAAAAAAACAAATAACTGAGTGAAAAAAAATGGGCGAAGGACCTGAATAGATTTCTTCAAAGAAGATATGAAAAGGCAAACAGATACATGAAAAGATGCTCACCATGACTAGCCTTTAGGGAAATGAAAATTAAAACCACAGAGAGATAACAAGTCATGCCTTTTAGAATGGTCATCAACAAAACACAAGCAATAAAAGCAAATGCTGGTGTGGATATGGAGTAATGTGCACTGTTGGTGGTATTTTAAATGGGCATAACCACTATAGCAAACAGTATGGAGAAAAAAAAAAAGAAAACAGTATGGAGGATCCTCAAAAAATTAAAAATGAAATACCATAAGATTAAGAAATTCCACTTTTGGGAATATATCCAAAGGTAGGGAAAGCATGAACTTAAGAAGCTATATATACCCACATGTTCATTGCAGCATTATTTATGATAGCCAAGATGTAGAAACAATTTAAGCGTCCATAGAGAGATGAATGAATAAAGAAACTGTGATTATATATAGAGAGAGATATACAATGGAGTATTATTTAGCCATAAAAAATGAGAAAATTCTACCATTTGCAACAACATGAATAGAACTTGGAGGCATTAATTAAGTGAAATAGTGAAATAAGCCAAAGACAAATACTGTATGATCTTATTTATATGTATAATCTAAAAGAAAAAAATCATAGAAAAAGAGATCAGATTAATGGTTACCAGAGGCGGGGCTGGGAGCCCAGGGGAGGAAGAATTGGAGGAAGGTGGTCAAAACTTCCAGATGTGAAAACTTCCAGATATAAGATAAATAAGTACTGGGGAGTAATGTATAGCATGATGATTATAGCTAACACTATTGTGTGATATATGGGAAAGTTGTTAAGAGAGTAAATCCTAAGAGTTCATCACAAAGAGAAATGTTTTTTCTTTTCTTCTTTCTTTTCTTTTTATTGCATCTATGTGAGAAGAAATGAGCTGAAACTATTATTGTCATCATTTCAGAATATATGTAAATCAACCATCATGATGTATTTCTTAAACTTATTCAGTGATGTATGTCAATTGTCAATAAAACTGAAGAAAAGAAAGGGGGGAGACTGCGTAATTCTCCTACCCACTTGAGCCAAAGTGGCTAGAGTATCAAATGAGTAGGGAATCCCCTCAAAAATAGTAACTTATGTTGTGTACCCCTTGGGCTTCTCACTAGAATGTTCTGAAAAGGCATATCCTGAAAGCACTGGTACAAGCCAAAAAGGAAACTGGAAAGTCATCTGAACTTGGATTTTAAAAGTTCTATATCTTGGTTTAAAAAAAAAAATCAATAATTATTTTCATCGCAGAGAAGTGATAATTTAATTTAACCTACAACAGCCATGTTAACAACATGCTTCTAATTGTCCAAATTATGAAGAAAAATAAGGAAAGAAGGAATCATATTAAAGAGAAACTTTATTTTGAAGACAGGGAAAATGCTGGGTTTGAGAGACTCTTGCTCAGGTCTTAGGTATTCTGCGAGGGTAGATACTATGTTAGGAACAAGGAACCGTAGGAGTGACAAGGCAGCATGGAAACTGGGTTGAAGACCAGGTGGGGGGAGAGGCAAGTCTCATCAGCTCTTATCTATATTATCCTTAGACCGTCATAGCTACCCTCCTTATTGACAGTCTCATCTCTATCCGGTACATCAAATTAGTCATCCTAGAAATTATTTCGTCATGTCACAGTATTGCTCAAATACCCTTCAAAGGGTTCTTACTGAAAATCAAATACAATTGCTTTCCCATGGCATTCATTGTAAGGCTGCCAGATAAAATATAGGATACCCAGTTAAATTTGAATTTCAAATAAACAATAATTTTGCCTGGGACCAGCTATGCCAAAAATTACTTGTTGTTTACGTGAAATTCAAATTTAACTGGGTATCCTGTAATTTTATTTGCTAAATCTGCTAATTCAAAGACATTTTTAATCCGGTCCCAATCTCCCTTTGGAGCTTTATCTTCTTGCATTCCATTAAAGTGGTTTTCTTGCCCTGCGAATTATGCAAGGAATATTCTGGTGTCCAAGGCTGGCTGCTACTGGCACCCTCACCTGGAATGTCTATTTATTTTTCTCTCTCTATCCAGCAAAGTACTACAGCACAGTCCTCAATGAATGTACTCAGCCGCTAAGAAATTACATCTCTGAGATGCATATGTTCCTCATTTGACACTTGGTAAATACCTATGCTGTTTCTATCAGCATTGGGACACTGCTGGTAGGGTGGCATTAGGGGTTATTTAAGCCCTCAATTGTTATCATAGTCTGCCAATTTCTGCTCTGAATGTGTTCTTCCTTATATAGTCAGAGACTCAACATGGCTTAAACCTGAAGCCTTAGAGCCTCTGAGAGGTTCAATAGTTGTTGAAGACTACAAGTCTGGCAAGTGACAGAGCCCGTTTGGGACATAATTAAGAACCAGTGTGTGTCACTCCTAAACCACGCTGTTGATTTTTGTTGAATTGACCCTTCCCAAATTTCCTTCGAATTTTCCTTTCCATCTCTGTGCATTCCACCCCCCCCATGTGCTGTAAAGCAGCGACGGCCACCAGCCAGCTTCTCTGCCTGCAGTGTCTTTCCAAAGCCTCAGCCATAATTCATTGTTCTCAAGCCCATCACAAATCTTCCTACAGCCACTATGAACACGGTCCCTGCAAGTTCAGGAAACTTCCTTCCTGCCAAGTGTATTGGCTTATTCTTCTGTGTTGTTGATTCTCTGGCCCCCAACTACTGTTTTACTTTAACTCATAGCAATCCCTATCATGTGCGTATTCCACCCAAGTCATATCTTCTCTGAATATTACCATTTCTTGCTTCCCTGTTCTGTCTCCTGGTAATCCTCTACTTTCCCATCTTGAACCATCAAGGTCGTTCATCTCTACTCATATTTCATCTCCTTCAGAAAGCTTTCCTTGATTATCCTAATCAGAAGTCATAGAACTGTAAGTTTGGGAGGAAGACCTCAGAGTTTATCTCACATCATATTCCAGTTTGCACATCATTTTCTGGATACATATTTTATCTTTATATTGGGGACCACGATCTCCATATCTTACCTTTCTTGCATTGTCCAGACTAGATTATCTACCATTTTTTGGAGGATATATATATATCCTCTCTCTATATATATCTTCTCTCTATATATATACACACGCAAACATACAACATATGGATACACATATGAATATATATGTATATATGTACCTATATATATTTCAAACCCCATTAGTTGAAACTAAACATTTCATAAGTCTTATTAACTAATAAGACTTTCAGTGTCTTATAGAGACAAAAAACAACTTTCATGGTCCTTAGATCTTAGGCAAATTACTTGCTTTTTAAAAGTATTCAGTTTCCTAATCTGCAAATGGGTAGAATTTGCTCTGACTCCATGGCGTGGCCATGAGAGTGAAGGACACAAAACACTCAAGGCAGCTTAAAGGCTCTGAAGACAATTTTAAGTAAAAATATGCTAAATAAATCAAAGATGTTGGTAGAGAGGTACTCTATTTCCCACTATACTGAGGAAATGTGATCTAACTCACAGCACAAATAAGGCTGTGAAAAGACAAAGTGCTGGGTAATGAGGTTTACTGGAGTTCAAATTCAGAGGGCAAAGTGCCTGAGTTCTAATAACTATTATAAGATAACTTCTTGGGCCATTACTTATTATAATAAACTGGGAACAACTTTGATCCCTAGTTTATTTTTTAATAAAAATTATAGACTGTAGTCTTTGAAAACAATATAAAGGAAGTCTTCAGGTCTCGCCCAGTACTTTGAAATCACCAGTAAAAATACATACAGGATATTCTTGTACCTAAAGCAGCTGTCATCCAAGCACGAAGATGTAGGAAGGAGGAACAGAAACAGCAGAAACCCCTCCAAAATAAAGGAAACCCCTTGTAATGTTTAGCAGGGTTTGCAAACATACTACGAGGCATCCTGCGATACTCCGCTGTCATTTATTTGAAGGCAGTAAGTGAAACCTCTTTAGGCTCCCACGCTCCTTGCTGTCCTGGACTTGCGTACTGCCGCTCTGTTTTCTTCACATCAGCTCAGTCGAGCCATGTACCCTCTTCAGCCTTCTCCACTCAGGCGAGGGAGTTAATGCAGTTAGATTGCTCTTGGGCTTCTAGCCGGACTACTTCAAATGGTATTACTTCCATTTGTGACGTGCATCACCAGCAGTGCTCACATTTGAGGGCAACGGCAAACAGACATCTGAGTCCGCTTGCTGGCAGGAAGCCGCGCTGCCCCCCTGAAAGCCAAGGCAGCGACGCGACTATAAATCTGTCAATTTCCTCAACAGCCAGTGCTGCAGAGCGCGGGCCTCCACCCACCTGAACCCGACCGGAGCAGGGCGGATTGCTCCCAGTTGGAGGGGTTGGGAGGGAACTTTGCTCACGGATCAGGAGCCCATTTTGACAACACGGGATTGATGCAATCAGAGTACAAACTTAAATCTGCCTTTCTTCTGGCAACTGCTACATTGTGAGAAAATCCTCTTTGGGCCAAAATGAAAAATTTAAAAATCACAAGACATAATGGGGAGAGAGAGAGAGAAACATAGCCAGAAACATACTGGAAGTAAAGTATTACGCTCAGGGCCTGACAGTCAAAACTAAATACTGAGACCCTGAAGTTGTTCGCAAGCGCGCACACTGCTCACAGACACAGGTATTTACATGTAAACACCCAGGAAGCCCCCTCCAGTTTCATTCCTGATTCTTATTCTTTATTTTAAAATTTTATTCCTGGTAGATCATTGTTTCTCACATCACCTGTGTGAACGAATTTTTTTACAAGTTTCCAACCGGACACATAAATAGAAGAGAGTAAAAAAAACGAATTACCCGCAAAATGTATATTTCTAATATTGTGAATTTCTCCCATATATTCCTGTGGATTGGTAGCAGTTTGTTTTGCGATCATAATTTAAGCACCGATGCTTTAGGTTCATTCTATATTGCTTAGTACAAAGGACTATTCTCAAAAAATGGTCAAAGAACATAAAAGATTTTTGTGTGTGATAGATAAAGTCGGTGACAAACGAAGTGCACTCCACCTAATTTAATTTTGGAAGAGTAGCCATTCCCTTCTTCTTTAGTCCACTCATCAGCTTCAAACACGTTGGGATATTTCCAGAGGACCCACAAATACCGGGCTCCGTGGAGGCTGTAACTTCTGTCACTTGTATTTTTGATCATCGTGACAGATATTTTAGAGTTTACAAGGGCGAAGAAAATCTATTTCAGCATTAGGAAAATGTAACTTTAAATCTGTGATTCCTTCGTACTTTTATAAGCTAGCCCAGTTAGTCACTTATTTCGGTACCAATCAACAGAACCCAGTCAATTCTTTATGATTGTACCTGTAAATACACTTTCTAAGAGGTTTCGAGGCTCCTCCTATGGAAACTACCCTTCCTTTCCATTCTCCCACTGTGTCTAATCCATGTGTTCAGACACCCTGGGTTTGTAGGCCTGGAGGTGGGGAACTCTGTGGAAAGACATGACAATACTCCTAAGAACAGAAGGTGAATACACTAAGACGTAATGTAAAAGAGATGATACTAAACCAGGAAGCATGGGAACGAATTCTAGTCATGGCAACAGTACTTACAATCAAGACTATAGATTGTTCAAGTTTAAAGTAGCTCCCGAAGATCATGCTCGATCTCCTTACTTATATATGTGAAAACTAGGATAGGGGCTAAAGAGTCATTGTTCTCAGCAGGACCAAGAATCTGGCTCTGAAGGCAAGAGGGCAATGATTAAACAGAAGCCACTACCTACTGATTTACTTTTTCTCCATCTACGATTCCAACTTATAAAATTGAAAAAAAATATATACCTTTCCTCATTCACTCAGTTACCGACACCTGCCACATATAATCCTATGTGCAGAAGAGAACAGAGTTCTCCAGATGAAATAAGTCAAGTCAGGACCAGGTTTTCTTATTGTCCTTACCATTGTTAGATACAGGTATAAAGTATACTGTTAAAGAAATCTTTCTCCTATTTTTAATCCTTCCACTTTAATCACTCCTACAATACTTACTCAAAAAAACAAAAATTCAAGAAAAACTATATGGGAATATATAATATAGACTTTCAAAAAGCCTGAAGATAATTGTCAGTAACAAAGGACAGCCAAAATTGGGCTAAGGTATTTCTACACACATACCATAAGAAGAGACAAGAATGTGAAAAGCTTACAGCAATTCATTTCAATGAGTTCAATAGATATTATTTTAATACATAGTATTATCAGTCATTGATTGAGCAGCTACAAATGCTGGGCACTTAATAAATGTCATCATATTTTTTGGTAAGTACCATACAGTGTATGATGGATTCGTAGAATGAAATTCAGTAAAGTTAAATAATTTTGTCCATTTACACAGCTAGACAGACAGACAAAAGTTTAAATCCCAGGTGGCTTAGTATGTGCCAGATATTACAGTAAGATTTATGCATGCACGATTTCATTTAATCCCTTTAACAAACTTCTAAAATAGGTATTATTATAACTCAAATTTAAAGATGAAAGTATCCACACTCAGATTAAGAAATTTAGCTCAGTTAGCATAATGAATAAGTCACAAACTGGGATCCTGAATGCCATGCCCATGCTTTATTCTCCAATACCCTTTTCCTCCTGGCAGCAAGGGGCAGGATACTCACCTAAACCCCACTTATGCCTAGCCCATGGTATTTTTGCAGTCCATTTTGACTTTCAAATGAGCTAGTGGAACTGGGAAGGAATGACCTTTCTTATCTAAGATGAATACATTTCCAATTATTGCATACTGCTGTCACATTGCATCACTCAACATTGCTTCCTAATTCACAGCTCTCCAAATTGTCAGAATTTCGCCGGACACTTTAATTATTGAAGTTAATCTAAATAAAAAAAGGCACTATGAAATTTGTCAGAAGACTGATTTTGTACAACTATCAAAGCAAGTGCTAAATACTTTGTATGAGCTTATTAAAAAGTATTTAATGAAAAGGTATAAACTTCCTGTTACAAGGTAAATAAACATCAGGGATATAATGTACAATATGATGACTATAGCTAACACTGATGTATGATATATAGGGAAGCTGTGAAGAGAGTAAATCCTAAGAGTTTTCATCATAAGGAGATTTTTTCCTTTTTTTCTTTTTTCTCTTATTTGTAACTATGTGAGGAGATGGATTTTATTTGAACCTATTGTCATCATTTTACCGTATACATTAATCAAATCAACAGGCTATGCACCTTAAACTTATAAAGTGGTGTATATCAATTACTTCTCAATAAAACTGGGAAAAGGTATTTAATAGAAAACTGATAAAGTGGTGTATATCAATTACTTCTCAGTAAAACTGGGAAAAGGTATTTAATAGACGTGCAAACCTTATTACTCTTCCCCTCATTCCGCTGGAAGGGATGGGATTTCTCTGGAGGTTTTAGAAAAGCTACAGGGTGACTTGATGCGGTCATTTTAAAAGGGTAGAAGAATCCTTTTTGCACACCAAAGATAAACTTCATTTGCTTTCTTCTTATCAGAGCAAGATAACATTATGCCATTGGAATAAACTCTCATTCAATGAACATTTACTGAATGCCTACTGTGCGCTATAGTTGGAGTACAAGTATTCATGGTTTCCACCCTCGCAGAATTCTGAACCCACAATTCACAATTCACAAGACACAGATAATTTATTCAATGATAAAATAACAGCTGAAGGAGTGCAGAAAATATTATGGGATCCCAGGTGAGTAAGCGACCATTTCCATCCTGGGGGTCAGGGAACGCCCTAAGAGAAAAGGAATCATTTTCTTCTATCTTTGAAGTATTAGCATCAGTTTACCAAGGGGACAAGGAGTAGAGCAATCCAGCAGGGACGAGAGTAGATATTGAGAGTCTAAGAAATGAAAAACATGGGAAATAAAATGGTAGGCTTGAAAGGATGTCATACAACTACAGGAAAAAGGGAAAAATTCATAACACGAGATTTCTTTTTTAAAAATATTTTATTTATTTATTTGACAGAGGGGGGTCGGGGGGACACAGCAGGGGGAGTGGAAGAGGGAGAAGCAAACTCCCCACCGAGCAGGGAGCCCGATGCGGGGCTTGATCCCAGGACCTGGATCATGACCTGAGCTGAAGGCAGATGCTTAACGACTGAGCCACCCAGGCACCCCCATAACACAAGATTTTGATCATCCAAATATTTGATATTCTGTACATATAATTTATGATGAGTGTCTGATGAGTTTCTTTTGGGGTGGGTGCTGTTCTTTCTTGGTTCTTTAGGCTGACTAAACACGATCCATGGGGCTTGCCTGTGCACGTGGGCCTATGTAATATTTCAGATCTATCCTTTTTGCATCAAAAAGTTAAATTCAAGAATGATTTTTTCCTTTGGGGGAATGCAAAGTTTCAGTTGCTCTTTTTTTGTAAACAACAATTCTCTCCTTCAATTTGAGATATGCGGGATTGGAGGCAGATAAGAAGGGAGATTGGTGGGGAGGTTGGGGGACTCTTGCTCAAAGATCTTATTTCCAGAGAGTTCATTCTTAATGCCAGGAGATAGAGGATTGATTGCATTTGAATCCATGTGGACTCTATGCTTTTCTGATGTATTGTGGGTTATTTAAGGGTAGAGCATATGCCCTCAGAAATATTTGCATAAACATTTCAGCAAGATTCCATGATCTTACTTCTTTACATGACAGATCTGTGAACATTTCAGGAGCAGATTTCCACAGACACTGACTGAGATTTATTCTAGAAAATAAAAGCTCCAAATGTATGCTAATAGAGAAAGCATTATCCATGGTAGAGGGCATAAGCCAACCAATTAGCCAATGAAGAGGAATAAGCAAGAAGGGTATCTAACTTCCTAAAGACAGAGACTCAGAAAAGTTCTATGTTTCTTGGTTTTGTTTGTTTGTTTGTTTGTTTTTTTAAGTGTGTTGGTATTTATATAGTAACTTTTTAGGAAGAGATAGAAAACAATAAACGTTGACTATGAAGTAATCACAAAGTGCAAACAAGCCAAAAGAAGAAAAACATAAACTGTACTTCCAAAGCATTCAACAGTTGTTCTTGTTGTTTTCTGATTATATAAGTAGTAATCTAGGCTTGTTATGAAACATTTAAAAAATACAGAACCGTGGATTCCCACTATCCCACTGTTAGCAATCTGTTGCAGAATATTCCATCCTTCTTTTCATCTTTTCTAGGTACGTGTGTGTAGGGGGTGGGGTGGAGCGTGTGTGTGTGTGTGTGTGTGTGTGTGTGTGTGTGTTATTTCTTCTGTAGATAAGGAGAAATACATAGGTAGTTTTTGACATTGTTATCTGAATGTATGCATCCACATCTTGGATATTTTTTTAGAGATGACTCCTTGCTATTCTGCTGTTCCTAACTTACTGACTTATCTATTTCGGTATTTTTAAAACTCTGGATTCCTCCAGTAGAGGTATCTTTTTGTTGTTCATGGAGGCATGAGAAGCTATTATGCAAATATTGGATACTGCTTATGTTTTCTTCTTGTTTTTAAGGCCATGAATAAATTTACTACTCCTTGGGCAGGTCTTTTTTCCTTTGTTAGGTGGGTTGGTTATTCTGAATATGCAGAAACACACATCCACTCCCCATGCAAGACCTTATAATTCAGAGATAACAAACAGACATACCTTGAAATATACTACTACTAATAAAAATAATCCAAACTACAGTGTCAACTGTTCTAATCCTTCTAACAGTGTCAACTGAGTCACGTAACCACTGAAAATATTCACTAAGGAATGTACGTAGGTTTCACTATTTGCTTCCCTATATTCCCCTCATGCTTCTCAAAGAGGACTATAATCCGGTAGAATTTCAGGTCCAAGGTGATTTCTACATGAGAGAGTTCCTGAGATGAAAAGAGGGAAGGATCTTAGTCTAAAAGGTGATAGTCAGTGACAAATTGCCATGAGTTCATATAAAAATGGAAGCAAGTTAGAATTGCTCCTCTAAGTCCCAGAGGAAAGAAAAAGTCTCCTCTTTCACATAGACGGCCTGACCCTATAGAAATTTCCAGGTTCTTGAAATCTAATTTTACTCAATCTTTTCCTAAGGAATTACCAGCATACTCTTGCATTCTTTTTGATAGTGAATCCCAGTAGAATTGAGCCATATGTTACCCCTTAGTTCTTGGAATAGAGTGCTTAGGTTGGTACTTTGGAAGCTCAAGACCTATAAATAACTCCTCGAGGAAACACCCTTATATAGGAGAATCTAACCTAAAAAAAAGACTGACATTTGGATATTGGTCAAAATACTACTCCTTAGCATTAAAGTATGTCATCACAATGTCATAATATTGTGACACATTATGGTGTCACATCAGACCAATTCCCACAAAGTACCAGTCTAAGCAATCCACTTACACAGATTTGTGCAAAGAAAATCCTTTCTGATATTCTAAAGGGTGGTGAGCAGCTTGAAGAGAGGGCAGTGTGTAATTTATGCACTTGATTTGGAAACTGGCCAACACAGTTTGGGAAGATCAACACAGAAACTGCTCATCAAGCTGATTAACAAACACAAACAAGGGATGATTCTTGTTAACAGTACCAGGTTGGGAAATACCAAAATATTGTGTTTCCCATTAGACACTTGTAAGATTCGCCTTGGGTACCACTTCAGATGTGTTATTGTTTGTGCTGCTAGCTTCCTCCAGGTGGGATGAGGATTTAATTCATAATAGAGAGGCCCAGAATTTCTTTTTACTCCATTATTTGGGAAGGTGTGAACATTTCTGTATAATAAGAGAATGATTCTCCACTCTGGTAGCATATTAGGTTCCCTTGGTGTTATGGGCAGAATGTTCCCAGAAATCAATATGTTGAAACCCTAATCCCAATAATGGTATTTGGAGGTGGGGGATTTGGGAGGTAATTAGGCTATTGGAATAGAACCTTCATTAACATCCATCACCTCACATATAGTTACAAATCATTTTCTTGTGGTGAAAACCTTTAAAATATATCTGTTTATCTCTATTTTTTGAATGAGAAAGCTGAGGGAACTCGGGTAAGGCCTCAATAGCTATCGAAGGCAGACTGGGCATCTGCAAGAACTTTCTCCTCTGAATTGAAAAATAAAACACACAGCTTTGCAGCTAATGATGAATGGAATTGAAGGATTTGACATTCTAACATGCTGGCCTAATTTAGTAATGCTGACTCCATAGCAGTGAAGGTCTACATGAAATGTGAATGGTTTTGGCATCATTATCTATAAAAAGTCACAGTCAACATGGCCAAGATGGATCCTCAGTAAATGTAAGCTATTAGGCAACCTAGGGACGCTGTTATCTCCAAGGTACTCAAGGATCAGATCAGATTTAAGATTTTGAGTTTGAATATTAACTTCATTTCAGGATCAGGAAGCCCTGTTGATCTCAGTGAAGGCCACAGAGTTCTAGGTAGTGACATCCCCAGAAAGGAAATATGGAGCTAATGCTCTTTTTTCTTTTCTTCTTAAGAGCTCTGAGAATTGCATTTTAGGAGTTCTTTTCTCAAAGCAGCAAGGTCTCCCCTGGTCAGTCAAAAATAAATATTATTCTATTAGGTGCTAAAGAAATATTTGTTGGGTTAATGAATATGCATACAAAGTAGCCTTTCAAAGGAAATTTTACTCTGTTTTTTTGAGATTGCACACTGGCAGCTCTTGAAAGTGAATATGGCCCATACGTGGGTTTTATTTGGCACATGTAGACTTCTTTTTTCCCAATGAGCCAACATCAAGGATCAGGGGATTTCACTTATGAACACATAGCCATAAAATCCAGGCTTCTAGCTTTTTTCTTGAAGTTGAAAATCTGGCCACATTGAGCCTGTGTTCCTATGTGTAATAATCATCCGATACAGCATGGGTATTCACACAGTAGTTAAACACTTGCTAACCAGTTACCTGTTATCCCATCTGGAGTGGGCTGAATGGTGGCCCTCAGAAATCTAGGTCTGTGTCCTAATTCTCAGACCCTGAAAATACCACCTTTTATGGTAAAATAGTAAATGTTCCCTCATACAGCAAAAGACGTGATTAAGTGTGATCTTGAGGAGATGCTTCTCCTGAATTATCTGAGTGGGTCCTCAATGCCCTCACATGTGTCCCTACATGAGAAAGGGAGTGAGAGAGACCCACAGAGAAGATGGTGAAAGTGGAGCAGAGGGAGATGCAGTTGCAAGTCAAGGAATGCCAATAGCCTGCAGAAGTTTGAAGAATCAAGGAACAGATCCTCCCATAGAGCCTCCAGAGGGAATATGGCCCTATGGACACCTTGTCTTTGGATTTCTGGCCTGCAAAACAGTGAGAGAACAAATTTCTATTGTTTCAAGCCACCTAGTTTGTAGTATTTGGTTATAGCAGCTCTAGGAAACTAATATACCACCACTTGCACATAGATGTCCTTGGATTTGCACAGGTGAAATCACTCATTTTTTATTAGGATACAGATATTTTTGTTGGATAAAATGGACAAAGTAGGACATCATAGCAACAACTCCTATCTCTTAGAGCATGGCATCCTCCACATCTAGGCATTATCTCTTGGAATAGACCCAGTTGAGATTTGTTATTTTTGTTCTCTGCCAGGACCCTGTTATCTTACTTTAAAGTATGGCTTTCAGATAGATTTATATTTTTATATTCCAACTTTATAAACTGCCAAAAGGAATGTATTTCCCATCAGGTATGAAATAAATAATACAGGCAAATAATCCTTGGAGAGTGAAAACTCCATAGACCTCATTTTACAAAGGGGAAAACTAGACCCAGGGAGAAGAATGAGGCACCCAAGGTCATTGAGATAATTAGGGCAGAGTTAGACATAGACCTTCTCTCACTCTGGGTTCATTGTTCATTTCACATTACAGCTCCTTTTCATGACCATCTGAGCCTTAACTCTTACTTTTGATCACTGAAATAAGGTTGACTGTGCGATCCATTAGTAGAATGCTATTTTAGTTCAAAAGTAAGTATGGACATGCCCTCAATCTCTGAAAGGAAATGCTTTAAGTCCAACTCCAATTAGGACTTTTTTCTAAGTAAATTAATTTATCCAGAACATTTAAGTCACTTCATGTTTAACTATTAAAAGGTCTCATCATGATATATGTAGTATCTAATACACTAAAGAGCAGGGATATTAGAAGAAATTTGACAGGAACAACCCAATTGGTGACTTTCTTAAGGGAAGAGAGAAATGCAAGAGAATATATCCTAACCTACTTATTAGAAAGATTTGAAAAGCATTAGGAAAACCTGAAAAACATGATGTGCCATACAAGCTAATGGTGAACATGGAGAGCCCAGCACTCAAAGGATACTATAAATTAATATTGTGTACCAATGTTCTTTCAGTATATGAAAGAAATAGAGTAAAGCTTTTTAATTAAATTTTTTTTCTAAAGATAATTTTTTTTAGAGCAATCACAGACACTCCAATAAGGCAAGAGCTGACTGATAAAGTGTTGCATTAGCTAACTTTTACACCTTTCTAAGCCTCAGGTGGCCAAGTCACATTTGGACTCTATTCTGCATAAATTTCACACTCCAACACAACAGCAATATTTTCTTTAATGCTGAGCCCAAAGCTCCCTAAAAACACATGGAGTCTGCATTGCTGGAACTAATTCATGAAATAATAAGGATTTCTGCAACCAGTCAGAAGGCATATTAAAATGCCATGTCAATATTTGACTGTGCCAAGAACCCACCATACCCAGTGATAAGCTTGATTCACTAATGCCCACTATAACCCATACCTGATAAATACTTCTCCAGAGTTCCTGGATAAATTCTTTGGCTTTTACCACATCTAATTCTAGCCATGCCATAGCATGTTTATTCAAAGTCAGGAATATTCAGAATTTGAGTGTCATTTATCTCTCTCTCTTCCAGTGAGCAGAGGTACTAGAGATAAAAATCAAATGACCCTGTCTCAAGGCAAAAAAAATCAAATATCTGAGTACAGAAATACTTGCTTTTTACTGGCTCAAGCAAGGGATTTATTTTAATCCACTTAATTTGAGAGTCTGAAAATTAATTTTGGCAACCTTTGTCTCTGGCTATGAATAGCCTGGATGTTGTTTATTTCTGAGACCTATCTATGATGGCACACAATCGTCTACATCTGCCCTTTTCAAATGCTCAGCCTTATTTGACCATGTTATTGCCTATTTGACTGTTACGTCATCTCTATCACACCAAATCTTGGCTAATTAACTAGAGGTGAGCCCTGAATCATAGGCAGTTTGTGGCAACATGATCTGGCACCAAAAAACAAAAAAATTTAACTGAGCTACTTACTATTCCAGGAATTTGAATTCATGTAAAGAAAAGAATTAAGTAGTTAAGAACTGGAGCTGAAGGTAAGAGGTTAAATTGAGACGCAAGTCAGACAGATCATAAGAGGCCATGTGGAAGGAACAGTGAGTAAGAAAAGCCATGAAGTAGAGAAAAGATAGAGAGGATCATGGCAAAGAGTAGGGAGAACACACACAGAAGCCAAGCCTCCTACGTCATGGACAAAGCACTAGAATGATGAAGCACAAATTCTGCTATGCAGGGTCTCTGGTACCTTTTTGTAACTAGAACAGTCTGTCTCTAGAAGAATCTACCTTTGTTCATAACAATTCTATCTTCATCATGCATAGATCTAATGGGCCAACTTTCCATATTATTATCCTCATATAAAATCCCACCTTCCCACGCCTTACTGAAGGAACATGAATGACTCTGTTTCTGGCAAGCAAGAGAGAGATTAACTAAAAACATTATATAAACCTAAGCATTCATCTGATGATGTTGCACCATTTTCCAGGTTTGATTATGTACTATTTGAGATATCTCTTTGCTTCCTGCAGAGATCCTGCTGTTTCATAACCACTTTGTTTGATGTTATACGGGCATCTAAAGTGTAGGCATCTTGATATGCATTGTTCAATAAGACCTAATCTAACACAGACACATACTGGCTACAGAGAATACCAAAATACTTTAAAGCTCAAATGTGTACTTCCCCAACTGCTCCTTGCTGGGTATTTTAAGGCATTGGTTGATTAAATATCTAGTATCATTAACTCTAATTTTAACTTCAATTAAATGTTTAGGCTCCATTTAGTCTACACTCACAAAATGGTGAATCAAGGTTCTAATTTCCAACATTTTGTAACATGATTCTTCAGTTTCAGAATGTTTTCTATGTTGTTTTAAACATCTTAAAGTACTCATTTACTACATCTTAAAAGATTCATCATGTAAATGTCATATTGAAGTTAAAATTAACATTAACTTAAAATTTAATTTGACATATTTCTGGGAGTGCCTATCTAAATCCAAACTAGCTATGTGTGTGTGCACATGTGTGTGTGTTTTATTTATTTTTAAGAAAGATTTTATCAGGGACATCTGGGTGGCTCAGTCAGCTAAGCATCTGCCTTCAGCTTGGGTCATGATCCCGGGGTCTTGGGATGGAGTCCCACATCGGGGTCCTTGCTCGGCGGGAAGCCTGTTTCTCCCTCTGCCTGCTGCTCCCCTTACTTGTGCTCACTTGCTCTCTTTCTGACAAATAAATAAATAAAATCTTACAAAAAAGATTTTATCATTTATTTTTAGAGAGAGAAAGTGCAAGCAGAGGGAAGGGCAGAGGGAGAGGGAGGGAGAGACTCTCAAGCAGACACCATACTGAGCTCAGACCAGACGTGGGGCACAACCTGAGGGCCCTGACATCACCATCTGAGCTGAAACCAAGGGTTGGATACTTAACTGACTGAGTCACCCAGGTGTCCCATTTTGTGTGTGTTTTAAAAAACAATCACCTTTTGGTGATGAATTATAGATCAAAAATAATTTCTAGGAAATGATGAATTCTGACAATTTTGACATTTAGATGAATTGGTTAAAATTTTCCGAATCTCCATTTTCTTCTCTTAGTGAACTAAAATTTTTACTTAAAGGTATATGAGATTAAACAGCAAGCTTTGGGGGCATGTTGAAAGTAATATAACAATTTTAGCTCTTGAGACTTTGACTCCACCATGTAATAAATGTGTATTATGCACCCACAATCCTTATTCAAGAAAATGTATTTTAGCATAGAGAATGATATTCCAGGTTGAATGATTCAATGTCTTAGAAATTCTGATGTTAATGGTTAGTGCCCTTGATATACCTCTTATATAAAGGGATCAATGGTAGATCTGGGAGTGAAATTTAGTTCAAGGACCTTAACTGATCAACCAGTCAAAATGTATTGAATGACCTGTTACATATTCAACACTAGAACACAGCCTGTAGAAAATGTAAAATCAAGATAACTCATTGTTTTTGCATTGGAAAGCATTCTAACGTGGGTAAGGAGATAATGTGTAAGTATAAGAAGCCATGAGATAACCACATAGGACAAAATACAACTAAATATATGGCTGTTGGGTACAAACTGTTAGTTAGATGTGAAAGCAGGAAAATTACCACCTGCCTCCTACAGGGGAGGAGGGAGCATTACAGATCTGAGCCCTAGGCTGATGGAAGAAAGGCTATGAACTAAGAAAGTGCTGTGATCGCCACATTCTCTACAGAAACACCACTGCGTAAAATAAGCCACCATTGTACGTCATATGCTTTTCCTTCCTCAAGGCTGAATCTAAACACAGACAGCCTTACTGCCTACATATATGACTCTCAAGCCTCAAGAAACCTCTCTCCTCCTGTCCTCCAAATGGTTCGCCTTCTGGCCTTTCCTGAACCAGGTGCATTGTTCAATCATTTGGATCGTTTTTGAGAAATTATAAAATAAATGTGGGCTTTAGAGTCATAAAAAGTTTAGCCCATTCCTAACCTGCTCCTCCTGCTTTCACTGTGTGACCCTGGGATGATTTCTCAGTCTTAGTTTTCTTTAGTTGATAATAAGGTTGCTAGAAGATTAAATGAGAAACTATCTGACAAGCTCTTGGTACATATATGAAATACTCTGAGTTTTCGCAGAGTCGTCAGATGTTATTTACCTACTGTCCTCAATAAAACCCAGTTAACTGATACATATTAGCTGACGATTTCAGATTGAGCTATATGAAAAATTACCAAAATTCAACTGTTTTGTCCCCCCAAAAGGCCAATTTTATATTATTCGACCTAACAGTGCATCGATCTATTTTTCATCATTATTATATCTTGTCCAATCTTATAATCAAATTGAATAGAGTTAGTAGTCTCTTGGGATTTTGAAGGAGGGATATAAAAGGTAGGTTTTGAATTTGGTTGAGGTAGACAAAAATCCAATTTTTGGAGGTGAGTTTCACTGGCACCTCTAATAGGGTCATTAGATAGACAACAAATGTCATTACTGAGTATGTGGATTTGAACAAGGAATGGAAAGAGAGGAGAATAGGAGTATTAAATATTTCTGTAAAAGGAAGGCCTGACTTTCTCTCTCTTATTCCTCCCTACCCTTCCCACAGCCTGCACGAAACACTCTCTGGGGGTACAACAGAAATTAGTTGACTGCTAGGTTGGATGGCATCAGCCTTTCCAAAGTAGCACAAATCCAGTAAGGACCCAAGCTACCCAAGAAACTATAGGTTGTTTACTGTATATGCTTTTAACTGTTCCCAGAGAAAGCCTCCATTTGTCAATGACCCAGCAGGGAGTAAATGAAAATGCTTATTCAGACCCCTCAGCAGAAAGAGCTCCCTTAATCCGCTCACTGATGAGATAACGCTGTAGGATTACAATAATCAACTTGCAGTATCTCCTCTATTAGTGCTTAAAACTATAGCAGTTCATAAGCACTGGGAGATGTTTCTTCATTTACATAATATAGTGACAGATTTTCACCCTTCTGAGACCATCCATTATCTCCCTATCCCTTCCTTGAAGTATTTCAAATAGATACAATTACATTGAGGACCATTTAACAATCACATTCTAAACGCCCGAACTTAAAAGTATATATTATGTTTGTGTGTTTCTGTATTTGCATCTATCTATCTATCTATCTATCTATCTATCTATCTATGTATGTATGTATCTATCTATCATCTATCTTACATATATTTGTGTGGGGGGCATATATGTAAGTGATATATATATGTATATATCCCATCACTTACTTAAGTCACCAAATTATAAACATATCTAGATATTAACAGTGACATTAAGCTTCTCAGCTTCCTCTCAGAGCGAGAATTACAATGAAGTGTCTGTGAGCCTGGGATGTAAATAGGGAAAGTAATAATGCACAGACTCTTCTTAAAATACTTTCTATATCACTATTAGTTTATGCGGTGACATTTTAAAGTTATTTCCCTCTACATCCTTTCTTAGTTAGCCAATGTAATGCCCACTGACAAAGAGAGAAGGCACTTTCTGATACATATTTTTTTAAAAGTTGGTTAAAATTCATGTTATGAAATTGCAAAAGTTTAGATAATTCATTCAAACTTGGCTTTTTTCCATGCACTTTTCTAAAGAAAATTTAAAGTGTCAAAAATACATATCTTGTGCTCATTATTAAATGCTAAATACCACAGTGTTTTGAGCTGCCTCGTGGCCATTGTAAAGAAAACAGGTGTTCTGATAGATTATAAAGTGTGAGTCAGATGATGTGTAGGACAGAATTTTAATGAAGCTGCAAGCACAGAACTCTGACTGGCCTCTTGAATATGATGCTAAAACCCTGAAAGTAGTTTTAAAGACAAAATAGCAGGAACACAACTCAGAAAGCAGTCATTAATAATCAACAAGTAAATGGGATGTGGAAAATCATTACATTGAGGTACCTTAGCATTTCAATGCAATTTAATATAGCATTAGCCTAAGGAGAAGGTAGGTATAATTTGAAAGGACATCCAAGTCTTTGTGAATATGCAAATATACAAAGAATGTGTCTTAATGGCCACATTAAGTTACTAGTCAAGACCACAAGCAAGCAAGAGCCACTGTTCTTCTAGATGCAGAGATGCCATTTAAGATGGAAAAAGACTCAGCAGTGTGGCATCAAGGAATAATGATCCATTTCTTTAATTAGGTTTCTACATAGAGATCTTATTTGTGAAACCATACTTTTCTACCCTTTGATTTTCATTAAAATGTCTAGAGAAGATCTGCCAGTGTAAAGGTACCTAAGAGTTTTAGGTGTATGATGGATTTTGAAAAGAAAGAACTAGTCTCCAAATAGGCAGCTCTTACACTGTGGGGAAGTAAAGACCATGCGTTATGTGGTATCTTTCACTAACTATGAAATTGGTATTTAGTTTCTTTTATAGAAATCTAGATCATATCTGCTTTTCCTAACACCTTTCTCTACACATGTTCCGCCCCCCCGCTTTTTAGAGATGGTCATATATAATTTATATCAATAATTTAGATACAAATATGAGCATTTTGTTATGTATGCTGGCACTCATACTCAGTCATTATCAAGAAAAAATTTCTGAAAAAAAATCTGTGTCCTTAGGCTAATATTTTAACTACTTCAGAGCAAAGGTTACTAGAGAGTTCATCAAAAGGACAGAACTTTCACCTGATTGAAATTTCCTTTGGCCAAATAAACATAATTAATGAGAAAATTGGAAATGAACTTGCCCCATATATTTATAGGGTAAACGAAGATTGGTCCTATTATTTCCTTATCTTTTTCAGCTGACTTTAGGCTCTTTGAGGGCAGGGCTCTGAAGATAGTTACCTTGGTATCCCCAGCATTTAGCAGAGTGCTGGCTCCAAAGCTAGTGGAAATATTCCATTGAGATTCGTTTGCATGAATAAAAGCACTAAATACTTATACACGATTCAGAACTCTGAAAAAATATTAAGACTAAATGAAAAGGTAATTTACAACATGGTTTCTAAACTATATGTCTCTTGATTTAAAAATCATAGTCTATGAATAAAATAATGCTGTAATTTACCTATAAGACTTGCTGTGATATAAATAATGCTACTTCCCTATTATTTGTGTTACAGAGATACTTCACATTTACTTTACTTGTAGTCTACACTTTGCAGACAGTCAAAAAGTAACTTCCCAAATTTGTTCCTGTGCATATAGTCTGAGGTGAATACAGCTGTGGTTTAACACTTAAGTGCACTTTGCCAATGACATATTATCTATCCGATTAAAAAGGAACTATGTACCATGTGAATGAAAGTCAGAACGACTTTATAAATTCTTACTCCCAATATTTACCTTCAAAGAACTTGCTGGGCCAGTTTTCCTTACCATTTCATATGAATCACTTTTACACCTCTGCATATGTTGTCCCTGATGTAGGAAATGCTCTTCTCCTGGCTTGCTATCTAGGAAAGGTTCCCCTGTCAGTCATTCAGGCCCTGTACTTCCTCTGAAGCCTTCCCCAAACTTGCAATGGGATGTCTCATCCCTCTGGATATTTCTAGTCTTTATTTTCTAGCAATCAGTTGTTACTTCCTATTAAATGACTACTGCCATTATTTATTTTTTTATGGGAATTCTAGTATTTCTAATGAAATTTCAAACCCTTCAGATACTGTTGTATGTTCTCAGATCAACAAGGTTCCTATTAGTATTACTATTGCCATGGACACTTCCTGAAATTCATATGTCAATAGAGGGCTTAAGAAGCACCAACCATAATATTGCTGTATGACATACAGGAAAGCTGTTAAGAGAGTAGATTCTAAGACTCCTCATAATAAGGAGAGATTTTCTTTTTCTTTTCTTTCCTTTCCTTTCTTCTTCTCTTCTCTTCTTTTTATTGTATCTGTGTGAGATGGTGGATGTTAACTAAACCTACTGTGGAAATCAAAACAAATGTAAAATCAAGCCATCATTAAACTTACACAGTGCACACTAAATGTACACAGTGAAGTATGTCAATTATTTCTCAATTA